>CM046836.1:11763175-12368871 GCA_025618425.1 Heliocidaris tuberculata | reverse complement strand
TCACTGGACTAAAAAAAAATTTTACCCTATATATTAACGTACGTTATGCAAGTATTTGTCGTCACTTTCTTAGCGATGATATCCAAGCTATTTGTAAATATGCTATGATGCGCACACACGCACACACGCACACGCACACTCTCACACACATTGATTTGTGGGGAACTGTATTGTTTTCACCTATTGTATTTTGTACCCCACAAGCATGACGGAATAAAGGCCATTATTGTGCTTTTGTTCTCTGTACCCCACAACTGCATGTATGTAAGAGCACATGTCCACGCAAGCAAGCACAAAACACACTGTCGCCAATGCATACTTTTTAACACATATATCTGACATCATGTCATCAATGGAAATGAAAATATTCGTTGAATAGTGTAAGCATTCATGTAATCACACATGAGCATCATTTCGCTTCGCTTTATTTTTAAGCAAAATCATGATAATAGTCCATTTGAAAGTCCAGTCCTGTGTAGCCAATAGTGAGCCTATAAAAAAAATATTTCCGTTGTTTGTTGTTGTTTTTTTTTAAATTTGTTGTTGTTGTTTTTTTAATGATCCCATGTGGTCTCCGAACAATTTCAGCTAAGTTGCTAGCTTAGTTGCCGAAAAACAAATTTTTGCATAAATCCAAAATGATCATAATGTATAGGTATATTAAACAACTCAAGACAACTTACGCAAAATGTGTAAAATGATCAACATAAAAACTTACAAATTGCATAATATGCGCGCTGATACCCACCACTAACAGTGTCGTTAATCTTGTGCATGGCAACCTGTGATACAACATAACTTCCCTCCCTTCGTTGTATCACAGGTTGCATTGCGCAAGATGAACATATTTAGATTTACTCGCGAAAGGCCGCCTAGCGGCCTTTCGCGGCTTTGATGAAAAGATCATACCAACCATTCTGATTTTGATGGGGGCGTTGAAAGGACGTACTTGAGACAATTGTGGATTGAAAAAAGGTGACAGAGGTGATGTTGCATATATGAATATTTTTTTATAAAAGAGGTCTATATATACAGTTAACAGCATAATTATTCATACCCCTTGTAATTTGAAGTCTTGTGTTTGTCTTAAAAATGAAAGGCTGACTAGGGGAATTTTGTGAATTGTTTTATGTTACATAATGTTATTCGTAAAATTCTTTGTCACATGATCAAGTACATGTACATAAACCAGGACAAACCAACTTTTAATGAAAAACTAAATTGAAAAAATTCAAATCTTAGTAAGAGTATGAATAATTTGTTGTTAACTGTATATAACATGTACAAGTTACCGTGATTGCAGTGCTTTTTTGCAGAAAGTTTATTGACCTTTTGACCTTTGACCTTGATCAGATTCAACTCATTTTCGAACTTGACCTGCGCCTCTAAGAGATGTACCTGTGGTATGGCTTTGGTGATTCTATCTAAATTCCATAGAAAGTTATTGTGATTACAGCCTGATTGTTGACGACGCCGGCACCAACGACGGGAATAGTGACGCCTATAGTGACACTTATAGTCTCGCTCCGCTACGCAGGCGAGACAGAAATGACAAAAAGCAAGTAAAACAATGTAAATACATTGTTATCTTTTTTTTTTTTTTTTTTTTTTTTTACTTTTTAGTGTTATTCTTTATTTCCTATTCGAAGATTTTACTTGATTTTAAATCGCGATTTAAATCAATGATTTAAATGGATTTAGTTAAATTTGCCAACCCTGCCTGAAAGTGATGAAATGCATTCAGACATACATGAAAAGGCATACACAGGCATAAACACCCTGACACGCAGTGACACACAGACACACACTGTCAACACATACCGACACACACTGCCATGGAAATAAAAATATTATATTATTACAATGTAGCCTATGTATCATTTCAATAGTTCAAAAAGTAGGCCTATTATTACTTTTTTTAAGGCTATTACTGCTATCATCAGGCTATTACTGTTATCAGTATTTAATAGGTTATTGTGTCAGCGTATAGGCATATAAGGCCTATCGTTCCAAATAAAACAAAAAAGTAGGCACAAAGTAATCAGTAATTAGAACATATTTGTTGTAGACCAATTTGGTTACTGGAAAAAATGAGTAGACCAAACGGTCATTAGACGAACTGAGACTTGGACCGAATGATTATTAGACCAACTGGTCGTTAGACGAATGAATGATCATTAGCAATTAATTGATGGACGAAATGATGATTAGACGAAATCATCATTTCGTCTAACCATCATTTCGTCCATCAACTAATTGGTCTAATGATGATTGAACGAAATGGTAATTGGAATTGACGATTAGGACCATGTGGATATTAGACCAACTGAGATTAGCTGAAATGGTTATTAGACCAAGTGGTTTAAAGACTAACTGGTCATTTGACGAAACGTTATAATGGACGACATGATGATGACGACATGATATTAGACCAAACAATGCTAGACAAGCTGACATTGGGACGAAACGTATTAGACTAAACGATGTTAGACCAGTTGACAATTGGACCCAATGGCAATTCACCTAGCTAGCTATACACCTAGCGAGCTGCGCGGCATGCACATGCACTGCACCTGCAACTGCAAATACTGATTTAGTAGGTCCATGCTGCATGTAACCGGTAAACCCCATATGGTAAACCCGCGCTGCACTGCTAGTAGCTCTCAGACACGTTCACCAAACACAGTGGCGGATCTACAGGGGCTGGGGGGGTGGGGGGTATTAGGGTTTCCCCACCACCCCTTCTGGTGCTAACCCAGTAGGGGGGGGGGGGGGGGGGGGGGTTAGGGGGTTTAAACCCCCCCCCCCCTTGGGCTGCAAGTAAACATTTAATGTGCATAGGAATAACACTATTACGTAATACCATCAATATTTCACATGATGACTAGTTAGTTTCAAAGTTGGTAACGGAAGGTTATAATAAATAACAAGAAAGAATTAAAACCATTAAAACATTTGTGAGCATCGCATCTAGTCAGGCGCGTCTGTTGACGATTTTTAACGATATGTGATTTGGCCATAATGTATGTTTCAAATTGGTAACGTATGTTACATTAACGTTGTTTGAATACAATTTTGGCCTTAGAAATGATTGCTAAACTCACCCAGAACCTCATATATATGGTGTAAATTTAAGTTTGCTACCAATTTGGATAGTTGTTACGTATATCCTACACACATTTTTTACGTATGATAACGTACGTTTACGGTTACATCACGAAAGTTACATCGTGACCTTCATTTGGCTGAATAAGCAACATTTAGTTGAACTTAATTTTAATTTCTACTTCACTGGCATGGCCAGTATAATCATTTACATCATAGAGGTTACCTATATTTAAAGGGAAATCCAACCTTAACAGCAAGTTGCTTTGAAAGAAAGAGGAAAAATCAGAGAAGCAGATTGGTGAAAGTTTGAACAAAATCGGACAAGCAATAAGGAAGTTATGGATTTTTGAAAGTTGTAATCACTATACATATGGGAATTTCAAATTGGCCGAATAGGTAATGTAGCTGTGGACAACTCCCCCATTCGCTCCAACACACAAAATAACTAAAATGTCACTTTTTTTCAAAATTGATTACTCAGTAGGATCTTTTTCTTTCATGAGGACCTATAAAGATATGTTATCTCCAATATATTTTGAGTACTGCCCCGAGGGTAAAAGCGCCTCGAAGAAAACCGCAAATTAATGATATTTTTGTGTACGACAAATGGGAGAGTTGTCCACAAAAATGTCACAATTGAATCACCAAATTGCCAATTTGAGATTTGCATAGATGTAGTGATCTCATTTTTCAAACATCCATAACTTTCTTATTCCTTGTCCGATTTCTTTCAAACTTTCACCATCCTGTTTTTCTTATTTTTCTGCTTTCACACAAATCATCTTATTACCAAGGTTGGATTGCCCTTTAAGATTTGTGGTACTATACAAGTCAACATAATGTTACACTGTCATAAATCTACCTTTTTATCACGAATCTTTCTTATATTCCCAGTTACTTTTCTTTAGTATCTTGACTTTTAAACATGTGGTTAGAATTAGACCAAAAGAAATAACACACGCTGGAGAGGAAAATTTCAAGTGCAAATATTGTGAGAAGATATAATATTATTCAACTCGTCTGGTAACTTATTAAGTTGATAACCAAACACACGATAACTCTGGATATAACGGTGTATTAAACTGTTACTTGATCTAAAAAGACGTTAATATGGACTGCTTTTTATGGTCTTTATTGCGTTAGTAGATGCCAGGAAAACATCACTTACAGGGGTTCAAATAGCAAAAAACAAACAAACAAACAAACAAACAAACAAAAATTAAAATCGGCGCGACGCTACGCGGCTCACAGACATCGCCGTTTCGCGCCTTGTGGACGATGCTCTGCATCGCCGTTGAGACAAACCCAGGGACCGCGGAGCCAGGGCCGGGGGGGGGGGGCGGGGATGGGGCTGTAGTCCCCCCCCCCCAATTATTTGGGCAAAAAAGAGAAAAAAAAATCGCAAGCTGGCAACCCTAAAAATGAAAAATCTCCCTACTGTGGGAGGGGGGTATCCCCCTCCCACACCCTCGCAATACCCAGCTCAGCCCCTCAAATCCCCCCCCCTCCCCTTGGAAAAAAGCTAGATCCGCCCCTTTAAAATGTGTGTTTTATTAAAATGTCAATCATTCTTTTTCGAAATTTTAAACGATTAAAAAAAGAAGAAAAAGACCTTTAGATGGATATATATGCAACAACAATGATGTTGGTATTTTTAAAGCCATCATTTATGCAAGCGCCAAAAAGTTTTTCAATAACAAAGCATTTTGGCCTTACTCAAATTATAAGATGCAAATTATGCAAATTGTCCAGAGTGGCTATTGGGGCAACACAGCTGATTGTAAGCTGTTCGGATACAACGTGGGATCACAAATCCACAAAAACTTCAAAGGAAAGAACTCTTCTATGTTCATTAAATATCAAGTCGACAATAATTCATACAAAGTCCACACGGTAGGCGCACATGGTATATGATAATTCCAGAAGTGAACAGCATGGTGAACAGCGTGGATGTGGGAAGGAGCTACACGGATGCAGTGTGCCTTCGTGGGGGTCAATAATTGATGGATGCGGACGAGGAACCGACCACTCACTGTCCGATGCCGGTTTCTCGGGGGAGGGGGGGGGGGGGTGGGGCGAGGTGTCAACAATAACAAAATCTGACGAGCAATCAAATTTTCGAGGTGCCGTGAGCACATAAACAGAAAACATGTACACTACTTTTTTTTAATTGTTGTTGTTGTTTTGGGGTGGCAGTTGTGTTTGTTTTATTAATAGTTAAGTTAAGGTACATGTCAGATTTTGTTTGTTTGTTTGTTTGTTTTTGTTTTTGTTTTTGTTTTTGTTTTTGTTTTTGTTTTTTTTGTTTTGTTTTTTGTTGTTTTTTGTTTTTTTTTGCCAGGGTCCAAAGGGGAGGCGGGCACTGTACATTTCATTCTCTATACCCTAGCCTACCCACCACAAGAACATAGATGGCGTCAATGAGGAAACATTTCGATCCGCATCTAGTAGTGCAGCGGATACCATTGTGGAGAATCCATTAGTCGTAAGGACTCGCTCAGCACTTAAACCTCCTCTGGTCCAGACTGAATGCAGATTTTAAAAATTTAAAAAGAAATAAAAAAACAACAAAGTGATGCGATGCTGTTCATATAGCTCTTGAGTCCTAATCGAATAAGGGCTCAATCTACAAGGAAGTCCAACTTGATATCATGGTCGTTTCATTGAAAGCAAAAAAAAAAAAAAAATGAGATCAGTGAAAGTTTCAGGAAAATCCTATTAAAAATATGAGAAAGTTATGATTTTTTTTTTTTGGAGGTTGTATTCTATCAAATGCGAATTGTCAAATCCATGATTTACCTTTCGAGGACCTCTCCTATTCGCTAATAAATTCACAAATTTCCAACTCACGTTTGATCGATTATCTCTCTTGTCATGGCATAATCATCGCTTTGTTTAGTATCATTAGAAAGTGTGTTTATTCCTCTTTAGAATGATATATCTTTTATGATTTTACAGTCATGGAATGTGCAGTACATCAGAATAAGGGGCAAGGTCAAAAGTTAAAAGTTGCAAAATGCACAGGTTAGCACTGTTATTGTTATGCAGAGCACTCTTCGTTGTTGTTTTTTTTTTTTTACATAAGAGAGTGTGATTTTTATTTTTTTTTTCAATGGCTGTGGGGCCATTGTTTCCAGTTGGTCGTCCATGAATGCCAAATTTTAAGGAATCCTGAAAATGAAATTCATTCAATGTCTATGTTTCAAACATGAAAATAAGCATGAAAAGTTTTAATCTAATCCTTGAATTTTTCTCTCGTGCTTGCTTTTTTTTTTTTAATTGTTGTGTTTGTTTTTACAGACATGAATTCATGTGAAATGAAGTGTATTGCATGTTTGTTTAAGTGATAACGCATGAGTGTTTGAGTGCTTGCATGTTTTTCTTCAGTGCAGTGTGCATGTTGCTTATGGAAGATCAACTGAAAACACAGCAGCACCACACTCTCCAAAGAAAAGAAGAATGCACAACCGAACAAGAGCAGAGCGTGTTGAAATTTCTCAATTTTGAACCTGCCCCTTAGTTTTATCTGCTGCACATTCCATGACTGCAAAATCATAACAAATGGGGTGTCATATTAAAGAGGAATAAACACAATTTCTAATGATGATTATGCCACGAAAAGAGAGATATAATCGATCATACTTGAATTTCAAAAAGTTTTTCTTTCTTTCTTTCTTTCTTTCTTAGTTTTTGCGGGGGGGGGGGGGGGGGGGGGTTGTATTCGGGGGATACTCGTTTTTCCGAAGGTTCATATATCCCGAAGGTTCGTTATTCGAAAACGCAATAGAGCCCTCTATAACCTTTTTCGGAATTATGAACCTTCGGAAAAATGAACCCTATTTAATTTTCGGAAATACGAACCTTCGAAAAGGGAACCTTCGGAAAAATGACATGTAACCTTATATTCACTCCTCAGCAAAAAAAAAAAAAAAAAGGAAACTTATGGAATTTTCATCAAAAAGCATATGGAAGAGGAGTATGAATAATACCCGAGTGTTGCCAATTTAGGTTTCATCGATTACAAAATTTAAAATTGGTATTTATTTTATTTTTCGTATTATTTTCCTCCAACTATTAATTCTCTGTGTTTCTCATTTTTCTGCTTTTTTAAGGACACCTTAATATCAGGGTGGACTAGTACTTCCCCCTTGAGCAAAAACACGCCAAAACACTGACACGAGGACAAGAATTACAGTTTCCTGCTCACACAATATCAGTCTACCGCAATGCTTGGGGAATTCCAACTCCGGGGAATTCCAACTCGGGGCGTAGGACACCTGGAGGTAGGTGGGATGCCCCCCCCCCTAACACCACCACCAGTTCCGTTGTTTGCAGTATAAAAAGGGGTATCTAAATCCACATAAACAATCTGACGTGTATTTTCACCCAAAATAGGCCATTCGCTCCGTTGCTCTAAATTTGTTCGATTTCCTGTTTTTTTTTATTTTTTATTTTAGAGAACTTATAAATGAAATGGGGGGGGGGGGGGGGTGATTTCTAACATTACTCGCTCTTATGTTATTACCTTCGTAGTTTGGTCCATTTTCTTTTTAGCCTGGGAGAATGACATCTGCGCACATTTGGGCTCCATGTCCTTCAATAGTCTCTTCCCATACGATTTTTTTCATTCTTAATCATGATAATGGTAGTAATATCATCATCATCATCACTTTTGACATTCATATTTTTTTCATTATAAACTACTACGAGAGTCATTGTCAAAAATCTGTGTTTTTCCTGATCAAAGGGCCCACAGAGTGAATCCCACTTGGTATCAACGTAAGGCCATAGAGCACCCTTTACTCTTTCAGGCATGTCTATGCCTCATTAGTTATTTATATTCAGTAATCAACGAACGACCTTGCTATGCCAAAATTAACACATTGTGATACTAGCAACATTCCTATATGAATATCATTTCTATGCGTGGATTGACAACGCCTGTATTGCACGTCTTTTTTTGTAAGCAACACTTTATCAGATACTATTCCCGGTGAGTAATTTTCCTTGTAGCTATATTTCTTAGAGAACTGATGGTGAAGGTATTTTTTTTAATATATAAACGACGAAAAGTGTTAGTCGATACAAGGAGTTATCACAGAACTCCTTGGTCTATACACCGATTCGGAGAGCTCAACATGAAAGTGCTTAGTCGCTATTACTGGGGTCCATTTAGTATGCTAAATAACAGTTAAAATATTTCCGCACTAGTTCAGGGAAGGCCGTGCACCTGTCGATTTACATAAGACAAAATTAAATCATTATTTATTATACTATTGGATGTCCTCCAGCTACGGTGGATGAAATACTTCAGTGCTTATATGCAGAAACCATAGAAACCGAATCGTTCTGAATAGTAAAATTATATTATTCCCAGGGGTGGCGCTAAAGGGGGTGGGGGCAGGGGTGGCCGCCCCTATCATTTTTTAAGCGAGCAAAAAAAAAAAAGAAAAAAAAAAGAGGAAGACGGGGGAAAAAAGGAGAAAGAGAAGGGGAAATGGAGAAGAGAAGGCTAGGCCATGCAATTATGACATAACTGTTATAGTCCTATTTGTTATTTCAAGACCCTCGACGTGCGACGTTGCTATACGCGTCATTTTGCCCCCCCCCCCCCTCTCCCCCCTGTTTAAATACCCTGGCGCCGCCCCTGATTATTCCTGCACCAAAAACGAGTATTTAAGCCCCGAAGAACACAAAATGCATATTCTTTGCGACCGGAATGAATGATGATAAAAATAACATATCAAAACGGAGCCCGCCGGACTTCTCTGCGAGCTCAAAATAGCATTTTCGCCCGGAATACGGCCGGAATGCGGCCGGTGTCTGCTCGATCACTGCGGGCTCCGCCGCGATTTTTAGGGGTCGGCCGACGTCCGCAGGGTACCGAAACCTACTCCCAATTTAGCGATTTTCCAATGGCAAATTTTGAGGTCTCTGAGCGCGTAAACAGGTCACCCGGAGATCGCTCGGACATCGGAAAACATTCGATCGATATTTGGGCGGCAATCTGACGATTTTAGACCATTTGGGGGCTTTAAAATTCGAACGGAGGTCGGCAGAGCTGCGCGGTCGCCGAACGGGCTCCCTACGATACTCGAACGACACCCTTCCGTATCCCGTCCGACTTCTACAAAAATCGGGCGTGCTTCGAGCGCTCTCCGTGCTGGTGTCGGTTCGACGTCGGGCGGCTTCTACGGGCCCCGGCCGGGCTTCTCCTGTCAGCTCAGGAATTTTGCCCCTTGGGTATACTCATATACTTTAACATAGAATTAACGCCCTTCTGGCTCTAAACATACGATATTTTCGTGGCGCGGAGGCGTTAGAGGACGCTAGACAGGACGTCGGGCGGGCACCGACAAAAATAGTGATCATCGCCCTTATGTCGAGCGGGCTTCGCCGGACTCCCGTTTGTTTCTGACGGGCGCCGGGCGAATTCTGATCACTAGTGTTCAAAGGGCTCGCCCGAGCCCCGTCCAATATGTGACAGGGTAGATTTAAAGCGAAGAATACGCTCGACCCCCGGGCGGATTTGAAATTATCCCCCGTTGGTTAAATTGCCCCTGCAGACAGTTTCAAAGAAAAATTAAACGTTTAATGTGTGGAAGAGAGAGAGAGAAGAAAATGAATTTCGATTTTCAACAGCGAACTTGAGCGACGTTTGATATCTCCTCTGAAACAAAGCCAATCATTTATGCTAAAAGCGGCATGCTTTACATACAGTATAGACATGGTGCCGGTTAGCGATGTAGCGCCCGTATTGTACCGACATGTGAAGGACACTACATGTATATGCCCCAGAGAGTGATAGATTTTTTTTTCTTCATAAAACTTGGAAAATATCAAACAGAACAACATTTGTATTCTTACAACAGTCATGAATTCAGTAAATACCATTTTATATTATCAGGACTATGAACAAAGTTACTCTCTAAATGTAAAGGAGTGAATTTGCCGCTCGACACTCCAAATTGAGTGGTAAAGCACTCCCTTTGAGTGAGCATGCCGATATTCCTTCATCAGCCGTCTCACGCACTGACAGAGCGAGCCTGTGCTCCGCTCAATATCGTGTGTAGACTATGGTGCAGACTGAAAGTATTTTCACTCGTCAGCAACGAGTGACGCAAGGCAACCGATTACAAGCCACTTAAAATTCATGGTCAGTGTCAGTTTTTGTTGTGAACAAAACTACAGGTACCACTTTTGAAAAGGAGTGTTAAAGCTTAAACGAACCGAGCTAAAAGTGACAACACATCGGTTACAACGTGCAAACCAATAGAGATTACAACATATCGGTACTGGTTGGGCTTCAGGCAGCATAAGTAGCATAATTCGCATATTTAAATTATATAGGGGTTTTGTAATGACTCATTTTGATAGCTTATTTCTTGATAAAGTTGTCTTGCCGAGAATCAGTGGTTACATTTGATAATTCAGTAGGAATTGTGTTGTTTTAATGAAAGTTTTAGTTTACTAATTGTTATGTCAATGATTTGTTATATGGATAGATAGTGTAGTACATCGTTAAGTGATAGGATTGAGTGCTTCAGATTAGCCATCGATGGATCACACCGAGGTTTCATCTGGCAGTTACCTGACAGCCTATGGCCTATGCATGCTGATCGATTGCCATCGACGGATGAGTGATTGCTGGTAGTCCTGATGGTGTGCAGTAACTGACGGTTGATGTTTGTCGAGTGCCGGTAACTCCAGTCATCAGCAGCGGTCATACAATTTGACCAAACGGACGGGGAGCTCGGCCAGGCACGGGGGCATCTAGACCGAAAATTCTGCCTCTCGTTCGTTAGCCTCTTATTTTGGTAGGGTCGGCTCTTCGCTTAGAGACAGAAGCGGGCCTATCGATCTGCTGTGCAAACCGACCACACACTGGCGTGTAGTTGGAAAAATCGTAATAATTTGGTGTTTCCTCATAGATTTATATGATTGAATTGGTTAGGCATAGGCTGTACTCCTTAAGGAATCTGTTCAACTTACCAATTTTTTTTCCTAGGTAATTCAGGGTCCAAGGTATTCTCCCTTTGAAAATCTTGCAGTGCAGGCGTATTCAAACTGTGTTTCCACTGCTCAGGAATGAAAATGGCTTCATCTGTTGTTGTTGTTGTTGTTTTGGTTTATTGGCGCTTATTATTCAAGAGTGAATATTTGCGCTTTTTTTTATTTGTTATTTTATTTTTTTCTTTAGACAAACTGTATTATTTTCGAGAATAAATAATTGGATATGTTGAATTTTAAGCTTTGAGTTTTATGTTGAAGGAGTCAGTGGCTGTCGAGCAACTGCCCTACAAGCTATGTTGGGCGTCCAAGGACCAACCCGGACACGGTATATTGTGACAGGCTTCTCAGCTTCGTCAAAGAGACTAGCCTAGCCTCTCCCCCCCCCCCCCCCCGACGTCCACCAATAGGTCATGTCAACTCCTCTGCATTTCTTCAATATTTTGACCAAAAATCAAAAAAAAAATCATATAGACTCTAATCGAGTAAGAAATAAAATTCCAGCCAAATATATTTTATTCTTCCTTTCTTTCTCTCTATTTTCTTCCTGAGTACTTTCTTTTCTTCTTCTTCTTCTTCTTCTTCTTCTTCTTCTTCTTCTTCTTCTTCTTCTTCTTCTTCTTCTTCTTCTTCTTCGTCTTCTTCTTCTTCTTCTCCTCCTTCTTCTTTTTTAGGGCCACTATAATTATAAGCGTAACATCTTGGGCTCAAAAATAATTATTAAGTGCAGTGCAAAATGGTTAGTCGGGGTGTACCCTTTTAGATCTAAGTACAAAGTTGACCAGAGCCTGTTGATTGACAGGATCTGTGGATTTCAGAAGTGATGGGATTGCAGTTTCGTTTTCTATGCCAGTTTCTGTAATCAACATGGCTCTCTCCATAAGATAGAGGGGGCACTTGCATAAATAATGATTTACCGTTTCTTTTTCCTGCACAAAAAAAATGTGCAGTGTCCAGTCTCATGTTGATTCAGCTCGAATAAATTTTCGTTCAGGCCTACGTTTCCCATTCATAGGCGATGAAGTTTAGTTTCATTACTTCTGTTATTCAGGTAGCACACAAATGTTTGTGATACTTGGGGTTGTATTTCCTTTAGGGGTGATGAATTATCTTAACATTGTTGCCATTTGTCTTTGTAGTATTTCTTTATAACATAGTTGGATTCTGCTCTAGTAAGTGCGTTGTTGATTTCTATGTTTTTATTTAGTCCTGCTTAGCATGCTTATCTTCTATCTCATTGCGGTGCAGGCCACAGTGACTGGGAATCCATTCGAAATTAACCTGGGTGCCTTTGTGTTTTAACTGACTGCACAAGGTTAGAATTTTAAGAACGAAAGATTTATCTTTACGAAATTTTATGGCATGGAGTGAACTCAAGGAGTCGGAAAGGATAACTTCCCTGGTATAAAGACTAGGGAGTTGTAATAAACATAATAGGGCAAGTACAATTGCGGCCATCTCTGCTCTATAAGAAGATGGGGAGTTTGTTAGTCTCTTATATTGTGAAACATCATAATATGAAACATAGAAAGCAGAGGCAGCATGGTCTTTGTTCGGTAATCTTGATCCATCTGTGCATGGTATATGTGTAAATAATTATTCCATTTCAAATTTATCACTTCTAGGGCTGCTTGTTTTTGTGCGAAATAATTATCTGTTTTCGTTATAACCTCTTTTAGCTGAAGTGAAAGGAGAGGGCATTTGCTAAAAGGGTGTATTTGAATAATACATCATGGGATCTTCTAGTATGTAACTAAATTTCAGTGTCAAATCGTTGGTTCTACGTCAAAAAGCTAATCTGGAATTAATGCCTCCCAAAATCTTGATCTGAATCGCATCCGTTCTAGTCTACGTACAAGAGAAAATGATTATGAAAGAAAATGTGATAAATTTTGATTTCAAAGCGGTTATTTCTTTAGATTTAGTATTCATTTTTAACATTAAAATAAAAATATTCAGTGTTTTAAAAAGGAAATGCATGGAAATCAATGTGCACGAGCTACGAGTTCGTAATGAATTTATCACATTTTTCCTTCATAATCATTTCCCTTGTACTAGACTAGAACGAATGCTATTCAGATGACGCCATCTTCATTCCTGCGCAGTGGAAACATAGTTTGAATACGGCTGCAAGATTTTCAAACGGAGAATATCTTGGACCCTGAATTAGCTTGGTGGAAAAAAGAAGCATTAAACGGCTTATTCAGTCAAATCGGTAAGTTAAACCGATTCCTTAAAGAGTAGAGCATAGGCCTAACCAATTCAATCCTATAAATCTATATAGGCCATGGGCCGAGCCTCAAAATTCTTCAGTTCCGTGGTCCATATCTGGGAAGTACTTAATTTTGTCATGAATGATTAATGGACATATATCTAAGAGCAATGGTGAATGTTCCCATTTGCAGATTTTGGGCATATTTTCACAATTTTTATATAAAGTTGCTACAATTAGCAGACAGCTTTCCTGCAATGATGATGTCATATCTGCTCCTTAAGTGACCAATCACAGCTCGGCTATTAGAGACCTGAGTGCAAATGGCCAATCACAACCCCTGTACTCTGAGTGTTTGTGTGCATGTACCATGTCTGCCACACAGAGCATCGTATACCATGACCATTGAATCAAGCGATTCACCAACAAAACTAAGATTGAGAGGGCCAGGAAGAAGCAAGAAAGAGCAGAACATGAAGGTATTTAATTAGAGTTATATTTTTGTGTATTTGGGGAAAGCATTATTATGAACAGTCTAATTTTCTCCAGGTTTTATTTGCATGAACCGTCGGCCCAACTTTTCAACTACCAGTCCCATGCATTGGTATTTGTGTTATGGATTGACTCCTTTAGTTTAGTTTGAGTTTTGCGTGGGCTTAACTAAAAAATCAGTTGAATTTACCCACAAATAGTTATTTCCTTTATAGGATATGACAATATTGTAGGAAGGCTATTTTATTATGAAAATATTAATGTCTAAACAACCATTTTTATTATGAATTAAGCAGTTACTTTCTAGCAAAGCTATGCATGATTGATACAAATATCACAATACATACAAGCTTGTACTCCACATTAGATTTCACAGGTGAATAGCCTTCAGTAGCTTTTGTATGTGTAAGCAGGCTATGGTCCATTCTAGATCATTCATACATGAGAGGAAAATACTATTTAAAATTTCAGTTTCAACTCCGAAACCCCAAATTTGTAGCATAGTAAGAGGTGAACATGTTGAATCAGGTAATCTAGCATTGAAGTACTGCTATGCTGCGTGAATGAATGGCATGTCCTATTTTACAATATTACTAAAATTACTGGATGAAGACAATCTATTAATAGACCCAATCACATTTTAACCAATCAGCGTTATTATTGAAATAGCCCCCTCCCCCATTCACTCCGTGCAGTATGCTATGGGGATTTAATGCCACTTCAAAAGTTCAATATACATTAAAGTAGGAGAAGGTGATTGGATTTAATGTGTTTTTAAATCAAATAGCATGGTATTTCATTTAATGGCATTAAATCTCTTATATTTTTCTGTTTCCTTGTAGTCTTTGAAAACAATGCTCCCAGCTACAAGGACCATCGGTATTCCATGCGAGACAGAAGCAGTAATGGAGCCACATTTGAAGGTCCAACAACAATGACTGAGGCAATGTGAACTTTAGGCAAGGGTTCACCATGTTCTTCCAGTCCAATGCATCAAATGGGGGATAAAGACAAAACAGAGGATAAACCATTCACAAGAAAAAGAATGAAAGAGAAAAAAATTTATGCAGGTAAGCTGGTACAAGCTGCAGAAATGAGCAAAGATGAGAAGATTCTGCTCAAGACTTGTCTGAAAGACCTTCTTGCTTTGAATGTGAGATATAACTTCAGCCATGCTTCACCTCCTACCAGAACTAAACAAGATTCATCCCAAAGGACAAAGAAGCAGGTTTTGAGAAGAACTTTTATGAACAGTCATATGAACATTTCTGTAAATCAATTGCAGTAGTAGGAGCGGGGAAGGGCCGTGATTCCCGTGAAGTACATGCATTAGAATTACAGAAATTTTTGTATATGCCATCTATTCTGCAGGGGGTTTATTTTCATGAATTTAACATGCTAAAATATTGGCAACATTCATACATACTAGCGCAGCATGGCTGTATGCAATGCAGGCTGTGCTAATTCACCTTCACTTTGCGAATGTATAATTATCATCGCTGCTTGTCGATTCCCCAATCTAAAATTTAACCTCTCGCAAAATAGTCTGGTTGATCCTATTTGCAAGAACAAAGTTTTTAAAAAGAGTAAAGTCGTATGTTTTTCAGTTAATATGCAGATGAGCTTCACTCATAACACATAACATCTTCAGAAAGAAATTTTCCAAAACATGTGTTACATGTTTTATCACAATTTTGAAAGTTAAAATTTTTTCAGCCAGTTATTCTCACAAGCAGAGTCATATTGTGTGGAATACTGTGATTCTGCATATTAGCTTTCATGATTCATATGCCCTCTCATAGTCATTGCTCCATCTATCTTATAATTTTGTAATTTTGTGTGGAATCATGGGTTACTGCATGTATTTGATTTGTAGTGGGAGCAGTAAAATATCCTAAAATGATAAATAATTCAATGTTCTGTATTTTTCTGTGAGTACAAATTAAATAACATGTTAAAGCCTTTCTCAAGTACAGTGAAATGGATTGAATATTCTGACAATAATAATGTACTAAGAATATTTTTTTTGGTATGATTTTGAATACGTCTTTTTTAAAGTTAATCTACATGTAATAGGGATAATCCTTGTCCCATTTTTAAAATTTGAATGAATGAGATGGAAGTGAATTTCGAGACTTGACAGCTTTCTAATCAGGACCATGAAGTT
Organism: Heliocidaris tuberculata; assembly: GCA_025618425.1. Lineage (NCBI taxonomy): Eukaryota > Metazoa > Echinodermata > Echinoidea > Camarodonta > Echinometridae > Heliocidaris > Heliocidaris tuberculata. Next base: position 12,352,882 of record CM046836.1, on the reverse strand, counting down.
GCCATACTTCAGGTGCCAGATGTGAAATCTCTGATGTACATAGTTATTGACTGTTGCTGAGATGTACTTTTTACTGATGTGCTCCAAAAGCTACCACTTAGGGGTATGAGATGTAGTAATCATTCACTTTGGAAGTGGTTTTCAATGCACCTGTGAGTAGGACTTTTACACTTCAAAAATACTAGTAAAGTACAATTCATGGGCTTATAACTTACAATATTTGGTTACCTGCTTAATTTGGCAGACATGATCACATTTAATCATGAATAAATAAAATACATCACTGCTTACTGAGAAAAGTAAAATGTTCAAGCTTTGTTGAACACTTTGTGCAAAATGTGATTTTACATATCAGGCCTACGCACATGTACTTGTTTGATGCTAATACAAACTGCACGTGCATGTATGTAAAGACTGGTTTGAATTATATCAAGAGTGTTTGTAAATTGAAGTATCCAACAGTGAATTTTATTAAAAAAATAAAAATAGGCAACATGAATATACAGTTATGTGTCATGCTTATATTCCTGCATTGTTTTTCATGTAAGGTCACAGAGAGAGAGAGAGAGAGAGTGAGAGAGAGAGAGAGAGAGAGAAAGAAGGTGATACATATTAAGAGAAACAGGACAACAAATGATTAAAAGGAATACATGATAATTGCTGGGGGTGGGGTTGGAGGGGCATGTGCTTGTATCCAGGATAAACAGGAGATTAACCTTCAGAGGCCTTTTAAGTATGAATTTGGATTGAAACATCTTGCTGATTGTGGGATTCATTATAGGCCAATTGTTTAGTATAAATTGGGGGGGGGGGGGTTGCCTGCATATTTGTAAGTATACAGTGTAGATCATTTATGTGAAAAGGATGGCTGTGTGTAAATAAAGAGAGAATGGGCACATGAAAATTTTGATGGAAAGCATCTTGCTTATTTAGTGTGCGATACATATTAACTACACAGTATTCTTTTATGTTGTTTCACTTCATGGATGTACATGCGTGTGTGTGTTTTTGTTTTTGTTTTTTTTTGTGGGGGGGGGGGGCTGATGGGTGAACTGATTAGAATGGGGAGGGGTATACATGGGGTATAGGGCAACAGACAGACACTGTCCTCCCTTTAGACAAAGCAAATACATGTATAATTACGCTGATCATTTCATGAGACATCGATCACATACATGTATACTTGGTTTCTGTATGGATTACTATATAAGGTATTAATTAATATGCAAATTGAATTTTATATGATTGACCATCATTACATGACATCACATTGCTCAAAATACCATCTCTGTGCCTACAGGCTATATCTGCTCCAAATTATTCAAAGAAATATCTCTCTATTTCATGGTTGCTAAGGTAAAAATGTCCCTAGCAACCAATTCTTTACTTTTTCTTTGTTTTCTACTTAATGCCCAAGTTTCAAACGTGGGAACATGTCATTCCTATTTTGGATACATGTTTTGAACATATCTAGCACATTTTTAGGTACTTCCCAGAGATGGACCACGGAACTCAAAAACTAAGCAAGAAAACAGGCCTCGGCCCACGGTCTAATGAGGAAATATCACATTATTACGATTTTTTCAACAACACGTCGGTGCCTAGTCGGTTTGCACAGCAGATTGATAGGCCCGCCTTTGTCTCTAAGTGAAGAGCCGACCCTACGAAAATAAGAGGCTATCAAATGAGAGATAGAATTTTCGGTCTAGAAGGCATCCTGACAAAATAGCCGTGTCAGCCGGCGTAGCTAACCGTGTCCGTCACAATATAGTAGGGAGCTTCAGTGGCGGATCTACGGGGGGGGGGGGGGGGGGAGGGGTTAGGGGGTTTACCTCCCCCCCCCCCCCCCCCCCCCCTCGGGCTGCCAAGTAAACATTTAATGTGCATAGGAAAACGCCATCATAATATGTCCAGACTCACACAATATGTTCCTATATAGCACTCTGTCTCAGGCTCAGCCTCGGGCAATAGGTTTTAACCCCCCCCCCCCCCCCCCCGCCTACCAAGTGAACATGTGTTACTTTTTCTATGCACATATCATTGTGATAGAATAGTAGCCAATAGCTTAGTTGTTTTATATCACTCATCGATAATACTTTCATTAACACATTCATTGAGAAAAGATGTGAAATTATAGCTCTACTGCGCATAAAAATCTGTCGTGATGTGACTTGATGACGACGGCATTGCATTGATGACGGTGCGCGTATTGCATTGATGCAGTGCGCGTATTGTATTGATGCAGTGTGCGTATTGCATTGATGCAGTGCGCGTATGTCGCCGTTTCGCGCCTTGTGGACGATGCTCTGCATCGCCGTTGGGACAAACCCAGGGACCGCGGAGCCAGGGCCGGGGGGGGGGGTGGGGATGGGGCTGTAGTCCCCCCCCCCCCCCCCAATTATTTGGGCAAAAAAGAGAAAAAATAGAGCATGCAAGTATGCTTAAAATCGCAAGCTGGCAACTCTAAAAATGAAAAATCTCCCTACTGTGGGAGGGGGGTATCCCCCTCCCACACCCTCCCCCCTTGGAAAAAAGCTAGATCCGCTCCTGAGCTTAAGCCCCCATCACACCAAACTAGTTCTTACTACGTTCTCAAAATTCCCAACCCCGTCCTAGAAAATCGTAAAACGGGTTGTGGTCTGTGTAGAATTTGCAACTTTGGCCTTTAAAACGATGGCCTTTGGCCTTTAAAACGATCCTAGTTCGTTGATAAACGGTTTTCAATACGTCTATCTCGTCTTTACCCCGTCCACAGTCAGTTCATATAAAGTTCAGACCGGGTAAATTTGCCATTTCCAAGCAGTTCAAGCCCGTTCGTAGTCGGTTTAAATCCGTTCTTAACTAGTTCTACCTCGTTCCCGACCAGTTCTAACTATTTCGCAACTTGTACTAAATTAGTTTGTAACCCGACCACCCCATTCTGAAGTGGTTCAACTCGTCTTCATCTCGTTCTTACTGCGTTAGAACACGCTCCAAGTGCGTATAAAATACCGTCCTGGCTCGAGGGTTATAAAAACCCAGCGCGTTCTTCCCATTCCTCATTCGCGTTCGACGCTTCAAGAAGATCAAGACATACAACTACAGTTGCCTCCTCACCCCTTCTGTGTTCCATTATGCCTCCAAAGAAAGGTGCCAGAAGGACTGGCCGTGGGAAAGCGGCCACTAGTTCTTATATCCAAAGATGCCAAGCTCCAGCTCCTCTGAAGGCCAGCCAGATGAGGCCCAAGTTGAGCAGCAGAAGTCCTGAAAAAACCAAAACTCACACCCATCTCACCCTTGGTCAAGAAGAAGCCATGGTGGAATGACTCAAGACCAATGAAGTCCTGCACAAAAAAAACTTGTGGCCTATAAGAACACAATGAAAAAGAACTTCCTGTGGCAGAAGCATGAAACCAACATTCAAGAGGTTAAAGACTGCAAATTTATACACGATTCTGTTAAAATTGTTCTTGGACATGTTGGATGTGCACTGCAAGAGATCTCGAGCCAAATGATGAATCAGTGAGGAAATATCTCGTATTTATAACCTACCTTGTCCGAGCGTACTGTAGATGGGGTGAAACTGCGTGAGAACGACAGACACGTATTAAAAACGAGTAAAACTTACTGAGAATCTACTGGGAACTTGATCTGCTTTTTAGTGGATCCTCCACATCAGTGTACTTGTACACTTATCAAGAAGAAATGAATTTGTACATATATTTTTTCATATTGTCTGTAATAATATCTGTAATGCCATTTTCCTTTCTTTCTGTTGTAAGTGAAATAAATAGGAATTTGAATTTGAACTGAAATTTGAACTTATAGAACCATGTGGAAACGTGTTGCAAACTCATTCAGAACGTGTGAATTTGTTTTGAGCATATACTAAGGACGTAATGTGGTCGAGTTGGGTCTGTTTGGCAACGGACCCGGTCGAGCTACAAATTGACCCGGTCGTACTGCTAATTGATGTCGACCACGTCACGTTGTAACTCGTCGCTAGTATGATCGAAGTACGGCGACTCCGTTCGTAGTACGTCCATCTCGTTCAAGTATGTTGTCACTCCGTCTAATTTTAGGACGGAGGGAAATTTTGAACAGGCTCAAAGTTCGAGAGCACCCTTCCCGTCCAAGCTAGTCCGAGCCCGTCCATGAAGTTCTTAAACAGATTATAAACAGTTGCTGCTACGTTTACTCCGTTCGCACACAGTTTGAGCCCGTTTTGGCAACATTTTACAGAACTTAGTGAGAACTAGCTTGGTGTGATGGGGGTATTATGAAACAGGACGGGATAGCAACAGGACGGGATAGCAACAAGACGGGGGAGTTAACCGACTGTGACGGTCCTCGCACTCTCCCCGTCTTGTTTTTCAATGAAGTTACAAAAAAGTGGACGGCGACGCACTGCAGTGTTCGGCTTTCCGTCCCCACTTAAAGCTACGGTCACAAAGGTTCATACGAACGATGCGTTCGTACGAATCTCACTGTTCGTACGAATTCCGGAGTTCGTAGAGATTCGTAGATGGGGTATAGATTCTTACGGCCTTCTTACGAAGTTCGTAAGAACGCCGTTTAATTCGCAAGAACAACTTAAGACCTTCTTGAGAAACGAAGTGTTTTTGGTTATACAATGGCGCTAGAGTTCGTACATTTTTCGTAAGAATGCCTTGAGTTATTCTTTCGTCAGACTTACGGCCATCTTACGATTTTTGTTGTCGCAAGATGGTCGTACGTTCAACTCACGGCACTCTCAAGTCATTCGTAAGAAGATCTTACGAATTTTTGTAGATTTTTTCGGGGTGCAAAAAGGCGCTGCCGTGTACTGTCGAAAATTCTGTGACTGTTGAAAGTTTGATACTTTAAAAATGGCAGTAGTGCTTTATACCCCCTAAAACTCAACAATTGCACAAATTGTGTATCTACACCATACGAGCACCGAACGAACTGTTTACAAACGCCAAGAGTCGTTCGTAAGAGCGCCGTACGAATCTCCGTTCGTAAGCCCAAAATCTTGGACAAGACCATTGGCCAGGATGCGAACTTACGAACGGTCTACGAACGGTCTACGAACGGTCTACGAACGCTGGTTTCGTACGGTCTTCTTGAGAAGATCTTACGAAATGGTCTAAAAATCGTTCGTACGGAGTTCGTAGCAGTTCTTAATAGCATTTGTGACCAAGGCTTTAGACCGGACGCTATTTCGCCCGAGAACCGTCCTGAAATCAAACAGGACAGAGAGATACTCCGAGTCGCGCATGCGCACATCGATTTTTCGCTCGACTTCAAAGGCTCCGTCCTGAAATCGTAAGCTCGGTACTCTTGAGACCGAGTTTGATCATTTCACTCAGAAAGGAGTGGATTATCTCCACTCTGTCCACATGAGTGATAATTTTCACTTTTTAAAGGATTGGTGTTTCACTCTTTTCTGAGTGAATTAGTGACTTCTCTTTTTTCACTCGTAAAAAGGTTGTCCCTCATTTAACTCCTTGTGAGAGTGGAATTTTACTCTCTTTTGAGTGCTTTTTTACTCCTTTACATTTAGAGAGTACCAAATGCTTTTAAAACGGATAATAGTCTTATCTAAATTTGCATCATTTGATATTTAAATATTGTTTTTGTAAGCCTTTTCTCGTTGGGCGTCGCCAGCAAGCTTTAGATGAAGCTTGAGACGGTCCTTTCATGTATATAACATATATATAATATATAACAGTAGTAATAATAATAATAAACCGTTCTTGTATAGCGCATATCACATTATGATATAACGTCTCTATGCGCTTCCAAAGGGTTTGGATATTATTACCCTGGCTTTAGCTCCGGCAGCCGTAATCAGTGCACAGTGCATTTTCAAGGATAAATCCTGCCAGGTACCCATTTAACACCTGGGTGGAGAGTGGCAAATGTGGATTAATGTCTTGCCAAAAAATGTTAGTGCCGGGCTGAGATTCGAACTCTCAACTCTTGGATTGAGAGTCAAGTGAATGAACCACTATACCACGACACCTCCACATTATTAATAAATTATTATTTTTCATAATGTTCATGGTGTGAAAATGCACACGGCAGACATATTACCGCATGTTTCTTTTTGCTTTCGCTTCAACTATTCAGTGTTTAGAATCTTTAGAATATGTACGTGTCGTAGTCAGACTAAGATAGAATTCGATCTTAATTCTCTTTCATTCTGCAGTTCAGTCATAAATGTGAGACCGACATGGACAAAAAACGCAAATTGTCGTCACACAAAGATGTTCATGACCATCTTATCTGCGCTATCTGTACCGGCATCTTCGATGATCCAAGGAATCTAGTGTGTGGGCATGTATTTTGCAAGGGGTGTCTGGAGAAACTCGATGAAAGTCTGCATCACGACGTATGTATTTCTTGTCCTACTTGCAGGAGAAAGACCAAGCTTAAAGAGAGCCGAGTTGATGGACTCCCTCGTAACATACCCATCGGTTACCTCGTAGACCAGGACTTAAGTGAAGAGCCTGGGCCTTCTTGTAAGAGGGTGAAAAGATCTCGCCTTTGTACTACACACAACGGAGAGCACAGAGACATTTATTGTCGTACCTGTAAGGTGTATATATGCTTCAAGTGTTTCCAAAATGATCACTCTGACCATACAACTAAAACCAGAAATGACTTTCTGACAGAGCTACGTCAGAAGATTGATGACATCAAACGGCGATACGAGGTCAAAAAAGGAACCTTCGATGATCATCTTCACGCAGCTGATCAGGAAAAAAATATATATATTTGTGCTCTTGGAAAAGCTAAGCGCATGATTGAAGAGAACTTCGAAAGAGAACTCCAGGTTATGTACGACAGGAAAGAATCAAAGATAGAATCACTAGACCAACAAAAAAGGAATTGGGAAACGGACTATGAGAAAATTAAACGTGCGGGGAAGGGGTACAGGCGACTTTGGCAACCACTGTACCCGAGTTGGGAAATGAGAGTTCATTAGAGGATCTAGATAACGAAGAACTTGATCGGCGGAAAGGGGGGGGGGGGATATAGGCCCGTATTCTCGAAAGCCGCCTAACTTTAAGCGGTGCATGGCCTAACCCTCGCCTAACTTTAAAATTTGGCTGCTAACTTCAGACTTAGGACGCTGTGCTATTCACGAAAGTGTTTTTTAGGCCAAGTCTATAGCGTTTACTGGATCGTTTTTGTCACAAATTCTACTTTTTTCATATAAAGAAAAACATTGAGCTATCCTGATAACACTGGAAATGATATAAATACAGGACAAGTGTGTATACTTTCAAAATAACTATCTTACACTATAGTAATAACTTTGAATATAATAATTAGAATTCGGTATATTATTGAGGATTATATACCTCATACATAGATTCTTATTCACTGATTGGTCAAAACCATATCACATGACACGGCGCATCTCGATCTATCATTACGCCAGAGGGTTTTGGCGTTCTATCAATTGACCTCAAAAGGTCAAATGATAGAACGCCTAAACCCTGTGATAGAACGCGTAACCCCTCCGCGACTTTTGCACGTGTACACGTACGTACACAAATTTGGTTTTTCGTGAGTTGCTAGCTAGGTTACGACTACATTAATGTACGCGCAGCGCATATAAGAATTCAACATGAATCAATGAATCAATGAAAAGGATGAGGTATATAAAACAAGTATGGACTGCTCTGTAATCGGATGGTGGTGGAAATTATCACTCCCTCGGTGGTGTTCATACCAGCCCTTCTATCACCCCTCGGCTCCGCCTCGGGGGTGATGGAAGGGCCGGTATGAACACCACCTTGGGAGTGATAATTTCCACCATCATCCTCATGAGCAGTCAAAATTTTGTATACTACTACTCAAATTCAGAAATATCCTTACCCATTTTAAAGTTGATTTTGCTTTTTGGAAGATTATTATCATTCACTTAATTATTATTTTACTTTACATTTGATAATGAGTATTTCTATTTTTTTTTTCTTCTTTCTTTCTTTCTTTTCTGTTTGTGTGTTTCATTTTTTTTTTCATTAATAGCTCTAGGGAATAAGGATGTACCTCTTTGTATTTGTGTAAAATATGATATACACTTTACTTTACTTACTTTACTTTAATCCCGCGATGATATAGGACAATGCCTGTTCATCGATCGTAGCTTGTCGTATCATGTGATTATACATTTTCCATGTCTTACATGTCTTACCAAGTCGAATATGTGTGGGAAAGGACAAAAATGTGTGTAGATAATACTGGTTTGTAAACAAGATCGTGGTTTTTAGACCAGTGTTTATCATGTTCATTTAGTCTATTCTTAAAGCAGTTTACAGAAATTGCTAAGATAACATATTCGGGAGACTGTTCCACAAATCCACAATTCTGTTGCTGAAGAAACGTTTCCTTAGATCAAGCCGAGAATACTGTTTGTCCATTTTCATTTTGTAGCCTCTCGACCTCCTATGTGCCAAGTGAAAAAGATCATGTTGAGTGTCAGACACTCGTGTCAAATACTTGAACAATGAAAACATCAATCAGTATCACCCCCCCCCCCTCCGCCTGTGGGCAAGAGTTTGTAATTTGAGTTTCATGAGGCGTTCACGATAACACATATTTCTAAATCCTGGAATCGTTTTTGTTGCCCTCCTCTGCACACTCTCCAATTTCCTCTGCTCAGATCACTTTTTCTACATGGCGACCATGCTGCCTAACCAAATTCTAAACTGGGTCTAATAAGACCCAACATTGTATCTGCATCAAGATTCACAAATGTCCTTTTAACAATTCCTGACACTACATTAGTTTTCAAGGTTGCTTGGGAGACATGTCTTAGGATTTCACTTTTATTTCTTTCTATAAATAATAGAATGAATTTAAACTTGTTTATTTGTCCAATACTGTAAATATATACATTCAGTTTTTAGATTGTGACACAATTGTGTTTTCATTTATTTATCCCTGTTGAGTGATGAAATAAATGAAATTAAGGGTCCTGAAAAGAAGCCAGACAATCTTTTCTTATCTTCATTCTGTTTCATTGTTTTTCGGGGGGGGGGGGTTCTCTCTTTCTCTCTCTCTCTTCTATCCAATCCTCCTTCGGGAAAGGTGTGTTTCAAGTGATAATTCAGGAATAAAGCAAAATCTCAATTTACACAAGAAGGCTTGATGACATGTCTGCGAGTTGATCGAGAGATATAATGTGACAGACTGAAAGTGTACAATTAAATATTCGTTTACAGATATATTAAATTCACAAAATAACAACTACCAACCTCACGTCCCTGGTTCATTCGCATGAAGAAAAGGTGAAAAGGAAGACAATTTAAACAGTATTATGGATGTCAAATCTAACAATTATAATGGTCTTTATTAAACAATAATCTCGTCAACAACCAACTATGACCAATGATGAAAACCAACTAATGATAACAACCAAAGAAAACCAACACAGCACCGTCGTGCCGCACGGCGCACAGTGCACGTGACGATGTCTACCATGTGCATAAAAATACAAGAAATACAAAATACAAAATATTAAAATATGATACAATGAATATTTTCCAGCATTTATAAAAGATATTTAGAAATAACATCATGTGCTTACCAACTGCATGCGAAATATATAATAACATAAATCTCGGACCAAAAGTATATTTTATGTTTATCACAATCAGTGAATAAAATGATTAAATCGAAGACTATAAATGTTGACTCAAATATGGTAAACTGAATACATAATATATCTCCTGACAACCAAGATATCACATCAACCCCATCACAAATAAAGCGAAAGCATGGCAAATATATACAATTAACAATTATTCATCATAAGCATTTACCTTCTGTGGAAAGTCTTCAGACAAGCTCAACCACCACCTCCAACGGGTTTGACAAACTTGATGCAATAGAAGGTAAATGCAGCCACGGCTACACAATAACATAAATAGAAACAATTTCACTACTCTGAGTAAAATCCCGAAACAATCTATACTTAATGAATTACCGCTTCACAATAAATCATAATAAAGAAACTTGTATATAGTGATTATACTGAGCGTAACAGCACTGAACATTGTAATATATCATAGCGAAACGCAGCACATCGTTAACTCTCTCTCTCTCTCTCTCTCTATTTCCATAATCAGCATAAATTAACAAATGAAAGATAACCTGTGCATCAAACACTAATCAATAGAATATAATTACGCTTACCTCAATACAGAAAAGATGAAGAGATGTAGAGATAACGAGTATGTCGTCTGCAATAATTAAACAAACTAGCTTTATGCGCTATTATAATATCAAAATACAAACATGTAGCATCAAAATAAGCGCGCATATGATGCGCTTTCACATTGAGCGCGAAATGGATACTGGCAGCCATGACAACCGAAAAAGAGGACAATCCTGTCCTCTCACACTCACCACCAGCCAAATTATTGCCGTCCCAGGCAATATAATAATAGTAATGACTAAATATAACAAAATATATTTACATAAATAACGAAATAAAATACCGAACAGACTTGTCCTCTCACACTCACCACCAGCCGAATATTTGCCGTCCCAGGCAATATAATGATAATAAGAACATGTATATATTTATATATGTATATATAACTAATATATAACTAATTATACGAGATATAGTGAAGAAATTACAATAAAGAAAGTACTTAAGTCCCTACACATAATGAACGGGGTTATGAGGATTGGGTGGGCACAAGAGTACCCTCGTCCGAAGAGGATGAACTTGTTTCGTCATCCGCGTCATTGTCTTCCGCGTCATTCGCCTGGTCGTCGTCATCCGGCTCATTGGGATTAAAGGTACAGTGGATCAGCATGTCTTGATGGAGGGTGCGCTCCCTGTCTGTGCCCTGTTGCTTCACAACATATACAGGCGAGTCGGCGATCTTCTGGACGATTACATATGGGGTCTCTTCCCACCGGTCCGCTATCTTGTGGCGTCCCCGATGACCTTTGCTAGACACAAGCACGATATCGCCAGCACAGAACTTTGTTGGGCGCACTCTCTGGTCGTGGTGTGCCTTCTGTTTTGCACGAGCCTCCTGTGCATTCGTTTCAGCTTGGTGATGTGCTTCTCTGAGGGATCTCCGCAATCGTGCCACGTATTCCCCCTGATCCTCTCTGTCTTCATCCTCGTTCTCTTTGTGGATCTTCAGGTCGAGTGGGATCCGAGGTTCTCTCATGAACATGAGGTAGAACGGTGAAAACCCTGTTGAAGCATGCTTCGTACAGTTATACGCATGAGTGAGTGTCTCGACATGCTCTACCCAGTTGGTCTTCATGGAGGGCTGGAGAGTCCCAAGCATGTTCAAGAGCGTACTGTTGAAGCGCTCGGTCATACCGTTTCCCTGGGGGTGGTATGGAGTTGTCCTTGACTTCGCCATTCCAAGAAGTTCACACAGCTCCTTGATGACTGCCGCCTCAAAACACTTCCCTTGGTCTGAGTGAATTCTTTCTGGGATTCCATAGTGCACAACATACTTTCTCCAGAAGGTCCTTGCCACAGTGATCGCTGTCTGGTCACGAGTGGGGAAGGCTTGGGCATGGCGCGTGAAGTGGTCCGTTATAACCAACACATTTTCAATGCCCCCTCCAGAAGTCTCGAGGCTCAAGAAGTCCAAGCACACTAACTCTAATGGACGAGAGGTCTCAATGCTGGTAAGTTGGGTCTTGCCTTGAGGTTCAGCTACTTTCCTGAGAGTGCATCTCTTGCATCGATGAAGATGTCTCTTTACATCTGAGGCCATGCCCACCCAGTAACAGCGCCTACTTGCCAGATCCAAGGTTCGTTCATATCCCATGTGGGCCATCTGATCGTGCACACTTTGCAGGACATTCCTTCTACTACACCTTGGGATGATGGGAACAGTCTCCGCACCTCTCTCCTTGTTGACCTGGTAGTGTAGTACTCCCCCTACCAGGACGAGGCGATTCCACCTTCCAAGGAGTTTCCGTACATGATTGGACTCTTTCCCTGCTTGTCTTCTGGTTGGTTTGTGCCCTTTCCTCATTAACTCGATGACTCTGACAATCGTCTCGTCCTTAGCCTGTGCTTCTGCAAGCTCGCTTCCAAACAGCGTGGAGAATATGCCATTATCATCAGTTGCCTGGATAGTGTTCAGCTTTACCTTTGGTTCTTCCCTCGAAGCTTGATCCAGCAGGAGCTGCACTTCACGACGTTGGATTCTCGACAGGCTGTCAGCATTTTCATTGGTTTTGCCAGGGCGATAGACTATCTCTAGGTCACACTGAGCAAGGTCGCTGACCCACCGCTGTCCATGAGCGTCGAGCTTTGCAGACTTCAGAACATATGTCAGCGGATTGTTGTCTGTCACAGCAATGACACGCTGCCCATAAACATAGTCCCGGAATTTCACGGTAGCAGCCCAGTGCAGTGCTTTGAATTCCAGTTTATGGGCTGGATATCGCCGCTCGCCTTGTTGGAGGCTTCTGCTTGCAAAGGCGATGACCCTCTCCTTGCCTTCCTGTTCTTGGGCAAGAACAGCTCCACATCCATCAAGCGAGGCATCAGTTTGAAGGATGAACGGTTTTGTGAAGTCCGGATAAGCTAGGACTGGAGCTGATGTCAGTTTCATCCTGAGCTCATCAAAGGCATTCTGACATTTGTCGGTCCATACAAAGGGTTTTGGCGATGATCTCTTTTTACCCCGCTTCCCACCAAGAAGTTCAAACAGAGGTTGTGCCACCGCAGCATACTTCTCAATGAAGCGACGGTAATACCCGGTGAATCCCAGGAAGCTGCGCACCTCTTTTACAGTCCTGGGTACTGGCCACTTCTTCACTACATCGATCTTGGCTGGGTCCGTCTTGATGCCATCTCTGGAAACGACATGTCCTAAATAAAGGACCTCTTCCATCAGCAGGTGACACTTGCTCGGCTTGAGCTTCAGGCCATGTTCCCGAAGGCGGGTGAACACTCGTTGCAGCCTTGCGATGTGCTCGTCTATTGTCTCACTGAAGATGATAATGTCATCGAGATATATTAGAACTTCAGACAGGTTCAGATCACCAAGGACAGTATTCATGAGACGCTGAAATGTAGCAGGCGCATTCATGAGACCGAAGGGCATGCGGGTGTATTCGAAGAGTCCGAGAGGTGTAGTGAAGGCTGTCTTGGCTTGATCAGCTTCTGCCATTTCCACTTGAAGATATCCCGACATGAGATCAAGGCTAGAGAAGTACCTGGCCTTACCCAGAGCATCAAGCGACTCCTCGATCCTTGGAATGGGATAGGCATCACGCACTGTACGGGAGTTCAGTTTGCGGTAGTCTACACACATCCGGATTTTTCCATCCTTTTTCCGGACGATGACTATTGGTGATGCAAACGGGCTCTTACTTGGGCGTATTATTCCTGCTTCTTGTAACTCTTGTAGATGCTCCTTCACTTCCACGTAATCATTTGGACTTATCCGTCTGTATGGTAAGCGGAAGGGTGTTTCGTCCATCAGCGGTATGTCATGTGTGATCGTGCTTGTTCTACCAAAGTCTTTTGCCCCGTTAGAGAAAACGTCTCTGTTGGCGATCAGTAGTTTCTCAAGATCTTGTCTTTCCTTCTCGGTCAGCTCAATTTTCGGCAGCTCAAGTCCTACTACTGGTCCAGTACCATCGCACTCGGGAGAGGCATCTTGATCAACAGACACTTCACATTGTTCGTCCAATGACGCACCATCCACAAGATTGGCGACTGCAAGCTTTGCCACAGGTGTATTCGTCCTTAACACAACAGCGTCCTCCGTGCTGTTGATGACGGAAATGGTGACTTTCCTCCTTTCCAGGATGGCCAGACTTCTTTCAACGTTTATGTGATGGTATGGAGAGTACTCTTCAACGAGTCCAACTAGAGTTCGCTCTCCGACAATCCTAGGTGCTTGAACCGTCAACATCTGTTGATGTCCTGGCGGTATTGACATGGGTTTCCTTCCCACATAGCGGAGAACTCCAAGTGAACCATCTTTGTCAGCCAAGTCTAATCCATCATCGTTGAGAGTCTGACAGGCAAGAAACCATGGTGTCGAGGCTTTTATCTTCGCCATGAAGTACCGACCGTGTTTCTTATGGAGCTTAACTCTAGATGCATGCAGAACGTTAGTCCCGAGAAGACAGGGCATTTTGTCGTCACCGTATTTCACAGGAACAACCAAAGCTGGAACAGATTCTAGTGTGATTCCTAATTCGTTAACTTCGATGTCAATATTCAAGGTGCCCAGAAATGGTACCGATTGTCTACCAGCGCCTTCCACGGTTATATCTGCAGGCTGAATTGTTTGCTTGCTGAGGACTGGATGGGCTTTAACAAAATCGGCTGATATTGTCGTGACCTGTGATCCTGTGTCGAGCAGTGCCGAACAATTTTTGCCGCTGACAGATATGACGGTACAATTGACAGGGCCGATTAACTCTTTTGTCGTTTCCGATCTAACAGTTTCTTGTACACTGGATGGGCTGACATGTTGCAACACACCCACGAAGCGCCCTTCCTCCGTGGGTCCTACATGTTTAAACCCCTTGAGTGATGGCTGTTTGAGCGGGTTGGGCACCTCCTTGATATGTGGCCGATCTGGCCACACGTGTAGCACGTCAGCGGCTCTCGTTGTGTGGCCTTCATACTTTGGGGTCGCTTGCTCGGTGTTTGCATGCCTGGGGCTGGCATACCTGGGGTTGGTATACCGTGGGTCGGCACACTTGGGGCAGCCACAAATTCCTCCAGCGCTCCCAAGCGGTTCCCCAGTTGACCATGGCCGTCGACTAGTCGGTGGATGGTATCCAGCTGTTGCTGCTGAGCAAGCTGAATTTGGGCCAACTGACAACGCATGGGCTCAAGGAAATCCTGCATTATGCCCGGTTCCTCCTTGGGCTTGGGTTTGACATCATGTCTTAACAGACTCACATGCATCTGCCGATTCTCCTCGGCGATCAGGCGGAGTTCTCGTCGCAGTTCCTTAAAAGGCATGTTCCTCGGTCGCATCGGTGCTAATCTGTCTTTCACATTCTTGTCCCGCAGGCCGTACATGAACTGTGCGCTCAATGTCTTATCCTGTTGTGCCTCATCTGCGCAATTTCCGCCTGTCAATGCCCTCCTGAGTAATGCCTCCAAAGCGATGGCATACTCGCTTGGTGTCTCATTGGGCTGCTGAACACGGGCATAAAAAGCTGCCATTGGAGAGACTGTTAAGTTCGACTCCCCATACTCCTCGAGGAGTTCGTTAAAGACTGACTCAGGCGAAGGGATGCCGTCACGTCTTCCCTCCAGATTCAGGACGAGGTCCCTCGCTCTTCCGTTCGTGTGCCGGACTATGTCATTAAACAGCACCCCTGGCGCCGCAGATCCTTTTAGCTGTAGAAGGTGCCTCATGTCCCTCACCCAATCCTCAATCCGTGGACCCTGCTTATCTTTACCACAGAAAATGGGAACATTTTTGAATTGGTAAGACGTGATACAATGTACGGGGTTAATGGGATTCTCTGGCATGGGGTCGAATCCGGCCATCTGGAGCGGGGTCACCGCCGGCCGAACCGGGCTTAACGCAGGCATCTGAGTCTGGTTTAGCTGAGGAGATGCGGCCTCCGGCGTCATGACCTCACGTGGAACTGGGGTGCCCGTTGGTCCAGTGAAGTCCATCGTTGGGTACTGTGCTGGTTTTTCTTTATTGGTTTGTTTATGATTAAATCTATACAATATGACAAAACTTTCCTACAAATTGCAATGGGAAAATGATAAAAGCTATACAATTGCAAACAGGTCTTCCTTTGTCTAATCTTCCCGGGTTTCGGCACCAAAATTATGTGACAGACTGAAAGTGTACAATTAAATATTCGTTTACAGATATATTAAATTCACAAAATAACAACTACCAACCTCACGTCCCTGGTTCATTCGCATGAAGAAAAGGTGAAAAGGAAGACAATTTAAACAGTATTATGGATGTCAAATCTAACAATTATAATGGTCTTTATTAAACAATAATCTCGTCAACAACCAACTATGACCAATGATGAAAACCAACTAATGATAACAACCAAAGAAAACCAACACAGCACCGTCGTGCCGCACGGCGCACAGTGCACGTGACGATGTCTACCATGTGCATAAAAATACAAGAAATACAAAATACAAAATATTAAAATATGATACAATGAATATTTTCCAGCATTTATAAAAGATATTTAGAAATAACATCATGTGCTTACCAACTGCATGCGAAATATATAATAACATAAATCTCGGACCAAAAGTATATTTTATGTTTATCACAATCAGTGAATAAAATGATTAAATCGAAGACTATAAATGTTGACTCAAATATGGTAAACTGAATACATAATATATCTCCTGACAACCAAGATATCACATCAACCCCATCACAAATAAAGCGAAAGCATGGCAAATATATACAATTAACAATTATTCATCATAAGCATTTACCTTCTGTGGAAAGTCTTCAGACAAGCTCAACCACCACCTCCAACGGGTTTGACAAACTTGATGCAATAGAAGGTAAATGCAGCCACGGCTACACAATAAAATAAATAGAAACAATTTCACTACTCTGAGTAAAATCCCGAAACAATCTATACTTAATGAATTACCGCTTCACAATAAATCATAATAAAGAAACTTGTATATAGTGATTATACTGAGCGTAACAGCACTGAACATTGTAATATATCATAGCGAAACGCAGCACATCGTTAACTCTCTCTCTCTCTCTCTCTCTATTTCCATAATCAGCATAAATTAACAAATGAAAGATAACCTGTGCATCAAACACTAATCAATAGAATATAATTACGCTTACCTCAATACAGAAAAGATGAAGAGATGTAGAGATAACGAGTATGTCGTCTGCAATAATTAAATAAACTAGCTTTATGCGCTATTATAATATCAAAATACAAACATGTAGCATCAAAATAAGCGCGCATATGATGCGCTTTCACATTGAGCGCGAAATGGATACTGGCAGCCATGACAACCGAAAAAGAGGACAATCCTGTCCTCTCACAATAAGATAGGACTGTATCCAAATTTTTATATTGTTGACCCGATGATGGGCAACTTTAGAAGTCTGGTTTAGCAACCGTCTATTCCAATTGATTATAAAAATTCAACAAATTGATTATTAATAAAAGAATAATAAAACACTTTTATGAATCTATAGATATGAATTTAAAAAGAAAAAAAACTTGTATGTGTGAAACCCAGAGGCTGATGCTATTCTTCTTCATTTTTTTTTTTTGGGGGGGGGGGGTTTGTTTGTTTTTTTTTACTTTCTTTTTTGGCATGAGAAAAGCAAAGTATTTTGATGTTGGCATGAATATTTAAAGCTTTTGCTTGAAACTTTTGAATAACACGGGTACATGAGGTAAATTTATTCAGTTTGAGCATGAATATCAAATACAATGTAGGATATTGAATTTACTTATCCGTTATTTATTTTTTTATTTATTTTTTTTTTAATACAGCAGTAGCGGATTTTTGGTTTTAAAAAAAGGAGAGATTGCTAGATTTAAAAAAAAACCCATCTAATTCAAATTTAAAAAAAAATAAATTTGTACTGGATAAGAAAAAAAAATATGGAGATAATATATGAAGCAAAGAACTTGTCTATGTGACAAGACGTTTTAAACCCACTCCTCCCTACTCCCACCCCCACCCCCACTCCCAAACAAACATCACCTGAAAATTAAAGATTGTGAAAATCTGTTGTTTACTTATTATACGTGCTAATCGGATGACGTCATAATGCTTTTTATTATCCTAATTAGTCTTGAGCCTGTGCGCAATCATGCGCAGATGACGTCACAATGCTTCTTTATCCGCGTTTTATGTTCACGGTCTAATTAGGCCACCTTTCGTGAATGGCAAACTGCGGCCCAAAGTTATAAGCCCGGTCTAGCTAGAACATGGCTTAGTTAGGCGGGGCTTTAACTTAGGCGGCTTTTGAGAGTACCGGCCATAGTTCGGTAATGTTCCAAATTAGGTTAAATTTCTATTACAGTTCATTTTTGGCTAAAAAAGGGTTCATGATGATGATGATGTAATCCTCAAATAGGATGTAAAATACCACCAAGAAAGTATTGTTTTCAAGATTCTTTTGTTATTTCACTGTATACATGGCTCTGCTCCGCAGTACAACATTGGCTTGATCAAGCATTACATTCCCTCTAGACTACTACGTTCTCAAAAATCTGGGCTTTCTGGCTTACTTGTTATTCCTAGGCTTAATACAAATTATTAATTTGGAATATTCTCCCTCAATGGATTAGAAATAGCAGTTCTGGTGAAGTGTTCTAAAACAATCTTAAAAAGTATCTGCTTGATTTGGCCTGTAGGCTAATCATAATTGATTGCACTTTTGTTTATTGTCATCTTTTGCACTATAATTGATGGCACTTTTGTTTTATTGTCATCTTTTGCACAAGTTGCGCCTTGAGCTCTTGATCATCAAATGGATTCGGTGCCTTATAAATCTTACATATTATTATTATTATTATAAAATCGCCGTTATCAGAGATGTTAGACGGGTTCCCTGTTTCAAAACTCCTCCTACTGCAATCCCCGTTTAGGGTGCTTTTCATCAGAGAGTGATTTACGCGGATGATGTATATGGCTCAATGATACATACCACCCCCCACCCCCACCCCCCACCCCCCCCCACCCCCCCCCCCCCCCCCGGACTAGATCGTATTCATTGCCTCGATCTGGAAAGCCGATCAAAGTCTAGCCTTTTGACAAGGCCTCGTGACTTGGCTATTTTCCTCGTCATGCTGTGCCTGAGATGAGACTAGCCGGCGACGAAAAGAATCAACACGGCCCGGGTGAACGCGCGATCGAGCGACTTTAGTCGCGAGGCCTTTTGGAACCTGGGTTTCCATCGTCCGATATGAATTATTCACGAGTTGACATTCGTATGCTAACACGCCTACCGAGGATTATCGACCAATCACAACGGTATCTGCGGGGCTTGCTTTCCATGTGATTCGTTCATTATCGTGATATGTAAGAAAATGCAAAAGCTTGAGCTTGCGATCGAAGATAGTCCTTACACAACGGGATCGCCTGGTAAATAGCGCTTTTGCCATATCCCGTGGGTAGGCTCACAAATGCATCCTGTCCTTTGCGGACTGAAAGAATTGCCCTCAGTTGTAAGTCCTTGAAAGCTGAAAATTTTCAGCATTTGCGAGGCAAATTCCGTGCTTTTCAGCAACAATTCTTCTTCGGACGCCATGATTGATGTAGCTGGCACGGGGTGCCGAGATGAAGGCGAATTTGCATACCAAATTTATGCTGACGTCATGCGAAGATACGTTCGCTGATTGGCTCCTACCTATAAGGTAGCAGATCCTCGCTAGGAACAAGGGATAGCATAAGAAATACAGGCAAGGTTCCAAAAGGCCCTCGCGACTCACGTCGCTCGATTGCGCATTCACCGGGCTGGGCGGCTAGTCTTGTTATGCAGCCACTACTAGCTTACTTGCCGAGAAAAATAGCCAAGTCACGAGGGCCTTGTCAAAAGGCTAATCAAAGTCCAATGTCAAATGAAATTCGAATGGCGTCGTCACGTGACTAGTATAAAGCGGGACGTTCAATTGATAGCACTGATCTCTACGTAAAAAATCTCGTAGAGATCAGTGCGTTATACTTATAGTAATAATACTCCGATGAATATCATTTCGGAACGTGGATTGAACCGGCCGAAAACACGTCTTTTTATGAACAGTAGATTAATAAGATTCCGTTTCTGGTGCCTTGGTGAGTGAAAACACTTCTCATTTTCTTGGTTTATATTATAAATTATATTTTATAAACTGATGATGACGGCAGGCACTATATGTTTTGTATTCAACCACATACATAAAGCAGGCTGTTGATATTTTGCCCTTGTACTCTATCTGTCTTTGAGTTACTCTTTTGTTAAAAGAAGACAGCATATATTCTTTCAAACGGAATGGAAGGCTAAGAAATCCAATGTCGATATAAAATTAACAACACAGGGTGCCCAACACAGTATGATACCTCAGCTGGGAAGAGTTCACCTTTTTTGACCCTATTTCGACTTATTATTTATTTTATAATAATGAAATCGGCTGTTTTCCAGTTGCTGAGTGCAGAGGCAACTGCACTTAATTATAAACATCGCGCGCTCAAGCATAATTTTGTTCATGTCGAAGTCATGGAAGTTGCACCCGCTGTTTAATAGGGATTTGTTTCTCTTACACTGTGACGGCTAATGTATATTATATTCTTTGCAACTTTTCAAGTCTGACTTTTGTCATTCTGATGTAGAAACATGCAGTGATGCAGGGGGCAGATCTAGGATTCTGTAAACGAGGGGGCACAATATTCCGACAATTTTCTGATAATTAGTTAAGATGATGACAAGATTACAAGGGGGGCACGGACGGACCGACTTAATAATTTAATCTTGCCTTAAAATTGCATCATTGTTTATTATTTTTGATTATACATGTATATTTCATTACAGAGAATTATTTAAAACAGGAAACTTGGAATCCCAATATACATTTACTGGTGTCTTATTCTATTTTATTTCTTCGGCTTTTATTATGCTTTTTTTCTGGCCTGCAAACAAGGGATTTTCTTCCGTATAATGTTATTAATATTATTTTTTTTATCATGATTGAATTCACTCTATCCATAATACGCACAGACAATGTTTGCATTTCTCACTACAAATAAGTTAAACTTCTTGTGT
Source organism: Heliocidaris tuberculata (assembly GCA_025618425.1). Taxonomy (NCBI): domain Eukaryota; kingdom Metazoa; phylum Echinodermata; class Echinoidea; order Camarodonta; family Echinometridae; genus Heliocidaris; species Heliocidaris tuberculata. The sequence continues at coordinate 12,332,153 of CM046836.1, read as the reverse complement.
AATAATAGTGTTGTCACCTGCATGCAATTTTGTTTCAGTTGAAGGGAAGAGAAGACCATGGCTGGTGGTATCAGGGATGGAAAAGGTGAGACATTGATGGTTAAGTATGCAAAAGTTTAAATGTGAAAATTAAAGGGACTTGAATATTAAAAAAGAGGGGGGAAAAGAGAGAAGAAAGAAAGAGAGAGAGCATAAAGTTCGAAGACAGGTTGCAAAAACAATAGTTCAATAAGTTTCTTTCAAGATATTATTACCTGCTTGTATGATGTAATTTTTTTACATTATATACAGGTATGGGTGTGTGTGTGTGTGTGTGTGTGTGTATATATATATATATATACATCAAAAAGAGAAGTAAATAAAACTCCATGAGATCGAGATTTGAGATAACGAATTTTCGCCCATAGGGCTTTGTCAAGTTATATATATATGTATGTATATATATATATATATATATATATATATATATATATATATATATATACAATGTGAAGAAAAAAGTTTGGCTCTCTTGCGGTGTTTTTATTTGACTGCATAGTAAACATGGATTCTGTTTTATCTCTTTCTTCACTTTAGAATGCAAAGAAACACATAATTATATTCTTATAGTTTTTTGGTCTTGGCTTTGTTTACTCTACTAATAATTTTTTTAAAGAAATCGTACTATTCGTCAGAGGGAAATAAATGTGAATTTCAGTCTATCAAACAAATCTGATGAAAATGTTCTTTTATGCCACAGGCAAAATACTCAAGAACACAGATCCTTTATTTACTGAGATTGCTGAAAACTACCCACATGACTGCTACACATCGTTCTGCGATCAACTGGGAGTACATTTCAACTCTGCAAAACAAATATTAGCTGAGAATTTAAATAATCACAAGGAAGCCTTGAAACAAGTATTGAATAAGTGGTTGAATGTTGGAAAAGATGTGACGAGAGCAAAACTTGAATCAGCCCTCGATAATGCGAAAACTGCAGGACTACAAAACATTGTACAGAAACATTTTGAAAAAGGTGAGTGTACTAAGCCTTTTGGGCAAGCATGTTAAATTTGAGACTTGAGAGCCACTGTCCCATTGTATAAGAATGATTATGTGTGTATTATAGTAATCATAATAGAGAGCATTATTAATGCAAAGAGCTGGCTTTAGTCGAGCATCTAAAATGCGCTCAATAATTAAAGGATTTTTTTCTACTGGTGCCCATTTACATCACCTGGGTTGAGAGTGGTAAATTTCGATTAATTTTGTGCCTAAGGGCGTTTTTGTTTTGTTTTGTTTTTTGTTGTTTTTGGGGGTGGATTTTTTTCTTCCATCTAGAATAGTAAAGATCATTCTTCAGGTATTTGGCCAAAATTGAGTTTGAGGAAAAAACTGTAGGACCCAGGACTGAAAGAAGAGTGTCCATTGTAATTTCTTGGCCAAAAGAACTTTTCTCTTAGAAAATCAAATCCCGCTTTCTTCTTCTTACTTTGGGTTTATTTGGCAATTAGTCAGAGTTGACTAATTTCGCCTTAAAATTTGCTTTTATTTTTCATAAAATTACATATTCCTGAATGATTTTTTTCCCCTCACACATTCATTCTTTTATATATTTTTTCATGTCATTTTCATGTACCGGAAAAGAAAAATTGTTCGGTGGTATTGCATGTATTATGCGCCCCCAAAATCGCCTTTGCCCACACATATACGCGTATTTCACACTTTCTCGCACCCTTTTTTACATGCCATCTTAGCAGCCATTGAAGTTCGTCTCGCAGGCTTTCGGTTGAAAAAACCTAGGTCACTTCGGCGTGGGTGAGGGGTGTTATTAAACATAGGTTCATGGGGGCGATCACTGAAATTCTTTGCCAAAAAAAAAAATAGTAATAATAATAACCTAACAGAATTCCGCGGGTTTTAGGGGTAACCTTTTCCCAGGCTTTTTTTATTTTTTTTTATTTGTTATCATATTTTCAGTCAAGAGAAAACCCCCTGTTTTAAACATGTATTCTTGAAATTAATAACATTTTTATTCTTTTGGTGAGACGTGAGATAAGAGTGTAATTTTGATCATCTTTGAAGCATGCTGGATATGTAATTAACAAAAAGTTTGGTAAAATTCTTCGTAAAATTGTTTCGTTGCCATTGTCCGGCAGTGCACTTTTTAATAGCATTTTTTTTTTCTCTCTCTCTTTTTTCATGTCATCAAATAACTTCCCAAACGAAAAAAAGATGCCGAGGATGAGGAATCTGGTAAAGGTAAGAGAGATACATATTCTTTGAAGAAAAAAAAAATCATATACTTTGTCCATGTTTTCCCTTAAATGCGTCTGTGAAGATAAAAACACGACTGCAGGAGAGTTTTAATGAAGACAATTTTGCTGCTTGAAATAACCGGGATTCCATATATATTAATGTAATAGTTGTTATAGACATACAATCAATCATGTGTTCTCATAGGCATTTTCAGGGGTGGAAATTTCTTGTCATGGCCGGGGGGACGCGACTAGCGACCGAGAGGGGTCCGTGACGATTCACCCCCCCCCCCACCACCAAATAAGATTTTTTTTTCTATATAAAACTTTGCGTGCTAGCGGATTCCTCAGTAAAATGACCATTTTAGAATACTTTTCATGCCACAGGTAAATCAAAGTCTGATCTTGATATCTACAAGCTTTCTTGATATAGGAACGTTAAATCACTATTTAGACAAAATATCATGTTTTTTTGAAACATTAGGCCTCACCGCCACCTCCCCCCCCCCCCCCCGAATTGCTGACCCTGCATAGGTCCTATATGGAGTTAACGTGTACATTGGCTAGCACTTGTAAAACACATGTGCATCTGTCTATATACGGTTTAGAGATCTTCTGCAAGTTTGTAAAAAAAAAATAACTATTATGCGTCGTTTAGCGACTGAGCGAGAAAATTGTCAGTTTTGGATTGGGAAACTTTGCACTTTAACTATAGCTCTTAAGAGCCTCTTAAGAGCCTGTTACAACCTTTACTAATCATTTGCTCCACTTATTTTTCTTCATGTTTCAAAATTTCCAGGGGCGATCGCCCAAAAACAAATTCGAGGAGGACATGTCCCCTCCCTCCCCCCCCCCCCCCCCGGATCACCGCCACCATTTAACTTTTAAAGAGGAAGTACAGTCCAAAAATGACTTGGTTTTTTAATTGAAGCAGAAAAATCAGACCTACAGATTAAAAATAATTTTAGGAAAATCAGACAACTAATAAAGTTATGATTTTTTCAGTGGCATGAAAAACTATAGGGAAAACAATGAAAATCACCAGACAAATTGGCGACTCATTCATGATTTTGTGTCGTCATTGGCTCACAACTCAAAAATTATGTTGTTTATATTAATAATACAAATTCTCAAAAAGTTGTCCGAGAATATCATTTTCACTTAACTTGAACCAATTTATATGTATCGTAATATTTTTTTGCATGTATAAACCTTCACGAAATATTTCAGTCCCAAAAATTGAGATTGTTTTCAAAATATATTACATTTTCATAATCACTCATTTTTATGTATAATATAGATAATCATATTTTCATGATTTTTACCGAAAATTATTTACTCTGTATTACATGCAAAAAGTCATGATTAAGTCATGATTAAATCATATTCTTGGGCAAAAAAAATAAAATTCGTATGATGAATGATAAACAGAATAATTGGTGATTTGTGAGCCACTGACGTCACGAACTGATGACTGAGTTACCAATTTGCGATTTTCATCGTCTTCCCTAGTATTTCATGCCACTCAAATATTTCATAACTTTCTTTTTAGTTTTCCGATTTTCCAAAAAGATTTTGATCTGTAGGTCTGATTTTTTTTTTCTTCTTTTCTTTAATTAAAAGCAAGAAATGTTTTGTACTGGACTTTCCCTTTAAAACTGACAGGTTTTGATAATGCACACAACCTCAAACAACTTTAGCAGAACCGCTCCGTAAGGAAAATTCATCATCATAAATTCTTAACCCTAACATGACTGACCTCTTTCCGATCTCTCGAAGCAAGTTCTGATTAATTTCTAAGTGGGCCATGAGTTTCGTCGCGTGCGAGATTTGTACACACATCCAGTTGTGGTCTGATGCATAGGGTCTGAAGTACGCGACCTGTGACGCAATGCACATGAAACTCCCGAGCCTGTCTTTAATCAGCGCGCAGGCTTTCATGAAAAAGACAACGATCTAAATCCAGATTAATCTTCCATAACCTGAAGAGGTGTTGATCCGTGTTCATGATTGGGGGGATGACCAGCGAGGGAGCGAGGCGACCGAGCGGGGGAGGGTGTGGGAGGGGGTACCCCATACCCCCCCCCCCCACACACCAGGGACTTTTTCAAAATCTGTCTATAAAACTTGCATTTTAGAGCATCCAAAATGGTTTTTAATGAAAAGAAGGAATGCACGGATCTAAGCCAATGGACGATCCTCTAATTGAGAATAACAATGTGAGCGTACGAATTTTCTTCGATATTTTCGCATTGAAATCATGGCATTTCTCATATCCTTACTTCTAATCATTAAAGAATGATGTGATGTTATTTAAAAATCAAACATAATCAGTTGGGATAATTATTAGTTTTAAATCAATGTATCATAATTATTATTTATGTTATCAAAAAATATTTGGGGGATGATAATACAGGCCATCTCCCCCCCCCCCCATCTCAAGTTTTTAAGGGATTTATACCCCCATCCCCCCCCCCCCCCGGATCGACACCCATAATAACCTGGATCTATATTTTGAGGGGATAGTACTTTCATACTTCAATTGTATTTCAAATGGAAAAGACTAAGACCAATCAGACAAACAATATAGTTTAACGGTAACTACACATTCATTGTAAAATAGGGTAATGATGCATTCATAGTCAAATGCATTTCCTGTTAGTTGAAATATATTGATTTTAAATCATCGACATCTTGCTGGGATTCTTTCAGAAGCTGAAAGCGAACAGACTGATGTTACTCAGGCTGCTATCCAGTCCCGGACCGTCCGAATCAATGGGATAACAAGACACACTTCCAATCTCAATAGCGATTCTGCCAGGTAAGGAATGGCTATAAGAAGTAGAATTAATATCAAATGATATTTTTGGAATGTATATAGAATTTACTTTGTTTATTCATGTGAGTGGAAAGTGAACATTTGTCACGCGAAATCATTATTATTATCATTACTAGTATTTGCTCTCTCGCTTCATTTAATCGCACTAATTTCAAGTAGAATTGGGAAAGTTGATATTCGGTCATAGAGACCCCAGCTCCTCTAATGACGAATACACTTATGACGACAGAACTCGCCTTAACCAAATTGCCAGCGCCGAGAAATAACCCATTTTATTACTGATTTCAATTTTTTTTATAATTGTAACAACGTTATAAATATTAAAGAAAAGTCGTAGTCCAGGAGCCTGTCCCGAAATAGTCACCCCGTTTTACATAAGATTTGACCCCTTCAGGTTACTTAGACCATCCATGTCATTCACAAAAACCTTGTCAGCCTGAACGAAGCGGGTTTTGCCCCCAGAGCCCCCCCCCCCCAAAAAAGGAGGGCCACAAATCGGGTCGATTTCAACCCATTTAACATAATTATGCGCCAGACTGTCATACGGAAGTTGTATATCATACATTACCAAAACACAAAAACTGACCAAATTTTCCGGCAGGACGGGTTGACTGTCGGCCCCTAAAAATTGGGGTAAATATTGTTCCCCTTAATTCCCATAGACCATTTTTTGTCAGAAGGAAGTGGTATGGGTGTACATTTAGAAAAATATAAAAGCTGACAAAAAATTTCAGCGGAAAGGGAATGAAACATGCTCCTCCAAAAAAAAACCCACCAAAGTGCCCCTTGATCAATTCAGCTTTGCTGCCAAAAATGTTCTGGATGTAGAGAAAAGCCATTTTTTGACATTACAACCTTATTCCAAGTGTCTTACTCAATTCAGATCAAATTTACATAGTACAATCTTGAGTATTGTGACTTTTGGGGTGCAATTTTGTGTCAAATGATCATTTCAATGATAAGTTATTAAATTGTGAAAATTGTATTACTTTGTCAAAAGTAGTCAAATGATAATTGTCAGGATTATGTAAACACACCTCTTGTCCATCTGCGGCATGACAAGGCATAATAGGGAACTTGCAAGGTATTTGTGTAATCAACACATGAAAAGTAGATTTAAGCATGGCAGTCACATAGACCAGATAATTAGCAAGCTCCTCAATTGTAATTTGTTCAGATTTAATTTGTGCGATTGCATTTATCTAGGCCTACTAATAACAGCTTGATATCTATCTCGTTAAATGGAAATACATGTAGTCTCAATCAAGGATTACTCTATTCTTGTGTACTAGCTGCCACTATTTCCAGTTATAAAGTTAGCTAAGAACGTAAATTAATGTGCATCTTTAAAGAAAAAATCTTTTTATTATACCCTCTATTTTGATAATAAAAAGTACTAGTATAAAAAGTTTTATTATAATTACTATGAAAGTTGGTTCCACTTGTTTTATTCTGTAAATCTAATTCAGTCATTGTGCCAATATGAACGTCAGACATGAAGAGTTAGTAAGCGAGTTAGAGTTTACAAAGGCAACTTAAGGATATAATAGTCATCATCATAGACAAAAACCATACTTACATGATCATCATTAATGACAAAAAGTGTAAAGTGTCGACAAACCAAGGTTCAACATCATCTTGTCTGAATCTCACTTTCATATTTACGGTTTCACACTCCTGAGGTATATCTACATGGCAATATCCCATGAGCCTATATCATGCATAATGATGGATAGCATGCACTTTGAATAGTTAGGAGAGGAAATATATTTGACTTCATTGACTTCAAAATCTCTTTCTGTTTTCTTTCAACAACCCCCCCCCCCCCACCTCTTTCTCTCTCACTCTTAAAATAGAAGCAACATTGCCAAAGACAAGAAATGAAAAGTGTCATCATTCCCAGATGTTCAAGAGCACCTAATATGCCCCATATGTGACAAGTTATTCACTGATCCCACGAATCTTTCGTGTGGGCACGTGTTCTGCTATGACTGTCTGAATGCACTAGATGAACGTCATCGTGAGGCTCGAACGATTTCTTGCCCCGTGCATACGTGTAAAAAACGCACTCAACTGAGAAAGCAACGAGTGGCTGGGTTCCCTCGAAACCTACCCATTCAGAAGCTCCTGGACCAAAATGTAAATGAGGAGTCATGCCCTTCTTGTAAGAAATCTAAAAAATCTCGCCAATGTATTACGCACCTGGAGGAGCAGAGGGACATATTTTGCGATGAATGCAAGATCTACATATGCTTCAAGTGTTTCAAAGAAAATCATGACAAACATGCAACCAAGACAAAAAATGATTTTCTGAAAGAGCTAAAACAGAGGACTGATCATGCAAAACAGCAATATCAGGTCAAGAAAAGAACCTTAGAGAATAACCTTCGTGTCGCTGATGAGGAAAAACTCAATTTACTTTCCGATGAAGAAACTGAAAGGCAAAAGATTGAAAAAGATTACGGAACTAAATTAGCTACCTTGAACAAGAAGAAAGAATCCAGCTTGAAATCACTAGCCCAAAACAAGAAGAAATGGGAAACAGCTATTGATGAATTCAAAGAAAGGGGAAAACAGTTAAAGGCGAATCTGGTGACTGCTGAGCAAAACTTGGAGAGCGAGACTTTAGATGATCTAGATAACGAAGACCTCAAGTCCTACATAATAAAGGTCGACACTGTGATGGACCTTCTTAATACTGACATTAATGTAGAACATTTAAAGCTCCGAAAGAAAAACTTAGCACCGCCTGCAGCTTCAGTCAACAGTAAATCTAAACAGTACCGGTCAAAAAATAAAACCTAAATTGATCAATCAACCAGTTGCGGAAACACAGGGCAAGTACCCCAACGTGCCTCTCCAAGGACTAGTTCCCCTCTCGTGATGATGCGGGTTCCAGGTTCCCCTGTCGAAGGTTTGCCCGGTTTGATATTTTGTGGTTTAATGTTGATTTTTGTTTGTTTGTTTTTTTGTAATCTAATCGTGAAAATGGAAGATAGCCCTTTTTTCAAGTATAAGTTGATTTAATTTTATTCTTGAGTTGTCTGTGCTTTGATTGCGTTATTTTTCTTCAAGACAGAAAGCATATTTAAAGGTTTACAGATCTTTTAATAATCTTCGCTCGTAAGAAAATAGAAGGTCGTTCTGTTTGTTTTATTTTGTTTTGTTTTGTTTTGTTGATTTCTTCTTCTTCTTCTTCTTTTTTTTTCTTTTTTTTTTTTTTTTTCTTCTTCTTTTTTTTTTTTTTTGATGGGGGGGGGGGGGATGTCTTTGTCTTTGTCTTTTTCGTTCAAACTGATTTGTCCCATATACCATGGTATGTGCTGTAATGGTCCTCAAAGTTGTACAAAATGTTACAGAACACCAAAATGCTTTATTCTGTATTTGCATCTTGAAATCACAATCTTGGCGTTTCCTATTTGGCATGCTTGGTGATGCGTTTGATAGACACATACACATCCTCGCGTATACAGTGCGTATAAAAAAGTATACCCAACTTTTGTAGCTTCTAATTAAAAAGATATAACCTATATGAGCTTGGAATCTATTTTATGGTGAAGAGAAACTTATATTCTGTCTAATGATACATTTTTGTTGTCTAATGATACATTGTTGTTGTTTTTATATGTTATTTCAATTTAGTTATTTCCATGCTAAGTTAGTAAATCTTTCATGGTGTGCCTTTATTACTAATGTATTTTCTTAAGTAAATTGTTATTTTCTCATTCTATACATATCCAGCTTTTCGGTTTGGGTCTTATTTCAGTTATGTTTTGTATTAGTTTCGTTATTTCATTATGATAATACAAATACATGTTAATTCTTAAATCAATTGACGCCATTTGTTTTAAATTTATTATCTTATGCCACATCTTTTACATTCTGAGTTTTATGCAAGAATATTTTGGAATTATCATTGTGATGTTTTTCCACACATTATATATAATAACTTAATTATTTTATCAATGCTTTCATTATACTGTTGATATCTATTTTTTGTAATTTTCTTTTATATTCATGTTTTTTAATCTCAGGACCATGATGTAAAACAGTTTTAACTGATCTTGTCATCCTGATTAAATATGTTCAAATAAATAAAATGCTATGGATGTAGAGAAATAACATTTTTATAGGAAGTTTTTTTTTTTTTTTTATAGGAAGTTTTTTTTTTTTTTTTTTTTTTTTTTTAAGTTTTCTCTAAATCCAGAGGATTATTTAGCAGCAAAATTTGGTAAAAGAGCGCTTTGGTGGGGGTTTTGTCAGAGGATGTTACACCCCTTTCCCGATGGAAATGTTTTTCAGTTGTTTGTGTTGTGTAATGTCCAGTCATACTATACTGACAAAGTTTGGTGCATGGTTTAGATGGGGTGAAATCGACCCGACTTTAGGGTCTGTTTCGGGACTCTGGGGGTTAAACCGCGACGGCCATGCTCAGGCTGACAGCCGTTTTGGCAATGAGCTGGAAGTAACTTTGAAGGGTCAAAATATTACGGGTAAAATGGGGTGACTATTTAGGGACAGGCTCCTGGCCTACATCTAAAAAGAAAAAAGAAAATTCTACTCGGTGTAAAATGGATGCATAAACTAAGTCTTATCAGATAAACTTGGGGGGGGGGGGTTGGCGTATGCGGGTCCGCTCGCTATTCATAGGAACCGCTATTCATTTAACACGCGCTATGAATAGCGGTCCTTATGAGTAGATATGAATAGTGGTTCTTATGAATGGATGTCCTTATGAATAGCGAGGAAATTTTTCTATGGTTTGCTCGCTATTCAGAGGGACCGCTATTAGTCACGCGTTATGGATAGCGGTCCTTATGAATAAGTGGTCCTTATGAATAGCGGTCCTTATGACTAGCGAGGTTACCCCAGCGTATGAAACAAAACAAGAAAAACTCAAGACTTCTGTACAGGATCAGGAGCTAAATTGAGGTTGTATATAGTTAAAGGAGAATGGAACCATGGGGAAAAATCAATTTTAATGAAAAAAGAGGATAGAGAGAAGCAATTTTTTAAAAAGTTCCATCAAAATCGGTTAAGAAATGAGAAGGTTATGAAAGTTTGAAAAGTCTCGATTTACTTTCTATGGGGATCCTCAAATTGGCAATGTTGCTTCAAAGTGACAGGTTTAGTAGGACAACTCTCCATATGTTTTGTACACAAAATTTCATATTTTCTTAATTTTCTCTGAATTCGAAGATGCTGCTTGTCTTTTTGTGAACTCAACATATGTTGTGTCAAATACATTTTCCCATGATATATCTTGAGATAAGGAGACAAGCTGCACCTTGAGAGATAATGGGAAAAATATGAAATTTTTGTGTACAAAACATATGGAGAGTTGTCCTACTTAACCCGTAACTTTGAAGCAACATTGCCAATTTGAGGATCGCTATAGAAAGTAAATTGAGACTTTTCAAACTTTCATTACTTTCTCATTTCTCAACCGATTTTGATGGAACTTTTTTAAAATTGCTTCTCTATATTTTCTCTTTTCATTAAAAATTGATTTTCCCCCAGGGTTTCATTCTCCTTTAAAACAATGGATAAGTTTGAACATCTATTTGTACCATATAATTAGTACATGTATTACAGGTTTCAAGAGGTTACAAGACATTAGAAATCGTATTTTATTATATAAATGGTGTTTATGTAAATGAAAATGCTCTGGAACAAAATTTATTGTAAATGTCATTGTCACTGACATTCTTCACCACATAGGTTTGAGTATTTGAAACTCTGAGAAACTTCATAAAAATGAGAACATTCACATCATGGCATGCATTCATGTGAACACAGTATGCAATGAGAAAATAATAAAATTAAGGCTTGCTTGTAGTTTAATTTATTATTCTGTTTTATTATCTGTTGTCAAAACCATTTTTCAACTGAATCATGAGCTTCATTCAATCCTTGTAATTACATTATTTGCTTTGTACATGAACCAGGATGTGAAGGACATTGGACCACTCACTTATCCAAATATTTATGCAAAGAACATATATTGACACAAAATACTGATAGCTAATCTTGAAATTTTCATTGTTTGGTTTTAAAACTGCAGCATTAAATATTTTGAAACCATCAAAAGCAATACATTTCGACAATCTAACTGAGAAAAATGAATTGTTAACACAGTTGTAACTCTACAACATTATCTTCAATGTAAAGCATGAAATCCCTCTTTTTATGTAAGACAGGTTGCTTTGCACATACCCTACATGTACTTTGACACACGCTGTGATGACAACTGCTCGGAAGTAAATTTGTAACATGAATTGAATTCCTAACTTCAACATTGGCCCAAACACTGAACCTAACCCTAAACCTATCATAAAACAAATGTCACAACCATTACCCTACACCATTAAAGAAATGAAGTCTGGATCAAGTGTCACCAAAGTATGTACATGAATTAGAGGATCACCTCTAAGGCAGTGTACACATCGAAATTTTTGACAGTAACTTCTTTGATACTCTTGATAGCAACTCTCTATTTAGTGCTAAAATTCAGAGAATTCTTCTCATACATTTTGAGTTGTTTCCTGCTTCTTCTGACAAAGGACCAAGATGGTGAATCAGCAGTACACTCATTGAACAATTATCTTCTTTTTTTTTTTTATTCATCTAGTGAGTGTTCATTGGAATTTAGAAAAGCATGTTTATGAATTATCAAGAAAATTTCCACTCCATTTAAAGGAGTATTTTCATAATACTGGGCGTAAAGAAAGGTGACATTCTTATCATTTTCTTCAAATAACATGAATTAAAAATGATAAAATGGGATACATTAACAGTGCATCTAAGAATTATTTTTTGATTTTTCAAAGTTTCAGTCATTTCATTTTTAGTTAATTTTCAATTTTTTTTAATTTTTTTTTAAAAGTTTTACAAAAACAAGAAAACTGTGGAGAAAGAACATATCAAAGTAATTTCATACGCAGTTTTGCAATAACAAGAAAACTGGAGAAAGAACATATCAAAGTAATTTTTTATACAGTTTTGCAATAACAAGAAAACTGTGGAGAAAGAACATATCAAAGTAATTTCCTACATGACGCTACTAGGTTTAAAGGTGAAAACTCTATTACAAATCGCATGTAACTCATGTCCTTATAACATTGCAGGGCATTCTCTCCAAATGTATCTATATAACTTCTCTTTTTTAGCTTCAAGTACTCTTTCAATCTTTGATACATTTCTCTCTCTAATCATCCTCCTTCAAACTTCCAGATATTATCCACAATGTACAAATACAGTTATCCACTTCAAATTTTCTTTACAGGTACCCAGAATCATCAGTGTAATAAACCTGCATCTGTTCAGATTTTTGCTGACTTTTTCACCTCATTTAGTTAGTACAACACAATCACAAAAGCTTTCAAGAAATCAACTCAAGCTCAATTTAAATAGAATAGGGGATCATCAAGTAAAATATGCAACCCTAGCGAAGCCCTCTAACATAACCAAACACTATTTCTGCAGACAATAAAAATAAGGTATTGAAAATGCCCCTAAGTTGATTTCTTGAACGAGTTTGTGATCATGAAGTATTCTACTGTGAGTTTGAATCTTTCCTCTCTACTAAGTACTATTCATAAATTATTAGAATTAGGATGTTAGAAACATGAAATTATATGCTGTATACATTTGCATATATAAATAACATCTATAGTATACATTCACACAATGCTCAATAAAAAAACCTTGTCAAACCCATGAACACTACAATTGGTGAGATGATGACTTCCACACAGATTGCTGTTCCATCTGACAAGCTCTTTCATGTCCCATCTCACATCGTTCTGTAGTCCAGACCAAGGTCTATGAAACTGTGAAGGATATAAAATGAAAATCAAGATAGTGTCAATTTGCACAATATTCATTTTAATCAAATGAATACATATACAACCAAAAAAATATTTTGAGATTTAGGGTTCCGCTTAAAGGGCAATTCAACTTTCGTAATAATTTGATTTGTGTGAAAGCAGAAAAATCAGAGAAGCAGATTGGTAAAAGTTTGAACAAAATCAGACAAACAATAAGGAAGTTGTAATCACTGTACAGATTGGCAGTTTCAAATTGGTACGGACACTGTGCTGGAGCATAGGTCAACTTTCCCATTCCCTCCAACTCACAAAATGAATAAAATGTCTATTGTTCAAAATGTATTTATAACTTTGTAGGATCTTTTGCTTTTTGGAGGACCTATAACAATGTGCTATCTACAATATATTTTGAGTACTGCCAGAGAAAATGGCACTCAGGAGAAAACCAGAATTTAATGATATGTTGGTGTACGACAAATGGGAAAGTTGACCGTGAATACATCACAATCGACTCACCAAATTGCCTATTTGAGATTTGCATAGATATAGTGATCTCATTTTTCAAACATGCATAACTTTCTTATTATTTGTCCACTATCTTTCAAACTTCCAACATCCTGTTTCTCTTATTTTTGTGCTTTCACACAAATCAGCTTTTTAAAAAGGTTGGATTACCCTTTAAATACTCTACTCTAACCAGATTAATTTTTTTAATGATGCCCTTCATCTCAAGCTCACTGATACATTTTCAGGATGAAGTACATGTACCTATCTCTATTGAAATTAATATTGGTACATGTGCATGTATAATGCTCATTATAAACTTTACCAAATACCAGTTCACTGTCACAAAATGGGACTGCACACACAAGTGGCATGAATTTTCGGAACAAGCATTTCATTTATTTATCGTCATATTTTGAATTTGGGGACATATGAAGAGCTACCCTTTTCAGGGGACATTTCCAAAGATTTTTGAAAATGGGAAAGATTACAAATTAGTTTTCTTCTCTCCCACAGTTCAACCCTTTTCTTTAAGCTACATGTATGCCACTCGGGTTTCAAAATCCTCAGTAGTACCAACTAAACTGCATACTGATACAGTTCTGAGAAGCAAGATGGTATGGTACAATATCCCTTTGAGGCTACTCCTGTGCTTATGAGATGTCTTTTAGAGTTATATATACCCTGATACATAAAGATAAATTTTTGCCACTCCAATTGAAAATCATTTTATTAAAACTTTCAGGGACACCTTTTCCTACATATTAAGCCAAATTTCTAAACAATACAACTACATGTACTTTTCTTAGGTCTTGTTAAAATGACAACAACAAATCATCCATTAATCACACTCGGTAGAGAAATACTATTCAAGATACTTTTTCTAAATGTACAAGTGAATACTCCAGTTTTAAAAACACATTAAAGCAAGGTGATGCAGTTCTCTCAGTATCCAATATTCTTACTTGCAAAAGTTTTCGGGAGAAAGCACTCTAGTCGTCATCCTCAGGAACGAAGATGTCATACTCCTCCAAGAAGGCAGCCCCTTCTTTGCTGATTGTTGCACCAAAGTAAAGGAATGGGACTACAACTGCAACTACCTTGGGCAATCCAAACCGCATGGAAAATGGAGATGCCAGCATTCCTCCATTATCGTTTGTGGTTCTGTGCCGTACCACGGAGCGCAAACAAACCTGGAAGAAACGAATCAGGATTGCGGACCGGGATGAATTAAGGTGGGTGGGGAAAATGTTTTAAAAGCATTAAGCAGTGTGTGGCTGATTACATCCCATTGGTCCTACACATTAAAGCTCATTCAAATATGAAGAGCTCTGTAAACCCCCTCAAAAAACTGGGTTTTTTTTTTTAAAGCTTACTGCACTTCATATTTCTGTATCTTATTACACACTGTAGGTACATGTAAGTGAGTACCCGTAGGACCTTTGTTGCGTCATGCATCCCCACTTCCCATTCATTTAATACACAAAACACCGCCACGTTTTACCTCTGCATCTGTGAACGAGCTTTATTGGTCCTATGCTAACATAGTCATTTACATATAATCACTTATACATGGACAAGCTTATTGGAAGATAACCTTGTACTCCACAATAGCTTTTACAGATGAATAGGTTTCAATGGGTTTTGTGTGTATTTGTGGGAATTGGTCCAGTCTAGATATGCATACATGAGAGGAAAATAGTTATTTAAAATTTCAATTTCAACCCTGAAACCCCAAATTTGTAGCATAGTAAGAGTTGAAGATCTGCTGTGCAAACCAAATACACATTGACTCACACACTAATAACAGTTTGAATACGGTTGCAAGATTTTCAAACGGAGGAATACCTTGGACCCTGAATACCTGAAAAATGAGCATTGAAAGGAATAACACAGTCAAAGCGGTAAGTGAACAGATCCGTTATAACATATAGAGCCTTGGCCTAATCTATTTGATGTAAAAAAGTATATGAAAATATAAAAAATATGTATTTTTCCAACTACATGCCGACTGTTCGTCGGCAGTCAGTAAGTTTGCACATCAGAATGATAGGCCCGTTTCTGTCTCTAAGTGAAGAGCTGACCCTACCAAAATAAGAGGCTGTATTTGGTTTGCACAGCAGATCGAACGGCCCGCTTCTGTCTCTAAGTGACCGCCGACCCTAACCAAAATAAGAGGCTAACAAACGAGAGACAGAATTTTCGGTCTAGCGGTAATCTAGTCACAAAGGTTTCAATCAAGTGGGCCTGAAGCTTGCTGCGAGCTAGCCATCAAGCGTGCTGCAAGCTTGCAGCTAATTTACATATTTGGTAAAATACGAGCTTACCACAAACTTTTGCGGCAATCTTGCCAATAAGCAAAACAAAATTTGTATAGGGGTACGGTTCAGGTTTCCAAAATCATCTCCCTTACCCCTCCACAGCATATTATATGTCACTCACAGGCCCTTGCCTGTGTGGGACTATGTCAAACATTCACTGTTGCAGTAGTCAAATACAGACTACAAAAATGCTCTGGCAAGATTTAATTTTCTTAAATTTGCCAGATTACCTGATTCAGGGACTCTTCAACTCTTACTATGCTACATATTTGGGGTTTCAGGGTTGAAATTGAAATTTTAAATAATTATTTTCCTCTCGTGTATGCATGATCTAGACTGGACCAATTCCCGCAAATACACAAAGCCACTGAAGCCTATTCACCCGTAAAAGCTATTGTGGAATACAAGGTTATCTCCAGATAAGCTTATTCATGTGTATGTAAATGATTATGTTAGCGTAGGACCAATAATGGCACGTTCACATATGCAGCAGTTCGTTCTCGTTTGTTAGCCTCTTATTTTGGTAGGGTCAGCTCTTCACTTAGAGACAGAAACAGGCCTATCATTCTGACGTGCAAACTTACTGACTGCCGACGACCAGTCAGCATGTAGTTGGAAAAATCGGTATATTTTTATTTTTTTGTATATTTTTGTAAATTTAATTAGACCTACTATTTAAGGAATCGGTTCAAGTTATAGTCATGGATTGTATTTCCGAACAGCATTGTATTACCGAACGCCTAAAATACATGTGGGACTACGCGTATGTTCTCCACACTATTGAAATAAAGAACACGGTAGAAGATCATAAAATGAAGTAAAAAAAAAAAAAAAAGTAATATCTTATAACCTGCTCTCTCGTCATCCCCAGTCTTCATCCCGTTGGCCCCAAATCGGGGTAGGTTGTGTCTTACTCTTTTTCCCATAGGTGGCACACGTTCAGTAATACAATAC
Organism: Heliocidaris tuberculata; assembly: GCA_025618425.1. Lineage (NCBI taxonomy): Eukaryota > Metazoa > Echinodermata > Echinoidea > Camarodonta > Echinometridae > Heliocidaris > Heliocidaris tuberculata. The sequence continues at coordinate 12,315,466 of CM046836.1, read as the reverse complement.
CTTTTTCAAGGGACCAAAACGCCGCGTCGTTGGGAAGGGGTTAGCTCGGAAGGGAATATCGTATTGAATCTACGTTGTCTTTTTCAAATTCCACAACTTCTTTTTCTGTAGGACTTTAAGCACTGATTATGTAAGTTTGACAGATTCGTTTGATATTTTAATTTTTATTTGCTACCGTTGATTTTCTCAAAAGTGTTCAGAAATAGGATCCACTACCATACCAATTTTACTGAATAATCTGTTTAAAGCTCCTTTTTCAGGTAATTCAGGCCAGCTCCAGGTATTCTCCGTTTGAAAATCTTGCGACCGTATACGCGTATTCTGTTATCAGTGTGTGAGTCAATCATGTCAATGTGTATTCGGTTTGCACAGCCGATCAAACTGCCCGTTTCTGTCTCTAAGTGAAGAGCCAACCCTACCAAAATAAGACACTAGAGTAGAGGCTAACGAATTCAGAAATAGATCTAGATCTATATCAAGGTTGCCAATTCACAAAGAGGAAACCTGATTAATGTAGCCTTCAAAAATTAAGTCTTTGACTACCCATTCTGATCTGTCATTGATCTAACTAACAGTTGACTATATTTTCTTGTGAAGAGATCAAACCATCCAACAAACATGACAAACGCACAAATAAGTCAATACGTGGGACAATGTTGAAAATGGGCGTATAATAACAATGTTCTTATCTTCTGTGTCATCAAAAGAAACCGTGATCGATGTTATTTTTCTAAAAAAAACTTACCTTACTTTGGTTGGCATGAAGTCTACCTGGTGTATTTCTCATTAGAGAAACCAGCCCTCTTCCAATAAACGACATTTTGAACTGAGATGAGCCGAGACCAACAACCAACACAACATTAACACACGCTAACACAACAACAACATTAAAAATGCAATTGCTATATTAAGTGGGACGTGTGTGGCTTCAAAAGACGAGTAATTAAAGCCGAATTTGACAGATTTGTAGCGGCGATCGCGAGTGAGGAACTTGAGGGTTAAGGGTGGTGGTGGTGTAGGAGGTGGTGCTGATGATGCTGCTGGTGCAGTGGTGGGTGATGTCATGGGTCAAACAGGAATTCCCTGGGTCGATTCAAGTTTTGTTGTTGTTGTTGTTGTTGTTTTTTGCCCGGCTGTTGTTGTTATACATGTTGTACTTGTTATTATGGGTAATGTTACATAATTATTCTAATTCTCTCTTACAAACTGTCTACTCTCTCTCTCTCTCTCTCTTTCACCTCCCCCCCCCCCCCCCGGCCTCTCTCTCTCTCTCTCTCTCTCTCTCTCTGGGGCGAGATTTTTTTTCGCCAGCCGCCTTCAAAAGTCGATCGGGGGGGGGGGTATCAGATTTTATGGGGTTCCAGTGTTCCTCGATAATTCTCTGACAAGCAACAAAAAAAAAGGGGGGGAATTAGGTATCAGTTCTAAAAGGGGGGGCACAATGTATACTTTTCTTTCAAAGGGGGGGGGGGGCGCCAATGCCCGATAACCTTATGGGGGCGGGTCCAAAGTTGTCAGGGGGCAGTGTGCCCCCTGCCCCTTCCCCCTTGGCTACGCTAGTGATAATAGGGTATTCAAATAATCATTTTTGTTATGTATAAAAACTACATGTATGCAGTGGCGTAAGGAGGGGAAGAGGGGCACGTGCCCAGGGCGGCACTTGAAGGGGGCTCAAAAAAAGCAAAAGAGAGAAAGAAAGGGGGGATGCAAGAAATTTTATGGTCTTTGAGGGTTAATTTGCGCTCCAGTCAAGGACAAAATCCGTAAGAAATGGTATTTACTTTAGGGTTTGAAATGCGAAATTTTTTTAAAGCTCGGTCGCTTTTCTCCCTCGCATATGTTCAGGATGTAGCTATTTTGCGCCCCCCAATTATAGCGCATATGGCGTTTTTAAAGACCAAGTCCACCCTAATACCAAGTTGATTTAAATAAATAGAGCAAAATTTAACAAGCATAACGGTGAAAATTTTGTTGAAATCGGATATAGAATAAAAAAGTTACGGCATTTTAATTTTTTTATAGTTGCAAAACAGTGATATACATAACATGAGCTGTATGCAAATGAATGAGCCGATGACGTCACACACTCACTCTTCCTTATGTATTTCATTATATGAAATTTCAAATATTTCAATTTCTATAGATGTGATAATAAAGAATCTCTCCCTTGTATCAAAATAAGTTAAAGTAATGATGTTCTTGCACATTCCATGAGGAGTCGAACCACGCTTTACATTCTTGGAGCAGAAAAATGAAATATTTGTAATATCATATAATAAATACATAAGGAAAAGTGAGTGTGTAACATCATCAGCACACTTATTTACATACCACCCATGTTATGCATATCACTGTTTCATGAAACAATGCAAAACTTTAAAATGCTGTTACTTATTTATTTTACATCGGATTTCTATAAAATTTTCATAGTTATGCTTGTTTAATTTCACTCTATTTATTCAAATCAACTTGACATTTAGGGTGGACTTGGCCTTTAAAATGTTAACCATTAATTGACTCTACTTGTTTTGCTGCTCCCCCTCCCCCCCCCCCCCCCCAGCATACAGGCATGCAGAAGCTTGTCAAATTTTGCTCCCCAAATGGGATACAAGTGCATAAAAAGCACTTTCAAAGTGGAACATTTGAACTTGAAATCATAACTTTGCCTTGCAACTGCCTTGCTAAATTCATCGAATATATTTCTTCAGGTTCTCATTCATTTTGCGCCCCAAAAATAGGAATGTTCAAAATTTCAACAAAAAAGAAACTATTACAAGGTCGCTGTCTTCCCTTGGAAGTTTTTTCTGAGGATAGAATACATAAGAAATTTCATTTCTGAGGGGTGAAAAAAAAATCTGCCGCTCGGTCGCCTTGCTCCCTCGCTTATACAATAATTCATCAAATTTGGGCTAACAACCCCGGGTTACAGTCAAACCGCAGGTCCCCCAAAAGTGCTCTATTTTATTTGCAGTTTTGCTTGACTGGGTCAGTCTCTAAATTCAATTCAATTCAATTCAATTCAATTTCGGTTTTATTAAAAAGACTCAGCAAAAAGTCCGAAGACTAACAGTGTGAGTTTACAATTTTTTAAAAAACATATAAATATAAATATAAGTACTAAAGTGAAAAAAATCACAGACAAGATAAGTAATTTATACATATTAAAACTATTCAACTTCGTAAAAAAAAGAAAATATACATTACAATCTGAAACAGCGCTCCTACCGCGACCCAGCACGCATGCTCACTCCTGAAGACCTAACCCCCGCCGCGTCCCACCGATCCGCCAAGTCAGCGCCCCCACCGCAATCCGCCGACGAGCACGCAAACTTCAACAACCTGGAAGCACTGAACCGATTAAGTTCAGCGCCTCCAGGCGATCAAAGCACGCAATCGCGCAAGCGGACCACCACAGGGGCAACCAACCCAAAGGAGCACATCGAACGCGGCAGGAGCTAGGCAAGCTTAAAAAATGGGGGAGAAAAAGAGCACGCCTGTCGAGCCACAGCAAAAGCACTGACCCAAAGGAGACAAGTACACATAAGAAAGAAATAGCAAAATGACAATAATCATGAAGGCAGGAAAATTGCACTGGCACACACAAAGCTAGGCCGGAACACCACAAATACATGTATGCAAAAGCATAAACATACTTGTCGTGTATTGGACATTTTTTGAACATTTCAAGAGACAAGGATCAATAATCATTAATCATTCAAGCAAACTGTGTTTTAAATACAATGCCAAAAGAGCTGTAAAAACGAGTGTCAACGGTGAGAAGAGAGACACAGAGCTCGCTAGAGAGAGAGAGAGAGAGAGCCGGGGAGTACAGGGGAAAGGGAGTAGAAAAGAAATAGAAAGATGAGAGGAAAGGAGAGAAAGGGATAAAGAAAGGCAGAAAGAAGAAGCAGATGACACTCGTAACAGCAAAAATTGGAAACTTACTAGCACAGATATTTATAATTGCATGCATATTGCAAAAACAAAACCAAGGTTGCTGCAATTGTGATTACACTACAAAAAAAGGAATGTGGTGAAAAGCCAAGACAGGAAAGATTGAGAAGGGTGAGATGGTGGAGAGAGAAAAAGAGAGAAAAGAAGTTAAAGAGAGAAAGAGAGAGGGGTAAAGAGAAAGAGAGAGAAGGAGAGAGGGGGAGAGAGAAGTATGAAGGAGAGGCCACATCCAAGTAAGTAAACATTGCAAACAATTATTGTCTGTAAGTGTAGAATTGTTGGTAAAATTGAAAACTGAATACATAATGAGCAGGAATCCCCTGGAACATCTGGGGGTCGTTTCATCAAATCAACTCCATGACAGTCATAACTTTGTCGGCGATCTACGGAAATGTCATGGACTAGACAAACTGTTTCACGAAGCCATGATAAACGACAACTCAATGATATCGATACTCAGCGGTTAAAAAACATAGTCTATATCACAGTCCATTGGATTTATCGTCAATTACCCAAACAGACTTAGAGGCTCAGTTTTCCCCCAAACTGTTCCAAAATGTCAAAAATGGCAGCGAAAATTAGTACTGATGATACAAACATCCCGTTTTCATGAAAAGATGTGTTACTTATGGCATCTTAGAATTTATAAAATTGAGAAAACTCGAGGATGCTTTTGCGATGTACGAATCTAGATTTGTAAATAAGAGGATACCGTAATTGACTAATTATGGAAAGAAGACCCAAATCGTGTAAACTTTAGAGAAAATGATTGAATTCAGATATTTTATGACCCAATTCTTAATATTCAGTTATAAAAAAATACATTTAATATTATTTATATCAAAGGATTGCGTGAAAAGGGAAAAATATAGGGAAAATACATACATGATAAATTGTCGTCGTTTAAATTGGTCTGTATATACAGACTGTTCCGTTTTAGACACCTTTTCTATGGTAGACCGATGTGGGTATTCTAAATATTAATTTCATTTACTTGTTGGAGGGTCAAGAGGTCATAAGAACATGTTGTTCGTCTGTAAAATATTATAATAAAAACATAAGTAAAACTATTTGATGAAAAGAATGATAAAGAAATGTGCTTGGAGATCAGGAAATAATTTTCTCTTAACTTACATTTTTCATTTTTTTCGCAGCCCATATACTAACTAAAAGCTGGCTTGTGATGGCGTTCTAAAAAGATATGACAGGTTTGGAGTAGCGACAAGTCACTTGTCAGGGAAGTTGTCGCTGATCTTCGCAAATACGGCTTTGTGAAACAGTTAGCGGACAAGTTGAGCGACAGCGTCGAGATGTCGCTGATCTTGTCGTTATGACGGTTTGATGAAACGACCCCCTGATTTCCAAATGATTGAATGGAGTGGTTAACATTTACTGATTCTCATGATTTATACATCAAATAAAAGAGGAGGAATTAGAGATTCATGACATACTCTATTTGTCTATGAAAAATGTGACAAAATTGGTGAAAAATAATGTTATTTTATGACCAAAAAATGGAAATGAAATGAAAAGTAAACCTGTAAAAAACTCACATAGTTTTATTATGAGCCAGGCTGAAGTTGACATGAGTGTAAAGGGCAATATCTATACTTTACAAATATTGAAATAATTTTATGTACACTTAATGACAGGGTCAGGATCCAGCAAAATGTAACCAAAGTACATATTGGCCGGAATTCACAAAGGTGGTTTTTGGTTTATGCAGATTTCGTGGTATAAATACGCTTGATTTAGCGCATATACTTGAAAAGGTCCAATAATGAACGCGCGGCGGTCGCGCGTGGTTGGCAAAAGCGCTAAATTCACGCTTGTTGCCATGGTTCAGAACATTTACATAAACCATGGTCTGAAGGTCTGAACCATGGTCTGAACCATGGCAACAAGCGTGAATTTAGCGCTTTTGCCAAATATCGCGCCATAATCTTGCAGGGTGGCCTTGCCAGCCAATCACAGTGCTAGGATTCTATGGTCTTGACAATGTCAAGGATAAATTATGTACTTATGTTGAATATTGCTGGATCCTGACCCTGTCATAAATGTATGGATGTTTTGAATATGATAATGTAAAAGATGAAACTTCAACGCTTCCATACATATGCGTTTTAATAGTGGCTCATATACTTTTTATATGTCTTTTATTGACTTGAAATCTTATAAAGAAAAGTATTTTGTGTCACTCTTTTATCACATATTTTCAACTACTTATTCTTTGAATTATAACTTAAACAGGATATGTCTGCATTGATAAACTATCCATTTATCTTTCCAGAAAATTTGATGAGCATAGCATTAAAATTTCTTGATTTAATTAACTTTGAATATGACCATGCAAAACAGCCCACTGGCTATAAGGAGAATGTGCCATTACAGGCACTGGAAATAAAATCAGCCCTTTTTGCTCATTTGCATACGACCTGCGGTCTGACTGGTTATGTGCATCAAAACTCATTTTCACGTATAATGCAATTATTTCTTTATAAATCAAAAACGCTCATTAATCTGAGTTTGGGTATGGGGGAGGGGCGCAGATTTGATGATTTCCCCCGGGCGCCAGAATACCTAGATACACCATTGATAACGTAAAGAAAGTGAAGATTATAGTGAAATCAATAAAAATGAAAGCGTGAAGTCGATAAGAAAATTAACAGTGGAGAAGAATACACAATTATACAAGATCTGGGTCTATAAGAATCCGAAACAATGTGAGAAGAGAAAAACACAATTTATGTATAGGCGCTGCAATAAATGTTGGCAGAATCTGAATAATACAGGTTAACATATGCGTCAAGATGAATAATAAAATAAAAATATGAGGTTTAACACAGATATGTCTTCAAAATAATACAAATTAAATAAATAGGGACTGTATGGCATAAGAAAACTGTCAAAGAAAAATATGAATACCGAAGCATATTGACACAACAATTAAACTGAACATAAAAAAGTAGAAACGTTTCTATATCATACAGAAATCTACAATATTGCTAATTAAGTATAAGAGAGGAGGAGAAAGGAAAAGAAGAGAGAGAGAGAGAGAGGTGGAAAATAGGAGAGTGAAATGAAAAAGGGAGAGGAGAGAAAAAGGACAAGGAGAGAGAGAAAAGAAATCAAGAGAGGATGGGAGAGAGAGAGAGTTCAAACGACATGAACGAAGGAAACTAACAATGTATAATCACAAAGCAAAATTTCAGTTAAGTAAGGGACCAGGGGCGGATCCAAAAGTTTGTAAGGGAGGGGGGGGCACACAAATCTCCTAAAATTTTCTGACAAGCAAAAAAAAAATAAATACATAAATAAAGGTTATCAGGATTGCCGGGTCCAGTTTTCCTCCAAAATTCTCTGACAAGCAAAAAAAAAAAAGGGGGGGGGGGGGGGTTATCACACGTTTTGGGCTCTCTTTCTCACTTCAAATTGAAAAAAAAAATCGTCTGACAAGCAAAAAAAAAAAAAAGAAAGGGTTATCAGTTTCAAAGGGGGGCACAATGTACACTTTTATTTCTTAAAAGAGGGGGGGGGGCACGGGCCGGAAGTGCCCCCCCCCCCTAAATCCGTCACTGTAAGGGACTGTAGAGTTCATATGTGCACTGGTTCCTTAGATTACTTACTCATCCCTGTGACTAAAGAAAAGATTGATGTTTTAATAAATAACTCCGGCACCTTTATAGACACATTTGCCACTAAAAGCAAGAACTGCATTGATATGATTAATAATCTGCAATGAGATAACTAACTTGCATGAGGGCCATTACCACCAATTTTTCCAAATGAGATTCAAGATTCGAGAGAAAGGCGAAATACATATCCGTCTTCTATACTTGGCTTACATCTACATACATGGAGGAATGAGCATTAAATTTGGAGAAAAACTAAGAAAATGCTACATTTTTTGTTTTAACTTTTCATTGTTACAGATCACTGCAGCCTACTTCGAATGTAGTTGTTTCTTTGTCTTTTTTTTTTTTTTTTTTTTACCTTGCCTGGACCATATTGGATGGGGGACAGGGTGGCGGTGACAGAAAAGCAAAGATATTCATCGTTGAACCGACGGACGTGTATCCAACATAGGGCGGAGACTCCGGCACTAACTTCTCCACCCAGTCCAAGCACTGCCCCCTTCCCTTATAGTTAATGTACAGAAAAACAATCAATATATTAAATTCTGGGGGAAAGGGGTGTCTCAGATTCCAGAACTTTTGCCTGGGAAGCATTCCTCCCAATCTCTCTATACTATTGGTTTAAAAAGAACCATCGCTCCCTTAGGAAGTCCCTGGCTTGCCTCCTCCCCCTCCTCCCGACCGACGCAAAGTAGGTCCCGAAAAAAGATAATTTTTCATGCTGGATCACATTGGCTCAGATTCCCCCCCCCCCAAAAAAAAATCCAACGCCTATACAAGCCACTTTCCCGTCCCCACCAGCCCGCATAGGGGTCACCTCTTTCGCGGGGGGGGGGGGGGGGGGGGGGGGCACCATGCAGAGTATATTCGTATAGTGATCGAAATAATTGAAACTTGACATTCTAGGGCATAACAGAGCCTATAATGTGAATGTGGTTCGAAGCATTAAATTATCATAAATATTTTTTTTTGTGGGGGGGGGTGGGTATTTTTAGGGGCAACTAGGGATCGAGGCAACAGAAATCTGTGGGGGCACGGCCCCAGCCCCTCCCTCTCTCTACACCACCGCTCCTCACACAGGGGAGGTGGAGCGTCTTTCAAAGTGGAGTGGGGGGCACCAGCAAAAAAGGGCACTTTTGGGGAAAAGGGGGCACCTACAAGGGGTGAACCTAAAGCGAAAAAAGGGACCATTTTTATGACATTGTTATTACCCTACAGTCCAGTTAACATGATTAATACATTATCAAGCATCGTCTTCCTTTTTATTGTGGTTCTGGACACTGCTTCAGCTTCCCCAATTAGCAGTTGCATATGATGGTCTAATGACTCGTGTGCGAGTGAGCGAAGCGAGCGAGCAAAAATTTTCAGACTTTTTTCTAATGCTGAATTCCTTTGGTTGAGAAGTATTTATAGCGATATAATGAAAATGACAATAGTAAAGTGATTGGGGGAATGTCGAATTATCTTTTAATTCATACATTATCCCTGTCGTTTTTCTTTAGGATTACATCGATATCAACATACTTTATGTGATCTGCTTGATATCATGAGAGCTAGCGAGCGTAGCGAGCGAGTTTTGAGGAGATTTTCAGAAAATATTTGCCCTTAATTGGTGTTAATTTTGGGCACATTCGAGCGAGCGGAATAAGAAATCCTTTGCTGGGGGGGGGGGGGGGATAGGCATTATGCCCCTCTTGCCTCCAGCTCCACTGTCTTACATTGTAGTAATATGTGTACCTGTTACTAGTACTACATAAAGCTGCATCGATTCTTGGAAGTTAGATATGGCTCTTTTTGTAAGAAACAATGAGAAATATAGGTAAAAGGGGGCATTTATCCGAAGAGGAAAGGGCGCTTATCAGAGATGGAATGGGGCACTTATAAGAAGTGAAAAGGGGCACTCATGACAAGAGGAAAATGGCACATATTAGATAGGAAAAGCGGAACTTATGAGATTTGAAAAGGGGCACCTATCAGAAGTAAAAATGTACTTATCATCAGAAGAAAAGGGCACTTATTAGACATGTTAGAGAGATAAGGAGCCAATTTTCAGACTTTAAAAAGGGGCACTTATCAGGAGGGGAAAAGTGCACTTATCAGAAGGGGAAAGGGCACTTATTAGAAAGGAAAAGGGGCACTTTTAGTAGTAAAAAGGGCACTTATCAGAGAGCAAGGGGGCATTTTTTCAGATGTAAAAAGGGCAATTTTGGGGTACCTGAAAAAGTGGGGGGGGGCACTGTAACCCCCGGGTACGCCACCCCTGTCCTCACATTTTCATTTTTTATGAGAATTTAAGAAAGTGTTCGCTTTCATAGTGATTGCCTCGAGAGAAAAGACATATAAAGGAGAAGAATTGAGTTTGTCACAACTAATAAAAACATTTTTTAAAGATTTTGTTTTCAGTCCGAAAGAAATTGTAAAGATGGCCTTTCTGTAAGCTTGTCACTTTCAGATTTTAGAACTTTATCATCCCAGGCCGGGGAACAATAAAAAGTAAATAACAGTTGTTGAAATAGAGGTAAAATATAAAAGGAAAGAGAGAGGGGCATATAGTTTAATGACAATGCTTTGCAGTTTGGCATTCACGCTTATATATGTGTTGGTATAATGACTCGAGCTCATAGGACAAAAATGGATTATGCCCTCATCTCTTCTTTAATCAACAATGTACGCGAATTACGCGACCATTCAAAATGTGCCTCTTAAAAAAAAAAAAAAAAAAAAAATCTTAATTATTGTGACCCCAATATGCCCCCGGCCGTGCCCCTTTATTACAAACAAATAGGAGGAAGGCAGGGGAATGGTATCTTGAGGTGTATAATTTTGGGCTTGTAAATCGCCTAAAAGCCGCACCATGTCTGCGCTAGCGCCCTCTTCGGTTAACTGACACGGTCTCTTTGACATTAAATTATCACGTAGGTGCACAATCTCCAAATTTCTCATTTTAAATCGTAGAATTCTGTCACAATCTCGCTTAAGAATAGAATAAAAATGATTACGATATATTATTACAGATACATAAATCATTATCCATTGAATATTTTTTCGTCAAATTAACTCCATATATGTTTATTTTAGAGGGGAAAAAATGTCCTGTGTTGTTGCTTCGTGTGAAATGGATTGCTATTGGGCTAACGACAACATTATTTGGTGTAGTAGTGGTGTGTCTGGTGATATGATGGGTGTTTGGCACTCACACTCACACTCACACTGCAATGGCCCATATTTGCCTATTATTAAAGTATGTGAGAGTCAGAGTGGGACTGTGACTCTGTGTCGAACATTCACGGGGCTAATGCAGACTACAAATATATTTTCCCCATTATCTCTCAAGGTACAGCTTGTCTCCTTAGCTGCTCAAGATACATGTAGATCTAGACCTAGCCTAGATCTAGTTGGGCCCTTTAATCCCTTTATCATGGGAAAATGTATTTGACACAACATGTGTTGAGTTCACAAAAAGACAAGCAGCATCTTTAGACTTTTTAGAGATAATGGAGAGAATATAAAATTTTGTGTACGAAACATAATTGACTATTGAGAGTATTTTGAAGCAACATTGCCAATTTGATTATCGCCATAGAAAGTAAATTAACTCATAGCCCGCTCTTGTGACTTGTGACTTGTCAACCACTGTCACTTCAGTTCCGGGTTCTCGCTTCTGTCGACGATCGTCGACAGAAATCACGTACAAAAGAATCGCCCTTTGAAATAATCCAGCAGCCATGGGTTTCATAATGCACAGGGCAAAGAGTTAAGACTGTTCAAAGTTTCATAACTTTTTCATTTCGTAACCGATTTTGATGGAACTTTTTTTTAATTGCTTTTCTCTATCCTCGCTTTTTATTGAAATGCATAGATCTAGGCCCTAAATCTATTTCCCCAGGCAATGCCAGGGTTTCATTCCCAATTAAATTTGCTAGATTACGTGATTCAGGGACTCTAATAGAAATAAACAGGTCTAATATTGCGTAAGAAAATGAACCAAAGTTGCAAAAATTTGTGCTGAGAGTGGCCTCTGCCTCTGGCTCTGTTTAGTTTACATCAACTTTTATTCTGCCACAAATCACAATGTTTCCATGAAATGAAAAGTGAAAAGTTTGTCAGTTATGCGATCGTAATCGCAAGGCTGAATGCAGGATTTCTGGGTTTTCTGTATTGAAAACAATGTGAAAACCAAGATATTGGACTTATGGAGGAATGAACAGACTTTTTAAAGGTAGAACTATCTTTTTTTAGATCTAACAAGTTAGACTAACATTAAAAATCCACTTGTGATTACTGACAGTTGTTTTAAACTCAAAGTCCATGTGCAATTTTAGCACATTTTCTTCCCAGGTACGTTACAGTTTTAGCATCAGTTCCACATGTTCAACTTTTGATGGTTCATCCGTTTACACAAAAAACAAAAATGAACAACCTTTTTGGTGACCCTCAGGCAGTTTTCAGACAGTTAAACATTCCATCGAATCAACTCATTAGTCGAACATGTTTAATGTTAGATGTAGATCTACTCTACCACAAAACTCAGGGAAAACTCATTAAAAATCACCCTAAAAATCTGAACTCTGCCGCCCAAAATGCAATATTGGCACGAAAATTGGCACGAAAATCTGAGAGCCTGAGTGCCTACCCTTGGAGATCAACAGGGTTAACAAAAATGTGCTAAAAATCTGAAAATACGAGGTTTAGGATATGTTTTTTTGTATGTCACAAGGCACAATACTGATGCAGGCACTGAAAAGGTGCGGTGACACATCACATGAAAATGGTTACCCTCTTAATTTACATTTTATTTTTTTATGATGTAGCATGATTTGCAAGGTCTGCAGACTCGTTATCTCGGTCTGGCAATGTAGCGAGTGGTGTGGTAGGTTTCAGGGGCTCATGCACTTTATGTGTGTGTGTGTGTGTTTGAATAAAGTTTGCAATGTAAAAATCATGGTACTTGCAGTAGGTGTTACCCAAATTTTTTTTGAAATTTTTTCAAATAGTGACACTAAATGTATATGCAGAAAATCAAGGTTGGTAAATTTTTTTATTTTGAAAATAGAGCACCAAAATGCTAAGGTTATGAATCATGGTTCATCTATAATCTACGCTAAATCAGAAAAGGTAAAGGTTCAGAGTTTTTTAGATGTTGATGTAACACCCTAACCCTAAACTTTGTTTATCAGCAGAAATAGGGTGTAACTTAAAATTCACCAAAAACAAAAAGCAAGAACAATCTCTGACAAGGAAGGAAAAAAAAAAGGGGGGGGGGGGGTCCAAAGACCAAAACACAAAAAAGCTGTGACGAGCACTGAGAAAGGAGCCCTTGAATAATTCAGATTTGAGAGGTCTGCTCCCAGGCTTATTTCAGTTAGCCTTCAAATGCTTGACATGAAATTGCAATTAGATTTCTTTAAGACTTTACTTCTTCTATGGCTAGAACAATACTTTAAAACTTACTCAATGAATCATCAATCTTTCTTTTCATATTTCGTTGTAGCAATGGCGGACGCAGCACCAGACGCAGGACCAGCCGGTGGTAGAGGAGGTTTCCGTGGTGGCTTCGGGTCGGGTGGCCGAGGCAGGGGCAGGGGTCGCGGACGTGGCCGTGGACGAGGTCGTGGAAGGGGCAAGCCAGAGGACAAGGAATGGCAGCCAGTAACCAAGCTCGGCAGGTTGGTCAAAGGTAGGAGATGTTCAAATTTTGTTTGCACCCGTAATGAGTTGACAGTGAAATTTCTTGTGTTCTTGGTGCTACTGAATAAATATCCATAAATTTGCATCTAATTGTTTTTCGTAATTGGTTCAAAGACTTTGATATATGTTGGAAAGATCATGTCTTCTTTTTCTTCCAATTCTCAAATTTGGACTCCATTTCCTGCATCAAGGTTTCATCTGGTAATTGCAGGTCATGAACTTTTTCAAGAAGTTTTTAACTGGGGTAGGAAATAATCATTACCATAAGTATCCATCATCTAGGCAACCTCCTCTCTTGTCATCCCACAGACCTGAAGATCAAGGAACTGGAGGAGATCTACCTGTTCTCTCTGCCCATCAAGGAATTTGAGATCATCGACTTCTTCCTGGGCCCTGCCCTCAAGGATGAGGTTCTCAAGATCATGCCAGTCCAGAAGCAGACCCGTGCCGGACAGCGCACCAGGTTCAAGGTGCAAACCTCGTTTTATGGAGTCCTCAATAAAGAAAAATTTGTAATGCATCTATGTATGATGCAGATTTGGATATTTAAACTTCCTATCAATCACCTTTAAATGATGATTTTTATGAAAGGGAAAGCGTTTATTCACCCTATATGTGAATATTAAAGTGTTTGCTCATATTATAAACAAGACTTTGAAACACTTTGAATCCTTGCGCTAAAATTCTGCCTCATGTTTCTTTCCGTGCAGGCCTTTGTAGCTATTGGTGACCACAATGGCCACATCGGTCTTGGAGTGAAGTGCTCCAAGGAAGTAGCCACAGCCATCCGTGGGGCCATCATCCTGGCCAAGCTCTCCATCATCCCAGTCAGGCGAGGCTATTGGGGTAACAAGATCGGCAAGCCTCACACTGTACCCTGCAAGGTAAGTAGGATGGTGATCTGACATTTTCTCCAATGGCACATGCTTTTGGCTTTATTTCATTCAGATATTGGATTAAGTCCCGAGTTGCGATTGACTCGTTTGGGGGTTAGGTATACTGTAAAATCAGAAACTTTCACGACATAAAACTTTGGCAAATAGTTTTAATGACAGCCATTTTTGCAGCAAGAAACTTAGCGAATTACAATAATTTTATGTTGTTTCAATTATGATTTGATTATTTTGCGGCATGAAACATGCATGCACATGAAAATTTCTGATTTTGCCGTAGTGTCGGTTCCTGAATTCAATTAGTTTTCAAATTAACGCGTGTAGCAAGTGTCCTGGGATGCATATTTGACTTGTACAATCGTTAAAGAAGTAGTATAGCTCCATCCCCAAAATTCATTAGACGCAAATCTTCATTGTACTGCCGAAATAGCCCCCAAATTTTCTATTGTTTGAAAAAAACTTTGTAAAGTTAAAAATCAGAAAAGGACCTGTTGAAAAGCAATAGTTTAGGATATTGTGTAGTTTACACCTGTTAGGATGAAGCACAAAGTCGCTTATGATATGGACGTTTTGCATGATGTCCATTATATCTTCTTTTTTTTCTCTCATTGCTGTGGAAATTTTTTAAAATGGAAGAAATCTCTGTGAGTTTAGAGTGGGGTTGAGTAGAAATTGTGTCCCTTTGAGGTAGACATGAAGGGGCATTTGATGGGATAGAAACTGTCGAAGATACTGGTCACAGAGCCAAAGTGAACAACATCCTGTAAAGTGAAAGTATAGTACTTAGTAGCTGTTGTCTTTTTTAACACCTATATGATGTTGCAGGAAGCCTGATGGAATATTGTTGCATGGGTAACAAAGGGTTTCCAGCTAACTAAAGACTAGAATGGAAAATATTTTGCATTATGAAAATTAATCACAGATGTATTTCAATGATAACGGTGTCATCCCATCATCATCGATAGTCAAGAGATTGAAAAACTTATGCAAAGTCCTTGGTTTTCATTTTTGACCAATACTTGATACCCTTGCATTATCCTGTTAACAGGTTACTGGCAAGTGTGGCAGTGTATTGGTGCGTTTGATCCCTGCACCCCGTGGTACTGGTATCGTCAGTGCCCCAGTACCCAAGAAGCTGCTCCATATGGCAGGTATCGAGGATTGCTACACCAGCGCCTGTGGACAGACCGCTACCCTCGGCAACTTCGGTAAGTAAAGCAAGTTCAGGCCATTGCCTCATTTCAGGCTCCGTCAGCTCGTTTGTCTTAGACTTTTAGGTTTCATATTATCTAGAACACATTCTATGGGTCTCTTTAACACCTTTAGGATATCATTCGTGTAGGTAGGTGGAGCTATTTCATGCACTTTCTTTTAAAAAATAAATCGGAGTTATTCATCATGTTCAGTCGCTTGGATACTACATGTTTAAAGATTTAGTAAAAAACAATCCTCTGAGGTTTTTTCTAATACATGTGGTGTGCAGGGTAGGTAGCTTCCAAAGGTATGTGCCTTTATTGTTCTTATAGCTTTGTTGTAGAATGTAAAGAAATTTTGTGGGATTTTTACAAGTTTTTGATTCAAGTGGTTATCAGTTTGAATAAATAAATCTGTTTATCACACACTGTTTTAGTCATGGTGCTAACGCATACCTTTATCTTGTTTTCCTACCTTACAGCTAAGGCTACGTTCCAGGCCATCTCCAAGACCTACAGCTACCTGACCCCTGACATGTGGAAGGAGACCGTCTTCAGCAGGTCTCCATACCAGGAGTTCACTGATCATCTGGCTAAGAACCACAAGGGACAGCAGCCCAAAGCTAAAATGGAAGCCTAAGTCACACCCCTTCTAACCCCCCTCCTCAAGGGAGAGGTAGCTGGGGGGGGGGGGGGGGGGACAGCCACTGATAATCCAGGCTTTGTGTATCCACCTTGAAGAGGTGGATTGGCATTTCTTTGCAAAGCAGAGAAATCATTTCATCTATTAAAGATAGGTGGAAAGAAAAAAAAATGAAAAAACAAACACTAGCAATGCAAGATCAACTTCATTCTTTCTAATTCGATTGATTGTAGCCCATTAGAGTTCTTGTGATCTAAACTTTATGAAGGCTTGTTATTCAGAGAGTTTTCATTCCAACAAAATTTCCACCAGTCTGTTACACTCCTAGTCAACTGTTCTAGAAATGTAATGAAGTATGCATCAAGTGAAAAAGCAAGTAAAAAAAGGAAAAATGATTGAATTTGCCTTAGATTTTGTTCTTTGGTTGTAATTTTAAGCTGGACAGAGTGAAAAATAAGTGTGAAAAAGGGCAAGAAAGAGCAAGAGATTCAATAAATGTAAAGGAATCACGAGTTCTGGTACAGTGGAATCTCGTTATAACGAGGTCCTTGGGACCAGAGAAATTACCTCTTTATATCGAAACCTTGTTATATCAGGGCCAAAATACAATAGAATACAAAAAGATGGGACCAGGAAAATCACCTTGTTATATCAGTGCTCTTTATAACGAGGTTCCACTGTAATAAGAATTTGCTTTAAAAGAAATTGTCAAATACAGAGAATCCTTATAACATGGGATTAGCCTTGAGGAAATCACTAGTATGAGTTTATTTATATACAGGGCCAGCATTGTATGACCAAACATAACCTTGTTATACTTATTCAATCCCAAAAACTTGCTAAATTCCAATTGTCAGTTACTTAGCAATCGCACTTCCTCTTCATTTGTTCTTCGTTTATAAGATTCAGTGTAAATTTCATTTGAATTCGGCGAAGATTGTTACCAGAACTCAACATTACCCTTTAAGATAGAATCTGAGAAGGTGCAGAGAGAGATTTAGTGAGAGTTATGGAAAGAGCTGACTGCAAATCTCAGTTGGTGTGTATGGAGTCGTGGATGATCTTGGCACAGGAATATCGTAACAAACTCCAGGGGATGAAGGAAATTACCTTGTAACATAAGTACAATTTTTTTTTTCTTTTTTAAGAAATGGGAAGTGCAAAATTACCATATTACATCAATTATTCTTGATGAGGTATCATGTTCCTCTGTGTTTTGAAACCGCTTATAGGGCAGAGGAGTCTCTCCATTATGATGCTAGGTCAGGCTACTTGCAAAAAAAAAGTCTACATACAGAAGAACCAGGGGGGGGGGGGGGAGGGGGGAATGTATTCATCCTTTTAGAGACTTTACCGTTCACTTCTTTAATGCTTCTGAAATTTCGTGCCATCACACTGTAGGTGTATGAAAAAAAGTGAAAAAGTGGTTTGTTTTGTGACTACATGACTATACTAGTGCAGTAGTTAATTCCTTTGTTGTACAAAAGATGAGAAGCCTGATGGGACTCTGAGCCATGTATACAAAGAGAGTTTGGCCAACTCGGTTCCAGTTGAGCACTACGATGATGCACCATGTGTTAGCCAGCTGCAAGAAAAGTTGGCCAACTCCATACACATGGATTCTGTCAGTAATGTAATGCAAAGTTTTTGTTAGAGCTTGATGCCGTATATTCTTTTTTTCTTTTGCCTCGAGGTTTTTCATGGTTGGTTTGAGAAAGAATAAAAATGAAGGAGACAAAAGAAAGTGAATGAAGACGAGGATTAGTGGGTGTGGAAGATCGTGAATTTGATTTGGAGAGAGATTTACCAAGACAAGAATTCTGGAAACAAAAACTGCTACAAAATTGTTTGTTTTTCCATTGAAGATTGAGGGGTAGGTGGGGTGCCCCTGTGTAGGAAATAAAACTGAGATAAGTTAATTGAATCTTGTTAGTATACTATTAATACATGGTTGGGAGTGCGTTAGTGCGATCTGGCAACACAAAAGTTTTTATCGTGGTGTACTAACGCACGATGGCGTAGCCGAGTGTGTTAGACACCCTGATAAAAACCTGGGTGTTGCTGGATCGCACTAACGCACGAACTCACAACCATGTATTAATAGTTTTATCAAACGGGTCTACAATCTTAGTGTTTTCTTACATTCTTAGTGTTTGATCCGGATTAGCCGTGCGTTAGTCCCCTCGCCGTGCGTTAGTACTTTTTTTTGCACGGTGACGTGGTGTTATTTGACCAATCAGGATGGCTACATTCTTGAACCCGTTTTATAATGTCCGGTAAAGCCACAATAATTAACAGAAATATGTACCCCAATATCAGACAATGCCCATAAGTAGTACTCACTTTTTTTTCTTTTTTTTTTTTCTTTTTTTTTTTTTCATAAAGCTGAAAGTTGCCAACACCGATATGATTGTCATAACTAATGACTGATGAAATAATTGTAAATACATTTTTATTGCGGAGTGCACATGTATTTATATATTAGAATGGAAGAGACGGGCCAAAATTATGTATACATGTACATGCAACTTGTGGAAAATTATGGAATATGCAGGTTTGTTTAGGAGGGAATGTGGCATGTTGCTGGTTTCTGCATTTAACAGTAAACTCCAATAATATTGAACTATATCAACCATAGGCTGAAGTCAGTGTTATGTATGTGGGTTCATCATACCAATGAGGGGAGAAGATTGCCCCCCCCCCCCGAAAAAATAATAAATAAGTGAAATAAAAACAAATAAATATAAATAAATAAACAAATAAATTTTAAAAAACAACTAAATAAATTAAATAAAATTGAAATGTATATATATATATTTTTTTTTTTTTAATTAATTTTTTTTTTTTTTTTTTTTTTTTTTTTTTTTGGGGGGGGGGGGGGGGGTAAAATACACATGATTTCATTGACATTTTCTAAGGGCCCCAACAATAAATCTTGCGTCATTGCTGATTTCACCTTGCCATGAACTGGTGTAGTTGGATCATCTTTTAGCTTAATCACAAACCATGTTATTTCTCTTGCATGAATATATATAAAGAAAATTGGAATTCTGGTCTGTCCATAAAGAAATTGACCATCATTTTGCCTTGTACATGTACTTTATAAATGCAGTACAAGAAAACACATTTCAATCAAAATGATTACTTTGACGAACATCTTTCTTCCTGAATTCCCATGACTTTATTTGTTTGTGCTTACAAGAAGTACTTGAAAGAAGTCTATTCAAAGGATCCTGAAGACTGTTCTTTGTGAAATAAAAAAAAAAAATAAGGGAAAGTCCATCCTTATGTCACTTAGGTTTTAATAAAAGCAAAAAATGAGAGAAATAATTCATGGAAATGTGAGAAAAATCAAATAAAGGATTTTTTAAAAAAGAGAGAACTTCCTAAAGTTGTGATCTAGTAACAGTATCAGAGGGTTCTGGTCATGCAATTACATTGTGAAAGAAACTGTCTCAAAGTAATTTGGAAAGGTTGATCATGTCTACATAAAAACTGGAGTATACATGTGAGGTTTTTAGAATCACCAAAATGAAAAGCACATACATGTACACTGCAGTGGCAGAATTATAGGGGATGGGGTACACTTCTGGCCCATGCCCCCCCCCCCCCCCCCCCCTTGAAAGAAAAAAGTGTACATTTTGCCCCCTCTTTTACATTTTATATTTATATGTTTATATTTTATTTTTTATTTTGGGGGGCTTGTCTGAGAATTTTGGAGGAAAACTGGATCAGAAAACATTTTTGTTGTTGTTGCTTTGTCAGAAAATTTTCAGAGATTTGTGCCCCCCTCCCCCACCCTTCTTACAAAATCCTGTTGACATGAATGTTCAGCCCACACACTATTTCTCGTTATATTTCAAATTTGAAGGCATTTGAATAGCAATTCTTTGCAGGGGACATTTCTACTATGATGTTCTTCCAAACTGACATAAAAAGAATGAGGTTCACTAATTGTTTTTCACCTTCCCTTTAAACACAGTGGCAACTCAATGATTTCCCATGTGAGCCGCTCTCAACATGATTAACTTTGCCCAGGATTGAAAAAAAAAAGAAGGATAGCACCAAGAAGGTCACCAAGAAGAAGCCGGCAACACACCCACCTGCTGCCGAAATGATACATGTACATGTATATAGATTTATATTTCGAAAAAAGATTGCTCTTGGTTGCCGATGAAGGAATAGATCCACTTCAAAAAAAAGAGTGAAAATATAACATATCTATTTCACAGGTACAAGAAGCATTTTCTTCGCACCAAAACAGAACTTTTTCTTACTTTTTTTTTAATGAATGGAGAGCCGTCTGCAACAAGGGGAGAAATTCGTGTCTGAATGATCACTGCTTGAAAACTCTGCTTTTCCTTAAACTTTCACTGATCTGTTTCTCTCATTTTTCTGCTTTAATCAAAAGCTACAAACCTGATGGTCTTTCCCTTCAATCTATGTTCACCGGTTCCATGACATTTGCTCCTGTGACAATTGCTCCAGTATAACTTTGCCATGTTAATCCTAACCCTAACCCTAATCCTAATCTTCACATTGTCCTGAACAAAAAAACAAATCATGACCTTGACCTCAACCTTTGACCTTTCAAGATATGGACGGCGGAGCAAATGTCGCAGGAGCAAATGTTGTGTCACCATGTTCACCACGCACTTTCGTACTCTCTTACTCAAAGAACAAGAGAAAATCAAACACGGCTGACACATGCACATTCACCTTTACCCAAGTCTTAGTTTTAATGATTTCTTAAAACTTTTCTCTGTATTTAAAAGTTATCTGCAAAGACATAGAGACAGCCAAGAAATAATGTCTTCCTACACAAAGACACAAAATGCTACCACAAAGCCTTCAAATTATTCAAACTACCTTTAGTAGAAGCAGATTTCAGTAAATGGCTGATTCACTACAGTAAACTAACAGAGCGCTTGGGCCTTGGGGTGCATGCCCAGTGCCCTGTGCTCAAGTCTAAATATAGTTCTACAATAGTTGCTCTAAGATATTACACTTACATATACATACAAAGACACTCTACTTATGTACTGATAATAAGAGATTAAAAACACATGTTTATCCATCAAAAATAATAAACATCCATTGGTTCTTGCCTCCCCGAAAGGAGGTAAATTTCTGATGAGCCCGCCAAAGTGATTTCTTCTACGCAAGCAGCAAACTTGTTCAGTTTTGTCCTTTTCCCAACGCAGGATTTTCCCATCACAAGCTTGCATAGAAATGTAAACAAATGGTTTCTGTATACAATAATATATATATTTATATATAAAACAAACTCGAAGAGATGATTCAAGAAATGAATAGTACAATTAAGTATAAATGTATTCTGTGTAATATAAACATGATCGAATCTGGCACTGAATTTCCACATTAGAAACACACAAGTAATGAAGAGAAATTTCCCTTCATTGGTTCAAAATGACAGCAGTTTTATGTACAATTATGCATGTTTAAAAAATGAAGAAGTTAATCATTTTATTTCACTGAATTTTAAGTATTTACTCTTGTTTAACAAGTATCAAAATTGAATGCAATTTCAGCTTTTACATTGATCCTTTTTCTTTCTATTATGGATCTTTTCTTTCTATTCCAATATACATACCGTAATCAGTTAAAACTACAAGTATAAGCAAGATTACTTTTAGGGTGTGCAGCAAACTGATTGATTCCAGTACCTAATTACTACCACACTACAACAAGGATGATTTAATGACCAATAACCTTGATTTCCTTCTAAAAAAACAGAACAACTCCTTCATTTAAGTCCAGTTTTTACACAGCAACAAGAAAATTAGAAGATTTATGACTACATATACATGTACATTGAATAGCCTTATGTAAGCAAAGTAGCTGAATGTTTTTATCTGCCTTTTCAGAACCCCGTGAGAACCCAGCAAACATCAAACCGTGTACACAGCAGACTACACATAAACATATCACCGGTCATATAATGCAGTTAATAACAATTACACAAGAAAACAGTATTCAATTAAAAATTGTTAACTGAAACTTTCAAAGGACATATCCAGGGCTCAGAAAGAGTTTCGTTTCCATGAAATAATTGCAAACGGAATAAAAACCTAATCAATACCATTTGAAAAGGAAGCAATCATAAAAAATAAAGAAACAATTTGATAAGTGAAAGCACACATGTCGATCCAGATTCGAGGAAGTGTTCTCATCTGAATTTGCCTGAATGTGCAAACTGAACATCAATTTCATCTTTACCAATTGCAAAAGGAAGAGTTATCAAAAACACAACACAGACAACTTGTTAAATTTAGAAGAATATATGCAAAGTTGAGAAACGGTTTCTTTCAAATGAATTTGAATTCATAATGCTAGTAACGGTATGATGGAACTCATCTCAAAACTTTAGAATTCAGATTTAAACTTCTTGCAGTTATATATCAGACACCATATAAAGTGAGGGAAACATCAATGAATCTTAACATAAACTGTAACTGAAATTCCTGAAAATCCTAATTTTCTAGTTACCATTTTATTAGTTCGATCGATATAACATGCAGCAAAGGGACTTCAACCCTGTATTTCAAGTAAGAGTGGTGAAATATCCCATTTATGTTAAATGCTCCTAATCCCCCTCACTGTGGAACATCAACTACCACAATAGAAAGGGTTATCACACCATGCTCCAATGAACTCCACAATGTTGAGATCCAGTGCAGTAGGGAGATTGGATAATCAATATAGGATGCCCTTCACACTATGGCCAGAAATACAAGCACCTGCTTTCAAACAAGAATCTTTGTGCGGACAAGCTTTTCAGGGCAGCCCGCGATTCTGGTGGAGGATGAATGGACGTAACGGGGTGGAAAAGAGAGATAGTGTAGAGAGTATCAGATTTAGCACGTTCCAAGGCGATATCTCGGCAGAATGCTCCAGGTGATAATTTACAAAAAAAATAAGGTATTAACTTTAGTCCAGGTTAAATCCCTATTATAGTGTGTTGGTCCTTTGATTTATGAAGTGCCAAGTGTCAACCTTTTTCATCCATAAAAATCACAATAGTTCTATGCCAAAATTAATTCACGAAAATCATTGTCAGCACAAATCAATTCTTCATGACTTAGATTTGTATATTCATTTTGTTACAGAATTGCAGTAATTTGTAAAGAATTAAATAAATGAAACTTTCAACGAAGCATTTTGCTATGTTAGGCCTCCCTCACAACTGATAATGCATCAAACACGGTAGGGACTTTCTTTCTGCAGATAAGTAAATGTGAACAACTCTTATGTTGTCAAAAAGGCATGATCACAAAAGTAATTTACAAACGTTTGTAACCTGACAAAATGCACGACTTTCATTAGTGACTACCATTGGGCACTACATAATATACTTTGTACTTCCTCGTTACTATAATCGATGCGAAAGCACATCCCCCTTGACCACAATGAACATACATCTTTGACCACTTCTAGTAGTACAAGAGGCTCTCCATTCTTCTCCCATAACTTTTTACTACACAATTATTTTCTAGTGCATTCATTATACCTGCATTGCACATACCCAGTGGACAACTGATATGTCGAACAGGACTGTTCACATCATCACTCAAATAGTGAAGTGTTATTTTGAAAATTGCAGGAAATTTCAGAGAATGTGAACAGTGGAAATACACCTCAAGATATTTCTCGAAATTAATGAAAATTGTGGGCATAGTGCTTCTAACTTTATAGCAAGCAGTTAGTTTCACTTGCTGCTTGTTGCAAAGGCTCTTGTTCTCTGATAGGATGTTGAATTGGGTATGTGCTCACAATGGAAGCAACGTTTGATCTGTACAAGGGGGGGGGGGGTGCTTTAGACTTCAAGAGAATTAACAAGTTAATGAACGGAAGTTGCTCTTCTAACAATAAATCCTATAATTCTGATGCTTATTTTTGTAATAACCTATATACAAATACATCTCTACATGTACTAACAATAGCATTTGACTAAATATACATAACACATTGCAACAAGGGTCTAAATATGTACTAACTACATTGTACACAGCGACTATACAATTAACATTTAAGTGGTTACATAACTTGAGTACGGGTAGCAGCATTTTGACATTTATACCACTATCTGCCAATAAAAGATTTAAAAATGCAGGAAATTGCTTACAAAAATAAGAGCAAGAGAAGAGTGCACCTAGAACAGTAGAGGGACATTTAGGATCAAAATGGCACAAAATATGGCCTTCTTTCTAATAAATCAGCTGTCTTGTTTAGAAAACATGGCGGCAACTGGGTAGGTAGTGAACACTAAAGGAAAGTGGAGACATTTATTAAACATCCTTGTGCATTCGTGTACTCAAAACCACAAATTCAGAAGTATTTTTCTTTTAACTCTGTTTGCTCTTTGCTTTGTTATTAGAAATTAATATGCATGGCTGCCCAAGATAAAAAGAAAAGGCCATTGGTGTTTCTGAAGGATTGCCCAGACAATAAATAACCCTGTCGGCCTATGAGAAGTATGAATGAACGCTGTTTTTCCATTTGGGTGCTTGCATCATATCTGTGCATTGATATACTTTTGATGAGTTTCTGATTAGGTCTCAAAAGTGTCTCGAAAGTATCTTGCCTGAAAGTACACATGCGTCACTTAATTAGCAATAGCAACTTGTTCAAATGAATGAAGTAGAACACTCAACTGTCCAGGCTCAATAGTGCTCAATGCAGTCGTAATGTATGCAAGAGTAAACCATATAAATGGAACTACATGTAACCAGATATCAGTGAAAAACAATACTTTTTGTTTCTAGGAGCTCTTTTTGGATTCACTGCATATAGCAATGTGATATTTTCTTCTGGCATTTTTAATGCCTT
Source organism: Heliocidaris tuberculata (assembly GCA_025618425.1). Classification (NCBI taxonomy): domain Eukaryota; kingdom Metazoa; phylum Echinodermata; class Echinoidea; order Camarodonta; family Echinometridae; genus Heliocidaris; species Heliocidaris tuberculata. The sequence continues at coordinate 12,290,610 of CM046836.1, read as the reverse complement.
TCTCCGCTTTTTTTTTTACCATTGCTCTTTCGCAGTTTTGCACAGCTCCTCTACAGCTTTTCAGAGCAAAATATAAATCGTTCACTGCTCTGCTTCCAATTATTTCTTCTACTGCTGGGCATTTCTTTGGAACTACTTATCAAACAGACTGAACTGAGCTCATTTTGCTGAAGAATAATACTGTCTGACAAAGCTTGTCATGCTCAGAAATATCAAGAGTGACAGTGATTCAATTGTGCATCTTTGACATCATTTGTTACTTTTTGTTTGTTTAACCGATCAACAATATTTGGTATTTTAGTAATGTATATTTTCCATCAGGTCAGCATACAGAGTATATGAACCATACATGTAAAGTGACGTCTACAAAGCTAGTCAATACTAGATTTTTATTTTTTTTATTTTTTTTTTGTCTTTCATGATTTTTACATTTCAAAATGTACTTGAAGTCTGCAATAACCCATTATCTCACTCACATACTACAGCCACAGCTAGAATCATATAATAATCATTATGCAAAAATATATAGTTGGCTGTACAAAATATTAATAATTGTAGGCTCAAATTTCTACATCTTTACAGCTCAAATACTACATGTACATATACAGTTAGATTAACAGCCAACAGCAAAAATATGATTTTTGAAGTCTAGGTAGTTCAGACTTCAGATATTCCAACAAATATACACAACAATAGCTTCTGTACTGCTTATGTCTGTGATGAGAGATTCTCATTTCATGTCATGTGGTGACCTTTGACCCCTGGCTTTGACTCCGACTCTGCCACCATACAGTTATAATGAGGGGCAGGGCCATGAAAATACACAGCACATGTTTAAGGGCTTGCTACACTCTGAGGTCATTGCATTAAAAATAGCAGCAGAATAAACACATCCATTTTATTGCAGTATACCAAAGATGATGTCATACTTTCTAGATAGTCTGAATTTCAATTTCACTTACAATGATTTCAGCAATATTACCTTGAAAATCTATATACATGTATGTAGATCATAACTTGGAAATTTATACAACTATGATAATATGCTAACTACAAGACCACTGTTAAACCAGAGACCTTCATGCAAATAATATTTGCAAGTTTAGCAAGTGATTCACTCTCAAGAAATTACTGAATTACAACTGACAAAAATTCTGCATTTTCGCGAATTCCTTGCACTGAAAATGGCAGTCGTTTACAATTCGCGGAAATTTCATGTCGCGAACGTTTCTGGTTTTTCAGTAACAAAATATAACGTGTAATCCATGGCGCTGGGACCATTTCCTATAAGACTATGTTAAACATTTTGATTTGATTTCCAAAGTAACTGGAATTTCCCCGGCCTTGTGTTACAAAAGAAATTGTTAATTTTGTGAAGTATTTGGGACTCAGCTAATACAAAGTGTACACCTATTCTGAAGTGAATTAAAAAGAGTTTCTCTACAGTAAATATAAAGATTAGAGGACTTTATTCAAGAGCTTATCACAGGAAGCTCAGGGGAAACAAGAAAAGGAAGATGGAATTTAAGAAGAATTCATTAGTATTTCACAATGAGATGCAGGCTGGAAGAGCTGAATTTGATCACATATATTTATGTCAGTGTTTCATGCACATATTAATTCAGATCAAAGACTCTCTCGACCATATTCTACTGAAATTCAAACATGATGCTGGGTTTACAAAGGAAGTTAGAGAGAGCGCACAGTTTTCATTTCGTTTAACTTGAATTTAGACTTCGCTCCGGTTTAACTAAATTGGTAGAATACAGGCCTCAGATTCCATAGAATTTATGGGTATGAAAAGGAAATGGGACTTTCAAGAGTAAAAAATTATAAAATCATCAGAGGTAGGAAATACTACGGCATGTTTTAAAGTTATCATCATCCACATTTGTAATTACACAAAGGTACATGTAGGTGTAATGACGCAGTAACATCTGTTTATAAGATTTCCTTTCCACAATGAATTTTACACTACTGTATATATTTGGGTTTCTTTCTAAATTGGAGAAACCACTAAAACCAGTATGTAGGATATTGCTTTTACTCACTTGGGGAAAAACCATCAAAAACTTTCCCCCCAAATACTAAATTTAGTAGGAGACATGCTGTTTTTCACTTTGAACTTCAGGTGAGTGCAGAGGATGGCCACATGGCAAGTAAGAAAGTGGGGTTTCATTCAAAATCTTACAAGAACACCGGTTCCGTTCCTAAATGCCGAGTCATTACGAGAAGATGATGCTTATCTCGCAGGTTAAAGATGGCGAGAGAGAGAGAGAGGAGAAATCAAATTTAGCAGGATCATTTGATTCCATCTAGGGGTGAGAGAGGATACGAGAAGACTAATCTCGTTACCTGTGACATATTCAACCCGACATGTGGGAACTCTTCGGCACCCTCCCAGTGAAAGGGGACAGCCCGTCTGGACACGAGAGGTGGTAAACTCTAACCCGCTGCCTACAGGAACAGGGTAGTCCCTGTATCAAGCTTATTAGAATTGGAGAATTCAGTAGTTATGAGGTTAAGAGCATCGAGGAATTGCTCTTAGTGCACGTCTTGACATTGAGGACACCTGGCCTTGTTTTCACCTTTGCAATACAATGAAAGTAAAACCTGTATATATATAAAGACCACTGTAGATAAACAAGACCAAAGGTCTTCACAGACAAGTGGTCATCAAAAACAGGTGTCCTTTAACTCATTGACTACCGAATTTTCCGATTCCCACAGGTTTAATACAGGAGCCATTCAGTTCTTGTAGGAAATGGGTTAATACATGTTCCAATGAGAAACACTGAGGAAACAAGAAAAGTAGTCTTTATAAACAAGTGGACTTTATAAACATTCTTTTTGACGCATGTACATGTATATGAGGAAGAGAACACTTCTGTTCATACTAGATTCTGGTAGACAGTATTGTGAAATGTAATCATCCATAAAAGAAAATACCCAGCAGCTCAAACTTTCTTGAATACAAATACCGGTAACCCTTTTTCCCCCGAATGTATCAGAAAGGGGAATTTCTACTTGACCTAGAAAACAATATAAAGTATTGAAAACCTTGCTCTGTAACAGGCATGTAAGTCATTCAATCTACAGAGCTTGATGTATGTTTTCATAATGACTGGAATCTCATGACAAGGAAATCCTGTCACCAAGTCCAATGTCATCACGAGTAAAAAAAAATATTTGTGCTACAATCATCAGTAGGTATCTATTTCTTCATTTATATTCCCTTTTACAGAAAATATGGCCAATTTTTGGAAATTCCCTTAAAGAAAGACAAATGTGGACAAATCTGTATGCAATAATGAAATAAAGAAGAGTGTTTCCCACTGAAACCCTTACAGCATGTGAAAGTACATGTAGTGCATTCCCTGTATATGAAGACTACCTGCTTAAAAACACTCCCTTGATCAGTCTCATGCAAGTTTCACCATATTTACCATCTCTGTAACAGCTAAAGAACGCAGCACAGGACTACATTAGTATAGATGCTTACGATGCATAGGCACAGCACTCTCTGTGCTCGTAACTAATGCAACGTTCATAAATTAGAGAGCTGTCAGAGCTGTTTAGGGGACTACTGCTTTGAACACTTACATTTCTATTTGAAATAATCATATTGGCCCTTTCAAGTAACCATTCTACACCCCTCGCCCCCCCCCCCTCCCTTTTTAGGTCTAATGTATACCCCCATGCAGGAAGAGACTACCAACAGTCTACTGATCTACTGAAATTAGTCATGTCTAGAGTCATACAAGTGCAATTTCATAGTGAATTAATGACAAAACACTCTTCCTATCTGCGCTGTGGAATGATTCAAGTTTGCAACTTCTCTCTGGGCTCAGTACAACTGTAATTACTTTGTCCCATATTTTAATAGAATCATCGGTTAGATAGAAGGTTGAGTTCTGGTCAAGGTGAAAAATAATATGTGAGCTTTCTCATTCTTTTTTTGTTAGTATGGAAGAATATCACAGTAAAAATGTCCCCTGAAAAGGAATGCTCTTCAAATGACCTAACATTCAAAATATGACAATAGGTGAAGTGTTCAGCCCAAATATTCATGCTACATGGGTGTACAGTCCCATATACCAATTTCTGTGTGCAGTACATGTGCTTTTAAACGAGAATGGGTCAATTTCTTACTCATTTTGATGCTTCTAAAACCTTACAATTCTTAGGTAGACATGATCAACCTTCCCTATAATACTTTGAGACAATTTCTGACACAATGTAATTGCATGACCAGAATACATCTTTACAAACAATGATTTATGCATCATACAGCAATCCAAAATGACAGCTTTGTATTTTATAAATCCTCCATGTACATGTACATGGCACTGTAATCTACCATCTACATCCACATACTTTTATTTGAATGAAGTGAAGTGGCCCTTGACAACACATGTACCAGCAAATGTGAGTTCTTACCGTCTGAATATGAGATATTTCCCACCAGCCCATCTGGATGCCCTTGACAATAATAATTTCATTTATTGGCGTCATATACTTATCAGTGTCATTAAGGACTTTTGAAAAGCCTCTATACATGTACATGTACAGTTACAAACGATGGTTCTACTTGTAAAGTGTTGACGTCATAGAATATCTCGAGCTGATTTATATCCTGCTGTCTCTGTATTTTATGTTCGTTTTAGTATGCACAGCTACACTTTATGATTATGAAAGAGAATTTAAGCCTCCAATGGGTTTTGAGGAAATTACTAATCATATAATTTATGTAAAATCTCACAAATTTAACATACATAATTTCTTTTTATCCGCATCACTCTGTAGGCACTGACCCTGAACAAACAGATTTTTCAGTAAACTAAGCATTGTATCTAAACCCTTCAAATTACTTCCCGGAATTTGGGCAAGTAAAAATTAAATAACTATATCTAAAGCAAAATTGGAGAGCCAGTCAATCAGTCACAGAAGAATAGAGAGCTGGGCATGGACTTTAAAAGTATGCTGATGTGAAGAAGTGTTTGTGCTTGCTTGTGGTCCTTTTATTCTTAACACAGCTGTCATTTTGGAGTGAGTGATGCTTTCCTTTAAGACTGCTTCTTAGACTCTCACAGTCCTTCTTCAATCTCACAGCCCCCCAGGCTTCAAATGAAACACTGATATCCGTTCCTCCTAAATGTTAGTGCAGTGGGGGTGTAAAGCGGGAGCTATTCAATTAGAAAACCATTTTCAGCCATCTCAGTATAGATTGGGAGAGAAAATATAGGTCAAGTTTGGCAAAGTCAATTTCAATTAAACCTAGGGAGACTGATTCTACAAGGGTATTTCTCCGGGGGTGTCCACGAATTAGCATGTTCTTGACATTTCTAATGAAATTATGAGATTCCACACCAGTTCCGAAGTACCAGTACATGAGCACCTACATGTACATGTACTGTAATTACTGCTTGTGAGACAGCACACATGTACATGTAGGTACAGGAGAAAGGGGAAGGAACTGAAATTATTTTCACTGTTCATGAAAAACATGAGGACGAAATGTGAGAGCCAAAGCTACATGTATGTAAAGAATGCCATACTTAGCACACGATACATACCACATCCTTGTTGAACATACACTGGATATGCTGCTATGTTGTTCTTTATTGTACTAGTGGAATCAGAAAACTAACCCTGTAGTTTGGAAGAGAACACTAAAATCCTGTCTGATGACAGCCATAAAGGCACTATGTCATGTCATTTTGTCTGTTCGGAGCCAGAAGGGCGTTAACCGTGTGTTACAGCATATGAGTCAATGCCCTCCTGCCTCTCAGCATAAGATTTTATATAGTGCTAATAAAAGCCCTTCTGGCTCTCAGCAAACAAATTACCCTATGTGTGCAAACACGTGCATTAGGCAATTGGCTGCTGACCTGCATGTGTATGTATGTGGGTTCACACAAATTATTGTCTAGACACTGAGTGCCAGGAGGGCGTTGGCTCTGCATGTATGTAAAACCATTATGAGTTAGTTAATGCCTTTCTACCTTTCAACAGACATTTTGGTAAAATCTTCTTTCTGCTGGCCAGAGAATGAATGCATGCACAGCTGATTCTTACTGTATAGAGTGATGTCACTATGTATATGTACTATGCTTCTAGTCCGTTGAAGGCATCTAAAATGTAAGATCTAACGACTACCTTTTCATTGTGGAGAGAGATGGCGAATTCAACTTACCTTTCCATGCTTAAAAGCAGCGCAACACACATCACATCATGTACACTGAATCATCTTTTGACTTTCATAATTTGGTCAGAGTCTGGTCACCAACATGACATGGCCACAATACACTTACACATAGCTTCACAAATCACTAAGCAGTACAAGAAAATTGCAAATTGCTTTCCTAGGATATAAACATTTGGAATATACATTGCAATATAACAGCAAAAAAGAAAAAAATAAAAATGAGCAAGAAAATCTGAAAGCGGTTGCGATCCTTAAAATGGATCAATCAGTGCTGGTCAGTAAAATTTGCATGTACATCCTAAATGACTTTTTTTGTTCCAGTCTTGTTCCAATCTCCTTTTGTGAAAATAACAAATTCCAAGCTCCTCTGTGGATGTAGGTATAAAAATTCCCAGGTCAACTCCATTGAGCTAACACGGAGGGGGTATATACGGGACTAGGCACTAGGAAAAAAAAAGGAGTTTGCATCACTGCAACATCAACCTCTTGAGGTTCTCTTGAAGGATAGTGTCCCGTACTGCTTGAAACACATATCTGATGTTGTTAGTGTCCACGGCCGTCGTGAAGTAGTGGAAGAGTGCCTTGCTGCCGCGTTCCCTGCGCCTGACATCGAACATCTTGAGGATGAAATTTTGAACGTCATTCAGCTGGTGGGGGTCCCCCTGGAAGTTGGGGAAGTAGTCCTTAATGCTAACATGCTTGATCTTCTCCTCGAGCAAGTCCGTTTTGTTGAGGAAGAGGATTATGGAAATATTGGCGAAGCACTTGTGGTTGACGATGGTGTCAAAGATGTTGCATGACTCTATGAGACGGTTGGTGATGCGGTCTTCCATGAGGACCTGGTCGAACTCACTGGACGACGCCAGGAAGAGGATGGAGGTCACACTCTCGAAACACTGGAACCACTTCTGCCGTTGCGAGCGCTGGCCACCAACATCAACAAAGCGGAAGGGTACATTTCTGATGTCAATGACATGCTCCTGGAAGGCTTTGGTGGCCTTACGAGAGTGGAGGATATCATTCAGGCTTGGCGTGTAGTCCTAGAGAGAATGTGATAAGAAATATGGAGTTTAAGAAGTAAGAAGATCATACAGATGAAAAGTACACCATTATGTGTTAGGCAGAAGGGCATGAACACTGATTTTTCTCACATTTTTAAGCTGTTTAGCTTTGATTGCCGAAGTAATATTACTCTTAACAATTTTGATAATGTACAGGCTAAAATGTGTTGCAAAGGATCAAAAGAACAGTTGAATTTCAGAAAGAGTTCTTTTAAAAATCTACATCCACTCCCACAGGAATTTCTCCAACTGTTGATTTCTAATGATAATCGAATTCTGTAACTTCAACCCTGGCCCCAACAATGACCCCATTCTCATTATTGAGATACAGTAGCATGCTCTAGCGCTAAGGAATTAACGCGGCGACAGCAACCAAAACGGCAGATCGCTGGACCACTTCTAGGGAGTGCTCCATGAGAGAAAGCGATCTACATGTAGCGCTCGCTAGATGGCCCTGCCTACGTGCTATGAGTGGTACGATAGATTGAGCTAACCACTGCAGGACCTCACTGGCATGCTTAATGGGTCGCTCCACAAGAGGGCGATCCACAGTCCAATCTCGTAATAAGAACAGTGTCACTGTATACCTGAACCCAAAACCTAACCTAAAACCCAATAGCAACCCCACTCCCAATTCTGTATCTTTCACAAAACAAAGTCCAGAACATATGTCTGAACACTTGAACTTAGCATTTCAAGAATGAAAATCAAATTCAAAGGGAACAGGTCTTTATGTGCAATCTTACGTTTCCCACAGATTCAACATCTGATGACAAGGAACACATATATTGTACATGCATTTGTACTTTTCACAGATCAAATATGTACTGCACATTTCTTCTCCTACTGATCCTCTTTTGAAAAAGCAAATGATCATCTGTTTGCATAGGTACATGTAGGCCAACTGATGCACAGACACAAGAACTTGTGGACAATAGAACTTGTGGACAATAGATCTTTCAATGATTTAGCATTTTCACACTTAATACACAGTCTGAAATATCCCATGATGCATCATAAAGGTGATCCAACATCCGCTCTAGCAATATCTGTACAAGGTTTATTTCATCAGAGAAACAGGCCCATATTCAAGAAAGAGGTTTACAGTATCTGAACCCATGGTCTAAATCGTGGTTTAATGCTCCACCATGGACAAAATTAGCCTAAATACAGTAAGTATATAAACATATAATATGCCCCCCATTGAACATGGAGACATGCGCGTACTACGTTAATGGACGTTTAAACCGTGGGTTAAGATAAACCTCTTTCGTGAATTCGGGCCTTACGGTTAAGGTCAGGGTTATGATCAAGAAAAAAGTTTGGTCCCGGCTTGAAACGATTCAGTTATTGTAGGAAACTGACCAGAGAGCAATTGTGTCATACTAAAACTTACAGGCTTTTTGCACTTGATGTTTTTTTAACCCCATACTATCTTTAATCCCAGACTATCTTTAACCCCGGACTATTTTTTTTTGCTGTTCTCATTTTCAGTTTTAGTCCAGTACTATCACCCTAGCCAGAGCACTTACATGTAGCTTTTTTCGAGGGCTAAAATAATCCTGTACTATCGTGGAGTTAGCCCACTTTTGTAAAATGCAATAACAGAAAGTGGGCTAAATAGAGTCCCGTACTATCGGTGGGGCTAAATCCTTCTTTAACCCCACTGATAGTAGGGGACTAAGCAAAATTTTGCAAGTGTAAAAAAGCCTATTAGAGGGTTTCTGAATCAATGTGACCTATAAGTTGCTTTCAATACAAGCAGAAAAATCAGTTTTAAGGAATCTTTAAGGAGTATTTACAAGTCTGAGGATATCTAGAAAAAGAGGTACTGTACATGTAGGTAAGATTATTAGTACAAACTCGGCGTGTTTAAGCTTCTATAATGTATATAAAAATCAAAATTCTGTTAACCCTTTCGAGACAATTGACCACATTTTGTGGTTTGACTCGATAACTTTTGATTCAGGGCCCTAAAAAATATACCAGATGCATGAGTAGAAAGAGCAAATACATACATGTATTACTGCACACACTATGTCCAATTTTGTTGCACGACCATTTTGCGTTTGATGTCAGGAATTTTAAAAACAAGAATCAGCTTTAAAATCCTTAGATTCGCAAAACATTAATACGTTCAAAATTTTTGTGCTTTATTAAGATTGGCAATTTTTTTCAACTTTTCAACAAAATTCCTAACCATGTATATTGTTTTCAAAGGCATTACACCTTATTAGAACCTGGTAGCACTAAAAGAAAAATATTATTGTTGCCAATTTGAAGAGCAAAATGTGACCAATTTAGCTCTTAAATAATTCCTGTCCTGAAAGGGTTAAGAAAACTTGTGTTGAAAATTGACATGGGCACCACCCTCCCTCTCCTTCAGTATTTGAAAATGCCAAAAAATGGAACAATAAACTACTAATCAATTCGACCTGGCCTAATCAGAAAAAAAGTGAAGATCATCAAATTTTATGGTAATGCCCTGCTACATGTATGGGATTTTCCTCATGCTTTTGCACTACAAAAGCAAAGGTCATCATTATTACTTCATACCATCCACATATGAACATGACTGACAAAGAGAGAGGACAAAATAAACAAGCCCTCGTTCTACCCTTCACAATTGGTTGTGGTTGATAAAAGAACATCCCTTCACTGCTATTCTGTAAAGCTGTAGAACAATATGCATACATGTATTCACCTGTTATACTTATTTTACATAATAGCAGTGAAGTGATGTTCTTTTGTCTTTTAGAACCATTGTGAAGGGTAGAATAAGGGGTTGTTATTTTGTCCACTCTCTTTGTCCGTCATGTTCATAGTGCCAGATTACAATCTAAAATGTATCTGCACATTACACTGGTCTGTAGTCAAAATGCCTCTTAAATTAGACTAATTTGGGGTCACTGAAAATGAATACGATTCTTAAAACTGCTGATTGGATTGGGTTTTCAAGATATTTCAATTTTCAAAAAGAAGTGACCCCTTTGCATGTTGATAACTCAAAAGTAGAAAATCGTATCTGACTGAAATTTGCACATTGCAAAGTTGAAGGATGTCAAATTTAATTGGAGTAAGTTTAATGAGCTGCTTTCAAATATCATTCTAACAATAATGCATTAATTATAGTTTCACTTTTTGACAAATCAAGTTAAAACGCTTGTGTATACCTCATAATTAATTCAAAACACTACAATTGCCATTGTGCATTGCAGCTGAAATTCTCCTCCTAGGACACCTCGTGTTAACCAAAAGCAATGATTAACTCTTGATTAAAAGATGTGTCCTAGAATTTCAGCAGCAATTCACAATGGCAATTGATGAGTTCTAAATTAATGAGAGGTAGATACAGATTTTCTTACCATGATTTTTCAAGAAGTCAAGCTATTATTTTGAGAATAATATTTGAAAGCAGGTCATAAAAGTTATTCCAAATAATTTGAATCCTTCAACTTTACAATGTGCAAATTTCAGTCTGATATATATGTATGTGTTTTAACTTTTGAGTTTGTTAACAAGCAAAAGTCATATTGTTTGTTTTTTCTTACACCCAGCATGTACAGCATGGGGACCCTCATTACACATGTATAGAATATGAAAATTTAAATATCTTGAAAACCTAAGCCAATCAGCAATTTTCATTTTATATTCGCATTCAGCATGTCAAAATCCGTAAGAAAAGCATGTTTTATCTAAGAGGCAAAATTTTTTGGAAAAATTGTTGACCAGTGTAATTAAATGTGCCAAAAACAAGAAAATTGGCACTGATTGTACACTGTACATGTAATCAATCTTATGTCCTTTAAAACCACATAATCCTAAAATAGTGGAATACGAAGGCAATTTCCCGCACTCTGGTAAAGCAGAACTTTCTTTGTGGCTAACATGAAGTTGGAAAACATCCAAAGTTTTTGATAGAGTATGGATTATGATTATGCTAGTTCTCAACTTACCTTTTTGCCTACTCGATCGATTTCATCCAAGAAGTACTTAACAGAGTCAGCCTGCAAAAGGGAAGATAGAAAGGCGTTGGATATTTCAGGATAAGTAAACAGTATTAGACACAATAAGGAAATACATATATTCTGAAATAACACATTCAAATGTGGGTTTTTGCAGCTTTCTCATAATGCAATGTAATCAATATGTACCTGTCGGCCTATACATGTAGGAACAGCATGACACATCAAAAGTGCATAAAATGTTAAATTGCATTCAACATTAGCATCGACTGAACATTAGCTCTGTACAATGTAGTCTGTACTTCTAGTCTGTACTTCAGCAATATTTGAATTTTGAAGCAAAGAATATATATGTTGAATTCAATCAATCATGACATCAGTTTGTATACCTACATGTACATGTAGTATAATAAAAGAAAACAAAAACATGATCCTCCCCCCTTCCCCCAAATCTAATTATGTATCGACTGAACAACTACAACATATACATGTACATGGAGGGCTGAATACACCAATATATGTTCAGTACATCCAAATAAGTTTTATTTAACCTTAATCCATCTTGTGTTATGTACAGTCATGTACATTAAAATGCTCAGATTCATTTTTTGGTTTTTTTTTTTTAAGTCATAACAGAGTTGAGCAAAAGAAAGGTTATTAGCACAGTTTGACCCCAATGAATGACATCCTGCAAGACCTGCATGTTAGGAGTGAACCTGAAGTTGGTCATTTCTCCTACATGTAAATACATTCAGATGATGCAGTGGGTGTCTGTTACCATGGTAACATATCAGTCAGGTCGTAAACAAGCTTTTCATAGCATATGGAAAGTAGATAAAACATTGTCCCACAAAGGAAAATACATATCGCTAACTGACCGTAGGTTTATTTGCATGAGCCAACAAGAGAATAACAGAGCATTCATTACAGTTTGTACATGTACATGTACATGCACTTGCGTACTTCATGTAGTACATGTGTATGTATACTGTTCACATTTTTCTTTGTGTGCTGGAAATTAATAACATGTACACTGCTCAATGCCTGTATTACAACTTTCTGATAGCTAAAAGGGCATTACTGTAAAGCCAGAAACTGTCATGACATAAAAACTTTCGCGAATTGTTTATGACAGTCATACTGTAACAAGAAACTTTCGTGAATTGCAATGATTTTATGTTGTTTCAATTACTTAGTATGATTTGATTATTTTGCGGCATGAAACTTTCGTGAATCTCGACCACCCACGAAATTGGCGAAAGTTTTACCCTAACTTTTTGCAGGGTTAGTGCCCTTTTGACTATCGGCACACATGTGCTCATTGGATATACATGTACATGTATACGCGTGAGTGTGCATGTACTCTAAAGTCCTTCCTGCATAACGGCTACATGTACATGTATTTTTCAATGTACATGAAACACTATACCATACATGTACATTGTACAAGCGTGTCATTTGAATATGTAGCCTTAGCTTAATGCTGGAATCCTACATTACTGTACAATATGTATGTACTTGTAGTTGTACATTTAGCTTAAAACATTTTATTCAAAGTATGATTACAAGCATTCACAGAATAAAATAATGGAGAAATAGCAATTGAAATAGTTCAAAATGATTTACACTGTAGATCAACAGGTTACCAGTGTAATTTACTCTTTTTTCTCTCTTTTTTGCTCTAAATTCCTGTAAAAATCGTTTTAGAATCACATCGGGTGAATTTCCATTTTATTGCAGCACTTCCTATTGTCAAGCTTGCCCTTTGAAAAGTTTAAAGGGAAATCCAACCCTAATAGCAAGTTGCTTTGAAACAAAGAGGAAAAATCAGAGAAGCAAATTGGCGAAAGTTTGAACGAATTTGGACAAGCAATATTAAAGAAAGTTATGAATTTTTGAAAGTTGTAATCACTATACATATGGGAATTTCAAATTGGCCGAATAGGTAATGTCACTGTGATGTAGATGTGGACAACTCCCTCATTCGCTCCGACACACAAAATGACTAAAATGTCACTTTTTTTCAAAATGTATTACTTATAGGATCTTTTTCTTTCATGAGGACCTATAACAATATGCTATCTCCAATATATTTTGAGAACTGCCCCGAGGGTAAAAGCGCCTCAAAGAAAACCACAAATTAATGATATTTTTGTGTACGACAAATGGGAGAGTTGTCCACAAAAATGTCACAATTGAATCACCAAATTGCCAATTTGAGATTCGCATAGATGTAGTGATCTCATTTTTCAAACATCCATAACTTTCTTAGTTCTTGTCCGATTTCTTTCAAACTTTCACCATCCTGTTTTTCTTATTTTTCTGCTTTCACACAAATCATCTCATTACCAAGGTTGGATTGCCCTTTAAGTTAAACCCATTCTGGACATTCACACTTCACTACTCAAAGAGGAAGTTCTAGGATAGAATTGTAATCAAAATTCTCTCTCTGGTACTTCAACTATCTTGTTTTATACATACATGTACCACGAGGGCTCAAACACATCACTGGCCTCTTTTTTTTTTTCACTCTCTCAAAGGATAAAGTTATAAGCTACATACAAGTATGACTGTCAACAACTTGGACAATGTAAGGACTCCTATGGTTACAGTGTGATTGGAAGATCTATGTAGTTCAAGAAAAAAATGAAAACATTTAAAGGGAAAGTCCACCCTGGTAAGTTGAATAAAAGAAGAAAAATGAGAGAAACAGATACATGTAAGTGAAAGTTTGAGCAAAACCCGATAAAAATAAGAAAGTTATTAATTTTTGAAGTTGTAATCCATCAAACATAAATTGGCAACTCCATGACGTACCTTGCGAGCTTCTCTACCATTTGCTCAGTATAGAAAATCTAGTAAGATTTTCATTTTCTAAGTTTTTGATGAAGGAATAGATTTGTTTTATACAGGTTTTGTGTAAAAACATGTATCGTGAGATCTGAATGTGTAGTGTAAAGTATGTGAACAGTATAAACATACATGAACCTTAATGGTTTCACACAGCAGTAGACTGATGGATTTGACTTCATGTTCTAAAATGTTGCTTTATCCACATGTACATGTGTACTACTAATTCCCTATGCTGTCCAACCTACTTTCTGTACTTTCTGTACTGCCATGCTCAATGTTAATTGTACATGTATGTGTCTACATGTAAGTGATGAGTGCAGTTTGATTGAACTAAAACAATACCTTGAAGATATACATGTAATTTCATTTTGGAAATTCATAGACTCATGTTCCAGATTAATCAACTTTATTTCTAAAATGAATGAAAATGGTTTCAAAGTCCACTATCACACTAAAGCCTATAGATACATGTACATGTAGGGCTTATAGGCTATAAATCTTTGGAATAATGTTCCATCCTAGATACATGTAGCTAACCTGTATTTAGAGTTTTAAAAATAAATGCAACATCTCTGCCAAAAATATGGCATACCTATAATTAGGATAGAAATGGAACATAATTGACATACATGTATGACTTAATGTAAATGACCACCAAAATGGTTTTGGTTGCAGATGGAGGATAACAAAAGGTTTACATACTTCTTTAGGATGTCAGCACTTGAACAAAAATACACAACTACATGTACACGTAGATGTACACAAGTTTCTAGAAAACAAAAAAGAGAGAAGTTTCAGACTGCCATGGTAAATCATATCACATCTTTCTTGATTCTAATCTGATCATTCCTTGAGGTATGAAAGTACAGTACAATACATACGCAATTATCACCTCCGCATTCATGAGTTCCTTTGTCAAAGAAAACTTGCAGCTCATTTCATTCTCCAACATCTCCACACCTGTAAACGGTCTGTTGAAATCCTCATCCTGTGTAACCCTGAAAGGTCATCCTACACAATGGGGGGAATTCCCCATTATTCAAACACACTCCAACAAGGCACTTTGAGTGGGGACACATACATGTATAGGCCTATACCATTATGAAGGCTTGCATGTACATGTACACATCACATAAAATAAACCAGTAAATTGCTAATGGTTCAAATTTTATGGGTACTGTCTTGTTGAATGTACTGAAAATGAAGTTGCCACTTGCCTGGGGCTTGCAAAACGTCTCACAAACAGGTCCAATGTACATGTACATGTATGGAAGCAAAGTGGATTCAATCCGTAGTCACAGCAAGGAGTTACCAGATAGAGATACATGTACATGTATACATGACTTGTGTAGGCCTACACCTGTAGATTTGCATTTTATTTACATGTATGTAAATGTACAGTACATATGTGTACTTTATAACCAGGGATCTCCCCTTAGGGTACACCCATTTTGTCAAGTGTACAGTATGTACCAAAGAGCTTCCACTGACAGGGACCAGATGTCATTTTGTTGCTGTCCTGCTTTGCAAAACATGTTTGATGGTCTGTTTCTTAGCCCCCACATGTAGGATGACATAATACTTTTCAATTTCATATCATTCATAATCAGTAATACATGTAAATATATTTTTATTTTTACTGTTATTTAAGAGTGCACATTCAATTGCTACATGTACATGTATACTACATTACATGCAATAATTGTGTAATCCTTGAATCCTGTGTGTTTCAATACTGAGCCAAAATACATGTACATGTACATGTATTCTCTACACTTTGTTTTATGAACTTTCAAAACTACAGTATATGATGCCCTTTTGAAAAGCCAATATACCAGTACATGGTTACTTTTCACTGGATTTAAAAGGAATCTTGAGCTTTCTAATTCCTTTTATGTCAGTTTTGAAGGACATCATAGTAGAAACATCCCCTGAGAATGATTGCTCTTCAAATGCTGTTATACACATGTAATTGAAATATGACTAGAAATAGCTGAAATCTTCGGGCCGAACATGCATGCCACTTGTGTGTGTAGTCACATATACCCATTTCTGTGTGGAGTACACTGTACATGTACATGTGCTTTTCAGCGAGATTGGGGTCAATTTCTTTATCTATTTTGATGATTCCAGAACAACACATTATAAAACAATTCTTATGCAGACATGGTCAACCTTTCCCAATTTATTTGAGAGTTTCTTTTACAATATAATGGCACAACCAAAACTCTACTTTATCTTTAAAAACTGATTACAGTATGCTATAAGATATCAGAAATATGCAACAAAGTTGTCTTGAGAAAAAAAAAAATATATATTTATTATGAGGATACCAAATACCTTTTCATGTACATATGTTTAATGTTTATTTTTTGTTGCTGTTATGAGTTTATATTTGTGCTTTTTACTGACTACATAATTATTGCTATCAGGGCCTCATGGAAGACCACCACTACTGGTGATAATGAATCACCCAATCAAATAAATAAATAAACATGTCTTTAAATGTACATACTGTATGTACATGTACATGTACATGCAATTACATATACATGTAGTGTTCATGTATGTACAGTGTAAGGCTACAAGTAGCTCTGGAAGTGGAATTCTGTTAAACAGCTCTTAAAAAATATAAATAAAAAGAGCTCTGGTACAACAATATAATAAAATACATTAACTTTTGTTAGGAAATCTTACTTTGACAATCGCAAATCAAAACAGATCATACCCCTGTGAAAAAAAGATTTTTTTGTTCACCCTGCAAGTGGTTGGTTACGGATCGAAATTACACAATATTATAAGATTGCGAAGGTATTGACTAAACACAACAGCACTAGCAGTGACTTTTAAAACATCAGGGGTGCAATGTACTTTATCCTGTAATTAAATGACATTAAAGGGGGTACCCAATGCTGAAACAATGTTAGTTCATTTAAAAGATCATGATTTTATTAGCAGAAAATCATCTGCCTTAAGTTTTTTAAAAATTCGTGTTGCCAGAAAAATCCCCGAAATATGGTAAGACTTCAGGATATTTTGGCCCCTCAGCTGTGTCCCAATTTCAGCTAGGTAACCACAATGACGTCAAAGTGGTTACCCAGGTTCGCGTATTGCAGATTTGTTGCGCGCTAGACTGTACAAAATGCATTACACCTTGCGCGCATTTTGCTATAATTGCGCGACAAGGTAACCACTTTGACGTCATTGTGGTTACCTAGCTGAAATTGGGACACAGCTGAGGGGCCAAAATATCCTGAAATCTTACCATATTTCGGGGATTTTTTGGCAACACGAATTTTAAAAAAAATTTAAGGCAGATGATTTTCTGCTAATAAAATCATGATCTTTTAAATGAACTAACATTGTTTCAGCATTGGGTACCCCCTTTAATTCCCAGGGGTGAGGGTGGGAACCGGGGGAGCTCTTTTGTACTTTCAGCAATGGTGTGCAAGATACAACACTTCCATATACTGTACAAGAGAATTTGAGACAACCTGTTGAAAGGGGGTTTCCCCAGAAGAGGACAAACAACACTGTCACACAAACACACAAATCATGTCAGACCAGAGGAAATCAACATACCCCTATGGCCCTCAGCTGGTGCCTTCCTTGTCCCACATGTACTCACAAGCATGCATACCTCAAATTCTACACATTCAAGAAAGTCTACTGGGTCACATGAGTGACACGTTCTGGGGGTCAGGTCAGGACAAAGAAAATATGTGGATAGTCAAGTTTCATTGACAGTATCAGACTACAAAGTTCCTCAAAGATGGATGAAAGACCTGTTCACATATTCACTCAAGTTTGTGGAGGTCTCCTTCCCAACACACAAATTACATGTACATGTATGTTGTACATGTATGTACACATACACCCATGTACCTTTATCCATTTGTAAGACCTTCCTGCACTGACCCCTGTTTCCATATTTTACCAGTTGGGTTGACATTAACTTTTCATTCTAAGTAGACCCTTTATCCTCATACATCATGTACATACAACATACATGTAATGTATGTTTGTGGAGGTCTCCTTCCCAACACACAAATTACATGTATGTTGTATGTACACATACACCCATGTACCTTTATCCATTTGTAAGACCTTCATGCACTGACCCCTGTTTCCATATTTTACCAGTTGGGTTGACATCAACTTTTAATTCTAAGTAGACCCTCTATCCTCATACATGTACATGTACATGTACATGTGGGCCAACCATTAGACATTTGTTATATCAACTAATCTCCTTTTGAGCATGCAGAAAATTGCATTTCAGAAAATCACTATTTCTTTATATCAATTTGCATTAGTAAAACTATTTTGGAGCAATGGCCAAACAGGCCAGTTGAAAAAAGTGAACAAACTGACCATGCATGGTCAATGAAACCTTCACATCCAATCTGCTCAATGCAACATTTACCGGCCAAGAGAGCTATAAAATAATCCGGCCTTTTTAGGGTTAATATCTATAGTTCATGTATTGTAGGCACGAAATCTGCATAGAGTACGTCATGTGTACCTGTACTTGTCAAAACTGCACTGAGTCAGTATTGCTGCTGATTCACAGGTAATCAGTTAATCCACAAACATGTGCAGAGGTGAACCACTGCTTAGCCAGAGCTGATCATGCAGATGATTGTCAGACCAAGAGCATTTTCACATGATGCAAATTTTCTACTCATCTACAGTAGGTATTTCCCACTTCTTAGCCAGAACTGATCTTTCAGATGAATATATTAGACCAAGAGCCCTTTCACAGGTTACTGCATACAATGTAAACAGGGCTGATCTTTCGGATGATTCTGAGACCCAGAGCTTTTTCACATGATAAACAAACATAAAAATACAGGTGAACCATTGCTTAGCCAGAACTTTTTACAACACTGAAATCAGGGTGGTCCACAAACAAAAATTAAAACATGTAAAATTGCACTGATGTACATGTATGTGAAGTGCAAAGTCCCTTTCGGCTAGAGTCCATAGCCTGCTTGAGGGCCCTGGAAATTCTGTGGTTCGCTAAGACTTTCTGGTGCAATATCAGGCATAATTTTAAGCACTTTGAAACTAATTTTTTGACTAATATTTCATTAATAATTTTGTTTGAAAATGATTATTAAGAAATCTTAATCTGTCGCTGATTTTAAAACCTGGCTAGTTTCACAATTCAAACCTGTCGCTGTTACATGTTAAAACCCCTTGTGGACCACCATGCTAAAATACATGTAAACCAGAGCTGATCTTACAAGACCATGAGCCTTTCAAGTCACTAAAATACAGGTGAACCACTTGATCTTGGAGACTTCCACATAGATCCAAGATCAGACCAAGGGCCCCTTCGGAATTTACAGGGCTATTTCCTCCTACAGTATGCCCTGTCTATTTTTTTTTTTTTTCCAATAGTGCATGCCATGGTTCTTACACTGGTTTATCTGTACATGTACATGTATACAGCAAATCTTGCTGTATGGTTTATTGTCAGTGGTTTTCATATTAAACTTTTCATGACAGGAATTATTTAAGGGATAAATTGGTCACATTTTGTTCTTCAAATTGGCAACAAAAATATTTTTTCTTTTAGTGCTACATGGTTCTAACAAAATGTAATGTCTCTGAAAACAACATACATGGTACTTACGAACTTTGTTGAAAAGCTGAAAAAAAATTCAAATTTTGACAGAAATCAATGATTTTTAACCTCTTAATGTGTTGCCAATATAAGGATTTTAAGGCTTATTCTCCTTTTTGAAATTCCTGGCATCAAACACAATATGGTCTTGCGACAAAAATGGGCACAGTGTGCAGAAATTTATGTTCTTTCTACCCTTGCATCTGGTAAATTTTTTAGGGCCCTGAATCAAAAGTTATTAAACCAAACCAAAAAATGTGGTCAATTACCATAGTTTTCTACATGTACATGTTAGCCAGGGGCGGTATTCTGAGATTCATTTTTATCTCAGATAAAATTTCTTATTTTAAATGCGCATAAAATTATTTTTTAGCGGCATTTTATCTCATTGGGACCCACCCATTTTATATCCGTTATCCAATAAAAACTGATGTTAGTTCTCACCTTTAGCATGCTCAACCAATAGAATCTCTCTCTCCTTGGTACAGAGCGTATTGCATCTTTACTTCATAACGCTTGTTTTAAAGCGCAGAATGTGTTAAAGCACAAAACGCATTTTTTATACAAGCGCTGGAAGAGGGGGGTTAAAGTGACACTGCTGTCCGTGTATCACGCGTATCAAAGTGCAAGTCACGCAAGAGGTAAGAGCATGAGATAAAATATGAGATAAAATCCGAGATAAAATGTGGTCTCAGAATACAAAAAGATAAAATAAAATATTTTAGAGATAAAATGGTGCTCAGAATACCACCCCAGGACACTGAAACTCTGCTAGAACGATTTCTTTTTTTCACTGTAAAATAGCTTTGAGCACCTACATGTACATGTACATGTAGCTCTGTAAAGTAGTATTCAGAAATCTACAATTTTACCCAAATTTTGATGAAGGCAGGCAATTTTCATTCTTTTTATTTTTTGCTTTGTTTTTCTTTTTTGTTCTTTTTGGTACACAGGTACTTCAATCTAAAGATTAATTTTACATACAAATTGCAGTGAAGGCAGATCAATCCAAATATTTGAAAGTACAACAACAAGTATTTTTTACCCTGACATTAATAAAGAAGTAGAAGCAAACGGTGTGGAGCAATCAGATCTTCATCAGGCTCTGAATATGATTTTCGTCATACGCATTGGTTCGAGTCCCGTGCTGAGCTGACAAAAAGATTGCCGCCGCGTTGTGTGTACATGTAAGCGTACCCCTCCCCTCTGTTCCCGATGCAGGCTCAGGTTCAGACTAGGGGAAAACACTCCGTTCCTCAGACAGAACATTAACTGGAGGCCCCTATGCACGTTAATATCCTACACTTCTTGCAAAGAGTAGGGTGTCAACCCGGCATTTAGTGTGCCTGTAATACTGGTACCATAATGTAGAAAAGACTGCAATAATCTTCAGAATTGAAGGAGGCAGTTGTTTCCAAGGAAGAAGAAGAAGGGGGTAACCTCCCTAGTCATAAACACCACTATTCATAAGGACCACTTATTCATAAGGACCACTATCCATAACGCGTGACTAAATGAATAGCGGTTTTGTACAAATAGCGGTCCTTCTGAACAGCGAGCAAACCATAGACAAATTACCTCGCTATTCATAAGGACATCCATTCATAAGTACCACTCTTCATTACTCATAAGGACCGCTATTCATAGCGCGTGTTTAATGAATAGTGCTAAGTTTTCTATGAATAGCGGTTCTTATGAATAGTGAGCGGACCCGAGAAGAAGAAACCCCAAATTGTGCAGATTACTGTTAAAAATGGTATCACAATTCTAAACACATGGAAATGCTTTCTCAGAGAAGGAAGGAAGAGTGTCCAAAATGATGAACAATGGATTAATGGCACATTGTGAGTTCAGATAAGGTGAAACTACATTTGTACTTGAATGTTTTCTTCCTTCCTTTCTGTATTCACAATATACTGCAAAGTTGAGCATTGGGGCAACCGGCAACTGCATTGTGCAAAAATTCTTATTAAGTTTTCAATATCGAAGCTCATGTGCAATTTTGGTAGCAAAAAGGAAACTGAAAACAAAAGAGTTAAATATAGTCTCATGTTGTTCTCACTGTACATTTACATGTACATTATAAGATATTTTGATATTCCACTCATGATTTCAGGTACATGTAGTATAAATATCTGTGAGGAACACTACATACAGTGTAACTGCTATACAATGCCCTACACTCGGACCCTTCCTCCCCGACAGCTGCCCGCTCAACTACATGTACAGTACATGAAGCTCCAAAGAAGAGAGACTGTGTGAATAGCATACATAGTCCCCATAGGTTATTACGTTTTAGTACAATTTGTTATTGTGGGAATTTACATCTGTGTCCCAGTATCTAAATTATTTTTCACCTCTCACTTGTTCAATATTTAATTTCAGGAGGCCAAAACATCAAAGCAGCAACATGTACATGTACATGTATGTCGTGCTGGTGTCTTCTAAAATCAAAGAAATCGGGACGAAAAGTTTTTTGAGGGCTTACCAAAACTGCACATTACCTTTAAAGTAGAACTCTATTGCTTTCAAATATTTATTTAATTCTTATTATTGTGTAGGTGAAGCTTAGATTAAACAAAGTTATCAAAATTCAACGCATGGAAACATTTGAAATAATGATTATTTACCAATCATAAAGTGCTAAAATACAGCCCCACTATAGCACCTAAAGAGCTCTTCGACTGATGTTGAGATATGGGACGTCACACTGGAGGCCAATGCTGCCTAATAAGCAGACGATGTCCCATAACATCTTACACATTTTCAGTGCCTGTTTTGTCATCTCCTCTTCATTTACACATGTATTTGTCTTACCTCACTAGCGTCAGTCTAAGTGTTAATCTTTTCCCTCCCTCTAAACTTCGTGTATGCTATTATTTTGATGAAAAATACAGCATTAAAAAAATAAAGGAATCAGTCACTTGTAAACGCCATTGTGTTTTCAGCTGCATGCACCGTAGCATTTTCGGCGTTTCAAGAGGGAATGTACATACGTGTACAGTGTTATAGCTACGGTGGTCGGCGGTGGACGGGAATCCCCCGTCCAGCACGGGGATTTCCGTCCACCACTCCGGGTGAAAAACACTGCTTCCGACCGGCACTAATTTCACATAAGAAACTGCATTCAACGTAACTGTTTGTGAAGAAACGTGGTACTTACATTCATATTTCCATCTTTAATCGTGTTTTATTTGCAATTTTACGATAATCATGCTTTCAATTTGACAATAAATGATTATTTACTAAAGATTTGCCGAGTTTTATTGTCTTTTGTTACGCACTATACTGTACTACGGTCCGTAATTTGCACGTACATACAGATATCATGTTTTACGTAGCGTATACCGGAAGCTGCTGTTCTGACAGCTATACTGTCGCCATATACCATCGATCTCTTTGGAACGACTTGTTGCTTGTCAAGTCAGTGAAATTTGAACCACCACTAAAAAGTTCCTAGCTATAACACTGTACGTGTATATACCGTCCATTCTATTATTCAACGGACTTTTCATTTCAAAAGTGTGGTTTCTTCGATTGATCCTGATCCTTGTCTTGTATATTACAGGCATGTAAGTGAGGTAAGAAAAAAAAAGAGGAAAATAAATTAGTGGCATTGCGAGGGAGCGGAGCGACCGAGCGGGGGGAGGGTGTGGGAGGGGGGACACCCCCCTCTCACGGTAGGGAGCTTTGCAGTTTTTGAACTTGAAATTGTGCAATCTGGTGCATACCAAGAGAGGAAATTCAGGTTTAGGATTAACTGTATCTGGGTAGGTGTGTTATGATTCGATAGATAATTAATTACAATAATTATATTTTTCTTGAAAAACACAAATAATTGACAGACTAATAAATTTGCATGCTAACACAAATACACACACATATTATTGTATCAAGTATCAAACATTCACACTCACAGTTCAAAATTACTTCAGTTTTTAATATGGTACTCACAGACTATATGCTTTTCCTACTTTTCTTGTTTACTAATAGTAATCTCTTTAACAAGAGGGTCTTTCTTGTCAATTGATGCCTTATCATCACGCGAGCCCCGCTCCACATAATTTTGATCCTTGGAAGTAGAAGCCATGATTTAAGTTCCTCTTGTGAAGTTCACATCAGTAAATAAACAATGCAAAACAAGTACCAAGATGGTGCATAACTGTGTTGGAAACGCGGAAGAAATTTATCCAAACGAACTCGAAGTCCCGCACGAAGTACCACTCGAAGACACAGCTAGCAGCTAAAGCGACTTGACCAACGCCGCGCGATATACGCGAGACCGGCTATCGCGCCCAGAGCTTCCCCTTGCCACTCGATTGCTAGCCCGGCGCGGCTGCTTAGCAGTGCACTGCATGCTAGGCCGCCACGCGTACGCACTGCAGCGTGAAACCAGAATATCGGATTGGATAGTCTCTATTACCGGGCGTTTTTAGACATAAATAATAATTGCTCGTAATGAGCAGCTCAAAATACGTTTATATTTTGACAAAAAGCATATTACGAGACTAGACTGTGTTTTTCATTACCCAGAGAGTAAAAAACGCGGAAAGTGAAAAAAAGACGCGAGAAAATGATTTTAAAAAAGCGGAAATTCGCGTAAACGCGGAAATTTCACATGCCTGATATTAACAAACAAAAGATTTTAGTTATCAGAATTGGTTTCACTCCCCTTTTAGAATGGTGTGAAATACAGTGTTTAAATACACCAAACTCTTTATAATTTGAGAAATGATTGCATTGCAATTACGTTCATTTGTTATAGGACGTCGTCTGCTTAGGCAGGATTGGTCACCGGTGTGATGTCATCAAAACATTGCCATATTTCTGGTGAATTGCTCGGATAACCCAGATGCTGAGAGGTGCATTTATTTTTGGAATTTTTTAAATCACCAGATACGCAGTTGACATAAAAAACTTATACAACTGCCATCTGTAAGCTTCCCAGTTTCTAGTGATACATGTACATTATTTGCCATATTTGTGATTTTCTATGAATAGGCCCTTTAAGCTTTTGGAATGGTAGAGATTGACTCTGTCAAGTTTGCTGAACACAGTACACACATCGTGTACATGTATATCACAGGACTACATAATCATGCGGCATCAAAATTTAGTCTACAGTTTAAAATTAAAATGAATTAATGAGTTGTGTTTGGGATAAGGGTATTGCAATCTATTAAAGCAAACCTTCCTTGTACATTTATATGACACTACACTTTCTACACAGTAGTACATGTATGATATTTTTCTACAACAATATGGGTATAAAAAGTATGAGAAAGCCTACAAACTATTTTTCGCCTTTACCAGCTAGTACTCAACCTTCTCTTTAAAAAGCAGGTTTTGAAAAAAGGAAGTGAGTGAAACCCATGTTTTAAGGCAAGCTCAAAGTTCACAATTTCTAACTGTGTTTGTATTAACAGCAACTCAAACATAACTGAGCTTCAGCCATGGGACTCTATGCAAAGCCACTGGACTGAGAATATCTCTCATTTGTATAGCGATACAATCTGTGCAATTGAAACATGCTACAAGCAATTGCCACAGTGGCTATCAGTTATTCAATGACAATTGGGTTTCAACGTCATGGTCCTTTAATTATGACTCAAACGTACATGTACACTACCGCACCAATGTACATGTATTGTGTGTGAAAACAGAAATGAAACAATTGAAACCACTTACATGTCAAACAAGATTTGCTCAACACTAACACGTACAAGCCAAGCCACACAACATTTTACATTGTACAATTTTAGACAAGTTCCTCCTTTTTCCAAATTTTCCATGAATGCATTGTAGACTTATGTACTGACTGACATTACTATGAATTATATTGACATTGACACTAAACAGGGCGGGCATGCAGACGAATGTGCAGTACATGTAATAAATGGACATACATGTAAGACTACAAACAGTCATTTAGGAAATTAGGCCTACATACATGTAATTGTATGTAGATGTACATTGTACACTGTAGGTCATACAGCTTAGCTACATGTATATGTACATGCAGTTGATATACATGTACATGTAAAAACTGTAGTCCCTGTAATATGTTTGCATACATGTACATACATATAGCTTTATCAATTGAGGACATGCTAGAAAAACACAGGCCAAGGATCTATCCCTGAACTTTTCCTTTTATTTGGTGTGTGTACAAGATGTAGAGTTAACAAACCATGACCCTCTATGCAGTAGAGTACATATGTGCATGTACATGTTATAACTCCGTGGTGTTCCAATTTTGCTGTAACCTGTGTATGATAGAGTAGGTGTAAATTCTAACATTTCCCTGGGGGGGGGTGATTCACTAACAGCTAAAATTAATCCCAAATAAGAAAAAATCAATTTTAGGAACAATATCCATCCTAAGAGGGATATCGCTTTTAGTGACTGATTCACTAAGGTATTTGGGATTGATTCCAGCCTCTGAATTGATTTTAAGGTTGGGAGTGATCCGGATCGCTCCTAACAATTACAAACGGTCACTCCACTGCATGCCCGCCCGCTCCCCAACCTGGGTGCGGCTACGCTGTGCCTGCCTTCACGCCCATTGCCCTAGCCATAGGCCCTAGCCCTGTGTATGTCCAGTCGATGCGTGCGCGCAATTAATGCAGTAGCTAGGTAACGTGCACTAGCTACGCGCTAAGTAGAGCATTAGGTCGGGTGACTGAGGGGCGGTGACTGAAATTTGAGTACGTTGATTGGTTGGAATGAGTGCGCTGGTAAATATTCATTTGCGCTCATATGTATTCATGATAAAATTGATTCCATCCTAAAAGCGATTTAGTGAATCAGTAAGGGGGAATTAATTTTAAGCTGGGAATGAAATCAATCCCGAAAATTGATTTTAGGAATGATATCGATCCCAGTTAGTGAATCACCCCCCTGGTATGGTAGTGGATCCTATTTCCAAACACTTTTCAGAAAATCAACGATAGCAAATAAAATATCAAACAAATATCTGTCAAACTTAGATAATGAATGCTTAAAGTCCTACAGAAAAAGAAGTTGGTGGAATTTGAAAAAGACAACATAGATCTAATACGATATTCCCTTCCAAGGGAACCCCTTCCCAACGACGCGGCGTTTTGGTCCCTTGAAAAGGGTATTGTATTTCCGAACGTGTGAAACCTATGGGAAAAAGACACAACCTACCCCAATTCGGGGCCACCAGGGTGACGACTGGGGGTGACAAGAGAGCAGTTCCTAAGATATTACTTATGTTTTTTTGCCTCATTTTATGATCTTGTACCATGTTCTTTGTTTCAATAGCGTGGAGAACATATGCGTAGTCCCACGCGTATGAAAGCCATCTTATGCGCTAACTGTACGTGTTCGGTAATACCATGCTGTTCGTTGCAATACAACAGCATGTCAAATTTACTTGTGATTCCCACTTGAAATATCCAGATTTTTTTGTTGATGATTTGCCTATGTAAGTTAGTTTTTAGTTGTTTTTTTTTTCTTTCTATATCAAATCATAACAAAACTGGATGCATTATACATTGATATTTTGACTGAACTTAAAACATTAATTTACGCATTCTGTGTTTCATCTGTGAATGAAACCAAAATAATTCTGGTAGGATTTCTTCTTACTGAATGATGATTTACCCAGTTGTGTAAATTCTGTGGGCAGATAAAAAAATATATTATAAATAGACATCTGCCAGTGTGTAACTGATACATGATCTCGTACTATAAAGTAAGAGATCATGTAACAGTTACACATTTAGTTAATATAGTGGCAGAGGCTGCAGTGCTACATGAAGATTCATCAATAAATGTCATGATGGCAGTTGAATTGTTGAATATCAGGGTAAATTCAAATGCCAGTCCGTTGACTTGGTATTAATTCGCTATGACTGAAGTGTGAAATGGTGTTGTGTAGTAAAATAACACTCGTGTATTCACCATTTTCCTGATCAAAGTGCAACATTACATAATTTGAACCGTCACTCAGGGGATAATAAGGTAACATTTCCTTTTATTTTACTCAAAGAGTCAGTATAAAATATGATTTACATTAAACGAGATAATTTACAAAACAATACAAGAAAGATATCAGTACAATATTCAAAATAAATTACTGAGAGGGCATCAATTCAACCAAAAGGATAACCCTTATAGGATGTTTGTGCCACATTATCATTTTTTTTTTTGGGGGGGGGGGGGGGGTCAGAGCAGCAGAGAAAAGAATGTTTATTGCCAACTGGATAGATTCCGTCTCAGTAAACAGTTTGTTATGCTTTTAAAAAAATGAGGCTGGCGGACTAGTCAATTTTCATGGTGGCTAGTCAAAATTCTGGCGGACTACCCAAAATTAGAGCTGACTAGTCCGTCTGGCTAGTTTCAAAAAAAGTTAAGCGCAAACCCTGATGTGTATCAAGCGACTCATTAAACAAAACCAGAATACAAGAACAGGAATAAATCTACTTACAGTGTACTTCTATGCCAATTGTTCCTATTGTACCGATTTTAACATTTACATATGTACATGTACATGTATGTAATGTACATGCAGGTCCTAATTGAAGTTAATTTATACACATACAGTACAGGTCTTAAGTTCTAAACACGATTTATCCTCAAGTACTCAGATTGCCTCATTATATATTTATCCTGGTACAGGCTGTACAAGTGTTAGAATCTTTTTACAGCGTACAGACTACCAGTCGCAGTTCTTTTTTGACCGCCCTCTTTGAGCCTGTTTATACTACAGATAAAAGTACAATCTTCCTTGCACACAAACATACATGTACCGGTAGGCATTATAAAACGGGTTCAAGAATGTAGCCATCCTGATTGGTCAAATAACACCACATGACCGTGCAAAAAAAAAGTACTAACGCACGGCGAGGGGACTAACGCACGGCTAATCCGGATCATATACTAAGATTGTAAGAAAACATTAAGATTGTAGACCTGTTTTATAAAACTTTTAATACATGGTTGTGAGTTGTGCATTAGTGCGATCCAGCAACACGCAGGTTTTTTATCGTGGTGTCTAACACACTCGGCTACGCCTCGTGCGTTAGTACACCACGATAAAAACCTTTGTGTTGCCAGATCGCACTAACGCACTCCCAACCATGTATTAAAGGCATTGATTAACTTTGCCCAGGATTGAAAAAAAAAAATCACTGTTCAAGCTAATGCTGTAATCATAATTGCAAACCTTTAGCTCAGACAGGAATCGCCTGAGTTTTATAAGCTGATCGGTCGTTTATTTATCAAGATATTTACGATTGAACATTGATGTTGGGATAGAGTACCACCGAACCCTAAAGAACTCTTACGGTTGGCATACCTCGCTCTATCACAGAATACCGTACGGGCTGGAAACCCGCTCTGAAATCGCCAAGCGCTGGTGCTTGGTTTTGTGACTGCAGCGCAGCGAAGAAGCAGAGCGACTTGCGCTAGCGATTGATCGCGATTTTCTCTTTTTTAGGATAGTAAACGGGTTCCATTTTCTCTCATACTTTCACATATCCTTAATTATATATGTAGTTAGAGGACTGAACACAATTCACTGGCATTTGAGCTGATTTTACAATTTTTCACAAAGTTAATCAATCACTTTAATAGTATAATAGATTTCATATGAACAGTGCAATGACCAAATGAATGCTCTACATGTACACTTTACAGACCTACCGGTACATGATATACTGGTACAGGCTGTACAGGTGTTCAGTATCTTATTACAGCATACAGACTAATTCATTAGAGGCAAGTCTTTTTTGACCGCTCTCTTAGAGCCCGTTCATACTACAAGACAATCTCCCTTATCCCTTTCGAGACAAGTGACCACAATTTGTGGGTTGGCTCAATAACTTTGGATTCAGAACTCTAAAAAATATACCTGATGCATGAGTAGAAAAAGCAAAAATTTCTGCACACACTATGTCCATTTTTCTTGCGTGACCATACTGCGTTTGATGCCAGGAATTTAAAAAACGAGAATAAGCTTTAAAATCCTTAAATTGGCAACACATTGAGAGATTCAAAATCATTGTTTTTTCTCAAAATTGGCAATTTTCAAAACTTTTTGACATAATTCCTAACCATGTATATTTTTTTCAAAGATATTACACCTTATTAGAAGCATTTAGCACTAAAAGAAAAATATTATTTTTGCCACTTTGAAGAACAAATCATGATCAATTTAGCCCTTAAATAATTCCTGTCCTGAAAAGGTTATAGTACATGTACATAAACATTGGGAATACTCAAGAAGGACCACAAGCAGAAGCTAGTCAAGCTACCATGGACTTTTTTATAGGCATGCCCAGTCATACATGTATGGGATACCCTCCCCCAGTCACTCACAATCACATCTCAAACTACATGTAGTCCTGAACTTAATAAAAAAAAAAAAAACACTGAAAACCCACCTATTTCGTGCAGCTTACAACAATTAGTCATTTATAGTCATTCAATAATTATGTCAATTATCGGACATCCAATCTGAATGTTTTTATTAGATTAGGTCTTTATTAAAATTTAAATACATGTATGTACCATACTTTTGTTTTTAAAGTGCCTTGGGAATCAATTCTGTGTTGGATTGTGCTATATATATAAAACATGTTATCATTATTATTATCATTATCATTATTATCATCATCATTTCATATGAACGGTGCAATGACCAAAGTAATGCTCTACAGGCCTATATATGTAGATACAAATATACATACATTACAATGTACATGTACAACAAGACATACATGTAGAAAGTCATGAGTTTTAGGAGCAGGCCACATTGGCCAGTCAAAGCCAGAGGAGTACAGAAGCCAAAACAAATTGCCACATGTACATGTACTGTACATGTAGCAGAAGAGCATGATCCCTCAGGTGGTCATATGATTTGTCATTTTGAGAGCACAGCATTGCCAGCACAAGGAAAAATGCATTGGGGGTGGTCTCTTAGTAATTTGGCCTATACCAATACATGGTACAGACTAATGTACATGTACATGCTTGTATACAGGCCTATGGAGTATGGAAGTTTGTTCACCAAATGCACCCATCTCCTCCCAATTGTCTCCAATAGTCAAAATATATATTGGTGCCAAAATTAAAAAAAAAAATTTTGCTTCTGACTCCAGGAAAAAGAGCCATACACACAAGGCTAAAGTAGTCATCACAAACAATGTTCAATCCCATTTATTTTCAGTAGTACATTTATGCACAAATGAAAGGCTGATAGGCCAACATCAGGAAACACCTTCTTTCCAGAACATCTGGTTTTCAAGGATTTCAGCATGAAATGTACACTGCAATGTGCATGATGCCTGTACAATTTACATGTAGATCAATATGCATAAAGGCCTACATGAATATGTACATGTAGGGCAGCTCAATGTTACACATTTATGATAAAAGAATTTAAGATTTTGCAAGTGGCTACAGCCCATGAAACCCACTGGCTACGTGACGAACAGCCCACGAGACCATCGACCTTAGAAAACGAAAAGCACATCTATAGAGGTCTCACAGGCCTTCTGACAACTTTTTTGTAGGGTTCAAGAGACTGACATTGTCAGTCTCTTGGGCTGACAGTCTCAATGGGCCATCACTTTTTTTCAGCCTCAAGGGTTGCTGTTTGTCTTGTGGGCTTTTTGTCCACTGGACTGTTCTGGGCCCTCTTGCATAAAGAGTTGCGATTAAACGCAACTCAAAAAATTTAACGCAAATCCCAAATACGCGATCCTGATTGGTTGAAAATCGAGTTGCGTTTAATTTTTTGAGTTGCGTTTAATCGCATTTTTTTATGCAAGAGGGCCCTGGTCAGAAGGATATCATCAACATACCATGTACATTGTAAATGGGTTACTGTACATTTCCCACATGATTTGAGATAAATAAAGAGACTTATAATTTTTTATCATTCTAATTCTTATTTTGTGCCAACAGCCTGTACTCAGCAGGGTCTGTTGCAGTGAATTTACAGTAAAGCCACTGCTTAATGCCAATTGAAATAGAAAATGTATCGGTAGTTTCACAGTCATATTACTGGGCCTAATGCTGTTCTAAAGTCTGCAATGCATCACAGTTCATTCCTACCAGAGGAGGTGGAATACTCAATCCCTGCATAATATATGCACACAATAAAAACTTACAGGCCAAACTTATATGCATGTAGGCCTACATGTACATGTATCTGGGACACCATTCTGAATTACTTTGGAGCATGGCCTACTCAGGGCAATAACTCTTCAAAAATTTCCAAAGCCTACCATTGAGCATTTACATGTAGTTTGGGTTTGGGAGAAGAATGTGTTTTTGTGTCTTTGTATGTTTATCATCCAAAGGGAAATATGCAGACTATTATTTCCCCATACAAACACTCATTTTTCTACATGTCACTATATGAACATGACAGACAAAAAGAGTGGACAAAATAAACAACCCTTCATTCTACCATTCACAAAGGTTTTGGTCTAGTCAAAAGAATATCACTGCTATTCTGTAAAAATAAGTAGAACAGGTGAATGTGCATGTGACACCTGTTCTACATATTTTTACATACATCTACTGTACATGTACCTGTAATAGCAGTGAAGGGATGTTCTTTTGACTACAGGAACCAATGTGAATGGTATATAATCAGGGGCTCTTAATTTTGTCCATTTGTTTGTCATGTTCACAGTACATTGTATAAAGTGTGTAGGGAGTTGCGACTGTCAGAGAAAGAGAGAGATCTACACAAAACTGTAGTGTATACTAGTGCACCACACAGCGTTGTACCATGTTATAGCGTGCAATGCAACTACACTTGTAATTGTGCTGGCATCATATTTAATAGGCAACATGACCAAGATAGAATTTGAATTGAAACCCAACCACCATCAGTCATGCCTGCGAGACAGGATTGATCAAATACCACAAGTCATCTACAATTGTAACTTCTGCAGTCAAGATGAGTACCAGCATTGTGAGTGTTGACGATTCGCTGAGTACACTATATTGGAGATTGTCAAATAATTTGTTGTATTTTTTTAACCCTTTCAGGACAGGAATTATTACAGGGCTAAATTGATCACATTTTGTTCTTCAAATTGGCAACAACAGTATTTTTCTTTTAGTGCTACATGGTTCTAATAAGGTGTAATGTCTTTGAAAACAATACACATGGTTACAAATTTTGTCGAAAAGTTGAAAAAAATTGCCAATTTGATAAAAAACAATGATTTTGAATCTCTCAAGGTGTTGCCAATTTAAGGATTTTAAGGGTTATTCCCGTTTTTAAAATTCTTGGCATCAAACGCAATAGGGTCTTGCAACAAAAATGGACGTAGGATGTGCAGAAATTTTGGCTCTTTCTACTGATGCATCTGGTATATTTTTTAGAGCTCTGAATCAAAAGTTATTTAGCCAAACCACAAAATGTGGTCAATTGTCTCGAAAGGGTTAAGGGAGAAAGGGTTCACATGCATGTGGGTCTATTTATGGTCAGGATTTCACTCTACATGTACATGTACAATGTACTTGTATGTTTCTTATAAGAACATGTCTTTCTTTTTGTCTCCTTCTTCTTTGCTTAAGTACAGGCCACCACTTGTTGTATTCTCATAGTGTGTTACACAGATATTTCTTTTATAAGACTTACTTGTAAGAGAGAACTACATGTACATGTACATGTACCAGTCCAGTGGCTTAAAAATAGTGCTGTAACTGAACCGAAGATAATTGTCTCATTCGGCAGTTCAGTAAAACAATTAGACATAATATGAGGAGAAAATAAGATGGTTATTTGATGCCAAAATTGAGTGGTTTGTGGACAAATTTTAATGCAAATTTCATTGGCAATAGATTTCATTTGCATTTCATAATTCTTGAAGATGACCCAACAAAATTATTTTCGTCATTAGGAAAAGAATGAAATCGTCAAGTAAATCATTTCCCCTCTGTTTCATTAGTGGTTCATATTCCTTGAAGATGAACGGCGGAATAATTTCATCGTTAGGAAAAGAATTCATTTGTCAAATAAATCATTTCACCTCTGTTTCATTTGTGTTTTATATTGAAGACGGCCTGATGTAAATATGACGATCGTTTGGTAAAGAATGAATTTGACTCACTTCTACATTGTACATTGTACATGTATTTGGTTTGCGTTAGTGCTGGTATCGGCATGGAAAATCTATGTCGCCATGTCGCAATAAAATTAACGCCGACATCGACATGTGTCGACATCAGGGGCCCGTTGCACAAAACTTGCGTTTAATCGCAACTCCTAAAAATCAAACGCAAGTCTTTAATGCGCACTTCTGATTGGCTGAAAATAAAGTTGCGTTTGATTTTCCTGAGTTGCGTTCAAACGCAAGTTTTGTGCAACGGGCCCCTGGACATGAGTCAAACAAGTCTAAACTCGGGTCGCTCCCGTAGTGACCGTACACTATCAAACGGGGTCGGGCTAACTCGGCACTAGGGCGAACTCGGCACTGCGCGGTGACTATGTTTCAAGAGTTGAAGTCCACGCTATGCACCGTACCATTTTTTAGCCTTAAATTTCATGTTTTGCATAATTTTACTTCTTGAAATTGTCAACATTACTTCTTTGCTAATCATTTTACACATTGATATCAAATAGTTTGAATTTAAGTGTTTTGAAATGTGAAATTAAATGCGAAATTCAACACAAGTGTTTGCGATCACTTTAACTCTCTGGGCTCACTCCGCGGCGATTTTCCGCCAAGGCCAAGTTCGCCCTAGTGCCGAGTTAGCCCGCATCCTATCAAACCAGAGTTACCCGACACAAATTCACAAGAGCTTTACATGGAATACATGTACATGCACTATGTCCTCACGGGCTCACACTCGCAGTCATACTCACTTACAGTTCTCAAAGATGCACACTGTCAACTATTTGCCCCAAAATTTGTTTTGTATGATTCAATTTATCAAGCATTAATGAAAGTCATGCGGTGCGAGTCAGCTAGTGTCGCATATCTAGGCATGTACATGTACGTAATGTATACCGGTCGCAGCTAGCTAGCTAGATACGCAGCGATCGTGTCGCGCGCGCTGCTAATGCGTATGTGAAACAAATCACGTACGCGCGCACGACGCCACGGCGAGGTACATGTAATTATATAAGACCCATTTTATGTCGCCATCGGAGCATGCGTGTCGACATGTCGGCAAAGTCCAAAACCAGTACTTTTGTCGCCATAGTGGCGACATCAGGCGTGTCGATACCAGCACTACTTTGCGTTTTATAATTCTCAAAGTAGCTACGCGACTTGTACATGTATTTTTCCTTTTTCATTTGTGCGGGTACAAACTTACCGAACCATGGTTCGGCAAAAAATTCCCCCAAACCTTGCCGAACCCAACCGAACATGGCGGTTGAGTTACAGCACAAAACAAATCAGAGTAGGATCTTGAGTTACATTGTATAGATCTCTCCTTGAAGATGAACAGAGTTACACATGTGCTGGTGGCCTGAGGGGAGTGAAATACAGATTGAAGCTGAGCAAAGAGTTACAGGTGATTCTTCTTTGGAAGATTTGTGTTCTGAAATATTACTTCAGGGTTTCTGATCATGGCCTCTTTGTAATGTAGGTAGAAATGGAAGTAAAAAATGCCTGGGAATGGCGATATCAAGAAGTTATTGATGAGGAATCATTGCTGCCTTACTTAGCCTGCGCTCTCCTTTCTTGCGCAGAAATATCAATTAAATCTGATTGAGCATGGCTGTATTCTGCAGTGGTCCTTAACCCTTTCAAGACAATTGACCACATTTTGTGGTTTGGCTCAATAACTTTTGATTCGGAGCTCTAAAAAATATACCAGATGCACGAGTAGAAAGAGCAAAAATTTCTGCACACACTGTGTCCATTTTTGTTGCATGATTAAATTGCGTTTGATGCTAGGAATTTCAAAAAGGGGTATGAGCTTTAAAATCCTTAAATTGGCAACACATGGAGAGGTCAAAAATCATTGTTTTTTGTCCAAATTGGCAATTTTGTCAATTCTTCGACAAAGTTACTGATCATGTTTGTTGTTTTCAAAGACATTACATTTATTAGAACTATTAAGCACTAAAGGAGAAATATTATTGTTGCCAATTTGAAGAATGAAGTGTGATCAATTTAGCCCTTGAATGATTCCTGTCCTGAAAGGTTAAAGGCATTGATTAACTTTGCCCAGGATTGAAAAAAAAAATCACTGTTCCAGCTAATGCTGTAATCATAATTGCAAACCTTTAGCTCAGACAGGAATCGCCTGAGTTTTATAAGCTGATCGGTCGTTTATATCAAGATATTTACGATTGAACATTGATGTCGGGATAGAGTACCACCGAACCCTAAAGAACTCTTACGGTTGGCATACCTCGCTCTATCACAGAATACCGTACGGGCTGGAAACCCGCTCTGAAATCGCCAAGCGCTGGTGGTTGGTTTTTGTGACTGCAGCGCAGCGAAGAAGCCGAGCGACTTGCGCTAGCGATTGATCGCGATTTTCTCTTTTTAGGATAGTAAACGGGTTCCATTTTCTCTCATACTTTCACATATCCTTAATTATATATGTAGTTAGAGGACTGCACACAATTCACTGGCATTTGAGCTGATTTTACAATTTTTCACAAAGTTAATCAATCACTTTAAAGACAAAGCAAGCATATCACTATCACCTCTATCTGGACCATATCCAACTTCCTGATATTTGCTTGGTGGAAGGGATTCCACTTGATGTTTGCATACTGGTTACTGGACTGTTAGAAACAGAGGGAGGTACATGTATGTAGCATAGCACTATGACTTTGACTCTCCATAGATGATTTTCATGGTTTTACTAAGAAGGCAGTCATGTCACTGACAAATGTATTCCAGAAACAAATGGCAATTATAAAATTGAAGGAAAATGTACTGATGATCAAGTATGGAGCATGTAAACTTTAAAGCATTTACTTTATGCAAAGGAAATCAAAAGGAGCCTATAGATCTATGCGCTGTCAATTATGTAATGTCCTCAAGGCTCCACGAGTTGAAGTGATAATAAACTGAGTGATTTTCACTGTATTTCAATATTGTATTGCTCCATAAGGTCACCATATTCTTATCAGCCCAAATGCTGCAGGGATTGCTATGACTTCCAAGCTCAAATGCCATGTGCCAATGAATGTCAAAATGATTTCAAGAAAGACTGACCTCAACTTCTCTAACTCTCCCTCTCTCTTTCATTTCTGGTGACATCGGATACCGCCACCAATGACAAGAGTGTACAAAAGCAAATTATGCCACAATTGCTCACATAATGACATTTTGCTTCATAGTGCCTTGGTGGCTCTTTCTTCCTTTAAAATAGTAGATCGAAATTCATGAAAGGGTGAATTACCTTCAGCAGTTCAGCCCTGTCTACTTTTTCAGATTTTTCAGATGAGGCATGAGGCCTCACATGTGTACACCTCGGCCTCGATCCATGATTTGATATATTTTTTTCCCCCTTCATTCCTCTTTCACATAGGGGATTAATCATAGGGTAATCCTGTAAACAAGAGCGAGCCCCCCAACGCTAACCCTAGGATGCTTGAGCATACATGTACTTGGCTAGCTAGCTAGGATACCAATGTAATGCTCTCTCTCCTGTATACATGTACATGTATGTCAGAATCTTGGACACTACAGGATGATGAACTATTGCGCAATCGAATTTACCTTTATCGCACTTCATGTTTGACAAAATAAAGGAATAAACCACGGAGCAATTCATGCCTAGACAGAAATAACTGTCTGGTATGGGGAAATTTTTAATATTATTTGTTTACCTTCCCCATACACCGAGGTCAGTGGAGCCAGATGCAGTCTCAGTGGGATCCGGGCTAACTCGGCACTAGGGCTAACTCGGCACAAGGGCCAACTCGGCACAAGGGCCAACTCGGCAGTAGGGCCAACTCGGCAGTAGGGCCAACTCAGACTCAGCTATTTAGTGATCCAGAGTGTGCATTGCACTTCAACTCTTGGAACCTCATCGCCGTGTGATGCCGAGTTCGCCTTGAGCCGAGTTCGCCAGACCCCTCTCAGTAGAGCAACTAGCCTGGAAATGCTACTAAATGTACTACTAGAATCTAAAAGAACCTCTTGAAAATCACCTTTACCATGAGCAAGCACAATTAAATTTAGCACGCCACGTCGGAACAGCTCAGCGTTGCACTGCCTTGTACTCCGTTCGTCTACAGCACATTCCGTGCTGATCTTGCAATCTTTCTAATGCTAATCGCACAGCGAAAACTGCATGTGAAGGGTAAGTGAATCCACATCATTGCTGCCATAAATTGTAATTTTTTTTCACATTTCTCATGATCCGATTGTTGAAGTGGTCAGATGAGCTGAAAGAGGCGGTTTGCAAGGTTCCCTGTACTTACGAGAAAATGGATGAATCTTGCCCACTGATTTTTTTTGTTTACTTGTCTCTCTGTAGCAGGAAGATTGCCTCCCATGTATGCCTTGATGTTCAAAGTCATATTTCATAAAACATCAAGCCCGTATGGCTACAGCCAGGAGACTGCTTCCTGTGTGGCTTGATGTTCAAACTTCAATGTCATATTTTATTAAACATTAACATTAAGCCCATGTGGCTAGTGTGGCTTGATGTTCAATGTCACATTTTATAAAACATCAAGTCCGTGTGGCAAGAATTAGAACAACTAACGAAAAAGAGAGACTGACTGAAGTTTTTGGTCTATTCATGCCCACTCACACTTTATGGTTATGATTCTTCATATATTATTATCACTATCTATGTATTCATTGTATTTACAAATTGGTTACATTGTTCATGTTTGTACTCTCATACACTCTATTATCGTTTGTATCTTTGTCATTATCTAAGTATAATGTACATGAATTGTATTCACAACTCTGTTATACATTGTTGTTTATACTTCATGTTTGTTTGTACTCTCATATCCCGAGAGGGGGTCGAAAGAGTGAATAAATTCTACAAATTCTACAAATCATTCATGCCAGGCTTTCTTTCGTCAAACATACAATGCAAATGTGGTATGCCGATTGAACAATGAATGAATCTGTTTTGGCCGTTAATGTTAATGGTTTTCATGATTTTTTTGTTAATGACTGTCACTGTCAGCATGTCATTTTAGTCTCATTGTTAGTTGATTGCAATTCATTTCATCATGTTTGTGTTTTGTTAAATCTTCACTCAGTTTGACTTTTGTTTTAGTTTCATTCTTTTTTTTTTACTTCATCACATCAGAATTGACAAAACTCTTTTTTAATTTTACATCAATGACCCCATAATCTTTTATGACCAACTCACCAATTGAAATTCCCTTCTCCTATCAAATGCACTTTGAATCCCACTGTCTTTCCACAGTTCAATGCAGGGCTGCACGTATTGGACAAACACAGATGGTTCGAGCTGGCCGGCCTGGGTGTTGAAACTCATGACAAACTCAGCATGCTTTTCATTGCCTGGATCACCCCATGGTATTCCCAACTTGTCACGGGCATCTGCC
Source organism: Heliocidaris tuberculata (assembly GCA_025618425.1). Lineage (NCBI taxonomy): Eukaryota > Metazoa > Echinodermata > Echinoidea > Camarodonta > Echinometridae > Heliocidaris > Heliocidaris tuberculata. The sequence continues at coordinate 12,251,384 of CM046836.1, read as the reverse complement.
AAGACTTTCATACCCTTGATAATATTTCCATAGATGATGGCACGGAACTCTTTCACTTCTTGTTCCGTAAATTGTTGTTCATGGATGATTTTCATTTGCTTCAGAAACGTGCTTTTCCCACTCTCGCCTGCCCCGAGGAGCAACACCTTCACCTCTCTCCGAATGTAGTTTTTATCTCTCTGAAGCTGTTTGTCGATTTCTTTGCTGTGATTCAAGGCCTGTTTATCAGGTGGCGAAAGACAGCAGGACAATAATGTGCCTGCCATCTTGATAGGTCGACAATAGTTGTAAGTTCTTTCGGAGAACTTTGTATTTATTTCTGTATACGGTCACAGAATAAGTCCAAGCAAGGCAGCTAGTAAAACTCACTAACATAACACGGGACACATCGGGACAAATCGACAGCGCGTTTTTGACCCGTCCATATCCGAACAGCCGTAGATTAACTTTACGTGTGTTTCACATCACACGATGTGTGTATGAGAGATGTGTATTGATAGTTCATACCACACCCATGACGTCACGAACCGGAAGTAAAACTGTGCGATTCCTCATAACTAGAAATTTTGACATTTTGGGGTATAAATAATCATTGAAAAGGGCTGAATAAGAGATGGGTATAAATGACAGTTATACGCAAAAGGAAGAACACGATATTTGAGCCATACAACATATATTGAATGCAATTCAACCAAAGTCACACTTCGACGGCGGTCTATCTGCATTTAGAGGGTGGTAGATAAGGACAGGGCGGATCGATTATTTTGTAATAAAAAAAAGGGGGGCGCAAATCTAAAAAAAAAAAACAAAATCTGACCAAAAACCCCCCCAAAACCCCCACATTTTCATTACTGGTCTAAATTCTCTGACAAGCAAAAAAAAAAAAAGGGTTATCACCTCTAAAAAGGGGGCACAATGTAGGCCTACACTTTTTTTTTTCAAAATCGGGGAGGGAGGGGGGGGGGGGGACACGGGCCGGAAATGCCCTTAGTAAATCCGTCACTGGATAAGGGTAAGATCACATTATGTCGATTTTGTGATAGGTAGACCCTATATAGTTAATTATATATTCTCTTCGAAATGCATTAACCGAAATCGGTGTCATTAAGAAACAATCGCAAAAAGCTTGTGACTTAATACTATGGTTATTTTGAAGTTGCTCATTAAAAAAAAAATACTCAGTAGCCTTGCTGATTAAGCCATTGCCTTCCTCAGTCTTTACTGTTTATTTTTGGTTAATGTTTTGTTTTATAAGATATTTTTCTTCCTCATAAACTTAGGCCTATAAAAATCTTTATTTTGTTTCTTCTCCTCCTCATTTACTCAGTGACCTACCCTATATAAGTCTTAATTTCAGCTGCCTGGGGTCTTTCTTGTTCTTTCTTTATCACTCCAGTTTTTTTTATATTTCCCATCATTATTTACGAATCGATATTCATCCATATTTTTGTTTTATTGTATCATGCCTTAATTTTTTCCTGTCTTTTTATCTATTTCTTCCTATTTTATCGTGTTCTTCTCTTCCATCACGGAAAGCATGATGGCTTAGAGCAACCACTTATGTACATCATAAACAGGCCCCTAAAAGGCTGAAGATAATGGGGATGCTGCAGCACCCCCCATATTTCTATGGGGCACTTGCCCCAGGCGGTATACTGAGGAGCGCAAAAAAACGCAAAAGTGAGAAAGGGAAGAAACTTATGCTTAAGAATTATTCGCCCCCAGTCCGCAGGGTAAAGTGTATTTGAAATGAAGTTTTTCTTAGGTTAAAAATGTGAAAATTTTCTAAAGCTCGGTCGCTTTGCTTCCTCGCATGTATTCCTTTAGGATCTCTTATTTTCGCACTACAATATTGGCCATATAAACAGTATTTTAAAATGGTTCAAAATTGAAGAAAAATTGTTATTCTCATTGCTTTTTTCCCCTATTATTATTATTTATCAGTCCCCTTTTTATATGTATTCCCCCCCCCCCATATAGAATAAGTGTATAAGATAGTATTTTCAAAGCTTCACAATTTGAAAGAAATTGTAACTGAATGTTGCATTATTGCCTAGCTGAATTCCTCAACTACATTTCTCCTGAAATTTCGTTAATTGCGCCCCATTGAGGAAGAAGTGAATAGTCAATACCCCCCCCCCCCCCCCAAAAAAAAAAAAAAAAAAAAAAATCGTATAAGAATGGGAACGGGGGTTGGAAGATGGAAATTTCATTTTTTTGCCCAGAGCAATAATACGGAAAATGCCTTTTGGAACCTACAAATTTATATTCACATCTTCAGTTGCGTTCGCACACTCGCGAAAACAATAAATATTAGGACAACACATTTTGTCACGTTATGAACGGATTTCCTATACGTGCCATTTAACTGCAATAATGCAAATTGTGTATTGCAGGGTTGAAACCGAAAAATCAGATTTATTTGATTTAAATCGATTTGAATACATAAGTCTCACATGGATGAGTTTTCCAGCTAGCCAAAAAAATAAGAAAAGGTCAGACAATGATATTTGAGTGATTTTTTTTTATGTCGCATCACTAAATGAACAACGAATTTTATTCTTTGTTTTTTACTCAAATTGGTGATTTTTTTTTTTTTTTTTTTTTTTTTTTTTTTAACAGGGCGATTTAAAGTTGATTTCAATACAACCCTGGTGCACTGGTTTGCAGTGGCGGCACCAAGGGGGGGCATGGGGGGGCTTTTGCCCCCCCCCCCCAGTCAGAAGCTTTGCCCCCCCCCCCAGTTGCCCCCCCCCCAATAATTTTCGGAGTGAAAAAAAATAAAAGGGTGGAAAATGAAAAAGAAAAGAAAAGAAAAGAAAAAAGTGAAAAAGGAATGGAGAAAAGAAGCAAAAAGAAAGAAAACGGAAACTTGGAAAGCAGTGGCGGCATCAAGGTGGGGAGGGGGGGGGGCATGGGGCAAATTTGTTCACTCAGCTCGTGTAAATATCCTCATATTTGGGTAGTTTTATAGACGAATAATTTCTGTACATTTCCACTATAATAGTGTCAAAATTTTTGCTCGCTCGCGTCGCTCGCTCGCAATGCAGGCCTATAACTCCCACCACATAATCAGGCCGCGAGATGATCAAATGTCCTCATATTGGGGTAGTTTTATAGCCAAATAATCATTTCTGTACATTTTCAAAAAAGTTTCAAAATTTTGCCCGTTCGCAATGTATAACTACCACCTTATTATCGGGCAGCAAGATGCTCAAATGTCCTCATATCTGGGTAGTTTCATAGCCGAATATAATTTCTGTACATTTTCACAACAAAAAGTGTTCGCAATAAATAACTACCACCTCATAATCGGGCAGCAAGATGCTCAAATGTCCTCATGCATATTTGGGTAGTTTTATAGCCGAATATGTAATTTCTGTACATTTTTACTACGAAAAATGTCAAAATTTTTGCTCGCTCGCAGTATATAACTAACACCTCTTTATAATCGGGCAGTTCAGCTAGATGCTCAAAATGTCCTCATATCTGGGTAGGTTTATAGCCGAATATTCTGTACATTTTCACTACAAAAAGTGTCCAATTTTTTTTTGTCCGCCCTTGCCCCCCCCCCCCAACATTTTCTTTTGCCCCCCATTTGCCCCCCCCCCCCCACTTTAAAAATCCTGGTGCCGCCACTGCTGGTTTGCAGAATGACCTACGCCAATAAATGTTATCGTTGCAGGCAACATTGATTTCAGGGTCTGCACCCCCCCCCCCCCCCCCGCCGAAATTTTGGCTTTGCCAAGGACTTAGCGAAACAATGGGTAATATAGGGTTTCCCGCCCAATTTCGTCAAAATTGCATCCGATTTAACTATGCGGTCATTCAATTTCGAGCGAATTCGAATGATCACCACCGAGATCAGCATTCAAAAAGCTAACTAGTTCATTCAATTTGATTTTATTAGCATGCGGCTTCATGATTTTCTCACATAAACGTGTAAAAAGCGTGTTCAAATTAAAAATGCACGTAAAATCGGCATTCAAATTCACACCAGCACCGCCCTGATGAAGGTTAAGGAATTCAAATTCACGTATTTTATAGCATTTGGGCAGTGTTTTTCATCACTGCTTAATATGTTCTTTGTAATTTGCATCTGTTTGAATAAATTATAAATTATGCAGACTTTATGGACCTTGAAATGGGACCTTTGCCTTACATTGACATTTCTCATTCCTCTGACAAACCGTCATCCAAGCAACAGCTCGTATAACTCCACTTTCATACACATGCATTCATTTGTACACGACTATATGGCGGCGGATCGAGGAGAGTACATGAATATCTCGAATACGGACAGAGCTATAGGTTGGCTGAAGCATTTGATAACCAGCAAAACTACTTAAAACTGATATAATGTAATACAGACCCCAAACGTGACATATAAGCACAATTAAATCTGAAAAAAAAATATAGTGTATATACGTAATACACTTACATGTAAAAGAATCATGAGTTATAACCATTCTGTAAGTGTTATATCCATCTGTTAGCATGGTTAGGGAATAAAGTGAAACTGGAAGAAAAGATTAGAAAGAAACTATAAAATAAACTTTGAAAATGAAACTTTGAAAAAGAAAATGAAATTATATAATCATGAAAATTAAAAAACAATGAAAAAGGGTGCATATATGACGTGAAAAAAATGAGGTATACATAGAACTGTACAGAACTTGTTTATGTTAATTGAATTCGAACATTAAAGTGCAAAACTGCGAATGTGTGTGTCTGTATAAATGAAATTGAAATTGGTATTTGGGACGAAAATTGAACGTCTATCCAGATGGCGCGAAATTGAATAACAACTTCGCGTCGTTAAATTGAATGAATTTCTCTCTTAATTGAATGAAATAAAATTTAAAAGGAATGACATAAAACGAAAGTGAATGCTCAAAGAATGAAAATGAACCATGGTATAGCAGAGAGTTGACGAAAATCGTTCGAACTTGAACGCCTATTCATGAATTCGAATGCAACTCTGATGAAATTAGGCGGGAAAACCTATAATATCAGCCAATATCAGTGGTGTATCTCCGGGGTCAGACCGTCAGGGGCGCACTTGTCCCGGGCGACACTAGTCTTGAAGGGGGCTAAGAACGCAAAAGAGAGAAAGAAAAAGAGAGGAGAAAATGAAGAAAATTGCGATCATTCTGGATTGCACGCCCTAATACGCAAGGTAAATGCATTAAAAATACATTTTGGAGGGTTTGGAATGGAAAATTTTCTGAAGCTCGGTCGCTTTGCTCTCTCGCATAATGTTGCTCCAGGATCTCGTATATTATTTCGCTCGCCAATATAGGATTTTGAGAACATGTATAGGATATAGAGCGTTTTTGAAGGGCTCAAGATTGATAAATAATTCTCGTTGCTTTGCTCGATATAAGTTTCATCATCCTCTTCTTAATATTGGTGGGATTAAGTGTATAAAATCGGTTTCGCAAAGGTTCAAAATTTCAAAGAAATGTGAACTTTCGGTTGTATTCCTAAATTCCTCGACTATTCCTTAATGGTTTTCATAAATGTTGCGCCCCATGTGGGAAGAAAGTGAATAGAAAACCATTTATCAATGCTCAAAATTCGGATCTCTACCTCTCGATCGAGCAGTGCTCAATTACAAATTATCCTGGGTAAACTGCATAATAAATTGCGTTTTGGGGGTGAGTTAAAAATGCAAAGAATCTACCGCTCAGTCACTTTGCTCTCTCGCTTGCAATGACGTGGATAAGTTGGGGGGGGGGTAGGGGCGCATCTTCATTGTTTGCCCCGGGCGCCATAATTCCTAGATAAGCAACTGGGGAAAAAATGTATGCTAACACTCACAGCACCCCCAGTAAAAATATCGTTTCCATTGGCCTTATCATGAAAGTATATGCAGTTCTGGCAGATCAGGGAAACAGGAAGAGACATGGCGGTGAATGTTATTTAGAGCGGCATCAATTCTTTTTATATCTGCTAGTATAATGTTGAATGTTGCGTGCACATATGCATTGGTGTTGTTGTTGTGTTTTTTGTTTTTTGTTTTGTTTTTTGTTTTTGTTTTGTTTTGATTGTATACTAGTATATATATATATATATATATATATATATATATATATATACATATATATATATATATATACATATATATATACATATATATATATATATATATATATATATATGTGTGTGTGTGTGTGTGTGTGTGTGTGTGTGTGCGTGTGCGTGTGTGCGTGTGTGAGCGTGTGTGGGTGTGTGTGTGTGTATGTGTACAATGGCCGCCAGACTGGAATGCTCCCTAGTGGAGTGGAGAATGTGGAGAAAGTCCAGAATCGTAACTGGATCCAATGACCGGGGTAATAATACACTGTAAAGCGCTTTGATCAGTTACCATAACTGGAAAGGCGCCATATAAATGCAGGTATTATTATCATTATTATGTTTAAAACAAAAATAAAAAAAATAAAAAAATAATATATTCCAATGCACGGGTTTCATCGTGTATAGCCTATATACCAAACCTTTTATTGATCGATTAATGTTATCCCTACCCCCACTAGACCTTCTTCAACAACTTATTAATTCAAAGGAATCATGAGGTAACGTTTGTGAATGCCTGAACATCATTATGTATTTGAGAATCTTTATACGGCCACTTCTATAATTCAAATTTTGCTATATGCATGCATTTTATACTGATGTGTGTGTGTGTATATATATATATATATATATTGTGTGTATATATATATATATATATATATATATATATATATATATATATATATTACTTTTCACGAGATTTTTAAAAAGTAAAAGAAGTTAGGGACAGTTTAACTAAAACATTGAAATGAAGTATATGAAAAAGCAAAAAGCAAAGGTAGGAAAAGAAAAACCTTCAAGAAAAGTAGCCTATACCCATGAATGTTATCCCTACCCCACTATAGCTAGACCTTTTCAACGATTTAATTCAAAAGAATCATGAGGAAACGTTTTTGAATGCCTCAACGTCATTATATATTTGAGAATCTTTATACGGCAACTCTAATATTCAAATTTTGTTATATGCATGGATTTCATACTGCAATGTATAAATGTTCATCTCCGATGGTTAATATAATTATAATATTAGGTGTCAATAAGGAAAGAAGTCAACTGGCAGTGATGAGTGATGTTAGCCGAAGTAGGGGCATACCCTCTGATCACACATATCTACAGAAATTTAGCACAATATTATTCACGAATGAAAAGTATAGATAACGATTCGCTATACTCTATCACTCTTTTCAAGAAAACAAAAAACAAAAAACAAAACCAAAAAAATGGTAACCCCAAAACCTGTATGTTGGCTAGGGAACGTGTACCAGCTGCACAGGGAATGTAAATCATATGTAGATGACAGACAATAATAAATGTTTAGAATTAGAAGATATTACAGATAGTGACAACACTTTTGGAGAAGAAATAGAAATGAAAATGATAAATTTATATGATTGTCAGCTCAAGATGGATTTATGCAGTGATTGTAGACACGGTAATGGAAAAAAAAAAACACTAAAAAACTTAGAACATATAGATTATTCAAGCAGGATATAAACACAGACAAATACTTGGCCCATGTTAAAAATTACAAACTACGCAAAAATATATGTCGACTTAGAATTAGCTCACACAACCTACCAATAGAAACCGGAAGACATAAGCGTCTAGAAAAAAAAAATCACCTCTCATCTACGAATTTGTAATTAATGTAATATGGGAAAAGTTGGAGATGAATTTCACATTATAATGGAATGTACGAGATGTAGTATTGAAAGAAATACGGGGGTACATTTTTTTTTACAGAGATGACTGAAATATATGAAGCATTCAAAGATTTTAATAAGGAAGAGAAAGTTGTAAAAATCATGAAATTGGACAATGAAAATGCAATTGATTGCTCTGTGCAGATATTTCAATCCAAATACCCGTGGGGATTTTTGATTCCCTGATTATATTGTTTTGACCCAATCATTAATATCAGTATAATACTCCAGATTGATATACTATGTTATATGATTTGTCTCATGTTAGTCCTATTATGATTTTCTATTGCATTGTTTATATCAATATGATAATAGTTTGTCACATGTTGAATATGAGTAGTGACATTATGATTTTCTATTTCATTTATATCAATATGATATCCAACTTGATAATGTTATATAATTTGTCACATGTTAAATCTGAGTAATCCTATTATGATTTTGCTATATTTTCTCTCTTTGTTTCCATTTCGTTTCCATTTCATTTCCATATGATTGTTACTTTTCTTTATACTAAATGCTTTGTATTATAAAACAAAATATTGATATCAATGTCAATTTACCACAATTATTCAACAAGTGAGGGCGCTATACCACTATATTGCAATAGCAATCTGCAATCTTTATTCAGATTGCAGATTTTGCATTGTATTATTTGTTTTGGATTGAATTATGTATTGTGTTTACAATGTATGAAAAATAATGTATCTCTGTACAATTTTCTCGTCTGAATAAAGGCAAAAAAGCATTAAAAAAAAAAAAAAGATGACATCTCCTATCTCGTAATAATTCATCAAGCTAAATGTATTTCTATGGTCTTTACTTCCCCCTTATTATATTATGGCGTATCAAAATTCTCCTTGTAATAAATCCGAAATATTTTTATGCCTTTTTCTGTCTCTCTCTTTGTGTCCCTGTGTCTCCCTCCCTCCCTCCCTCCCTCCCTCTTTTCTCTTCTCCCTCCCTCCCTCTTTTCTCTTCTCCCTCTCTCCATCCTGGGCCCTCTTGCATAAAAAGTTGCGATTAAACGCAACTCAAAAAATTAAATGCAATTTTCAACCAATCAGGATCGCGTATTTGGGACTTGCATTTAATTTTTTGAGTTGCGTTTAATTGCAACTTTTTATGCAAGAGGCCCCGTTCTTTTACATCCTCGTCCACGGATTATTTCTTCATTACTTCTTGATTTCTAAGTTATGGCCATAATAATACTTGTATGAGAGCCTTCAAATCTTACAAAAAATCATGAACACTTAAATTCATGTGACACTTTTCTTGTCAAAAAGTCTAATGAATTGTATTCCTGTTCCATAACTGTTTTATTAGAATCTATATAAAAATAATCACATACACCTTAAGAATTTATTACAGCTGGGAGTGCAACTGATGAATCCCCTACAAAGGTGATACATAACGGCACAATAAAAATTATAGTATATCATGGTACGATATGCATACATCAGTGAAATATGAGTGATAAACACAGGTGAAGAAGGCAACACTGACTAGTAATATGTGGCACAGGTTTCTCGCCAGTGCATTAACACTCTTTGTGCTGTAAAAAAAAAAGAATATCAAGGGCAAATTCTTCCCAACAAGGTACCATCAAGGGTAATAACTATGTAACTATGTCCATGCTTACTTTCAACCTCCAAAACTGCTTCGTTTTTTTCCAAAATCATCCCCTGGGATGCTATATGGTCTCATAGGAAAATAAGTCTATCTTGACATTTTACGTGGAAGCATCGTAGTGTAGTGGTTCATTCATGTGACTTCCAGTGAAGAGGTTGAGGGTTCTGATCACTGCATGAAGAGTACATGTATGTCCTTAAACTATACATTTTATCTACAGTTGCCTCTCTGAAACCAGCATTTAAATGGATACGTGGCATGATTTTATTCCTTGAAATGTAATTTGCACTATTAATGGCTGCAACAGCTAAAGCTAGGAAAATGAATTCATTGCTACTTTGGAAGTTCATCTACAGTCTTATATGTGATATGACATAAAACTGTGGAGGATTATTATAGTATTATAGAGTAAGGAGCTAATTACCATGGTACCATCTGTGGAGCTCAAAAGCAGACATTTAAAAGGCAGATGAAAATCATTACTTAATGATGTAAGGTATCATAATATGATGCAATGAATTGTCATGAATCTAGTACTCAGCAAACAGCACTTGTCTAGCTTTACACAGTACATAATTATAAACAGCAATTCTATGTTGATGTACATAAACTCTTGAAAATGGCTTAGCCTTTAATATATACAAGTATATAAAGTCTCTTGTTTGAATAGGCACCCTCTTTTAAAATGATCACTCTCTATCATTGTATAATTGATTGGGCAACAAAAATGGAGTTTCTCTCTTCTAAAACCCTAATAACATGACAAATTATGCACAATTATGATGAGCAATCAAGATAATCTTTTTTGTACAATATTTGAATATCTATTACTAGAAAATAATCTTTCTTTTTATTTCCTCAATCTACATGTAGTAACAGGCTTTTAGCCAGGGAGGAGTCTGGCATCTAAAAGATGCCTGTTTCTTGTGGAATGAGAAATATAATGTTTTCAAAATCCACATTTAATAGATGCCCCCCCTTTTTTTTTACTCCTTATCTTTCAATGTGGACACCCAATTGTGAAATCCTGGCTAAAAGCCTGCATATCAATGGTGTACGATCATGTTCTCAATAAAAAATTGGGGGAAAATATCATACAAATGTCCATGATTGTCCCTTGTTGATGATATAAAATGCTCCATTAACTCTTCTCACGTAAGCAATTTCTCCACAAATGCTTCCACCTTATCCTGGCTCTGATATCCGATGAACTTTGACACCTTCTGACCTCCCTTGAAAGCCATGATGGTGGGGACGGAGTCAACCCCGAAGCCGATGGCCAGGTCCTGGAGTTCATCGATGTCAACCTTGGCTAGCTTGACCTGTCCCTTCGTATTCTGGAGTACTGCATCGAGGACTGGGGCAAGAGCCTTGCACGGGTTGCACCATCTGTAAAGATTATTCAAATTTATGCATAAATGCAGTAGGTACTACAGTTTGAGTGGACATAAAGATACAACATGAAATGAGCACTGTAAAGCGCTTAGAGACATCACCAATGTATTAGGCGCTATATAAAAGCGGAATATTATATTATCATCCTCTGGCCCACGACATACAAATTTTCAAATAAATTTATATTTCTAACCATGGTTGACATTAACCTGTTGGATACAAGTATTTTCCACATATTTCCAGATTTCCAGTTATTTAAAGGGTACCAATCATCAAAAAATATTTTACTCTGTATGTTAGAGGTTCCATGTCATTCTACTATATTCCAAATATGGGCTTCGAATATCACTTCTATAAAGAGATATTACAAGTTTAATTATACTCTCTATAAGCATAAAAGCGACTCATGTGTAGACTACTCAACGCACCCGTACATGCTCGCCAAGATAAGGCGAACATGAAGGTGCTCGAGCGGAACCGAACTCAGAGGTTCGGTTCCGCGCGGGCACCTTCATGTTATCCTTTATTTCCTTCATACTCCTAAACTGTTGACTTATAGAATTTCAGATAAAGTTCTTTGAGGTTAATTTTATACTTCCTAGCAGTATACAAATTCTCTTTTCAGGTGGTTGGTACACTTTAAGGCTTAGTATTAAGTGGGTTGATGGTAAAGTAACCACAGTATTGGGATGGATCAAAGGGGGCTGAAAATAGATTTACTTTATTAGTTTCTATATATTTCCAATATGAACAAAACATACTATATCAAACGTTCTTGTGGAGTCTGCATTTCAGAGATATTTGTTTGTGGAACATGCAAGGTGCATCTCAACATTTAGCTGAAAAAAAAAATGATGGAAAAATATGATGGAATGATGTTCAGCAAGAACATCTGACAAAAAGAATGAAGGAATTGAACCATTTGGAATCTAAAATAGCCCCTAATTTAATAATATCAAGGACCTATTGTTTCAATAAAATAAAAAGAAATATAGAATTACTGTAACTGCAGCATCAATCTGCAGATTATAGTATAAACGTCATAATAAGTTCTTATATTTGTGCACGAACTGTTGTAACCATAGGTTGTAATCTTGTGTTAGGGCGCACAACGCATGGTACGCAATACGCATTTAATTTGAATTATATTAAATGGCTAATCAGTTGCGGATAAGTTGAAGTTGCGGTAAGACGTCTAAACAGTAAAAGTAATAAAGCCCTACTAATTGGTAAGTCCATTTAGTTGTTCATTCAATCATAATTATACAATAATTACATGTATAAATGAATGCGTATTAATTGTTTCTATTACATTCTTTTGTTTATATTGCAGAATGTAATCTACTCGTTTACTACTCGTATATCTACTCGCTTACTACTCGTGTACTACTCGTATATCTGCTTGTATATAATTATTACTCCAATACTCTGCACCCATATATCTCACTTTATTCTCTGTAATAAAGTTATTAATAACGTTACGATTCAAATATAGACTCAAAACTTGTATCATTGAAGTACGTGAACTAGGAAACTCCTCGAAGTAGAGGCAGCCACAATTACAAAGAAGAAAGTTTGGGGATTTGAATTACATGTAAGTAACAGATCAATGAAAGTTTGAGCAAAATCCGATAAGAAATAATGAAGTTATGAATTTTTGAAGTTTTAATCAATCAAACACACACTGGCAACTCAGTGATGGGAGCTCCTCTCCCAATTGCTCCATACACAAAAATTCACAAATTTCCATTTTCTTTGTTTTTGATTAAGGAGTAGATTTATATCATACAGGTTTGTGTAAAAGCATAAGTGAAATGATATCTAGGGTGCATGTATTTTTTAGAGAGAAAATAGGAATTTATGATTTTTTTCAGTACAGGGCAAATGTGAGATGAGCTTGCAAGATACGTCAAGGAGTTGCCAATTTGTGTTTGATTGATTACAAATTCAAAAATTCATAACTTTCTTATTTCTTATCGTATTTTGCTCAAACTTTCATGGATCTGTTTCTTTTATTTTTCTGCTTCTTTTAAAACCAAGTTGATATCAGGGTTGACTTTTCCTTTAATGAACTTGAACAAATTAAATCTTTGAACTTACTCTGCATGGAAGTCAACGATGACAACAGAGTCACTGTTTAGGACCTTCTCCTGGAAGTCATCCCGGTCTTGGATGATGAAGTTATTCTCATCAAGACAACGGCTGCTGCTGTGAAACGGTGCTGAGGAATTGATGAACTGTGGGATCCTAGGTATGAGTAAGTGGAAATACAGAAGGGAATGTTAATGTACATTAGGTTTATTATCAACTCCTTTTTCTGTAACATATTGTCACTTCATATGCATTTGAATTTCTGATAAACCATTCAAATCAACCCTGTAACTTGGGCAACTGCGATTTTGACATGTATTTTGATATGAGAAGATGATCAATGTTCTGCCACATCCCTCTTTGTGCTTTTTGCTCTCCTGCATCACCAAAAGTATTTTGCGTCTTATTATTTTATAAAGTACACATGGCAGAAAACTCACTTATTTCGGAGTTCATTCACATGTTTGAAATGTACTTGCAGCTGAATGTACATGTATGTTGCCATGACTATGCTGTTTACCACAACTCAGTTTGCATATCAGAGGCCTGTTTCCCGAAACCGTCAGAAGTCTAAGTTCATGGACATCCCATTGAAAGGCACGTTAATTCTATATAATTCGTTTCTATGGGATGTCCAAGAACTTAGACTTATGGCGGTTTCAAGAAACTGGACCCAGATGGATAATCTAAGATACATTTTCATTGTCTGCCATGAATTTCAGTTTTTCAAAACATATTATTTATTGACTTGACTTGCTCAAATTATTCTCCTGAAAACTGTCCCCTGATTCCACCCTTTTAAAACAAAGAACTTGAATAAATTGTATTTGCTTCATCATTGTTTTATATAACAGCTCAATGGTTTTCACCTTTGCACAACTGGTGCCATCAATGCAGGTTTCAGACGTGTTACCATAGAAATGGGCCTCTGGTAAACCTTTCTCCCCTGGGTCCATGCAGCTGGTCTCAAGAGTCCTCTTTGAAGGAACTGTCTGGCGGCCATCATCTGATTGTTGAACTTCTCCTATTTACCAAGAGTAGCCTGGTAGTGACACACAACGATGAAATTTAAAAAGGAAAATTTTTACTGCTTAAAGTAAAACAGTTTTGTATAACAGCAGACTCCAGTTATCATGCTTGAAATTCACCTTTTCATCATTTAACTCTGTGAGATGCAAATACATGTAAAATGAGAGACACAAGCTGAATCATTTTAGGTTTTCTTCTCAAACCTAATAATTATTGTACTTCACCATGTTCATCAAACACATAGATGGATGCCCTGCAGCCCTTAAGAAGTCTGGGGATTAAGTTTAAGTTAAATGAAAAAAAAGGGTAATCCAACCTTTTTGAGAAGTTGAGTTGGATGAAGAGAAAAAATTAGACAAATCAGAGAAAAGGAATGGCGAGAGTTTGAATGAAATTGGATAAACAATGCAATAAGAATAACTTTGACATTCGTAATCAGTACACATGGTATGGTGGTGGATCCAGTGTCCGAACACTTTTCAGAAAATCAACGATAGCAAATAAAATATCAAACGAATATCTGTCAAACTGACATAATGAATGCTCAAAGTCCTACAGAAAAAGAAGTTGATGGGGTAACCATATTTCGCGCACATTTTATTATTACTGACAAAAGATCCGTCTGTTATAGTCAAGGATTGTAATTCCGAACAGATTGTATTAACGAACGTGTACAGTTAAGCGCCTAAAATGGGTTTTCATACGCGTGGGATTACGCGTATGAAAACCACACTATTGAAACAAAGGTTGTGTCTTTTTCCCATAGGTTTCACACGTTCGGAAATACACTACCTTTTTCAAGTGACCAAAACGCCGCGTCGTTGGGAAGGGGTTCACTCGGAAGGGAATATCGTATTAAATCTACGTTGTCTTTTTAACATTCCATCAACTTCTTTTTCTGTAGGACTTAGAGCATTCATTAGGTAAGTTTGACAGATATTCGTTTGATATTTTATTTGCTATCGTTGATTTTCTGAAAAGTGTTCGGACACTGGATCCACCACCATACTTCTTCTTCTTCTTCTTCTTCCGTTGAGTACATGCAGTCCTCTTTGCAGAGTATAGTCGTACTTGATTGTTGAGGCCGCAATCACAAGATCACATGACATTGAGTGCAGTGAAAAAGAACTAGGCTACTGTGCGAGTAAAAAGATGCGTCTCAACTGGAGAGCTAACGGAGGGTGAGTGGTGCAAGACGGCTCCGGAAAGATTCAGTAGACGGAGCCGAAACCACTGTTGCAGGCAGGACATTCCACAAGCAGATAGCGCTGGGGAAGAAGCTGTACTGGTAGGAAAGGATTCTGCAGTGTTGTTGTTTGAATTGTAGGTGATGTCCTCTGGTTGAGTCGGAAGAAGGGTACAAGAAAGGCGGCGCAGCTGGAATGGCGATTAGTCCATTGACGATTTTATACAGCATGATGACCTTGCTGTGGGCTCGTCGTTCATGGAGAGTTTGCCACTGTAGATCTTTCAGCATTTGTGTGACACTGCTCTGTTGGTTGTAGTCAGCCTTCACAAATCTGGCTGCAAGCCGCTGGACCATTTCGATCTTGTGAGGTGAGCTCTTTGGTATGAGGGTCCCAAACTGAAGAAGAGTACTCAACAATTGGGCGGACATACATGTAGGTCTTATATGCTTGCTCCTTTATGCTAGCAGGGCATTTCCTCAGATTGCGTTGAAGGAAGCCAACTGTGCTGTTACTCTTCTTACAGATGGAGTGAACATGAGGTTTCCAGCTGAGGTTTCGGTGGAGGATGACTCCAAGGTACTTTGCTTCATCAAGCGTACGGAGGGCGGTCCTATGGATGGAATAAGGGAATGCTCCGATGATAGGTTTTCTCTTGTTTGAAATCCTCAGCACCTCACATTTGTCGACATTAAAGGACATGAGCCATTTCCTCTCCCATTCCTGAACATTTGCGAGATCCCTATGTAAGGACTCAATGTCATCGCTGGAATTAATTGTTCTGTATAGGAGGGCATCATCAGCATAGAGTCGAATGGATGAGGAGACACAATCGGGGAGGTTGTTGATGAAAATCAAGAACAGAAGGGGACCTAAAACAGTGCCCTGAGGTACTCCCGATGTGACGTTGGTGATGTTGCTCTTCTTCCCCTCAAGTAGGACTTGCTGGGTTCGCCCTAGACCAAAAGCTTCAGTCTCTCTGTATCGTTGGTTGTTCCGCTGAGACTGCGTCTGGCTCCACTAGACCTCCGTACATAGAGACTGAAAGACCGTACTAGCCGTAGTATGTGGCCAATCTCTGTAATCCAATGCACAGATTGTGTGTGTGTGTCGGTGTGTATTGCCAGTGTATGTCGATATGCACTGTGCAGTGGATCGGACGTACGGTATCAAAAACTACAACTATACCAGCTCGGTAGTCATAATATTTGAACTTTTTATACCTCTGACATTTTATTTCTGTCATTTTAAATGGTCCACATTATGTATAGTTCTAACTATAGTATATAAATAGAGGGGAAATGGAGAAAAAACAGTAGATCTAGGGTGGTTACAAAACGGCCGCCGTGCAGACCGGCTGATCGTCCCCCTGCTGTGTACATAACGTCTTGCCGTCTGTCTATGGGGAAGGTTGATAAATGTCAGAAATATTAAAGATTTCCCCATAACAGATGGCTATTTCTGTCTAGAGGAGTTTTAATACATTTTTTGACTTCCGAAGCTAGTACTAGGGATTCCGTGGATTCAGCGGAGAAAGGATTAATGGCATAATCGTGATATAGTCCCCACCATACCCTGACCCTAACCCTAATCCTAAACCCTACCCTAACCCTAATCCTAATCCTAAACCCTACCCTAACCCTAATCCTAATCCTAAACCCTAATCATAACCCTAAAACCTAACATGCCTAAACCTAACCCTAAACCCTAACCCTAACCCTAATCCTAAAAAACTTAGAAATTTTTTGAAGCGGGGACTATATCACGATTATGCCGGATTAATTAAAAAGATAGATTTTGGGGTTGGCGTCCCTATCCTAATCTTAATATTTAGTAAGAGAGAGAGGGGGGAAAAAAGACATTGGCCCAGTGGGAAACATGAAAATAATTAAACCACACTCCACAGCACGAAAACTTACGTTACAGCCTCAAGACAGAGCGCTTGGACCCCTTGGACTTGGTAAATGGTAGACTAGATCCGAACTGTAGTGTTTAGAATTCACTGAACAAAGATAAGAAATACTTTCACAAGCAAAATTTTAAAACACACTCACAGTGAGAAGTCAGCAGAGTTCAACAGGCCAGGTTCAGTCTCTCTCTCAGACTCAGTGCACTGCACTCAGAATCCAGAGAAGAGAGATGCCATGATGCGCTGGAGATAATTCTGAGATTACGCAATAACAGATAGCAGTATAGTCTTATTCTCCAGCCAATAACAATGCCAATGGCCCTATATAGCACGTGGCACAATAAAGTCAGTACGGTAAGTAGCGAACCGCGCCTGGGATTAAGTCCAAAACTAATCTGATAATTTTATTTGAATTGTAAAATGCCTGCGGAAAAGCGAAAAGTGAGCTCTAAGAAGCAGCAAGATGCAAAGGGAAAGAAGAAACATGACGCTAATGAGAAGAGTGGAAATTCTGATGTGGCCGAACACCAGGAAAATCAAGAAAATCAGTAAGTTTAAATGCTGCTTACGTCAATCATTGCCCCACACGTGCAATTTGACGTCTGGCCAATCTCCCCGTGGCCGTGCCACTGTAGTCTGTATGGTGGTTGATCCAGTGTCCGAACACTTTTCAGAAAATCAACGATAGCAAATAAAATATCAAACGAATATCTGTCAAACTTACATAATGAATGCTCAAAGTCCTACAGAAAAAGAAGTTGATGGAATTTTAAAAAGACAACGTAGATTTAATACGATATTCCCTTCCGAGCTAGTGAACCCCTTCCCAACGACGCATCCCAGTTTAGCCAATAAAGAGCTGCTTCAGGGATTATTTCTTCAAGGTTCAAGGTTCAAGACGCGGCGTACGCGTTTTGGTCCCTTGAAAAAGGTACTGTATTTCCGAGCGTGTGAAACCTATGGGAAAAAGACACAACCTTTGTTTCAATAGTGTGGTTTTCATACGCATAAACCCACGCGTATGAAAACCCATTTTAGGCGCTTAACTTTACACGTTCGGTAATACAGTCTGTTCGGAATTACAATCCTTGACTATACTGTGTGTCAAACATCTTCAGATAAGCTTGTACATGTATAAGTGTGTCAAACATTCACTGTAAATGTTGCGCACTTGTTAGTAGTACTAGTAGTACTAGTCGAAAACAGACAACAAAATTGCTCTAAGCAAGATCTAATTTTCCTGAATTTGCTAGATTACCTGATTCAGGGACTCTTCAACTCTTAATATGCTACAAATTTGAGGTTTCAGAGGGAAAAGTGAAATTTTAAATAATTATTTTCCTTTTAATTTTAGACTAGATTATGTATGAATTGTCTTGAAAGTTGAATGATCTAACATAGTGTAGTATTTTCCTCATCTCATCCTTCTTCATTTCTCATTTCTAATTCTAGTTACTGCATCCCAAGAGTAATTAGATACTTTCTTTTGTACAAAACTAATTAGACAGGAAATTACTTTCTTTTGTAACCCTCTGGTAGGAATGTATAATCTTACCAGCAGTTGCTGACCACTTCCTTGCTAATGGTATTTTGTTTGTCAAGAAGTTTATTTGCTAAAGACTTTAGTCAACAGTAAACAGACCACACAAGCTCATGGGTCATACACCTTTCTTTGTTCTCTGGTTCTCCCTACTTCGTCTGAACCATTTCTTCCTTACTTCAACACTTCTCAAAGTTATCTCATCGAGGCAACACGTCAGTTTGAGAACGTCATCTCTTCATATCAGAATTTGTTTCCTTCATCTCACTTGGAGAAATCATTACTATCTTACATTGTATATATCATCTCTGCAATTCACTCAGAGATCAATCCAAAATCTCGCTTGAGCTAGCCAGGTAGTTTTGTGATAATTTCTGTGGGGATATTTTGTGTACCTATTTTGGGGAAATTGTGCAATATTGATATTAGTGGAGGATTCATGCCCGGGAAACGCCTACACGCGTAAAGTCGGTAAGTGGTGATTACTTCTTATTCCCATCTCACCTATAATTAGTAACCAACCTCTTCACTGGTGACCCCGACGTGATTAAACCCGACCAACGTGTGAGCAGCATTCATCCTTCGTCAAATAACTCGCATTTATTGTCACCCTTTCCTTCAATTGTTTTACTCACATTACTATCACCATGCCAACTGATAATCTGACCGATTCTTCAACAACTTCTTCTTCGGAAACTACTTCTAGCTCACCCTCTATCTCTAATGTACAACTCAAGCTTCCTCCTTTCTGGCCAAATGATCCTACCATTTGGTTCGCCCAGGTAGAGGCGCAGTTCACAACCCGAGGCGTCACTGCTCAGGCAACTAAATTTGCCTACGTTGTCGCATCCCTTCAGCCTGAATATGCTCAAGAAATTCGGGATATTCTCATCTCACCCCCGAAGGAAAAGCCATACGACAAACTAAAGGCTGAGCTTATTCAGAGGACATCAGCATCCGAGCAAAAACGCCTACATCAGCTACTCATTTCAGAGGAGCTGGGAGATCGCAAACCCTCTCAGTTACTCCGAAAAATGAAGCAACTTTTAGGAACCAACAAGCTGGAGGAGAACATTCTGAAGCAACTTTTCCTACAGAGGCTCCCAACCAATGTCCAACTTGTACTAGCTTCAACTAGGGACTCTATGGAGATAGAAAAGCTCGCGGATTTGGCGGACAAAATTATTGAGACTTCTTCTCCATCGAACTATCACGCTATCTCAAACCTGTCTTCTTCCTCTCACCCTTCTCCTTCTTCTTCTTCTGCTGAGATGCAAGAACTCAAGGCTCAAATTTCACAGCTTTCACTGCAAGTTCAAGCCCTGTCTCCTCAGCCTAATCGAGGCCGAAGTCGCAGTCGTGATCGCGGTTCTCGTCAAAAACAAGACCAAAAAGCGAGAAGTCCTAGCTCACAACGCCATGCTGGAGGGGACTGCTATTGTCACTGGAGGTTTGGTAATGAGGCCAAGAAATGCTCTCCTCCCTGCTTTTTCAAAACTGCTTCTACCAACCAGGGAAACGACCAAGCCAGCGACTAGCGGCGACAAGTCCCCCTGGCACCACACAAAATAGTCGTCTCTTTTACATTACTGATAGGAAAACTGGAATTCAATTTCTCGTTGACACTGGAGCTGAAGTGAGCGTTCTTCCTCCTTCAAAATCCGAGAAAAATCACCCTTCTTCGAAATTTCACCTGCAAGCAGTAAATCGCTCAAGTATTACTACTTATGGAGAGCGAAGCCTGACTCTCGACGTCGGCTTACGTCGAGCTTGCAGATGGATTTTCATCATTGCTGATATTTCCACACCTATCCTAGGGGCAGACTTCCTACATCACTTTGGCTTGCTTGTAGATGTTCACAATCTTCGACTCATCGACTCAATTACCAATCTATCAGTAAGGGGCATCCTTTCTTCTTATCCTTCTATCAGTCCTATGTTTGTAAAGCCAGACAGTCAAGCTGCTTACAAATCTCTTCTTGATCAATTTCCTGACATCACACGCCCCGTCTACAAAGAAACCAAAATCAAACACTCAGTCACCCATCACATTGTGACGAGAGGCCCTCCCGTTTCAGCCCGTCCTCGTCGCCTAGCAACCGACAGGTACAGCGTTGCTAGGGCTGAATTTGACCACATGCTGGAACTAGGGATAATCCAACCATCAAGCAGCAACTGGGCATCCCCACTTCATATGGTGCCCAAGAAAACCCCTGGGGACTGGAGACCATGCAGAGACTATCGTGCACTCAACAAGAATACGGTGCCCGATAAATATCCGATCCCTCATCTCCAGGATTTCACTTCTGCTCTGGCAGGCAAGCGAGTCTTCTCAAAACTCGACCTCGTCAGAGCCTATCATCAAATCCCAGTCAATCAATCTGACGTACACAAAACAGCCATAACCACACCCTTTGGGTTATTTGAGTTTGTGCGCATGCCTTTTGGGCTACGCAATGCCGCACAAACTTTTCAACGATTCATTGATGAGGTAACCCGTGGTCTTCCCTTTGTGTACGCCTACATCGACGACCTCCTGATCGCAAGCGAAACACCAGAGGAGCATGTACAACACCTGCAACTTCTCTTCACTAGACTTGCAAAATATGGAGTCGTCATCAACCCAGCCAAGTGTGAATTTGGCGCATCCTCCCTCACCTTTCTCGGCCATATCGTTGATGAGAACGGCATCCGCCCTCTTCCCGAGAAAGTCAAGGTCATCAACGACTTCCCTGTCCCTGATTCTTTGCGCAAACTTCGTGAGTTTCTTGGACTAGTCAACTTCTATCGTCGTTTCATTCCTGATTGTGCAGCTACCACACAACCACTCACTGATCTACTGGCTTGCAAGCAGAAAAATAAGGCAATCCATCTCGACGAGGCAGCCCTCAATGCATTCCACTCCGTCAAGACAGCATTAGCTAACGCTACACTTCTTGCACACCCTAACCCTAATGCACCACTTTGCATAATGGTTGATGCATCAGATGTCGCTGTTGGAGGTGTGTTGCAGCAACAAGTCGACGATGACTGGCAACCCATCGCCTTCTTCTCTAAACGTCTACAGCCAGCAGAGACGAGATATAGCACTTTCGGACGTGAACTTCTATCTATCTCACCATTCGTCACTTCAAGCATGCACTAGAAGGACGGCAATTCTGTGTTTACACAGATCACAAACCACTAATACATGCCTACAACTCTAGACCAGACAGGTATTCACCACGTGAAGTCAGGCATCTAGACTACATATCCCAATTCACGACAGATATTAGGCATATTAGTGGAAAACACAATGTAGTGGCAGACACACTCTCCCGCATGGAAATCAACTCTCTCAAATCATCTTCCACCATTGATTTCAATGCCATCGCCACTGCACAGGAGGATGACGAGGAACTCAAGCAACTCACTACAACCTCGCTCAAACTCCAACCTCTACCACTCCCTACTTCTGACTCAACTATTCTATGCCACACTTCTACTACAAATCCTCGCCCTTACATCCCAGCCAAATTTCGTCGAGTTGTATTTGATGCTCTTCACAACCTATCTCATCCCGGCATCAATGCTACTCAGAAACTCATCACTGAGCGATTTGTATGGCCTGGAATCAACAAAGATGTCAGAAAATGGACTAAAACTTGCATACAGTGTCAACGTTGCAAAGTACATCGTCATACCAAGACACCGATAGGTACTTTCGCAACACCAGACGCAAGATTCGACCACGTCCACATCGATCTTGTGGGACCCCTCCCTCCTTCCAATGGCAATACATATCTCCTCACTTGTGTTGACCGTTTCACTCGATGGCCTGAGGCAATACCTATCCCCGACATATCAGCCGAGACTGTTGCCCGAGCTTTCATTTCGCACTGGGTGTCTCACTTCGGAGCTCCCTCAACCATCACTACCGACAGAGGACGGCAATTCGAATCTTTTCTCTTTCAGGCCCTAACTCATCTTCTTGGCAGCTCTAGGATTCGCACTACATCTTACCACCCAGCATCAAATGGACTCGTTGAGCGCTTTCATAGACAACTCAAAGCATCTCTCAAAACTTCTACTAATTCGAGATGGACTGAAAGTCTCCCTCTCGTCATGCTTGGAATCCGAACTGCAGTCAAAGCTGATTTAGGTTGTTGCGCAGCTGAACTGGTATACGGAACAACAATAAGATTGCCAGGTCAGTTTGTAGCACCTAGTCAGAATGATTGTGACTTGGACCCTAGCAACTACATCCACCGACTACGGAGACAAATGCAGAACCTCAGACCCCAGCCCACTCGTGCTCAACAACGCAAACCACACGTCCATCCTGATCTCACAACATGCACCCATGTATTTGTGCGACATGATGCTGTCAAGAAACCTCTCCAACCACCATACGACGGCCCATTCGAAGTCATTCGACGAGCTGACAAGTTTTTCATTGTCCAACTCAAAGGAAAACAAGACAGCGTCAGTCTCGACCGTTTGAAACCAGCATACTTGGACTCGCCCGTCAAATCTACCTCTGAGCCCGGTCAAACACTCACACAGGACCCTAAACCTTCTCAATCTCCTACTGCACCTACCTCTCAGCCTCCATCTCGCCCTATCGTCTCTCTTCCTGCTTCTGCTGAGCCTGAAGTCAGACAAACTCGTTCCGGCAGAAAAGTTCATTTTCCAAAACGCTACGTTCAAGTTTTGTATTTCACTTGAGAAATTATTTTCTTCATTCGGATTATTTTCTTTATTATCGCCCGTTTCATCTTATTCAACGTTCTAGAAGGGGGCTGATGTAGTATTTTCCTCATCTCAGCAAGATGCAAAGGGAAAGAAGAAACATGACGCTAATGAGAAGAGTGGAAATTCTGATGTGGCCGAACACCAGGAAAATCAAGAAAATCAGTAAGTTTAAATGCTGCTTACGTCAATCATTGCCCCACACGTGCAATTTGACGTCTGGCCAATCTCCCCGTGGCCGTGCCACTGTAGTCTGTATGGTGGTTGATCCAGTGTCCGAACACTTTTCAGAAAATCAACGATAGCAAATAAAATATCAAACGAATATCTGTCAAACTTACATAATGAATGCTCAAAGTCCTACAAAAAAAGAAGTTGATGGAATTTTAAAAAGACAACTTAGATTTAATACGATATTCCCTTC
The DNA here is from genome assembly GCA_025618425.1 of Heliocidaris tuberculata. NCBI lineage: Eukaryota > Metazoa > Echinodermata > Echinoidea > Camarodonta > Echinometridae > Heliocidaris > Heliocidaris tuberculata. Next base: position 12,227,665 of record CM046836.1, on the reverse strand, counting down.
CGAGCTAGTGAACCCCTTCCCAACGACGCATCCCAGTTTAGCCAAGAAAGAGCTGCTTCAGGGATTATTTCTTCAAGGTTCAAGGTTCAAGACGCGGCGTACGCGTTTTGGTCCCTTGAAAAAGGTACTGTATTTCCGAGCGTGTGAAACCTATGGGAAAAAGACACAACCTTTGTTTCAATAGTGTGGTTTTCATACGCATAAACCCACGCGTATGAAAACCCATTTTAGGCGCTTAACTTTACACGTTCGGTAATACAGTCTGTTCGGAATTACAATCCTTGACTATACTGTGTGTCAAACATCTTCAGATAAGCTTGTACATGTATAAGTGTGTCAAACATTCACTGTAAATGTTGCGCACTTGTTAGTAGTACTAGTAGTACTAGTCGAAAACAGACAACAAAATTGCTCTAAGCAAGATCTAATTTTCCTGAATTTGCTAGATTACCTGATTCAGGGACTCTTCAACTCTTAATATGCTACAAATTTGAGGTTTCAGAGGGAAAAGTGAAATTTTAAATAATTATTTTCCTTTTAATTTTAGACTAGATTATGTATGAATTGTCTTGAAAGTTGAATGATCTAACATAGTGTAGTATTTTCCTCATCTCATCCTTCTTCATTTCTCATTTCTAATTCTAGTTACTGCATCCCAAGAGTAATTAGATACTTTCTTTTGTACAAAACTAATTAGACAGGAAATTACTTTCTTTTGTAACCCTCTGGTAGGAATGTATAATCTTACCAGCAGTTGCTGACCACTTCCTTGCTAATGGTATTTTGTTTGTCAAGAAGTTTATTTGCTAAAGACTTTAGTCAACAGTAAACAGACCACACAAGCTCATGGGTCATACACCTTTCTTTGTTCTCTGGTTCTCCCTACTTCGTCTGAACCATTTCTTCCTTACTTCAACACTTCTCAAAGTTATCTCATCGAGGCAACACGTCAGTTTGAGAACGTCATCTCTTCATATCAGAATTTGTTTCCTTCATCTCACTTGGAGAAATCATTACTATCTTACATTGTATATATCATCTCTGCAATTCACTCAGAGATCAATCCAAAATCTCGCTTGAGCTAGCCAGGTAGTTTTGTGATAATTTCTGTGGTGATATTTTGTGTACCTATTTTGGGGAAATTGTGCAATATTGATATTAGTGGAGGATTCATGCCCGGGAAACGCCTACACGCGTAAAGTCGGTAAGTGGTGATTACTTCTTATTCCTATCTCACCTATAATTAGTAACCAACCTCTTCAATAGTAACAAGTAACAAGTTAGAAATAAATGGATCGTAGCCTGCTAACACACACAAAAGCTATTGTATTGAAGCCTATTCACCCGTGAAAGCTATTTTAGAGTACAAGGTTATCTGAAGTCAGATAAGCTTAAGTTGTAGAGTAAGCAGTTGGGGGGGGGGGGGGGGGAGAATTCGGCCACTTAAGACAAAGTCCCATTTTTTTTACTCTTTAAAGGAGAATGAAACCCTGCGGAAAAATCATTTTTAATGAAAAGAGAGGATAGAGAGAAGCAATTTTTACAAAGTTCCATCAAAATTGGTTAAGAAATGAGAACGTTAAAGTTTGAAAAGTCTCAATTTACTTTCTATGGCGATCCTCAAATTGGCAATGTTGCTTCAAAATGACAGGTTTAGTAGGACACACATCCATATGTTTTGTACACAAAATTTCATATTTTCCCCATTATCTCTCAAGGTGCAGCTTGTCTCCTTAGCTCAAGATATATCAGGGAGAAATGTATTTGATACAACATATGTTGAGTTCACAAAAAGACAAGCATCATTTTTAGAGATAATGGAGAAAATATGAAATTTTGTGTAGAAAACACATGGAGAGTTGTCCTACTCTACCTGTCACTTTGAAGCAACATTGCCAATTTAAAGTGATTGATTAACTTTGTGAAAAATTGTAAAATCAGCTCAAATGCCAGTGAATTGTGTGCAGTCCTCTAACTACATATATAATTAAGGATATGTGAAAGTATGAGAGAAAATGGAACCCGTTTACTATCCTAAAAAAGAGAAAATTGCGATCAATCGCTAGCGCAAGTCGCTCGGCTTCTTCGCTGCGCTGCAGTCACAAAAACCAAGCCTCAGCGCTCGGCGATTTCAGAGCGGGTTTCCAGCCCGTACGGTATTCTGTGATAGAGCGAGGTATGCCAACCGTAAGAGTTCTTTAGGGTTCAGTGGTACTCTAACTCTATCCCGACATCAATGTTCAATCGTAAATATAACAACCGATCATATCAGCTTATAAAACTCAGGCGATTCCTGTCCGAGCTAAAGGTTTGCAATTATGATTACAGCATTAGCTGGAACAGTGATTTTTTTTTCTCAATCCTGGGCAAAGTTAATCACTGCCTTTAAGGATTGCCATAGAATAGAAAGTAAATTGAGACTTTTAAATTAAGACTTTTCAAACTTTCATAACTTTCTCATTTCATAACCGATTTTGATGGAACTTTTTAAAAATTACTTCTCTCTATCCTCTCTTTTTATCAAAATGAATTTTTTTCCTAGGGTTTCATTCCCCTTTAATTTCAATTTTCATATTTGATTTCACTTCTTACTCAGATGATGGAAGAAAATCAAGAATTACCATGGCAATATTCATTTTCATTTTTGCTGTCTCAGAGGCAGTTTTCAGCCTGGCAGATCAGTTTTCGGCCACATGTACAAAGTCAATGGGGATCGCGCGCGTCCTGTGCGTGCGTTCACCCGCTGATCAAAAGTCCCAGCGGCCCAAGCTGGCGTCCAACGCTGGAGCTCCCCTGAGCAAGACCCTGCTGAAAACTGCTCCTTTGGTATCAGAAACTGAAATCTCAAGACTAACGGAGATATCTTTAACTTTAACTGCAACGTGCGATTGGACACTTTTGAGCTTGCGACATACGAAAAATCCCAATGTAAATCTGAAAATTTCTTGAAATACAGCTCAGTTTCTGGAACCCATTTTCCTTACAGACACGCGTAAGATATGCAAATTTTCAGATTAGGGTAGCGGGATCACCAATTATATCGCTAGAATGTGATATTTATGGATATTTTTTTCATTGCTACTGCGATTCCCCTGTGACTTTGGTATGTGTTGTTTGTGTGTAATATGTGATATGCCCTCATGCTATGCATTTTAAAGTGATTTTTGCCATGCATACATGTACGTCGTACTGGCCGAAAACACCATCCTTTACTCTACTCCACAATCGCTTTTACTTGTGAATAGGCTTCAATAGGTTTTGTCATGTACATGTACACCAAGTAATAGTGGTCGTTGACCACTAAGAACAAATATGCCAAAATACTACGGTATTTTCTATCGCATGTACTAAACGTATGGGGGGGGGGGGGAATAAGATATATATTTTGAATACTTCCTTTCAAATTTAGCTCTTAAAAATCTCACTCTTACCTTAAATGGCTGTTAGGAAGAACTTCTGTTATTTCCAGCAAAAATCAAAGTCAAAATCATGTTCAGAACCGAAGAAATCCCCGTCGATTTTTTTCGCCATTGCATGTTGTTTTCATTCAGCAGATGTTTTAGACTAAACTAGGCCAATAAAATCTTGTCCACAAAGAAACTGGGTATCGCGCACGCACGTCGATCAGGAAATGTACACAATGACTTGCGATACCCTGTTTTGCTAGAACTGACAGTAAATTACGGATTTCATTTTTGGAATTATCTTTTCCAATATCGGTGAATTGAATTTATTGTATTTCATGGATATGTTGGTGTTGGTATTTGTAAATTAAATGCCGGATTTTGAGTGAATATTGGTGACTTTTGTGCAGTGGTGTTTGAAAGTGTTGAGGTGTATGACCCTCCAAAAGTATACACACGAAGTATAGTAATGCTGCTATGAGTGGGTTTTGTGTGTATTAGCGTGCTATGATCCATTCTAGATCATTCATATATAAGAGGAAAATAATTATTCAAAATTTCATTTTCAACTCTGAAACCTTGAATTTGTAGCATACATGTAGTATTAAGTAATAGTAAGAGTTGAAAAAAAAAAATGAAATTGAATTCAGGGACATTTTCTCCAAGAATAGTGAGGATATTGGTTGGACAGATTTTTATCGATCTAAATGACTATTCGATACATGCAACGTTGACTTAAGCGAGATTGATTGTATTCCTGTATAGGAGTCTACATGTATGCATTGCCCATTGATTGGGCATTGGCTACATTTAGATCAAGATCCAGGTTACTAATGAAAAAAAGAAAGAAAGTGAGACAAAAGGTTTTTGTACCTAGCTACACTGTACATGTAGATCTGCTACCTATTAAATAATTTTCCTGAGCTATCTAATTTCTTTCAAGCAATTCAAGATGGATTTATACACAATTTAGTCATTTTCACTTGAAGCAAGTACATGTGTATTTAACACTGCTTCATCATCCATTTGTGTCACTATGTAGGCACGATCCCTCAACCAAGTACAGGTCAACGGGTCGGAGGATCATAATCAGGCTCTCTACCATTGGAGCGCTCCTGGTGGGTGCCCATCTCTACTTTGGCCAAGGAGACGGTGTCCTGAAACCGTTTGCCAGACAGACAGAGACCCTCCCTGCAAAGTTTGTTTATGTCAAATGTTCAGAGGACTTTGAGGCAGACAGGGCAAAGTTTCCAGGTGAATGGCTTGTCTTTTCTAAAGGCCATAGAAAGCTGTATATAAAGATCATTTAAAGGGCAATCCAACCTGGGTAATAAGATGATTTGTGTGAAAGCAGAAAAATAAGAAAAACAGGGTGGTGACAGCTTGAAAGAAATCGGACAAGGAATAAGAAAGTTATGGATGTTTGAAAAATGAGATCACTACATCTATGGGAATCTCAATTTGGCAATTTAGTGAGTCGATTGTGACATACTTGTGGACAACTCTCCTGGGTCCCGTTGCATAAAACTTACCATTAATGGTAACTCTGCTATCAGTGGTAACTACCATAATAACATGACTCAAAAGCCAATCAAAATCGAGGTTTCCATGGGAGTTACCATTGATGGCAAAGCTACTGTTAATGGTAAGTTTTATGCAACGGGGCCCTGTTTGTCGTACACAAAAATATCATTAATTTGAGTTTTTCTCCGAAGCGCCTTTAACCCTCGGGGCAGTCTCAAAATATATTGGGGGTAGCATATTTTTATAGGTCCTCATGAAAGAAAAAGATCCTATTGTGTAGTACATTTTGAAAAAAAAAGGGACATTTTAGTCATTTTGTGTGTTGGAGCAAATAGGGGAGCTGTCCGCAACTACATCACAGTGACATTACCCATTCAGCCAATTTGAAATTCCCATGTATAGTGATTACAACTTCGAAAGTTTATAACTTTCTTATTGCTTGTCTAATTTCATTCAAATTTTTACCAATCTGCTTCTCTGATTTGTCCTCTTTCTTTCGGAGCAACTTGCCATTAAGGTTGGATTTCCCTTTAAGCTAAATAGGAAAAGTAGTTTTATACTCTAGTCATCTTTACCTATGTACAGGTGCTGTTGATACATAGGAAATAATGTTCAAGGGATTAAAGGGGAAGTTCACCCTGAAGATTACTTGAGTTTAAAAAATGCAGAAAAAATAAAGAAAAATATTGGCGAAGGTTTGATGAAAATCGGTCAAATAATAAAAGAGTTATGAGTATTTAAAGTTTTGGATTCGTGACGTCGCATGCGAGCAGCTGCCCATTGGTCATGTAATAAATATTCCATATATTCGCATTTTTTTTTACGTTCCACGATAAATTAATATTGTTTCTTTTCAGAATCTAGTATTGAATAACATTTCTGACAATATATCAAATGCACAGACGAAAATATTCTAAATTTTCTGAGAAAACTGTGTTTTATGGAATATTTATCACATTACATAATGGAGGAGCTGCTCGCATGTGACGTCACAAAATCAAAACTTCAAAAGTCCATAACTCCGTTATTCTTTAACGGATTTTGTCCAAACTTTCGCAAATATTTTTCTCTATTTTTTCTGCATTTTTTAAACTCAAGTAATCTTCGGGGTGAACTTTCCCTTTAAAAGAGAGAAAAAGAAATGGTCTTTCAGGTAGTTGCTCTTTATATGAATGATATTGCCTCAGTTATTACAATATTCATTGAAATGTGATACAGATTTCCTTACATTTTGCAAGCTAAAATATGAAAGAATTGTTTCTGATTAGATTTGATTAAGACCAAAAGGTTTCATTCAATGAAAGTATTACCAAGTATTTACAAAGAGGCATGCATATTCACTTGAAACTTTGTAGAACTTGAATAATCGTAAATGTTGAGAGGTGAAAAAATATTTATGAGTCACATGGGGTAGAGGGGAGAGGCCAGGAGATATCAGTAAGTAAAAAGGTAGAAGTATATAAAGCCATTGTGTAAAACTTGGACTATCTGAACCAGAAAATGTCAACCAATATTCATGAAGATAAGATGTAGTATTTGTTATTTTTCTATTTCATTTCTCTGTTCAGAATGTGCACCCAAGTTATGTGGCCGTGGTGTAATGGACTCTATTGTTTCAGAGAAAGAAGCCATACAGCTTGTAGAGTAAGTATAACATCTGGAATTTATATTTAAACCTGATTTTATCGATTTTTTTTTGGGGGGGGTTACTTTATTTGGTATTGTCATCAGGATTTTTCCATGAGTTGCCCTGATTTTCATAATGGAAATGGTACTCGATTCACATATTACTAATATTATTTCACATTTGATAGAGATTTACAATTCACAGCATGCAGCTAAATTTTGACATTTTAGTCTAACTGTATTTTGTTCAAATTTGCTAAGAATGTACCACAAGAGTCTGAAGATGTATTTAGATCTGTTCATTAATAATGATTTAATTTTAAGCACCTTATTTACCCTAGTAATTTCATCTAGTTGTTCAATCCATCTCACTCTTTCTCTGTCACCTTCTGCATCGTTCTTTCTCTTAAAGATAAAGTTGAGTTCTGGTCATGGATTACATTGTGAAAGAAACTGTCTCAAAGAAATTGGGGAAGTTTGGTCATATCTACATAAGAATTGGTGTATACTGTGAGGTTTTGGAAACCCAAAATAATGATAAAAATGACCCAGTCTCATTGAAAAGCACAGGCACTGCACACAAAAATAGGTATATGGGACTGCACTCACATTTGGCATAAATGATCTGCCCAAACACTTCAGCTGTTTCTCGTCATATTTCGAATATGAGGGCATTTGAGGAGCATTCCTTTTCAGGGGACATGTCTACTATGATGTTCTTCCAAACTGACATAAAAGGAATGAGAAAGCTCACAAATTATTTTTCACCTTTCCCAGAACTCATCCTTCTACATGTATGACTATCTTTCATACTCTTATCTTGTCTCTAAATCTTGATTTACCTGGTAGAGTGGCCAAGAAAGGATTATCATATGGAGGGTCAAATGGAGGGGTAAGTGGAAGATTTATAACAATGTATTTATCATGACAATTGTTTTCGTTTTGTATATAGATAAAAGTGTGTTTCTGTACATGTAGCTGCCATTTAGTTTTAAAGGAATTATGTATGCTAAAAAATAACGTAAAATAATAAATTGACAAACCTGGGGTCGGGCTAACTCGGCACTAGGGCGAACTCGGCACTGCGCGGTGACCATGTTTCAAGAGTTGAAGTCCACGCTACGCACCGTACACTTTTTTAGCCTTAAATTTCATGTTTTGCATAATTTTACTTCTTGAAATTGTCCACATTACTTCTTTGCTAATCATTTTACACATTGATATCAAATAATTTGAATTTAAGTGTTTTAAAATGTGTAATTAAATGCGAAATTCAACGCAAGTGTTTGCGATCACTTTAACTCTCTGGGCTCACACCGCGGCGATTTTCCGCCAAGGCCGAGTTCGCCCTAGTGCCGAGTTAGCCCGCATCCACAAACCTATCATTCTTCTTTGAACAAAAGTGCCCTCCTCTTGAATGTACGTGCATAATCCGTATCAAATTAGAAAAAGAAAGTTCAAGTAGGGAATCATAGGATGAAATGGTTCTTTTTGATTGTTTATGAGTGCCCATGTTATTGATACATATTTTCCTTCTTTTGCTAGGCATCTATCCTGGACCTTCATTCTGGTGCTCTATCGAAAGGAGATTCTTTCATCAACATTTATCAGTAAGTCGAGTGTGGGTGTGTTTGGTTATCATACTGTAAAAGTTGAAATTTTCTCGAGATTAATTTTTCACGCTTGGCCAAGAAAGGTGAATTTCATGTGTTTTTAATTTCACCCACGTGCTAGACACATGGGCTAAAGAATACATAAACAAAAATATTTGTGTGTTTTTATTTTTGCGCAAATTTCATGCCGTGCGAATTGCGTAAAAATTTCCATACCACAAAGTATTCCACGTTTACAGTATTGTGTACTTGCTGATATTACTTGAAGTACATACATGATAATGTAGAGCAAGATGAGACACTTTTCTACATATTAAGACAGTAAGCTAAGTTATAATGTTCCATTTGCAACCCAAATCTCAAAATAAATTTATTTATTAAGTCTATATGAGGGACATTTTCACCAAATTTTTAATTTGCTCGCTCTCTTATTCAGATGAGTTCCTACAAATGGAAATAAACTTTCTTTGTATTCAGTACTAACCTGCGTGAGCACATCTCTCTCCTTTTGTTTCTCTCTCTCTCTCTCTCTCTCTCTGTACAGATACATTGAGCACAAGAACCTGGGAAGTGTATTTAGTTCAGAGGATATACGACTTTACAGGTAGGATTACAAAATTGGAACTATCATAATTTCTTTGAGATTAAATCATTATAATGGTCCTTAATGATAGAAATGCCACTTAACCCTTTCAGGACAGGAATTATTTAAGAGCTCAATTGATCACATTTTGTTCTGCGAATTGGCAACAATAATATTTTTCTTTTAGTGCTACGTGGTTCTAGTAAGATGTAATGTCTTAAAATAATATACATGATTAGGAACTTTGTCGAAAAGTTGAAAAAGTTGCCAATTTGGACAAAAAACAATGATTTTGAACCTCTCAATGTGTTGCCAATTTAAGGATGTTCAAGCTTATTCTCCTTTTTAAAATTCCTGGCATCGAACACAATATGATCATGCAACAAAAATGGACACAGTATGTGCAGAAATTTTTGCTCTTTCCACTCATGCATCTGGTATAATTGTCCCCGCCGAACGAAGTTCGCGAGGGGACTATGAAACGGGCTCCGTTCGTGTGTGCGTGTGTGTGTGTGTGTGTGTGTGTGTGTGTCCGTCCGTCCGTCTGTCCGTGTGTGCTCAAATGTTAGAAAATGCTACTTCTCCGTCATTTCTTGGCCGATTTTGATTCTGATTGTTTTATCTGATAGGGCTGGGTGGGGGCTTCCAAAATTCTACACAGAATTTTGAAATTCATTAATTATGCAAATTTATGCAAATTTATTCAAAATTGACGAAAAATGCTACTTCTCCTCTATTTCACATCGGATTTTGATTCCGATTGTTTTATCTGATTGGGCTGGGTGGGGGCTATCAAACTTCTACACAGAATTTTGAAATTCATTAATTATGCAAATTTATGCAAATTTATTCAAAATTGACGAAAAATGCTACTTCTCCTCTATTTCACATCGGATTTTGACTCCGATTGTTTTATCTGATAGGGCTGGGTGGGGGCTTCCAAACTTCTACACAGAATTTTGAAATTCATTAATTATGCAAATTTATGCAAATTTATTCAAAATTGACGAAAAAATGATACTTCTCCTCTATTTCACATCGGATTTTGATTCCGATTGTTTTATCTGATAGGGCTGGGTGGGGGCTTCCAAACTTCTACACAGAATTTTGAAATTCATTATTCATGCAAATTTATGCAAATTTATTCAAAATGGCTGAAGGTTCATAATGTTTTCATGTTTTATATTTCAGTTGTATACATGCATTGTTGGTATTCTCTTCTTTTGCATGCAGTAACATTATTATTTTATTCACTAAAGTTTTTCACTGAAGTTTTAAGGTTCAGGCTAGTTAATTTCCACAGATCTGCACTTCCGGCGGGGAAATTTATTACGCATTGCGTAATTTACTCATTCACTTGTTTTTAAGGCTCTAAATCAAAAGTTATTGAGCCAAACCACAAAATGTGGTCAATTGTCTCGAAAGGGTTAAGGGCTGGTCATATTTGTCCAATAACGATAACGATAACAAGATTTTTTGTTAAAGGTACACCCTAGAGCTGCCCTGCTATTAACATCCACAAGCATACTCACACATACACGCCATATGGTAGTGTGTACCTTTAATTGAAAATCTCATTATCGTTACTGTTATCCGACAAATGTGACCAGCCCTTCTGGCCAGCATGGTAACATACATAAAGGGTCTCTGACAAGTCAGTCATAGGCTTTAGATAGTTGCAAGAAACCTGAACATGCTCTAAAACAAGGCCCATATTATATCTTCAACTTTATGCATATTCAGGTCCTTGTATACATGTGCATGTGAAATTGAAAAATCAAGAGCCCTGAATAGTTGTATCAACATACTTCTGATCCAATTAAACAATGTTCTAGTTGAAGATTCCTTTAAATGGCTAAATTCTTCCTCTTTTTCCTGCATAAAGAACAATGAAACAATTTTTAATTGATTGGTCATAAAAATCAACAATGCCTCGCAGTCAGGCACCCTTTAGACTCGACAGCAGGAGATAATCCTGTAAAGCCCACCGCATACGATATGATCGGTTGGCGATCGGGTTTCGGAAGAAAATGTAATAACATTTGAAATAAACCTTTAAAGACATAAAAAAAATTTGATTGAGGTTCTGAATAGTCATATAGATAGTAAAATGGAAAATATGGCCTACTGCGAGCTTTCTAGTCGGAGGAAAGGCCAAATAGGCTCCAAGACGTAGTGACGTCAGAGCAGTGTTACATTTGTTTACGATTTGAAACTGATTTGGCTCTTATATCGCAGTACTAGGCTGGCATTGCACCAAAATCCTATATTTAGTATTCATATTATTGTTCAGAACACGAATCAGGGCCCTGTTTCATAAAACTTATTATCAATAACAACTGCTACAGATCTATGACAAATTTGTTCTAAGCCAATCAGAATCAAGGATTTCAGTAGCTTATAACAACTATCATAACTTGTTATTGATAACATGTTTTATGAAACAGGGCCCAGGTCGATTTTATTTGTTAAAATGCCCTTAATTTTTGCTATTGCGATTTATTTCCAAAATCGGATCACAGTCGATCCTACAGTGTGCGGTGGGCTTGAAATTACCATCAACAATGGAATAGTTTATCCCCCGTCACACGTAGGTTGAAATCTGTAGCTTTCTCCTTTTTATATTCCTTGGAATTGAAGATGGAGATTGCTGGCATGAATAATCCAACATGGATTATATCCTTTTGTACCTTTGAGTGAGGGTCTGAGATTACTCTGAATGATCAAGAGGGTTGGATCTTATTTGATGGCTCTTTCTTTGTATCAAACCAGAGATCTTGAAAACAAAATTGTTTTGAAATGTTCTTGAAAGGTATTACATTGGTGGTATACATAGGTGGAAATATGCAGGAAATTCTTTCCATCAGGAGGGGGGACATAACAATAGGTCATTCCCCCCCCCCCCCTGATGAATAGAATTGCATAACACATCTCAGCCACTGGTGGTATATGTCAAGAGGAACACAGCATAAAGAACATTTGTGCTTGTTGAGGCTGAAACCCGTGACCTCTGCATTCCCAGTCGAGTGATTAAACCACTGGACTATTGCACCTCTATCCGTTGAGAAGGAGGAATAATGAAAGCATGTTTTTTGGCAGCATCATAAGGAGGGTCCTTCCAAATAGAGATGTTTATTATGATTTGCAAGTAAGTAAGTTAGTAAGTGATGACATGATGATTACGATATGAGTACACCAAACAATGGAAGCTACTCTTTCTCACTTCTATACAGGAAAGTAGCTGATAAGATCAAAGTTGCTATTTCTTCAAGGTTCCACATCCCACCCCAAAAGCTCTACCTGACCCATCCTACATTCTTCTCAAGGATGAACAACAAGAAAGCCAAGACTCTCCATGATGAGTACTGGCATCCTCATGTTGATAAGGTGAGTACCAGTCAGGGGCGGATTCAGGATTTTCTAAATGAGGGGGTACGATATTCCCAAGTTCTCTGACTTTGTTCCCATGTCGAAGAAATATATAGGCGATGTCCCATGAAGAAAAATCACCTTTGAAGCGCTCTGACACTTTGAATCTTAGTCGAGATAATTTACAACTTTAAAATTAAACTATTAAAGGGAAATCCAACCTAATAGCAAGTTGCTTTGAAAGAAAGAGGAAAAATCATAGAAGATTGGTGAAAGTTTGAACGAAATCGGACAAGCAATAAGAAAGCTATGAATTTTTGAAAGTTGTAATCACTATGCATATGGGAATTTCAAATTGGCCGAATAGGTAATGTCACTGTGATGTAGCTGTGGACAACTCCCCCATTCACTCCAACACACAAAATGACTAAAATGTCACCTTTTTCCAAAATGCATTACTCGGTAGGATCTTTTCGTTCATGAGGACCTATAGCAGTATGCTATCTCTAAGATATTTTGAGTACTGCCCCGAGGGTAAAAGCGCCTCGAAGAAAATCTCAAATTAATGATATTTTTGTGTATGACAAATGGGAGAGTTGCCCACAAAAATGTCACAATTGACTCACCAAATTGCCAATTTGAGATTTGCATAGATGTAGTGATCTCATTTTTCAAACATCAATAACTTTCTTAGTCCTGGTCCAATTTCTTCCAAACTTTCACCATCCTGTTTTTCTTAATTTTCTGCTTTCACACAAATCATCTTATTGCCAAGGTTGGATTGCCCTTTAAGTACTCATTTATAAGTTGGCCACTGTTGTCTTAGCCATATTCATGGCAGTTTATTTCTCCAAATGCCTGAAAACTACATACATGTATGACCCAAATTACTATTGCCTTTATACAAGACATTCTTGTTTACAATACTGACAAGGTTAGTGCCTCTCTACTCTCTTTCTCAACAGAAAACCTATGAGACGTTTGACTACACGTCGCTACTTTACCTTACAGACTACGGGACAGATTTTGAAGGAGGGCGCTTTGTGTTCATTGACGATAAAGCAAATTCAACAGTAGAACCTAAATTAGGTGAGGCTGTCAACACTATTCAGTCAGATACATGATAAACATGTTTGTGAGATACATGAAAACTTTTTGCACGAATTTTCTTGCCTAATTTTGGGCATTGAACAATGTGCAAAAACTTCATAATATACACAATGATAGGCAAGGGTCTTTCGCAAAGAGAGTGAGCCACAGCACAATTTCACGCATTTCCAAACTTCGTCATAAGCTGCAAAGATAGGGGACAATGTGTTATTCAGACTTTGGAAGCATTTACCTAATAAATGTCAATGTGATTAACCCCTTCCATGCCATGGGTGGCAGATCTCTAGAAATTGAGTGTTGGAACAATGTGTTCTTTCAAAGAATGCCCATGTTTTTCTTCCTGAAACAGAAGCAGGTACCTTCACTGGGAAGTTTATTCCCATGTTCCATACTCAGTTGAAAAAATGAAAGCATTATAGTTAAAGTTTGAACTCTCATAAGTTCATATTTGACAATTCAAAAATATTGTAGCGCAGAAGGGGTTAAGTTAGATGGAAGAGAGCTGAACCAGAAATTTGTACTTTTGCTGGAGATCCGATACTTGCTCCCTCTTTGTTTTGTCAAAGGTTCAGGGTTAGGGTTTTAGGTTAGGTTTAAAGAGCAGGTTGAGTTCTGGGAAATGTAAAAAATAATTTGTGAGCTTTCTCATTCTTCTCATGTCAGTTTGAAAGAACATCATAGTAAATACATGTATGTCCCCTGAAAAGGATTGTTTTCAAATGCCCTCATATTTGAAATATGACATAGAAATAGTGTTTAGGCCGAACATTCATGCCACATTTGTGTGCAGTCCCATATACCCCATTCTGTGTGCTGTGCATGTGTTTTTCAGTGAGATTGGGTCAATTTTTAAAGATAATTTTGACGATTCGAAAGCCTCACAGTATACATCAATTCTGATGTAGATAAGATCACCCTTTCCCAAATGCTTTGAGACAGTTTCTTCCACAATGTAATCGCATGACCAGAACTCAGCTTTATCTTTAAGGTTAGGGTCAGGTGTAGTGTAAGGTCCAGGGTTGAAGTAAGGAGATCAGGGGCCCATTGCACAAAACTTGCGTTTAATCGCAACTCCTAAAAATCGAACGAAAGTCCTTAATGCGCACTTCTGATTGGCTGAAAATAAAGTTGCTTTTGATTTTCCTGAGTTGCGTTCGAACACAAGTTTTGTGCAACAGGCCAGGGTTACTTTAAATGTGGAATATTTCGCGCAGCATGAAATTTGCACGAAAATAAAAACATGTGAATATTTTTGTTTATGTATTCTTTTGCCAATGGGCCTAGCGCATCAGCGAAATTAAAAACATGTGAAATTCACCCTACTCGGCCGAGCGCGAAAAATTAATCGTGTGAAAATTTCCACTTTTACAGTGGTGTTAGAAAATGACCAGAGGACTTATCGCTGTAGCATGTGTTGTACGACCCTTTTGTTTCATTTTTCTTCCAGGTCGCTTGTCTTTCTTCACGTCTGGCTCTGAAAACACACACTTCGTAGAGAAGATTGCAAGTGGAACACGATATGCCATCACCGTGTCCTTCACCTGTGATAAGAAGCATGCCATCCAATATCCTAAAATGGGAAGCTAGTCACCTGAGGAGTCATGTGACTTTACATGTGACACTTCGCCTCAAAGCCAGCAATAAATCATGATTCAATGGAGAACAGCAGTCAGGTGCCTTTCCCATACGCTTTTATTATGCCCCCGCCCACAGAAAGTGGTGCTGGAGGCATTATTTCAAATCATTATATCTCTTTCATTTACTTTTCTGGTTACATTTCTAAATTCAGTTGTGAATATGAAACTTAACCCCTGAGCATACCAATATTTTTATGTATCTTTGTGCATATGTCAGTGTTTTTAATGATGTTTACACATGAATATGCACAGGTTTAACATTTGATGTATTACTGGACTCACCACTATTTTCTGAGGGGTAGAATGCAATATCCTTAGAATTGGTTCATATGCAAAGTAAACAGACTAATAATGTCCACTGTTGTGCAGTATAATTGATATATTTTTCTTTTGTGGGATGATCAAAACGATGGAACCATGCAAATTTACCTACTACAAATATTTTATTTTCTACAACTCTTTTTCTGTTTTATAAGTGATTTGCTTATGAAGTACTGTACATGTATAATATCATTACATTCACTTCATTCATCACTCTGTTGTCTCACTCCATAGTGCCTTTGATATGTATCACCCCTTGCATATGCATAGTCGGTCTTAAGAGCATCTGTATGGTACGATGGCAAAATGAAATGATCTAGACTATTTGATTTACATGTATGTTGGGCATTTATTATAAGTCATTACCAAAGTTTCTCTTTCTTCCTCTAGATATCGATATGCTGATCAGAGAAACTCTCCAACAGTATAAAAAGTTTCATATGTTCCTTGGAATTCTTTTCCCAGCTATTGTGACTTAAATTATTAGTACCTAGGTAGATAAAGACAAATTTTGTGAATGTCCTACCAAATGACAATTAAATGATTTCCATAGTGATGAGCTGTGGTTTTTCAAGCATTCCTCAATTTCCCTACATAGTAAAAATTGCTCCTACATAGTAAAATTGCTCCCTACATAGTAAAATTGCTCCCTACATGTACATGTACCCGAGTGTATTTCTTTGTCCTGTAAATCTTCTTTGGGGGTAAATTGCCACTTGCTTGGTTTTCCTGCTTTCCTCCTTTCATTTGCCTCATGACAGACACCTTTTCTCTTAGTGCCCTGACCAATCGTGTGTATTATTTTGATGCACTCAGGCTTCGTTACAAGAATTTGTTTACCCATGATCCAAACTTGAGTGAAATTGCCAATTTAATTCTTCATCTGAAGTCTCCGAACTACATGATTCTAGCAAGATGCTGTGGTCCCCCAGGTATTTGTCATCCCTGCTACATCCAACCGATAGACCTGAACAGGCTACTGCAGATGTTGATGGAACTGCATGTAGTTCTTCCTCTATTTGGAATTGGTTCTGAGAGATAAGATGATTCATTTACACCGCTGTCCACAGACATGCCTATTGTAACCTTGTAAACAGACTTCAATGTGGTTTGGACAGTGGGACTGCTTGTGACCCCCAAATCACTTTGTGACCTCTTTAGCAGAGAAAGCACCACAAGATTGCTTTAGCTCTTGATACTTTGTGAATTAATCAACAAAATTGCGTGTCTATTGCTGTGACCATTTCCATATAATTTGTAAATGCTTCTCCCAACGTCATATACACGATACTTCATGTTGACGACTGTGCATATCAGTGGCTGTTATCATTTCCCCAGAACATTGTAAATGCTTGCTTCTTTCCACTTCATGATGATGATGGAATAAGTCATACCAGTGATGAATCTTATTCAAGTATAGTATCCAATACATGTTCAGGAATCTTCCTTTCATGCTCTTAGACCACTGGAGTTACTCACAAGTTTATTTCTTGTGTGTAGGGTGTAATTTTTCTTGAGATTGCTTGTCAATGTCCTTCAATGAGGTACATGTATAGCACTGTATTGTATTCAGTATGGCCATAGATGACAGGCACAAAAGAAATGTAAGTGTCCTACTTGCGTCTAGATCAGCAAGTTTTGTTTGATTACGTTGCCACTCCACAGATGAAGGTGCTTCAAGATATGACATGTCTATGATACTGAGCAGTAGTTTATAAACAAAAGTAACATCTCCTCACAATAAAAATACATAATAGAACATAGTGCAGGAAGTGCATTCTCAATTATGGATTCTTAGAGCGTAACCTATGAGAAGGCTTGGAGAACATGCTTATAAGCTTTTACGATCAGTGTGAAAAACTTCTTTCATGTATACACACTCACACACAGCTCTTTCTTGATGAATTCTTGATTCTTTTCTACTGTGTTCTTACGATTTTCATCAAGTCTAAGACATCATTTATGCAACTAGCTGAAGAATTTTTGCCATCCGAAAGGTTTGTTTGTGCTGGTCTGAGATATATGCGCACCTGTAATCAAAGTCAATGCATGTCTATGGCAGTGACAGTTTCCCTGTAACATTGTTAGTGCTCGGTTTTCTCCACTCCATATACACGCTGCATCATGTCAACTAGACATTAATCTATATCCTTTATTTTGGGGATCAATTTATTGTCCAGTATAGAAGGCCATCTTTAGTAATAGCAAATTTGTTTTAATGAGGATACAGACATTTTAAAATTATATACTTGAAGTCTATGGTCAAAATTTTGACAAGGTTATGAAAACAGTTTTTTTTTTCGAATACAAGATCCAGCTTCTTGAGTTGTAAAGTTTTCACATTTAACGTAAAACAAAAGAGATGTTAATGTGAAGCTATAATATCTCAAGTTATTTGAACCCAATCCAGAAAAAAAAGGTTTAAAAAAAAAGTCCCAATATCATGGCAGTGATCAAATACAATTTCATTGGTTATTGAACCAATGCATACAAAAGTGTGATAACCCTAGAATATTTCTTAAAACTATTCTTTCTTTGAGATCAATTTCGACAGGCCCATATGTCTCGCTTTATCATAGAATTGCTGCCCTTTCATTGCCTCCCCAATCTGGCTGCCAACACTCTTGTACACTTGATCCGTCTGCAAAAATTAAAGAGAAGAAACAAAATAATTCAGAACATGAATAAAAGATCATCTATGATTTATCCTGATAAAGGAAAACACATATTGATATATTTTCATTACTACTGCAGATGTCTTGATCAACAATATACAGCCCTGGAAAAAATTATTAGACCAGCTCCTTATAAAGGCCTATATGGCAAGTGTTGGCTATATCAGTAATTGAATTTTCAGAATGATTTCTACTAGCTAACTCATAATGAGTGGATGAATACTCCACAAAACAATTAGCTTGTGTAATAACTAATCCCTCGGACAATTACTGCCAGGACTGCCCCTAGGACAATTAACACCGGGCAATTTTCGCTGAAGGACATTTAATTCTAAGGGGCGTCCCAACGGATTGATAGTTCAAAACAACTAACAGAGTGTAAATATCCTAGATGCTAACTGTCCTCAGGGATATTCTCCAGGGGTAGGGGTTTGGGAAAAATGTCCTGACAGAAGTGGTCTGGGGATAATTGTCCAGGGGGTATGCTTGATTTTCTCGTAAAGCCATGTCCACTCCTCTGGAGGCAGTTTGTTCAGTTCTTGGTGAAAAATGGCTACATTTGATAATAGCAGCCATGCCTTGTGGCATTCTGTCAACAAGGTGTTTCCCCCTCACAGCAGCTCATTCATGCTGCAAGAATTTTTTTTTGTTTCATAAAATTGATTTTCCAATACCTTTAATTTTTATGTCACACGCACTGGTCTCAGTAGAATAATGAGAATGCCATGGTGCTCAGACAAAGAGTAGTAACACTTGAAATTCATCCTTTCAGACAATTATAGTCTATTAGGTGCTCCAAAAACTCTTTCTCATGGGAAAAAAGGGGTGTTGTAATTGTCTGGGGAAATTTGCCCTGGCTGTAGTCATCCCAGTGGTAACTGTCCTGGGGTAAAAAGTCATAGGGGTAATTGTTCTAGTTAGTAGTACATTAATCATGTATTAGCTGTTGATAATCATTTTCCTACTTCCATAGACAATGGACTTACCACTACTCATATACCCCAAAATGGAGCTGGTCTAATAATTTTTTCCAGGGCTGTATACAAACAAGTTACAGCATAGGAATGCAATGATATAGATGGCATGTAACTATTTCAGATTGTGAATTGCGATACAAACTTGTGAATTTTTGGAGACGACAATATACTCAACAAAAAATCAAGTTCCCCCAACATGCTTCTATAGAATCATCAATATATGGTGAAATTTATTCATGTAAAAAAGCAAAGTATGCAGAATTCACAACATTTTGATTGGTTATTTGCAAACAATTGATTTTGTTTACATAATGACATAATAGTTTTTATTGCAATTGGTATGAAAGAAAATTGCACTTTCCTTTTCATAGTACTCTTTTAGTTCCTCATAATGCTGTGGATTGGTTTTCCAAAGCTACGTTCTCCAGTGAACATTTGTTTTTATTTTCAGTTCTTGGTCGCTGGACTTGGTAGCAAGAAATACATTCTTTCTTGTGCTTTTCCGAACAGGTCATTTCAATTCGATCGGTTTTGGCGGCATGGTTGGGTTTTCTCTAAAGTAATATACAGTGGAAACTCGTTATAAAGAGCTCCGATATAATGAGATTCCCGATACTAGGTAATTTTGCTGGTCCCAGGTCTTTATGTTCTTTTGGTTTTTTACCCTGATATACTGTATAAGTGGTTATTTTCGCGGTGGTTTTATTTTCGCGATTTTCGCGAGTTGGTCCTCGCGAAAATTTCCACTTCAATATATGGCTATTTATAGTAACAAAAACATCACAAAAATCGCGAAATTAAACCCTCGCGAATTTCCCTACCTAGTCCAAAATCGCGAAAATATCTGTACGCGAAAAAAACAGCTTATACAGTAAGGAGATTCCTAATATAACAAGGTAATTTTCATGGTCCCACGGTCCTCGTTACAGTGAGTTTCCACAATAAGAACAGCAAATAGAATAAATGTAGAAAACCTTTAAAATAAATCCTTTCCAGATCACTGTGGTTTTCTGTTCCAGTTCACTTTTTTTTTATTGGACTAAAGTGGAACCTACATGTAATTATAACAAACCCCTTAGGACCAGTGAAATTTCCTGGTTATATTGAAACCTTGTTTTATCAGGGCTAAAAAGCAATGAAATACAAACGATTAGGACCAAGAAAATGACCTCGTTATATAACAGTGTTCTTTATAACGAAGTTCCACTGTCTTAACATTACTTAGCTGGTCCAGCATCTTGTCAGGGTAGGTGAACAAGCCATTTTTATTTAACCCAACAGACTACCATAAAAAAAAATGGCATGGGTCATTTATTAATCCTGTAACTGCAAGGATGTCAAAATTTGAACATTTCTGAAGTTTAGGAACTCTCTGCTGCTAACCTCCCAGTCACATTCATGGCCACATCCCTCCTGTTCAATTCACAAACTTCTCATGTTCCGTACGAGTCCACGCTGGCTGGCACACGCAGACCTCCTATGGCGCTCCACTACTCTTGATCTCCGGCCCATGCATCAAGAAATCACATGTTTTTCCCATACATGAAAACAACCAAACTCACTGTAGGCGATAATACAGTGTACAATGGAGTGAAAACTCTAATTCAATCAATTTCTTTTAAAGTCCTTGGTTCAAATCACAATTTAAACTCCAAAATGTCACTTTCTCCAAATTTTCCTGTCTGGGACATGGAAATGCTCTGTAATTGACGATGATATCTTTCACATGTACATGTTTAATTGAAGGAATGTTAAAACTTTTTTTTTTTAATTCTCTTTTTAATTTGATTCTCATTCATTATACAAGACATTGTTTCTGGGTTCTTGTATCTTTTGAGAGGAATAATAAATTTGAACAAGAAAATGTGTAAATGTTCTCCTCCTGTTATTGCATTCAATCTTTCCAACACTCTTCAGGCAAAAATGGGTAGGCCTATTGATGCATTTTTAATTTTCTATTTATTTCACTACAACAATAGAAAACCTTGATGTTGGACATGTACATGGATGATTCTTCCGTTTGCTAATCAACAGGCATCTTTTGTTTTATGCAACAGTTGAGAATCTGAAATAGTTCGTCATAGAAGTTATGGTCTTTCGAACCAGATGCAAGCAAAATGACTATGCATGCACAAGGAGGATATTTATGACTGTCGAAATGGGAAACCTTTATGTTTAACATGTATTCTTTAATTCTTTTATTATAGAAATATTGATTGCTAAAGATATAAGAGATTATGGAAATGTCATTTGTTCATTGTTCTTCTTCTAGTTTTCAGACAGTTTTGATAGATATTTCATTTAGCATCATGTTAGTACAATGTCATTTAGGTATTTTCTTCTTTTTAGAATTATTGTTCATTCTTGAGTCATGGTGGATTGGTAAATACATGCAGTAGTAATCATACTTTTTCCATATCACCAGTAATATGTATACACTCATGGTTATGTTGCCAAAATATGTTAAAGGTCCTGTGTAGTTTTGGTAAGCCATCCAAAAAATTTCGTCAGATTTCTTCGATTTTAGACGATAAATACCAAAATACTAGCCATACTGCTGTGAAGTTTTTTTCATCCCCAAGTGGAATTTTTTTTTTTTTAAATGAGAGGCAAAAACCAATTTTAAGATACCAGGCCAGGGACGTAAATTCCAACAGCACTACACACGTGTACGTCCTGTGTGTATAAGACACACACACACACACACTACATGTATATCCAAACGAAGTGCGGGGATTGTGGAAGGGTCCGAGGAGTATAGGGCAGTGTATCGGCAAAAGCATGATTTGGTGTTCTTTCAGATATTTACACTAAAATTCAACGAAAATCATGGATGGAAGACCAACGAATCTCGCGGACTCACACGCGTATCTTTTGGTACAAGGAGAACAGTATGAAACTATATTGAACCCGTTTCATGCCAATTTTCTTGTTGCTGCCAAAACTATACATAATTTTCATTATTGTGAGTATTAAATGCGCAAAGTGATCATTTCTCATGCAAGGAAATTTTGTGCAATAAATACATGTACAGTACATGTAGTAGTGCTAGGTCGAAGTAATAGCTGTAATGCATTGTGAAATATGGATATTGTGATTTACATATCAGTCAAGAAATAAAACAGACGGATATCTTATCAGATAGAATCTGGATTTTTAGCAAGTTTATATGTTTACATGTAGTAACACACATCACTGAGTTGATTAATTCAAAGCAGGAATATCTGCCTTCATTCAAAATGCTGGCTGTATGACATTATGTACTATACCCTTATCCCTCCAGATTAATTCCGTCTATTGGATACAAATCAGTTGTTAATAGATAGGACCAAGCACTAATAAGTACAAATGTGAAAATCAGTATGGATATGTGTACATGAGAGGGAGAGAGGAAGAGAGAGAGAGAAAGAGAGAGAGAGAAAGAGAGAGTTGTGGTTCTTTTAATCTTAAATATATGGAGTGTACTGCATCTCGATCCCATATAGGGCCTATTGAAAGTTTAGTGATTTTATTAACAGTTATTTCCATGTGTTCAAGGATAAGAAAACAGATTTACTCCTTATTTGTATCCCATCAGCTGTGGATTTAGCATCATAGACTGCTATTGATAAAGGCTAATTAAACTCTGTTTAAGTTATGGAGTGCCAAGTGTCAACTTTTTTCTTCCTTACACATGTGGATTCCAATTATTCTGTGGTTTTTTTATCATTTTTTTTTTTTTTTTTTTTGTAGATTCCAGTTATTCTGTGGTTTTTTTATATTATTATTTATATTTAATTTTTATCATTTAGAAATTTTAATTTCCTAATTTCATAAATGTTGGTTCATTTAGTTACTGAACTACAGCAATTGTTAAAGGATGAAGAAGTCGAAACTTTAAGCTTTATCAAGATTTAAACCTGCATGGATTAGGTTATATCTTCTTATGAATATTGGCCATTTTGGTTGTTTGAGATTGTGCACTTTTTTGTGGTCTTGACATCCATTGACCAGGTGTCAAAATAACATAGTAAGTGCATGAATGCTTTCATGTAATGCACTATATGAATATGAAATGTGTTTATTTCTCTTACTGTCTCATTTTGAATTTTGTGTATATTTTGATAAGAATAAATTATGATCAGTGCTAATTGTCATTTGTGGACATATTTTGTGGCTGTCTCAGTATTACATCTCACTATGGCATCTTTGACTCTTCTCTTTTGTGAAATCAGTACATGTATCAAATTTATTCAAAGCCAAATAATTTGGCTCAGAAAGTGGGCAGGTTTATTTTCTTCCAACACACCAACAAATAAGGCCATTTCCAACATAATTTGCAATAGCTATTCATACTTTTATTTATGCAAATTCATATCCTGAAAGACACCGAAGCGCTCCTCCAACTAATATACATCCAGAATAACCAAGTTGCTACATGTTTCTTATAGATGTAGAAATCAAACTTTTCGTTTAACCATCTCGACCATCAAATATGAGATTCATTTGCATCTTTTCAACAGGAGCAATCACACCAAAAAATGATTTGCATGTTTTGTTATCAGACAAAAAAACCAACCTCAAAAAACTATGGGACATTTGAAAGTTTAAAGAGCATAAGATAAGGGGGAAAATTGATCCTATACCCTTGCTAATGTTTTTTTTTTTTTTTCACAGAAGTAGTGAAGTAGTATTTGAATGGGATATTTTTGCACCCAAATATACAGAGCAAAATATTTTTTGTGTGTTGATTGGTCCTTTCTAAAATAATGCTAAAATCTTTAACATACTGCAGATGACTTAAAACCTATCATCCAATATATGACTTAGATGCACAATAGAGTAATAGTTTCAATTCATTAAGGCTCGTTCAAATATGCCGCAGAAACTGCCTTAAAAAAAAACAAAAAAACACAAGGGGTTTTAAGCATACTATTGCGCTCCACATTCCCGTATCTTATAACACACAGGTTAGTGACCTCTAGGACCTCTGTTGTGTCATGCATCCTGACTTGCCATTCATTCAATACACAAAATCATGGCGTTTTTCTAAAGGCAGTTTGCCGCGGCATACATGACAAGCCTTTATCCAAGCAAAAGTGATTATTCTCAAGATTAAATGATTCAATACAATGAAAATATATTGACTGTTTCCAAGGTAATAAGCATAAGGATAGATTCCAACCAATACCTGCATGAAGACTATAATATTTCTTAAACAATAATTTCCTAGAAAATGGCCCCTGGTATCTCAAGAATAAAAAAATATATCATTTCTGAGGAGCAAAACATGAAAATACAAAGGCAAGCATGGAAGGCAAATTTAAGTAGGAACTAATATCCCATAGATTTGAATGCAATGATATGATCAATAAATCTAATATAATTATTCTGTGAGATAACTTAGCAAAACGAGGTGGCATGAAAAGACGTGTCCGGAACTGTAGGCAAAAGACGAAAATGATGATGATAGTAGTGAATTAAAAGTTGTAAGTTGACATATGTAATGAGAGTTTTTCTAATATCAAGCTTAACAATATATTTTCCAGCTCTATGGTTTAATGATACGTCTCTTCCTTAAATACAATAAAATTGTGATTTTCAAGAATGTGCATTTTGTGTTCTGGACGCGTCTTTTCGTGCTGCATTTCGCTAAGCTACCTTACATATAATTCTAATATACAATGGCAGAAAAATATAACACCCTACGAAACATCATGTATCAATCATAAAATATAGTCGCAAATGACTAGAGTCATGGTATACATTTATAGTCAACAATAACTGCAAGCAATTATCAAATTTTTCTATCCCGGTACTATAAAATTTACCAAAAGCAACCGAGGTATCGATAACCATGATAATAATATAAAATTGAGCAGCTTTGATAATAATAATCACATTCATTTAAACAGGAACCTTAAAATCTCATTAATAATGAAAAAAGTTAACATGAAATTGAATTAACAATCCAGTTACAAAATAATCATTACCGTATTACAATGATCAAGATTTGCATTGCTGTTGATTTTTAGTCATTGTTGCATCAGACATGTACAATTAATTGAAAGGTCATGGCAGAGTTTACGATGACTATTACTATGAGCAGACTAAGAAGACATTGCATTTATTTATAGTTGGGATATGAAAACGCTATTAATGCAAAGCCAAATACATCTGTGATATGAACAGTTCAATAAAAATTGTGCTACACGTGTATTGTGAGCCTTCAAGTCAGAGAAAAGACCCAATCAGCTCCAATGCAGGCAAGCGTTAGTCTAGTTGCACAACTTCTATGGTTTTTAGCAGTGCAACAGAGCTATAAATAGGATTTTAAAATAAAGGATGTGTCCTAGAAAACAGAAGTACCATTACGGTGAATTCTGCAGACCCACTTAACATACCTAGAAATATTAAGGCAAGCCTGTTTGGTTTGGGGCAAGTTAGTTAACATAAATACCCAAAAGAATGCATTACAGAGCAATGCATCGAAAGCACCACATAAACTTATAGGTACAATGATAAAAATAAATAACGTTCAACCAATAAGTTCTTGCTAGTGCAAATTTGTATACCCACATGTCAATTAAAGATAACCAAAAAATCAAGGTACATGTACATTGTCAATGTAACGTAAGTGTAGGTCAAGCCCAGTGGAAGGAGCAGCTAGTTGGGGTTTCACTATAGCAGAAATAAGATTCCTTCCAATTGTTTAATTCCCTTTTTCTTTTTCTTTTTAATCAGCGCTCTTTATGAGTTTTCCAGGAGTGTTCCAGAGGCTTTTACTCTCCTTACTATACACACAAACTATTTCCACTACAAGTACTCTCTCAGCATGGGAATACATGTGGCTTGTACATGTACAAATAAAGTTGAAGATACATGTATGCTTACAAATGACTAGAATCCACAAAATTAATTTGGAAGATGATATAGAGAGTTTAAAGAGGGGAAAATAACTTTTCTTCATTCCACATGTACATAACATTTCCCTCTCTGCAGCATTGATATAAAATATTTGTCTACAAGGTATGC
Organism: Heliocidaris tuberculata; assembly: GCA_025618425.1. Lineage (NCBI taxonomy): Eukaryota > Metazoa > Echinodermata > Echinoidea > Camarodonta > Echinometridae > Heliocidaris > Heliocidaris tuberculata. The sequence goes on along the minus strand of CM046836.1, from coordinate 12,201,812 downwards.
ACTTTCATGCTCTTTCACATTAAGACAGATCTAACCGAGTTGCATAAGAAATTTTGAAAGATTAGCGTGAGAATATCGGGTACATAACTACATGCAACACATACGACAAATAGCATAAAATGGAAGTCTGCAGCCTCTTCATACTAATTCTCTATCATAGACAATCAGAGAATTTTCCTCTTCATTAGTCTGAGCTTGATAAACGAGACCAATAACAGCCAGGGGCGTCGCTAGAAGTGTGTGTGTGTGTGTGTGTGTGGGGGGGGGGGGGTGTGCAACATCCCCCTCCGTAACAAAATTTAGTCTCCTAATTTGACATTTTCATTGGCTGTTGGCAAATCACAAAAACTGATGACCATTTTTTTGGCTTGTTGGTAAATTGGTTTACCCCCCTCCTGAACAAATGGTCTGGCGAAGGCCCTGATCAGAGCTTCCTGGTAAGACAGTCCTAAACTAAAATTGTCCACCTTCATTAGCCCGAGAAGAGCAACGCCCGCGTTAATTTATGCACACGAGCGAAACATGAACGGTACTGGAGATGAGGATTAACGATTGCTTCAGATCAAACAGAAATCTTCATAAGACAACTGAAACTGAAATTCAAGTTCAAATGACATCAATCACAACCTTCCTTCAAACTGAAAAGTAATATGATTAAACATGGCAGCACTTTATATAGTTTTCTTATTATGTAATTATCCACAGTTTTACTGTGTCTAAACATGTATCGATAAAATTACTTTATACATATTTGTGCTGTTCATGCAAATTTACGAGGGAAGAGATATATACACCAATCACTGTTACTGAGAAAATCCAATATGTGTTTTACACATATTTAACAAGACTACAATATCGGTTAAATACAAATGCAAAATGGCAGCTCCACATATTATTACCACGATACATACTTTGGTTGAACATGCATTAACCTTCTTTCCTTCTTAAACACTATAAATATATCACACACTGCACATTTTATTACCATACAATCCACCTACTCTCATTTTCTGGAATAATATCCTAATATTACTGCACATCTCTTTATTTCTGTTGCGATAGGCTATGACTCATTTCTTTGACATTTACACGTACGATTTTTCGTTTCAAATAAACAATCAAGTTTGTACAGCATTCGCATGGTATACATAAGTTTCACAGCCCACATTTACGGGTCTACTTCCACATTATAGGTTTGACCCAGTAACAATTCACATACATATACATGTAGTTTGGATTTAGTATTTTGCTTTTCTACAAGTACATCAATACATATTAGTAGAGACATTGAAAATGGTATATGATATTCTTATTTGACCAACTGCCCTAAATATCATCACAATCACATGTACATTGTATATCATTGTTGCATAATCATAAAACTGTTCCCATGATGGGTCATATTTCATTTCCAAAGAAAGCTTTAACAATTTTCTACTGAGCAATCAAGTTAACAGATTATTTTTGCACTTAAGTTAGCTTTTATGTTTCTCTCCAATAAGCCTGCATTCAACTGTCTCCAGCAAAGAGAATCATAAACTGTAAAATCTTAAACTGTTGCATACATGAAAACTTTGAGAAGTTTAAGAGTGGTTGAGATTTGCAGAAGTTTCATGCCGCAAAAATATTAAAATTAGAGTACTAGTAAACTACCGGTATAATTATTCTGTTTCATATATTCTATCATAAATACGCTTCATGGTATCTAATTTACACACAAGTACAATGGTTTTGGTCTAAATTTGCATACATAATTCGAATACATACATATATTTCAATAAATGTACCTTGTAATAGACAGACTACACACTAGAGATAGGTACAACAGAATGTGATTGAGCATCACTGCAGCAAACCCAACACCACTGCTATCAAGAAGACGATGGTGATGGCAATGTTGACAGCTCCTCGGGTGTCTGTGAGCAATCCATCCATAACCCTTGCTGGTTCTTTCTGTACACCCTGGGTTTGTTGCCAGGGAAGACAGTGAGGGTGGGGTGGGGATGGTTCATCACAAATCGGATGGCATCCCTGATACCTTCCTCGAAGTATGGGGGCTCAACCTCCGGCGATGTGGACAGGTGCTGGAAGAGCAAGCAGAATGTAAAAAAATGAGTTAAATAAATAAGAGTATGAATCCAATTAAAATAAAACATTTTGTATGCGTAATCTTGATCCGATTCTCCTGCAACTTCTATCTTTATTTCTTCCTATTTGTATTTCTCCCTCACTCTTTCTCTTTCAAATGTAATCCTTCTCTCTCTTTCTTTCTCTCTTCAGTATCAAATTTTTCTTTTCTCTACTGTCTAAATGCTTACCTTCTTCAGAAATACACTTCTTCTTTCTCCTTGACCACTTACCGTTTCATTATTTAGTATCGTATTTTAGTATCATATTAATTAATAAGCAGTGAAGTAACCAACTTTTACTTATATGTACAATAATAATGCTTTTTTACCACAGCTTTTAACATGTATATTCCAAGCCCTTTTTATGTGATTTTATTAATGTAACTTATTTTACAAACTTTTTACACAATATTTTACATGTTTTATTAATATTGCAATTTGTATTAATATTGTAAATGTAAAACATGTACAATTCAGTCTGTGTACTGCTAATCATGTTTTGATAAACCTTTATTGAATTGAATTGAAAAAAAAAAATCATGACTACATCTTTAACATGCCTCGGCCCAGGTAGTACAAAGAAATACTGTAAGGTACATGTAAGTGTTACAGTCAGGGTTAACCTTAGCCCTAATCGTACTGTTTATCTTTCAATGATGTCTTTGAAATTCACTAAGTCTTTTAATCCCAGTTTACCAACTTTTTATCTGGTGGTTGACAGTGTTTGTCATTCTTATGACCCTATGACCTTTGGCCAATGGCATCTGATGTCTTCAGTTCATCATACCATGGGTTATATAGGCACTTCAGCCTAGTTGGTGGAATCTCGTTCACTGTACTGCAGCTACATTGCAGTAAGAGGTTTCATATAGGACTTTGTGACAGCTGATATCTCACTTCCAATATCTCATCATTTCATATATTCAAATGCAACAGGTTTGATTGATGAAAAGTGAAAACTACAGACCTCCAGAATGTTTAGAGTTTTTTTCAAGAGGAAATAATACTCTCCTGATAAGATGGGTAAAACTCACCTCTCGAATGAAAGAGTCTGGTTGGAGAAGCCAGTTACCAATGTAAGGCATGGCCCTGTAGGTGAAAGGACTGATCATATGAAGTCCAGTACTGTGGTCATAAACATTCCGCATCTGTAAGCAATAGGATTAAAAATACAAGAAATTATGAAAACCGTAAACATTTCTGAACATGAAACTTAATATGCATGTGCACTCTGTATTAAGAAATAGGATTAGGATGCATGAAAACTAAGAACAATTCAGAACACGAACTTTATATGAAATAAAGTCATGGGATGTACACTTGCTTCAAGCATTATTAAAAGCATTTAAACATAGAAATCATAAAAAGGTATTCACATCTTTGGAATAAAGCCTTTGTCTACTGTCTAATGAACTTCAACCATAACACTGAAATGTTTAGTGTTTCTACCATAACACATAAAGTTGTTGGGGATTTCATCATATGATCTGATCAATTATTTTCAAATTTCTGAACCGTCTTATCCATTGTAGCATTGTTCCTCACATCTGTTTCTCTCATTTTTCCACTTTTATTAAACCAACTTGGATCCAATGTGGACTTCCCCTTTAAAAGTGTAAATACATGCAGGGGTAATGAAGAATAGACTTACATGGTGGTTACCAAACAGCGTATAGACGCTTCTCAGAGGCTTGTCAGGACCCTTATCAGCAAAGGATGCTGGGAAGATCTCCCCGCTTTTGACATCCACAGCTGTAAAAGGAAACCACATAATACATATATAAACATGTACATGTAAAATCAATGGGCTTAAAGTGCACCAACTACCTGAAAAAATAATTTTTATAATGCTAGAAAGTATAAAATTAACCTCAAAGAAGTTTATCTGGCATTCTGTAGGTCAACAGCTCAGGAGTATGAAAGAAATATAGGATGCTGGCGCGGAACCGAACTTCCGAGTTGGGTTCCATGCAAGCCCTTATCTTGGCAAGCGCGTATGGGTGCGTCGAGTAGTCTACTCACGAGTCACTTTTGTCCTTACAGAAAGTGTAATTAAACTTGCAATATCTCTTTATAGAAGTACCAGTAATATTTGAAGCCCATATTTTGAATATAGTATAATTACATGGAACCTCTAACATACAGAGCAAAATATTTTTTGATGATTGGTACCCTTTGAAAGTTACTTTAATGAATAGTAAGAAATCCTAAATATGAGCAATGATGCTATGCTTTTGATATTCCTAGTGCAAAACATCACTCACATCATACAAAGTTTGTACTTCCTCAAGCTCCATTCAGGCATGACATGTACACCATCTAAAACAAAAAGTCACAGCATAACTCTACGGGGCAATATTTTGCCTGATTTTCATAGACTTGATGTCAAGAGATGTGCAAGATTTGAAAGAAAAAAGTCATGAAACCATGCAGCATTTTTTCCCCCCGTTGTGAATATATCACATCATTTCGGGGGGGGGGGGGGGGGGGGGGGGTGCATGATAGCCCCCATCGCCCATCCTTGAGAGTTGAGGGTTCCTCTATCACCCCTCAGCAAAAAGTTGTTAGTCCTTAAACTTACCTACACCATAGAGGATTGGCCAGTGTATACCATCCTTCACTGTATCATTCAGATCTGTCAAAAGAGACCACATATAAAATCATGACATGTTATGTCACTGATTTAAAATCATGAACCACTACAGTAAATTACAAATAGCACTAAGGAGATGAAAGATGGTACAGAGGGCTCTGGCAAACCCTAGTTCTTTCCAATGTTGATGTTAAAGGTTGGTTCCCACTACACACCTGACAATCATAGTACAAATAATATGTGCTAAAGACAAAGCATTGAAAATGACAGCCTCAGAGACTTCTCACTACTCTTATGAAAATTGATTTGTACTACATGAATGTTGCAATATTTAAACTCACGTGTCACAAAGCTATCTATAATTCAGACAATCGAATACCGGTACTATCCTGACAATAACTCTAAATTCATGTTCATCTGATGATTATAACTCACAAAGTAAATATTCCTAATTTAGAAAAGATATTTCGACTAGCGCAAAACCAAAAACTTTTGCAAACTACAAGGATTAAAGTATGTGATTCGATCATTTGGCAGCATGGAATATTCGTGAATCTGGACCATTTACAAAATTAACAAAAGTTTCTTGCATGTGATAGTTACACCTTCACAGAAAAGCACTTCCTGTATGTTGTGGTGACTACATTATAGTTATACAATTATACAGGGTGGCCCAGGAAGAATGCAACACCCGAGATCTGCAATTTCGATGACATCATGGACACAATGTCCTTAAGTTTTTTTGTTTATTAGATTGCAAATTCTTAAAGCAGCAAGAAATTTGAGCATAACGGCTTTCCATACAACCTCCATTTCATTCATGCTCTCTTTGTTTTCAAAGCGAGAGCAGTCCTGCATTTTTCTGATTGCATGAGAAGAGCCATAGGCAAAATTTCGAAAATGACAATGCCTCACAAAATATAACCGTACAATCAAAATGCCTTTCCAAAATTTGATGATCTTGGTGTCATTTTATTCGGAAAAGAATTTTCTACCCAATAAAACATAAACTAATGATGTTGTGTGAAGGACGTCTTTGAAATTGCAGATCTCAGGTTGCATTCTTCCTGGGCCATTCTGTATATGTTTTTTCAAATTACCCGACATGCATGCTGTGACAAGGTGAACGTCATGTAGACACTTGTTAAATATACCTGCATGAAATAAAGTGAGAGAGCACAATGCAAATGTAACTTTGCAAACTGTTTCATCTTTTTATTATTTCACTAATGTTACAAACATTAAAACCATTTAAAAAACTCTGCACTGTAAACTGCATTAGAGTTGCCAAGATGTACAATAAAGATGTACAAACATTGAAGCCGAAGATGAATTTCAAACTTTCATGATTATGTTCTTCCATCCATTAAACTTGACTACTATCATTAAGGAGATAATGTACACGTTTGTAAAAGCACAAGACGGGTCATTCTAAGATATCATGGCAAGTTCACTGTAAAATGATTTTAACCAAAATCTACTACTCTCTTTTGAAATATATACTACATGTCTTATGCGACATATTTTATTAATATTTCAAGTTCTACTAAAAGAGTATAAAACAAGGAGCACACTACAAAAAGATGGTAATACAAAACAGAATATATTGCAGTTACGGGGTGAAGTACCAGTAGCATGCACGCATTTTTCACCTCAAACTTGAATTTGATTTGTCATGATTCAAAGTTTATACTCACTGAAGACATTTGTTGATATTTCTATTGACTCTCTTCTGCTGTCACAGAATCCACCAAATATGTGTAGTTCTAGTCTGCATTCAATAGAGAAAACAAAAAAAATAGAGTTCACTGCCATTAATGTATATCGAGAACCTCAACAATACATGTACCTCCTATATGTACATCAATAATACAAAAGAGCTGAGTGAGAATTCTAATAACACCTATGTTTTCACTTAAAATGAAGTGTGGAGAAGAGTAAGACCAGGTAATAGTGAACAACAGACCAAAAGGTCACCTAAATGTCCAGATCAATAGGAAATAAGCAGAGCAATGAATAAATATAGTCCCAGCTGATGCCATGCATTAAAGATATGCATATTCATGAGGAGACACAACTTTGTAGCAGCATGAGATTTTGAGAATCTTCCTACTTTTCGACAAAAATCAAAGATATACAGTGAAAAACTTGGGGGCATCTTACAAGAAACCGGATGGGGCTTCCAACGTTCAGTTTACACAGAGGATTTTTTTGTATACCCAAACCTTGTTAAGTGTGAATTAACCTGTCGACCACTAAACTGACTAATTCCCTTAGGCTTAAAGGGAAATCCAACCTTAATAGCAAGTTGCTTTGAAAGAAAGAGGAAAAATCATAGAAGCAGACTGGTGAAAGTTTGAACGAAATCGGACAAGCAATAAGAAAGTTATGAATTTTTGAAAGTTGTAATCACTATACATAGGGAATTTCAAATTGGCTGAATAGGTAATGTCACTGTGATGTACCTAGCTGTGGACAACTCCCTCATTCACTCCAACACACAAAATGACTAAAATGTCACTTTTATCAACATGTATTACTCAGAAGGATCTCTTTCTTTCATGAGGACCTATAACAATATGCTATCTCCAATATATTTTGAGTACTGCCCCGAGGGTAAAAGCGCCTCGAAGAAAACCGCAAATTAATGATATTTTTGTGTACGACAAATGGGAGAGTTGTCCACGAACATGTCACAATTGAATCACCAAATTGCCAATTTGAGATTCGCATAGATGTAGTGATCTCATTTTTCAAACATCCATAACTTTCTTATTCCTTGTCCGATATCTTTCAAACTTTCACCATCCAGTTTTTCTTATTTTTCTGCTTTCACACAAACCATCTCATTACCAAGGTTGGATTGCCCTTTAATACAAGACCCACCTATGTGTACTTACCTTCCTTCACTGCTTCCAGTACTGAGTGCGGTAATAGAGGAGAGCATGTTGCTGATACCACCCTCTATTCCATGGCCATCCAGGTGAGCCAGAGCTGTGGCTCTGCTCCCTGTGTGGCGCAGGACGATGATGTGGCAAGTGGTGGCATCGTCAGAACCAAGGACCTTTACCACACCTATAACAAACATGGTGTGGATACAAGAGAGTGAGTGTTCCCTTTTAGAGCCCGGTGGATCCAAACAGAAATTGCGATGGAAACAGACTAACTCAGGTTCAAGACCATGTCAGTGTTATAGTGTCCTTGAGCAAGGCATTTATCTTCAGTTACACAGTCCCTTTGATAGGATTTAGACCTTCAGGTCTCTTGAAGCATATAGAATAAGATATGATAATATGTTCAAGTACATAATGACAGAATTAATGAAATACTCACTATCACTGGGAATAGTAACAGCATATTCTCTCTGGTTGACATAGAGAAGGTCTATGGGTTCACAGTGGCGTAGTGGCTTGCTACTAAAAGCTTCAGCTTCAACCTATCAGGAGAAAATCAAACAAATATCTGCCAGGTAATACCATTCATAGCACAAAACCCTGATGGTACACTTTCTTATTTGATCCATCGCCAAATTGAGAACACAAATGAACATTTGAAAAAGAATTTTTAGTTCGTTGTTGTTCAATGGTTCATATTGTTTTGTTATGAATAAAACAATTTTGAAATTAGGATGACTTTTAAAAATGACACACAAAGAAAACAAATGCAAGATTACCTTAAGGCTTACAACAGCAACAGGCAGGTTTCCTGAACAGATCTAACTTGGGGGGGGGGGGGGGGGGGGGGGTGATTAAAAAATTTACAAATGTCTTGAAAAAATTATTTTCTTAAGAATTTCTAACAATCAAGTTCTAGCCAAAATGAAAAATTTTCTTCCCCCTCAAAGGAAATAATGTATTACATCTCTATAGAGAGTATACATGTATATTGACTATCCCATATAACTGCCTCCTTCTCAAATTAGTACTGTAAAACCAGAAATTTTTGCGTGCATGAAACTTTCGCGAATTTCGCGAGTGGTCAAGTTTCGCGAAAGTTTCACACTGTGATAAAAATCAAATCACAATTGAAACAACATGAAATTATTGCAATTCGTGAAAGTTTCTTGCAGCAAAATTGGCTGTCATTAACGATTCGCGATAATTTTTATGTTCTGAAAGTTTCTGGTTTGACAGTATGGTAGTGGATCCTATTTCCGAACACTTTTCAGAAAATCAATGATAGCAAATAAAATATCAAACGAATATCTGTCAAACTTACAAAATGAATGCTTAAAGTCCTACAGAAAAAGAAATTGGTGGAATTTGAAAAAGACAACGTAGATCTAATGCGATATTCCCTTCTGAACGAACCCCTTCCCAACGACGTGGCATTTTGGCCCCTTGAAAAAGGTATTGTATTACCAAACGTGTGAAACCCATGGGAAAAAAGACACAACCTACCCCGATTTGGGACCAACGGGGTGGCGACTGGGGGTGACGAGAGAGCAGGTTATTAGATATTAGTTATGTTTTTTTGCCTCATTTTATGATCTTTTGCCCTGTGTTCTGTGTGTCAAATAGTGTGGAGAACATACACATAGTCCCACACGTGTGAAAGCCATTTTAGGCGCTTAACTGTACGCGTTCTGTAATACAATGCTGTTCGGTAATACAATCCATGACTATACATTGGAGGCCAACTGAGAAGGATCTAAACTCATTCTACTTCAAATCCAGATTACAGTCTTTCTTACCTTGAACTTGGGATAATCCTCAGCCAATTGCAGAACGTTCTCCTTGGGTTGATAAGGTTTCCCATCAACCATGAGAGGCATGATGAAGAGAGCTGTGGGATCAATCCCCAAACTTGGTTACTCCCTTTGGTGGGTAGTGGTACACGGTAGGTAGGGGAAAAAAAGAATTTGATTCAGATTTCATTTTCTTATTTAGTAATATATACTGATGGGGAAATGAGGAAGATAAAGAAGAAAGGAAATAGAAAAAATACATAAAGAAGGCAAAATAGAATAAAGAATATAAGAATGACAAAGAATTTTTAAAAAAATGATATCGAATGAAAGGAAAGAAAATTGAAAAGGCCCACTGAACATGACTGTTCAGTAAGGAGAAGTAGTTACATGATCAGATTCTAAACTTAGTCTCAGAAAGGGGAAATTCCAGGTGGATTTATAGGGGCAATGAGAAGAAACTTAAAAGGAAAAAAAAAAAGGAATTAAAATAAAAGGAATATCCCTTTTAAACAAACGGAATAAACCAAAAAATCAGAAACAAGGATAAGAATAAAGAAGGAGAAATGAATAGCAAAGAAAAAGAAAATAGAGAAGTATGAATCAGAAGCGAAGACAGAAAACAAGGAAATGGAAGACATAAATGAGAAGAATAGAAAGGAGACACAATAGAGAAGAGAACACAATGCCATTTTGCAATTGATTGCAAACTTCTGTGTTATGGGGCCCAGTTTTCAACCACTTATACCCATGTACAACTAGAAGGTTATAAGGAAGAGGAAGTATCTCCAATAACCTCGCATAAGTGTGAGTGAGGAAGTGGAGAAAATAAATTTATTCAAAGTCAATGAATGAGTATGACAACATCCACTTAGTCATACATGTACAAGCTTATCTGAAGATAACCTTGTCTAGACTAGCTTTTTCGGGTGAATAGGCTTCAATAGCTTTTGCGTATATCAGCAGGCCTTTTTCAAGTCATGCCAGTCTCACTTATACAGTATGTACAAGCTTATATGAAGATAACCTTGTACTCCAGACCACACCACGTACATGTAATACTATAGTGGTCATACTGACCACTACGCGGGACGAATGCAAAAATACTAGTCATTTTCTATCGCATGTACTTAAGGTATGGGGGAAAAAATTAGATATATATTCAAAATACTTCCTTTCAAATTCACCTCTTTAAAATCTCACTCCTACCTTAAATGGCCGTTAGGAAGAACTTCTGATATTTCCCACTCATGGGCCCTTGCCTATGTGGGACTGTGTCCAACATTCACTGTTGCAGCAGTCAAAAACAGACAACAAAATTGCTCTAAGCAAGATTTAATTTTCTTAAATTTGCTAGATTACCTGATTCATGGACTCTTCCACTCTTACTGTGCCACAAATTAGGGGATTCAGAATTGAAAGTGAAATTTTAAATAATTATTTTCCTCTCCTGTATGAATGATCTAGCCTGGAAAAGGGCCTGCTGATACACACAATAGCTATTGAAGCCTATTCACCCATAAAAGAGCTAGTCTGAGTACAAGGTTATCTTCAGATAAGCTTGTACATGTATAAGTGGATGTTTCCAGCAAAATCCAAAGTCAAAATCATGTCCAAAACCTAAGAAATCCCCGCCAATTTTTTTCGCGATCGCATGTTGTTTTCCTGCTACCGATGTTTTTAGACTAAATCGGCCAAAAAAAATTTGTCCACAACGAAACTCGGTATCGCGTGCACATCGATCTCTACGATCGCACATACGGAAAATCGGGACTTACGTGTGCGCGATAGGAACCGAACTTTTAACGACCGAATATTTTAGCGGGAGATGTCAGCGCTCACGGCGATCAGGAAATGTACACGATGACTTGCGATACCCCGTTTCGCCAGAAGTGACAGTAAATTACGGATTTCATTTTTGGAATTATCTTTTCCAACATCGGTGAGTTAAATTAATGGAATTTCATGAATATGTTGGTGTCGTATTTTGTAAATTAAATGCCGATTATGAGTGAATGTTGGTGACTTTTGTGCAGTGGTGTTTTGAAAGTGTCGAGGTGGATGACTGCCTAGAGTCTACACACTAAGTATAGTAAAGTCGCTATGAGTGCTCCAGACTAGCTTTTACGGGTGAATAGGCTTCAATAGCTTTTGTGTGTATCAGCAGGCCTTTTTCCAGTCTAGATCATTCATACAGGAGAGGAAAATAATTATTTAAAATTTCACTTTCAATTCTGAATCCCCAAATTTGTGGCACAGTAAGAGTTGAAGAGTCCCCGAATCAGGTTATCTAGCAAATTTAAGAACATTAAATCTTGCTTAGAGCAATTTTGTTGTCTGTTTTTGACTGCTGCAACAGTGAATGTTGGACACAGTCCCACATAGGCAAGGGCCTATGACACTCACAGTCACACTTATGTGAGGTTAATATATTAACCTATGAGTGATCTATGAGTGATCTGGATCTGGACATCAAGTTCAATGTCAAAAGACAACAGCCTGAACAATCAAATTTTAAATTGATAGATCTATATCATTATCAAGCAAACTTAGAAAATAATATGGACCAATAGGATATTTAACTGTTAGTATGAAAAACTGAATGGAATAAAAGAATCAAATTATATTTTAGGAAATATTGTTGTGCGGTGCTACGATCCGCACTCTTAATCTTATCCCCCCCCCCCCTTAAATTAAAAACACAAATTTGAACGGATGGGACTGAAGCTTGGATGATCGATTTTCTTCGTATATAGAAGCGCTCATTCACACACACAATTTCATTCTTAAACATTTAATTTTAAACAGCAGATATCAGAAAATTAAAAATTTGCATTCATGATTCATATTCATCTCAAACAAGCAAAACGATAAATTAAGAGTCAAACTTACAAAGTCTCTTCTTTCTGAGGATCACGTCAGGTGTATGGAGTGCCAAATATATCCTCTCTGTATATATCTGATTTTTCATTCAGAGCAATAACGTTCAGATAATTATATTTCAATCAATAACAGATTTTTGACCAATTTGTTTTCATTTAGAGAGAGAAACATCGTTCACTGAATTGTGTCTGCCTAGTGGAGAATCAGCACTATAACGCTGCAATTACCTCCCACCAGGGGCGGATCCAGGATTTCGTATGAGGGGGACACACAAATGCAGGATTGTCAACTTTGGGAAACTGCTTGGAGGGAGGGGGGAGGGGGGGGGGGGGGGTTTGGTGGCGACCAAAAATTTTTTTTCGCCAGCCCTCCAAAAGTCGCTCAGTGGGGGGGGGGGGGGTTATGGGGTCCAGTTCCCCTCCATAATTCTCTGACAAGCAACAACAACAACAACAAAAAAAAGGTGGGGGGGGGGCACAATCGCAAATAGGGGGGGGGGGCACGGGCCGGGATTGCCCCCCCCCCTAAATCCGCCACTGCCTCCCACGCTCTCAGTAATTGTGTCGAAATGTTCTGAATAATATAAGGGAAACGGAAATGGAACAGCTGAATTGGCGCCACAAATGTTGTTCGCATAAATTAATGTGCCATAAACTTGAAAGTAATGAACAGACAGAAGAGTTGGGAAGTTAAAGGGGGCATGAGGCACGTACCCCACATCGAATGGTGAAGAGAAGCAAAAGAAAGAGAAAAAAATGATAAAAGGAGTGAAAAGAAAATTAGAGATGGGGAAAGGAATTACGACAAAAATAAGATGATGGGACCCCTCCCGCAACCCCACTTTATGATACGGAATCAGTAAAGATAGAAATAATAAAATATTTGGGTTGATGCTTGATGATATATTAATCAGAATGTAGGGGTAGATCAATATCTCAAAGTCATCTTTTTTCAGCTTCGTGTTCTCCCTTTGTAGGTGCCCACTTTTTCAAAAAAGTACCCATTTTTTATCGGTGCCAACCCCCAATGAGAAAGATGCTCCACCGCCTCTATACTAATAGATATGTCCCAATAAAAAATCAATAGTAAAAATGAATGTACTTTCTATTTTATATTATGAATTTAATTCACTTTATAAAATTCCTTGTAAATAATGCTCCTGTCCAAAAAATCCTCACTGTTTTTTAAAAGGAGATATGTCTCAAATTTTTTTTGCTCGCCGCGATCGCAAATTACCATAAATTCATTGAAGGCTGCAACTAATGACACTGTAATATTGAATACATAATATCATTTCGAAATGATAAATCATGAAATTTGCAAATAAATGAAATATGGGGAAAAGAACGTCTGTCAACTACCCCCCCCCCCCTCCTCCCCCACCTTCATGCACGGGAATCACCGTTTGTTGTTTTGTTCCTCTGACTCCATGGTTAAGATACACCACTGCACTAGTCGAATCCCTTACGTCAACCTTCAACATAAAACGTTAGAACATTTTGAGTGTGTGCGCGCGCGTGTGTGTGTGTGTGTGTGTGTGTGTGTGTGTGTGTGTGTGTGGGGGGGGGGTTGACAACCAAATTTGCAGACAATTTTTTTTAGGTTCTGACACCCCTAATCCCCCCCCCCCCCCACAAACAATAATAAAATAAAATAGCATATGCAAAGATCTTGATCATACGGACCCATTTTAGCAAAGGGGAGGGGGGGGGGGGGGCTGACGCCTTTTGCCCGAATATTAACTTTTTAATTTCTAAATTTTCGTAGTGAAAATGTACAGAAGTTACATACAAAAGTTTCGGGAATATCGATGCCCAAATATGTCGATATTCTGGCACCTCGCTGCCCGAATATGAAGTTGTGGTTTCTTTCAATATTGGAACTTTGAACATCCTGGGGGGGGGGGGGGGGGGGGGGGGAGGAGGAGCTGCAGCCCATTGCTCCGGCGCCTCATACGCCTGTGCATACATACCCGAATGGTCAATCCAATTCTAAGGAGAATAAGATACCTCTCCATTTTCATATCATAAATAATTCTTATCTTTATTTTTTCATTGTTTCATTGTTGTGGTTTAGTGGATATGTCTTTATACTGCAGATCACAAAGCACGGTGTTCGATTACCTGTCACGCCACTAATGTTCTTTGGCAAGACATTAATCTACATTTGCCACACTCCACCCAGGTGAAGTAAATGGGTACCCGGTAGGGGGAATTTCCTTGAATGCTTGAGCACCTTATCATGGTCTCTCGGCTAAAGCCAGGGTAATAGTATGATTGCAGGGCCCTCAGGGAGAAAAGTATATTATGCTGATGAAGTTGCACTGGGTAAACAAGACACATTTTTATTATTATTATTATTATCATTATTGTTATTATTATTATTATTATTATTATTATTATTATTATTATTATTATTATTGTTATTATTATTATTATTATTATTATTATTATTATTATTATTATTATTATTATTATTATTATTATTATTATTATTGTTATTATTATTATTATTATTATTATTATTATTATCATTATTATATACGTGACAGAATGCAGGATTATGATATACTATATGCGAGCGAGCGAAGAGGTCGTTAAATTTTGTTTGATACTCTTATTCCTACCAATAGTTAGGGTGATTTGTTATTAATCCGCATATTGCGTAAAAAAAGAACTGAATAAGCGGTGTTTTTTTAGTTACTACACTTTAGCGAGGCGGCATGAAATAGTCTCTTCTCTTTTTTCCCCGTTATTGTTTTTTCTTATGCTTTCCTCACTATTCTTTATCTTTAGCATTCTCATTCCTATTTCTTCCGCATGACAGTATTCCCTTTCATCATAGGCGCACGGGCACACTTTTGCGAAAGGGGCTGACGCCTTTTGTCCCAGTATTTTTGCGAGCGAGCGAATTGAGCGAGAAAAAAATTTGTTTCCTTCTTTTTCTTTCCTTCCCTTTTCCTTTCCTTCTTTTCTTTCTCACCAATGTTTGTTTTCCTTTTCTTTCCATTTTCTTTTTTTTTCTCCTTTCTCTTTTCTCTTTTTTCCTTTTTCCTTTCCTCTTCCCTTTCCCTTTCCCCAACCTTTTTTGCCGACAGAGGTGGCGCATTTGCCGACAGCAAGTTTGAGTGTGCGTGCGTGTGTGTGTGTGTGTGTGTGTGTGTGTGTGGGTGTGCCCTTACATAGATACACTTGTGGGGTACAGAGAACAAAAGAGCACAATGATGGCCTTTATTCCGTCATGCTTGTGGGGTACAAAATTCAATAGGAGAAGTGCTTGTGGGGTACAAAGTACAAAAGGAGAAAACAATACAGTTCCCCACAAGTCAATGTGTGTGAGGGTGTGTGTGTGTGTGTGTGTGTGTGTGTGTGAGAGAGAGAAAGAGGGGGGGGGGTGACACCCCCACCTCCCTCTAGTGATCCCCTCTAGTGACCCACCCGGGATCGCCGCCCATGCTAAAACCAAAAACCAAATCGAAATAATCATACCAAAGCCACTTAGTCAGTATTAAAGGGGAAGTTCACCCCGAAGATTACTTGAGTTTAAAAAACTGCAGAAAAAATAAAGAAAAATATTGGCGAAAGTTTGGACAAAATCCGTTAAAGAATAACGGAGTTATGGACTTTTAAAGTTTTGATTTTGTGACGTCACATGCGAGCAGCTCCTCCATTATGTAATGTGATAAATATTCCGTAAAATACAGTTTTCTCAGAAAATTTAGAATATTTTCGTCTGTGCATTTGATATATTGTCAGAAATTTTATTCAATACTAGATTCTGAAAAGAAACAATATTAATTTATCGTGGAACGTAAAAAAAAATGCGAATATATGGAATATTTATTACATGACCAATGGGCAGCTGCTCGCATGTGACGTCACGAATCCAAAATTTCAAATACTCATAACTCTTTTATTATTTGACCGATTTTCATCAAACCTGCGCCAATATTTTTCTTTATTTTTTCTGCATTTTTTAAACTCAAGTAATCTTCAAGGTGAACTTTCCCTTTAAAGATTATGTCACATGACCCTTCATGCCAGAGTGGAATGATTTTCATTTCGACAGCCTCACGTGTAATATACATTTCTTATCTTTTCTGTGCTTCTGGAAGGGGCCGCTCCATCCTCAACTGGATACGCCATCGAATAAAAATAGGATTCTCACTGGTTGGATGATGATTGATGTGACCAGTGGCGTAGCGTGAGTCCAGACATTGAGGGGTATCGGGACCATGGGGGAAGGGGGTCATCAATTTTACTCAGTGGATGAAATTCAAATTAACAAGGTTATTAATTGAGGTGAGGGTAAAGGGTTCCCCTTTCTCTCTCCCCCTTTCCCCTCTCCATTCTCTTCCCTTTTGTTCCGTTATTTGAGGGGCACGCGCCCCACCCTGTAGCTACGCCACTGGATGTGACGGTAATGGTGATGGTAGGCCTATAAGGAGAAAATTGGACGATCCACAAATAATAAAATTCTATAACGGGTAGTTCGGTATTTCTACCAGAGCTATAGTTTGACAAAATTATGGCAAAGAAAGGACATATTTTCAGGGGGCAGAGGCATGGGAATAGAGCATGTAAGCAAGAGTAACATTTTTTTTCTTTCTTTTTTAGTAGGTCTTGCCCGTAGAGCTGTCGAATCGATCAAGAATTAGCGAAAATAACGGCAATGTTAACATTTTATCTAAATCCATTTAGTAGCAGGTAATGGACATCAGTTTTTGTTGGAAAATTGTTTGTGGAAAAAATAGGTAGGAAAAGATTCCTATTGTGTGTAACTACTGTATATAATCATACGAAAGAAATCATGTCTCCCCTCCTCCCATCTCTCATCTCTCTCTCTCTCCTTTCATCTGTGTGTGTGTGTGTGTGTGTGTGTGTGCGTGTGCGTGTGTGTGTCTCTCTCTCTCACACGAGTGCCCTTAATGAATAAATCAGCTTTTCTGCAATCATCTATCTCACATCTAAAGTATCAAGGAAAAATATAGGATTAAATCCCGTCCTTTCTCTCTTTTCTTCCTCCCCCCCCCCCGACTCACCGACTCACTTTCTCTCTCTCTCTCTCTCTCTTCCTCCCTCTTCTTCTTTCTTTCCGAGTCTGCACAAACTCCTTCATAAAGGCTGACAAATTCATATTACAATAAAAATATATTATTCATAACCCCTTCTCTGTATGTAAATGTAAGGGAAATGGTACTGATAGCAACGAAGAAAAAAATAAATTAGAAATTAGAAAAAAAAAGAATCATGTCTGGCCTGCCCTGCCCTTCTCATGATCAGTCATTGATCATGTTGTTTAGCATCATCCTAGGCCATACGCACACGTAAAATATGGAGTCAGGTACGATTTCCCATTTATAAGGCCGTTTATTACATGCAATAAACCATATCATTTTTTTTTACTTTAGAAATTCTTATATCATCAACCTCTTTACAAGTCCACGACCGTGCGCTATGCATACCCTGTTAAAATAACCAGCGTACTCTATAGCATTAAGTGTGTACATTAGTGGTAGAATGCTTGTTACTTTTAGTGTTTTCATCTAATAATCAATACCTACATTTTAGTTTTTGACAGTGCATAGCTGATTAGCGAAAACGCCGTAGCATCAAATGAATGATAACGTTTCCATTAGTGTTAGAAAAAGAAAGAAGTTAGTGAAGGATTTAGCAGTGCTATTAACCTAAAAAATATTTATAATACAATATATAATATTGCTATATAGTGCTTTTCTATATACGCAAACGAAATATCTATAAAAAGTCAAACAATATAAGAAACCATTTTCAAACATAAGGAAACAACATATTCTCCACTATTCCTTTAGAAAAAACTCGGGAACCACGTCGTAGCCCAAATACAACAAATTATACTCATTAAAAACTTACAATTTGACAGCTCTATAATCTACTTATCTCATATGGTAAGAAATAATTTCTTTCTTGTGCCTCAACTAAGCCAAATAGTCTAGCGTCTGCCAGCATTGCGTGTACTTACGGAAACCAAAGACAATCAGTCTTAGAATTCAAAGCGACTCCCTTAAGTTACATTATTGCTACGCCATTAAAACTGTTGCAGAAATAAATTCCACAATTTACTCATCATCATAATACATAAATTAACGTTACGTCATAGCAAAACACAATCAAATATTTACAGGCGTAGTACACATTTGAAAGACCAAAAAATAAAAACCAGAACTTAAAAAAAAAAAGAGAACAGAAATGAAAAAACATACATTATATGAATAAAGTTGGAATGATATTTTCTAATGACAGCGTAAAGAATGATCAGCATGTCTCGATATGAAAATGTATAAAGCTAACATGTACAAGCGTTTTAGCTAAAAACTGCTCAGAAGTTGTACAATGTTACATAATAACAAATCCTTTGTCGTTTCAAAACTTTATTTGCCTATTGATTAAAAAAATATCAAAATAAGACTCTTTTATAGATGAGCCTAAAAAGTATTGTTATCATCGTTACCAACGTGCTGTCCGTTTTTGGTTCCTGTTATGACTTTTAACTAAGAATCCACTTAGAGTCCACTTTTCAACCAACATTTCCCATACACTAGATGCGTGAAATTCTGCGTTTGACGTTTCCAATATGGATCGCAATCTCGCAAAGGGTGGTGAACTCATTCAGTCAAGACGTCTGAGAAAAGTCGCAACACATTTAGTGTGTTCTGTCCCTTATTACTCTGTTTTATAAGAATGTGAAATTCAAATTATATACAGGACAGCGGGGTATTTGACTCAAACAACCATATATACGGATGATGTTTGAAGCACGCAGGTCAAATATACAATCACACAGAGCAAAGTAATATCATGTGCATGTTGGTCACTAAAAATAAGATGCAGACACCAAGGTTATGATTACAACGTTGAAAATCATTGCTAAGTGGATATGTCTACTCTTCCATGGTCTTTTAAAAATCATTTTGGAATGCAGAGGTTATTGGAAAGAAACAAGCAGTGCTACATAATGATTATGCCCAAACACACAAAATCACACGAAACAGGATAATGTAATTTAATTCGAGATAATAGTACACACATCATTCATTATTACAATCATAAATGTGCATAGCAAGATTTTGTTCGGAATCAAGTGGTATTTACTGCCACCGCGAACAGTACAGAAAGAGGGTATTGTGGTATGAACACGTCTTCCCATAATTATGCTCTGTACCACTGCAGAACTTTGAGGATTGTGTACAACAACTTCAGTTGTCATTGGTATATAAAATATAAATCCAAACATTTATTGCAATTATTGAATGAAAATGTGCATTTCCATGATCTACATGAATGCTATTTGAGATAATCATACCCTGTTGCAATTTCTGACACGATTTAGTTACATAATGCATGAGAAACCTTGTTGTATTAAAGTCCAGTGCGAACTGGATATCGTCACATTGACCGATTCCTGATCCAAACTATGTAAGAGATCTGCTTTGGTTTAAATGTTGGATCACGAGGGCATCGGTATCACAAGGAAGATCTCGATCAGGTTGCATTGACGTGGATATCGATGATTATGGTTGTTCCAAACATACACTGTTCACAATGATTGTAATGAGGACAAACACAACAGATACATGGGCGAGCGGAGCGGCATGGACTGTTCAACGCCTCTGGTATGCAAGAGTTGTCTTGGACATTGGCTGTGAAACTATCAGTCCCATATTTTCTAAAATTCATTCCATTTCTTCCATTTTCAAGCCTGACCTCACAGAAATCTAACTCCACTATTGGCTGAAAACAGCACACAATAGAGTTGGTATTTTTTGAGAAAGGTAGCAAAATTATTTGTAGAAATTCATCTAGTCTCTTCTAAAATTACAGAGTTCTACTTGATTTTTCTTTCAGTTGATTTTTTTTTTGTATCCCTAAAAAATGAGGGATCATGGAAGTCAGTTTGCCAAGGCAATCAGAAATAATGATCCTATAAAGATCCTGCCAGAATATGACATAATTGTTATGCACCTTCGAAAATATTTTGTATTTAAAAAAAATGTACATTATTTGCAAGTGATATATATGGATAGAGTGGCTGCTTCGTAAGCTACTCAGTTGTGCTTTGGAGTTGGCTAATTACAAGCCCAATTTATCTAGAACTCCCACAGCGTGTCCCTTGAGACCTCGGAACCATTAGCGGTAAACAAGCCACTCTGCTCGCCCTTGATCAACATGCCGTTGCTCTCGGCTCGGATGGAGAACTTGGAGAGCTCGTGGAACTCGAAGAAGAACGTCCCGGCCGTCTCTCCAAGAACTATGCGGTTACTGTCGTCACAAGACCAGTACTTGTCACGAGCATCTGGAAAATCAAATTGAAATGTAAGAATATATACAAATGGTATTAATTGAAAGTAAAATTTGGAATTGTCATAAAGTTACGACGAGAAAATGAAAAAGAATCTTACTTGCAATTTTACAGTAGAACTGAATCAGAATGTTATTGAAGAATTCGTTTTGGTACTGTAGAGTCAGTTGCGGCAAAAGCTTTTGAACCGGCTAAGACAAAACAAGTAACAACAATGGTTAGACAATCGAAAATTTACCATTTACATTTCCAGTTTATGAATAACCAGCTAAAAGAAATGAAATATTCACCGGAATGTCGCATTTGCCGCAATGTAACTGAGGACTAGAAAATTCCAAGACCACATTTTGTCTCCAACATATTGGTACACGTACAACTCTGAACTATATATCTCGTCAACAAACTGTTGAGAAGAAATAAATGTTTACTGCAGCTTAGGCCTACATTGTCCAGAGAAATCCTGAATTCTTTTTTTTTTAAAGAAGAAAATCCTGAACCTACCTTGGATGGTATATCCGCCCTCCCTGTACCTCACAGTGAAGACATCAAAGTTAGATCGGTTGCAGGCGACCTCGGCCTTGCCCTCCTTCACCCCGACGAAGCCGTGTGGGCACTTGAGCACGAGCTTGGGTCGGTTGAGCAGTCGGAAGATGAAGTCTTTGGGAGCATCCTGAAGGAACAGATGACCGTTGTCGCGCACGCTCACGTACTTGCCTCCCGGAGCACGCACGTGTATGAACTTGCCGCTGTACTCGAGGGTGAACTGGCAGTCCGGCTCATCCCTATAGATGACATAAAAGGTTGTCAAAAACACAAACCTTATTGTTATTGCTGTAACGACTTACTTTAAAATACACAAAGGGCGTTTCTTCCATCGGCTGCTGGAAGGAAGAACGATTCTTCTTTTTAAAGGGAAATCCAACCTTAATAGCAAGTTGCTTTGAAAGAAAGAGGAAAAATCAGAGAAGCAGATTGGTGAAAGTTTGAACGAAATCGGACAAGCAATAAGAAAGTTATGAATTTTATGGGAATTTAAAATTGGCCGAATAGGTAATGTCACTGTGATGTAGCTGTGGACAACTCCCCCATTCGCTCCAACACACACTTTTTTTCAAAATACATTACTCAGTAGGATCTTTTCATTCATGAGGACCTATAACATATATGCTATCTCTAATATATTTTGAGTACTGCCCCGAGGGTAAAAGCGCCTCGAAGAAAACCGCAAATTAATGATATTTTTGTGTATGACAAATGGGAGAGTTGTCCACAAAAATGTCACAACTGACTCACCAAATTGCCAATTTCAGATTCGCACAGATGTATAGTGATCTCATTTTTCAAACATCCATAACTTTCTTAGTCCTTGCCTGATTTCTTTCAAACTTTCACCCCCCTGTTTTTCTTATTTTTCTGCTTTCACATAAATCATCTTATTACCAAGGTTGGATTGTCCTTTAAAGAGGCAATGGAAAACTAGTATACCCTTTAGGAAGTGAGAGGAGAGGGAAATGTCAAATTCATATTATTACCTTTTGCTTTTTAAAATCATCGTTAAACAATGGCTTTCTTCCTGATAAAATTCGTCATGTGTGTGCATAAGTTAGCTTTACGCATATTTCAGTTTGCTTGATTATACTCATGTAGATTCACTATTTGCAGAGCTCCTTTCTAAAACATTGAAATGATCTGGATGTTCTGTTCCAAAAGTAAAGATCATCAGGGTCGTCTTTAGAGGAAGAGGTGGAAATGCAACCCATTAAAGATTTGTTTTTCGGGCAAATCTGGTATTAAAAAAAATTCAGCATTTTAAATTTGTTCGCTTGCTTGCTTGTTGGGAAAATGTGGGTAAATTTGTCAGCAAATTTGGTCCGACAACTGCCCATTAAAATGGTCTAGACTAGGGACGGCCCTAAAGAACAGTACTTACTTAGAGGTGCCGTTAGCCTGGATACCAGAAGCGTATCTCTTCCAGAACCTGGCGTCTATGGTGTTCTTCTTGGGGTCGCAAACCCTGATGGCATACGTGTCGGTGTCGATGAACTCCAACTGAAAGGTCTCCGTGTCCTCGATCTCGTCTACGAGTGCTTTAAATGAAACGTCTTCACCTGGAGGTAATCGAGAGAAAAGAGAGAACATATCGTGATACCACATACTCTCTACATAACATATATCGAGCGATCACTGACGACTCCCCGGGGGAGTGAAAATATAGTGAAAATAGAGCAAAATACACTATTTCATATTTTTAAAGAGCACTCTAAAATAAATCGATATTCACTCCTACACGAGTGATCACTCTATTTGCGATTCCGGGGGATTGATAATAGAGTGAATATTCATTCTTTTCTTTTACAGAGAGAGGGAGAGAGAGAGTGCAGGAGGCAAATCTGAG
This sequence comes from Heliocidaris tuberculata, assembly GCA_025618425.1. NCBI lineage: Eukaryota > Metazoa > Echinodermata > Echinoidea > Camarodonta > Echinometridae > Heliocidaris > Heliocidaris tuberculata. The sequence continues at coordinate 12,178,788 of CM046836.1, read as the reverse complement.
CAGCTTCTATACAGGGGCAAAAACGTTTGGTATTCATTCTGTTGTGATATGCAGCCCATTTCTGGTTTCGAATCAGAACGCATTAAGAAATCCTGAAGATCAACATTCGACTGCAATCTCTCAATACTTCAACGTGGTAAATAAGAATGAGGACACTAGATAAAGTATGTGATGGAGAAAGGGTTTCAGTAAAAAGACAGGAGAGAAGGATATCAAGCTATATGGTTGTGACATGTACAAAAACCACGTCACAAACAGCTTACGGTGATCTTTGCCAAAGGGCATAGGCTAATGCCTCCTGACATGACGGAGAGAGAAAGGTGGGGGGGGGGGGGGGGGGAGAGGAAGAGAGATCAGAGATGGGATGGGTGAAGAAAGAAAGAGTGAATGTGTGTGAAAGAGAGAGAGAGAAAGAGAGAGGGAGTGAGGGTGAGAGAGATGGGAGGGATGGAGAGAAAGAGAGAGAGATGGGGAGGGAGAGAGAGATGGGGAGGAGAGAGAGAGAGAGAGGGAAGAGAGAGAGAGAGATGGGAGCGATGAAGAGAGAGAGAGAGATGGGAGAGATGAAGAGATGAAGAGAGAGAGATGGGAGGGATGGAGAGAGAGAAAGAGAGAGATGGGGATGGAGAGAGAGATGGGGAGGAAGAGAGAGAGAGAGAGGGAAGAGAGAGAGAGAGATGGGAGCGATGGAGAGAGAAAGAGAGAGAGGGAGAGATGGGAGGGATGAAGAGAGAGGGTGAGAGAGAGATAGAGAGAGATGGGAGGGATGAAGAGAGAGAGAGAGAGATGGGAGGGATGAAGAGAGAAAGAGCGAGAGAGAAATGGGATGGATGAAGAGAGAGAGAGAGAGAGAGGGGGGGGGGTATAGGGGTTTTATAGGGCTGGTTGTTGAAATCTTTTTCAGAGGTAAATGTACTTCAACATGTCGTGTGCACGATTGTGGCAAAAAAATATAACAGCTACTTGGATCATCACATGTGTTACAAGATCATGCATCGTCCCCTTCACGTTATCCTCTTGCTCCTAGTAAAATAACAAATCGTCATCATTTAACACAGTGACATTGTCATCCAATAATGTAATTTAACAAGTTGCTTAAAACATAGATTATATGATAATCGTACAAAGAAAACTATAGGAAACTGAGGATTCAATAATAGGCACATCAAACGTCTCGTCACTGCATATCTTCTTTTTAAAAAATGAACAAACTATGACTTCTTGTTTCAGATTTGCATGTATGCCATGTACGTACCAACACGAATCATCCAAAGCAAAGATGATTTTCCCGGAAACATTTACACCATATTGCAAAGTGATCACTGACAATGGAATGCGTCATAATGATAATGAGGATTATATAACAGCACATGCCTAATCCGAAATATATATATTCAACATAATTATAGGCCTATACATTATCTGCTGTTCCGATGCAGCGTTGAAATCAACATTGTATTACCTTTCATCATCACAAAGATAAAATAAAAATATCAAACACGGATGTTTGCAAATCAAAGAAGATGACAGTGGCCAACTTTGTCTCTTTAAACAAACAATGTTTCCCTGGTTCATAGCATTTCAAAGTATGGTGATCCGACATTTTCTTTGGACTTCAAATTTCATCAAATATTTCATTGTAAGGTTATAGTATTGCCATCGAGTTTGATGTGTAAGGGTTAGGGTTAGGGTATATGGCGTTGGATCCAGGGTTGAAGAGAGGATTCGACTGGTATAAGAAATTGACCTTTGCCGGAGTAAGTGTCGTATAATCGAAAGTATATAAATATAAATCAAATTTGCGGTATTAACAACGAAAGCGAATACCATGAACATTATTTACGAAGAGTGTTCTGAAGACGTCTAACGATGGTCAACGTATACTTGAGAACCTCTTACAAAGGTCTCCTTGAGCTCTTTCAGAAAATGAATCAAGTCGCATCTTTCAGTTTCATGACACTTCTTCTCACATATAGAACTAAATGAATTCCACATGATTGATACACTATATGTCAAGCTCTTTAACTTGTTATTAATTTAATGTGTCAGTTGAATGCGTCGATCCAAATAGTTCGGGCAGGTCACGATAGCTTGATATATTGCCTATATTCAGAGATATTCACGCCACATTGTCTGAAACAGGGAGCAAATAAAATACTACCTTCGGCTTCAAGTATAGCAAGAGAAATTCAGCATTTTGAACAAAACTTGATAATAACAGAAGCTTTAATTTGAATGAATATGCGGCTATCTTGTGTAAAATTCGATTCAGGTGAAATATATTTTATTGTACTTTCAATATCTCGGCATGTATGACGACCATGGTTGTGACGGGCTAAATTTTCAAATTCATTATGTCCTTCTCGTCATGTAGGTAAAGTTATTTGGAAATTGCAAAACAATGACACCCACTTACGATTCGAGTTCATATGACAACTACACACATAATCATCAAAATTAATGGACACCGATAAAAATCTGAGGTCACAGGGATCGGCAGTGGCAAACACTACGATGACTTCAGATAATCATTTGCGTTGTCTCCGGATACCGCTCTGATCTCTATGCTGTCAACTCGTTGTTTGTATGCGAGATGTTTACAAAACAACAAGTAAACACAATTTGTTCATTTAAAAAACTTTGGAGAAAAATGTTTAAAGCCACCTCGAAATTCCTGCGTAATGCCGAAATATTGACATTGAACACCGTAAAATCACCCCTGAATTTTGTTTGCCGGGAAGCTGAAGAATTTTTATTATGTAATAGTTTGCGTATAGAAGACTAGTCAGGGATGTTGCTTCGTAATTACCAGTAGCAAACAACCGTTAAATAATCAACTGATTACATTTATCATCACTAAACAACAACCTGACAACAGGTACATATTAGAAGCCAATCTGACGAGTGTAGCACAGTGTTTATCCAGAAGCCATAGTGATATAATATAGCCAAAATGTCTACAAGGTCTCTTATCCCATTACTACATTAGATCTTACTTCAAGGTGCAGAAAATAACGTCGAAGTTGATATCACAAGTGACTAACAATAGAACTATAGATATTTATAGTCATTTTTTTTTAAAGCCAGATCAATGATCACCTTTGAGACAAAATTCGAAGACATGAGAGACACAAGTTACAATGAGGGAAGTAAGGGTGTTAGACATTATGAACAAAAAAGTGTATTTTCATTATAATGAAATAAATGACCCCAGATACTAAACATTTAATTTTGAAATGCGTTATCGCAGTAGTCGTAAACATAACCATTTTCTTCTTCTGATGCTTCTGCCTAACCAGGTCTGCTCTTGGTCTATCTACAATTTGCCTGCGCATTCTTCTAAATATAGGACCACCATTTACTCATCAAAGTGTCAAGCAACGGTTGCAAACAACCACCCAAAACATTATCTCCTTGCCTACGTCAGAGGCCTATCATGAGCTCAGAAATGACAGAGATTACCCCCAATGGTTTGACACGTTTTTATCCGTTGTCTGGAGCGCCTCGTTGACTTTAGATAGAGTATCAGACTTTGATGATCGAGAAATTTTAGTTGCAGTTCAATTCAAGATCCACCCATTTCCTGAGTTTTATAGTATCCTCCCGTACTCAGAAGCTAATGAAAGGATATACTTAATTTTTTAATGGGCGTAAGGGAGTCGAACATGTTGATTACATAATCAAATTTATCTTCACACTTTACATTAACGGATATTTTTTAAACGCGAAATATACTCACGCAGTGGTGACCACCCCCCCCCCCCCAAGAAGAAAGTATTCTTTGTCAAATTCTATTTGTCCACGGATCCATAAATTTATCAGTGCATTTTCTCTATTATATTCACGAGAGCCATTATTTACTTCAGTAGTATCTCCAGTTACTTCTCTCTCAATAATATGATTCCATGTTTCTCTTTCTAGAGCTCGTTTTGTCTCTTCTCTATTCCATAACATTTCCTACTTCTCTATTTACCACTTTTAAAAAAAACCAAAACATGTATCGAATACATATAGCAAAGCTTTCTCTTTAAATTCATATAGCAAGACTTTCTCTTATTTCGATTCCCCAAGGGAAAATTAGTCTGATCCACAACGCCATGCAAATACCCATGTTCAGATAGGCAATTACAAAGTAAAATCCAAGAGAGAAACAATACATGCATCTCAGGATTATCAAGGAAACTATCAACGATCAATTTCGCGTCCGTTTTCCTGTTTTCCCCATTCGACCTAAAAACAAACGCCGCACTGAAAATGTATGATCTCCTGTTCAAAACTCGATTCAGATACTTCATAGTATGGCACCTCATTTTCCATATATATATATATATAATTAATTCTCATTCTAGCAAATAGCACTGCTGAAACGCCGAAGCATGACGACTCAATAAATAACGCCATCATTAGGGTAGCAAACGAGGCCCAGGACTGTTATTATTTTTGTTAATGAAAATGACAGCGCCTGCCCATGACATTGGATACGCCTGAGGGCTGGTCGAATACTTAGCTGGGCGAGCTCTTGCTGGGTAATGTTTGTGATACCACCGGGAACACAGATGCAATACTACGCATCATTTCTTCTTTTTTTCTCTTAAAGGTAAAGTGTAGTGGTTTGGACACAGTAGGCAAAAAAACCATGTGATGAATTTTAGCCAGAACCAGTGGTGAATCTACGATTTCCTGCCAAGTCCAAGTATTATCTGACAAGCATGAATAAACAGATGAAAAAATATCACATCTTCAGGTGCCTTTAGGGTATAATTGCTGCAAGGGAGACAATGATTAGAGGGCAATTTTGGGGGGATTTTTGGGTAGGATTCAGTCACAACATTTTCTGTAATTACTGGAATGATCCATGGCTCTTAATCTCATACCAATGTCAATTATCCTTGTCCGTACTTTGATTGAGCACGAGAAGGATCAAGATATGACATTAGCTGGGACACGACCATTGGGTATTGTAAGGTGAGAGCCAGAAGGGCATTATAGTTAACACATATTCAGCACAGGATTAATGTCTTTCTTGCTCTCCGCTGACGTTATGTTGCATGGCGATCATGTCTAGTTTAGTGGCTACAAAGCAGCCATAGATGACAATGTTTTGATGCATGGCTTTAATTTTCTAATTCCATCCCGTCACACATCAGAGGTGGCAAGCAAGGCGCAGGTGTGCTTTATAGTTCTTCCCATTGGTCATCATCATACACACTGCACATGCTGCTGGGAGATCGATAACATCACATTCATATTCATATTCTGGCAAGATTATCACCGGCACGATCCCTCCGTCTCCCTCTGTCTCTCTCTCTCCCTCTCCTTTTCCCGCTCTCTTTCTTTCTTTCTTTCTCTCCCCTCTATCTCTCTCTCTCTCTGTCTTTTCTCCACTCTCTTCATTTTCTTTAATATTTTCCTTTCTCCCTCCCCTACCCCCCCCCCCCCCACACACACTCTTTTTCTCTCCCTCTCTGCCCCCCCCCCCCTCTCTCTCTCTCACTCACATAATCTGAAAAACCTAACAGTCCATTCCCTTTAATCAGTTAAATATTACTCAATATACTTCCAATAATTTCCTCCATGTTGAAGTGTTTGGCATACTTCCATCTTTCTCATTCCTTTTGTTCAACGTTACAGATAGGCCTTTCGACAGAAAGTATATAGTACAGGCCAGAAGCCATAGACAAATTAAATATATCTTACTGTATATGCATGAACATCATTCAGTACATATGCAGTAACTCGACAGAGAGTATAATTATGCTAAAATAAATGTTAATGTGACTTTACAACTTTATTGCCACCAATTATAGCCACCAAATAGACACAAATAAAAACCTTGTTACCGTATATCATGTAGAATCACTACCACTAATAGCGCTTGTAATCTAAAAATATCTCGAATGTAACATGACTTTAAAAATATCTAGCCATTTTTTCGAAACCCTAGATTTTGACAAGGAAGTTACGGTGATCGAATTAATTTTCCTGCTCTAACGGCATTGCATATTATCATCATAAACATGGAGGTGGGGTGCATAATTCAATCATCTCAACAGGATATGGGGTATTTCCTTCTGAGCTAGTTAAACGAGAAAAATAGAGTAAAATAAGCGAATGTTGGAGAATTCATGTTGGAAGAACGTCTGAGGAATGTGGTATGAAAATGGCTTTCCACTTCCACCACAAATCAGCTTTCAGATTCTACTGGAAGTCATCAACGCTTATTCCATGGTTCTGTAAGGGAAAAATCAACTCCCCTAATAGATCAGTCTAGTGATTCAAATTTATGAATTTTCCTGAATAACTCTGTCACACCATGAAGCTAAAAGCTTCTTGGTCACACCGCCAAACCGACTCCAGGGGGGCGTTTCATGAAAGGACTTGTCAGATATTTTATCCGACAAATTTGCTCTCAGCCAATCAGATGCAAGGATTTCAGTAGCTTATAACAGTTGTCGGATAAAAATCACTGACAAAACGCTTGATGAAACGCTCCCCTGACCGAGTGCAAACTGACCGATTCTTTTCCATGCAAAGGTAATGTTATGTTTGTTCGGTCGGTTGTCGGTCTCGTTTGTGTGACTGGGGGTATGACCTATGGTCTTGAGAATGGAGTGAGAATTCACTAAGCAAACATGTATCGTTGCTACGTCAGGCAAGCCTCCTACAAGCTGTCGAGTCATCACGAGCAATATTCTTTAAAGAAATGAAGTATAGGCATACATCTGGCTGTTCATCAAGAATTAAAACAGGCCCTGCCCATGTGCGCCTACACCATGCACAACTGTAACAATTTAAAGAGAGAAGCTATTAATATATTTGCAGTGTCTCGCTTGGCTGACATTATTCGCGATACTCAAATGATTCGAGCGGACAGCGTTATCATGTTGTCTCGTCGACGCAGATCTGTCCAGATTTAGCAGACGATGCCCGAGCTGGCTGGCTGGCTAACAGTCCTTTCATAATTTAATTACGAAGTGTTGATATGTGTACTGAACGCATTAATCAGTCTGCCCAACCTATGTGACGGCTATATGCTAAATAACATTCAGGGCGTGTATCTGTTTAATTTATATCTGTTTAATTTGTATCGTATATACCGGCAAACATGCATGGCTAAGCTCCATTCGATGATAGAGGTGTGTTATGCCAACGTTTTAAGTTTTTATATCGTGTTAATGATGTTCATATTATCCGAGTCAAACCAGTTACGTTTCATAAAATCTCAAATTTTTACTCTTTGATTAGTCCACCCCCCCCCCCCCCCAAGAGCGATTAAAATAAAATGCTGGACAGTCTGTGCCGTAAATTCATGTAAGCCATAAAGGGATGAATACACGGCAAGAAAATGATGTACAGCCACAATATGAACTTCTTTTTTCTTTTATTCTAAAAAATCAAATTCATATAGCAATTTCAATTTTCCTTCATGCCTGGGGCCACAGACAATCATGGCAGATGGAACTCACATTCCATTCAAGAAAGTCATCGGGGAAACTCGACAACAACTATCTTCAGATTTTGCTCTCAGGCAATACATCACGAACGACGACGTCAACAACATCTTTTTCTTACGAGATGGTCTTTGTTCTCATGCATGAATCGCATCCAGTAGAATTTAATATACCCCATCAAATAATTTATACTATTCCAACTCTTTCCATGCCTTTTGCCATGGGCATTTTGAAACTTGAGAAGCCTACACGTCATTTCAGATTCTCTAATTATCTTGCGATTGATTGTTTTTTGTTGTTTTTTTTTTCATTTGAAGATGTGACAAAGAGGCCTACTGAATGAAAACCACGCTTCCCATCTAAGTTATTTCTTCACGATTTTATAATTTTGCACTGACGGGAATACAAGAAAGGAATTCAGTTTCGAACTTAGTATGGTGAAGAACTACTTTACAATTGAAAGTCTGAAGTGCAACAAAATTATGCTCTACAAATTACAAGTAGTTGTAAGATGACCTCTCTGTGCACTCGAAACATTGATTTTTTTTTTTTGGTCACCTTGCCCGGTCCACAATCATCACAAATTTTGAATATGGATTCGAAGGTACATATGTATAACGATCATTGCTTTCATGTATGCAATACAATGCACCATTCTCCATTTTATTACACATCGTAAACATGGTAAATGTATGTATCCGACAAGTGTACATATATTAATTCTTACAAATTGAAATCGCAAATAAAAATCGTTCGATTGGACCCGCAACGAGAAAATGGAAGTAAAGCAAATTTCATGTTCAAAAGATGATTTATACTACACCTAGACTTTAGGCCACATTATCTAGTCATTGAATAGTCGTGATAGAGGAGGATAATCGATTTAGGTTGACACGTGAAGGGCACAAAGCTAGACAGATTTTCGTTATTGATCGACGCAGACTATGATCTTATTATTTCCGATCTCACGTCGTAAAAATATGCAGATTAAACATTTGTTTAATCACAACATATACGAGATCATATACTTTTCGAGAATTCAAAAAAATCATTGGCACATTGTACACGTTGAAATCAAGTGGCATAGAACAGGTCCAGATCAGGGGCACCTGCATCGTGGCGGCGGCACCGGCCATACTACAAAATACAGTGGAACCTCGTTATAACAAACTCCTTGGGACTAAGGAAATTACCTCTTTATATATCGAAACCTTGTTATATCAGGGCTAACAAACAACAGAATACAAAGAAGTGGGACCGGCAAAATTAACTTGTTATAACGAGAGTTTGTTTTAACAGTGTTCCTTATAATGGGGTGCCGTGGGAGGGGTCTTATCGTCTTCTTTCACGTTCCATTTTCCCTCTCCCTTTATCTCCTTTTTTTTCTTTCTTTCTTTCTTTTTATTCGATATGGGGACGCATGCCCCTCCCGTGTCCCTCTTATACGCTAATGATACCAGCAATAGAAAAGAACTTTATGGCTGACATAATTTTTCAAACTAAACATGCACCTTCTTCTCTTGGACCCTGACCCTTGATGTCAGTTGGAAGGGGTGGGGTGTGTAAAGTGTAGACCTACATGAATTACACCTGATGAGAACTGAAATGAAGCACTTCCTAAATCGAACATCTGATGGTAAAAATTAATACTATACTTAAAAGACTTGACAACAAGATGATATAGTACTGAAGCTGACAACGCTGATCAGCTATGATGGTGGGGATGAAACATTCTAAACTGAGCATCTTCATATCAGGGACGTTATCTGAAGACATTATCCCAGACATTATGCAACTTTAGCAGTTCAGAGTTTTCATAAGATCTAAACAAATCAGCTTTTCTTCCTCAAATTTGCACCGATTATTCTTATTTTCTACTCTTACATAGCTCATAAAATTAAAATTAAAATGTATAGTAAATGATCCAATGTGAATGAAAATTACTAAATTCTACAAAGATGTAGATGAGAAATGGACTCAAAATGTTCTGTGATTTTTGCTCTTTCTACCCATGTTTAATGTGTAATTCCTAGCATTCTGGTTCAAAAATATACTATTAAAAAGTCACTAAAAGGAGAACTAAACCGCTATGCGTTATTGAATTAAAGCAATTAATTGCCACTGGCAAATCTCATATAAGTAGTTTCCAATCAGCCAAGCCATGGCCACAATGCTCTACAACAGTAATATCTCCATGGTCAAATGTGCTATACTGAATGGGTGACCTACAAGTGAACCTCCCTATCTGGTTAGTGAGAGTAATTACGATGATAATATCAAGATATGACTTTTCTCCTCTCTCGAGAATATCATTACGCAGAAGCACTGTCATGGTAATGAGCCTATCTTGAGGTTTTTGAATCGTATATGCACGGCTGAGGAGTGAGGTATTAGACGTACAGAAGGCATTACCATGATTACCAGCAGCAAAGCCATAAAGACGATAAATCAGGCTTGACTTGCATTACAAGGTAAAATGTAGGAAATTCCTAAGAATATTTTGCCTGAAATTAAAAAGTAATGAATCTTACGAATTAAATTCTGGTATCCAAGCTTAAATTAAAGAGAAAGGTCAATCCGTTTGCAATAAAAAGAGAATACAGTAAATCTTAGAGAGCTGAAAGAGATTCTCTTTCTACAGGATGTTTTTTTATTATGATCTGAAATGCCATAAGACTTGGCAGACTCTACCTTTAAACCACCGAACGGTGACTCAAGAAGATTGGAAGCTGATGAGTGATGGAGCATACACACGTGGTGGTGTCCGTGGTCATCGGACTGGTCGTGGTGGTTACCGGTCTCATTTCCGACTTCCAAAAGAACCTTTGTCTTCGAAAGCGGTAAGACTGGAGCTATCATTACCGACTGCATGACTAAGAGGCATAATAAACAAGACTGCACCATCTTACTTGGTCGAAGAGCAACTCGAGATGCGGCGACTGACATCGAATAAGCGAAGAATGGTGCTTGATAGCATCAGGAAACTTATTATCATGCTGATAGGCATCACTGCTAGTTCACTGGTAGTGGTATAGTAGTGGACTTTCGGCAGCGTTTGAAATATTGTAATGTATAAAGGGGAGCTAGTACGAGTAGCAGAAGTAGCATTATTATTATGAAAAACATGTAACATCATTTTTTTAATATAGACTATAACAATGCAATCAAGGAATAGAAAAATCATGTAAACGTAAGGATAGTACGGGTGACTGACGTAGACCTATACAACATGTACAACTGTTGATGATTCAATAGAGGCACCAGTAGCAGAAGTGGGGAAATGCTAGGACATGTAGGATTATAGAAGTACAGGGGTTCTGAAATTCTGAATAAAACATTACCATCTGTGCATGTGTTCATCATCATCATCCTCATCATCATCAAGCAACATTCAATCTCCTACCTCGCAGGGTATGCACGAATGTAATAGTGACATGTTTCCATGGGTATTGGGGCGCCTCGCCAGTTCGATAATTTTGAGGGAAGAAACCATTGCATACATACATCCCTGCATAGTCTGCATGCCCCTCAACCCATCCCCATCCCATGATACATCCTAGGGCAGTTATTACATTTCGTGTAAGCCAATACATTTGTTTCTGGTTATTGTCATGCTAGCAGCTATTGAATAGCAAAAGTACATTACAAGCTGAACACGAGATGCTTCATTTTCGGAATGTTGCCACCTTACTATACGTTACGCATTTTCTTATATTTGAGACTTATGAGTCACTCAAGAAAGTGAAAAGTAATTTAGTTAAAATGGAAATTTTGAACTTCACAAATGACTAAACATTCATACTGCTACTATAAATATTCTTCCATTTTCTTCTTCTTTATCATTCCTCCCTTCTTCTTCTACCTACTTCTTTCTTTCAGTTTCTTTCTATTGAGTTTTGTCATCTTCCGTTTTACCTGTCTATCTCTCCCTATCTTTATGTGATTGTGATTCTTAAAGTGAATAACAAGAGGGACAGTTCAAAAGTCATAACCTTCCATAATTCCATCTGCCTGACATTACCTTTATTTACATCTCTATTCTCTCCTTAAAATTGAATTCATCATAATATCGTGCAGTAATCTGAAAACCATACTGAGCAGGGGCTTATAACAAACAGGTTGTCTTGCATGTCGTCTGCTAAAGTTGCTACCTCCAATGACCCCATGCAGACGAGTCACACGGAACGAACATTAACCATCTGCCCTCGAAACGTTGGGGAGACTGGGGAGGGTACACCATGAGAAAAACAGGTGCCCCCTGAACATGCTGGACCACACTCCAGTACGATTGTTCTCGTTTACTGCAAGCCCCCGTCCCCTTTCTCCCCAGACATACAGATTTCTTTGAAAATCACAATAAAGCAATCGACGACCAAACGACAGGTCCTACATCCCCATCTCCATCCATCTTAAACTCCTTTTCTTGCTTCTTCTCAATCGTTGCCCTATTTCCATTTCCCACATTTTTTCCCCTTTCCATTTCCCACATTCTTGTTAGTAATATTTTCTCCCTCATTCAATTTATCAATCTACCTGTCTCTCTATCCATATCGTAGCCATAAAAAAAATCAACTTGATCTTTCTATATGAATGTATTTACACACCTTTTAACATTCACTTATGAAACAAACCGTCATGTCACTAATAAAACACAGAGGCCTAATACGCATTCCACTTTCATGACTGCGAGCGTTAGCTGAGAATCTGCAACAGAATAACAATCGCACTTTCAACACCAATTTGTTGCGGTATTCTCGTTTTTGCTTTAGTGATAATCAATTCATATGCTTACTTCCATAAATAGATATTTCCCCTCTCTGTCTAACAAAAGAGATTTTCATAACACCGGTTCCTTGGCCTTTTGACTGCAGAACTCTGACGTCATCAATTATTGTGAAGAAAATTTCTCACCATCGTTTTCTTTGAGAATGACAGGAGAGTACTATCGAATAGAATAGAAAGGTTATTATTATATGACTGTAGGCAAAACTAGGCAACTATAGTTCTACTCACTCAAATCGTGACAAATTCTTTTGGGGATGTGGTGTTACCTGTTAGCAACCGTGAGAAATCGTAAATGAAGATAAATGTCCCGTTATGCTTCGAGGCAACATGGAAATTAAATTGGCCATGTTTTAAGAATAACTCATCCATCATATTACACAAGGAAGGGACGATAAGACAATGACAAATTGTCGCCTGAACAACATCAAAATAAGTTCACAATATGTGGATGGTTTTATAGACAGAAAGTACAAAAACCCTCTTATAGACGTAATGAAACAAAATGTCGTTATTCATGTCAATATTCTCTTCTGTGTCAAATGCATGGTCAGACGGCAGGAGTTTCGGGAAACCAGTTGCGAAGCGAATGAATGAACGATTAATAGTTTAAAGGAATCCATCCATTCTGGGTGCAAATTAAAAAAAACTAGTATGAGGGTATGAGGATTATATTTCGCGTTAACGGCTGTTACCATGAAGAATATCCCTATCTTAATGTACAAATCCACTGGTTATTTCATCCTTACTGTCATATTAATTCACACAACCATTTATTGTAACACTGGCTCAAATATAGGCCCATAGTTAGAGGCTATATAAAATACATTCACATCAAGCTTGTCAAGCTGACGCAAGCATGGCAAGTGTAAATTGTGTTCTTATTCTGGCATCGGTTATCGATCACTCCGGGGAAAACTGCAATCATCTAAACACAGTGCATCGATATTTTAAATCACACAAAGTGAGGTGTGGGAAATAAGTATATTGCGACGTTGACTTATTGCCAATGTGCATACAAGCACAAATGAACTGCAATTGCAATAGGCCTATCAAAGGTTATAAATCATTGCTTCGGGCTCGTTTATTTGCAACAATTGCATTGGGATATGAAGTGGTAGTTTAGAATGTAATATATCAATACCCCTGCACGTGCTAGTTATTGCAATATGGGAGTTTCATATTGCTTTCAAGTTTTAAATATAGTAACACTCGCTACATAAATATTCGTCTATCATTACAGCACATGATGTTGTGCCAATAATGTAATGGGCATCGAGAGACTACCAAAATAATTCATATGCGTTAATGAGGGGGGGGGGGGGTCCATATTGAACCACTTTTTGTTTACCAAGAAGTTGGTGGGACAAAGTATTTACCACGAATGTTATACATAACAAGGCACCCCTAACATGCCTAATGCAATTACAATTATATTTTATCTCGAATATAAGAGAGTCGCTAAACGGGAAGGGGGGGGGGTGAAACTTCATTCTTCTGTCGGATTTTATTGAAGTATTGTCGGCAAATTTGGAGAAACGGTTTTTACCCTTGCTGGAAAATCTGAAAATTTAAGGACCCCTTTACGGAGGGGGTAGCCTTCTTTTAAAAATTTCAGGCAACCTGTCAGCGATTTCGGAACAACATCCCCCCCCCCCCCCGCCGCCCCTAAAATCAAAATGATCTAAGGACGACGCCCCAGATTGCAGCAACCACATCACGACTACAACACCTTGAACGCAACAAATTATCTATAGATCATGCGAGAAATCTAATTCGGTAGCTTCACAGAGTCCAAAATGATTTGTTTAATATTTTCCCAAAAGGTCTCGGAATAAATGGCTCGTAAAGGAGCCCAGCGTCCTTAACCGGTCACTCAACTAAATTATGCGAGACAAAAGAGAGAGAGAAAATAGAAGTGTTTTTAGAATACAATCTTCTAAAAGAATGACAGACAAAATGTCAGCCCCATAAACTTTTCTGCTTTGTATATTTACAAAGCTCATTTGTCGTTCGTGTTCCGCATTCCTCCTCAAGAAAAATAGATTTCCCCAACAATAATCAATGGTTTGTTTATCGTTATAACATGTCTGAAAGAACTAATTTTTCATATTGCATTTCTATTTTACCTTGAAAACATCGTAATGCAAATCTAACGTACTTTACGCATCGTGGTTTCTATATTCCATCCAGACATTTCAAGATTTAATCCAATCGAATTATCTACTGCACTCTCGTTAATTCAAAATGTCCAAAACATCAGATTTATTTTTTGGAGATTGCCTTACTCATAATTAGTACATGTACCTTTCTTTTCAATCAAGGCTCTACTAATAAATTTGATGGCCTTTTACACCATACAATATTATGGACTTTATCAAATAGAACCAGTAAAACTCCCATCTCCCTGATAGAACTATATCATCTGTGCTCAAGAGATGTCTAGATCTGGGCTATATGTTGTTGTATTGAACAGAGTGATACTAAGTCAGTATTAAAGCTCACAGAGAGTCTCGGTAGCAAAAACATACTGGCAAGAAACTTATCTAACATACTATTCTTCTTTTATCATAGGACAAATGTACGAGATTATTTAACATTCCATTCACGATTTCGAACAAATTTTAGTGTAAATATCTGTAAGAAACACTTGGTAACTGCTTTTCACTGCCTCACGCTAAGACAATATCCACCCGAAGGTTCCCCGCACAATAAACCCAGCGCTTTGCACTGTGTGTAGCGTATTCTATAACACACAGCAATCCACATGTGCGTAATGTGTGTGGCCGTTGTCTGAATTTACACCCCCTCTTTTTGGGGAAGGGATTTTTAATATTTTTCACCTCTCATTCGATAAATATTTCACTTGAGGAGGAAAAAACTTCACAGCATGTTAGTACCATGTTATTCATTAAGTAAAATCAAAGAAATCTCACGAACAGTTTTTGAGAGCTTCCCAAAACTATCTGTTACCTTTAACATTCCGTGATTTTGTATGATCCTTCGATAGGGTGGTGAGGGGGTAGAGCAAAAAGAAAATGATATACAGCGTTATTTATTTTTGTGCAAGAGAATAAACATTCAATTGAGTCGTGGGTAAGTTCAATCAAAACAATTTCACAGCTTGCAACGGGAAGAAATCTCTCCGGTAGGAAATAATTGCCACTGAAGTGGCTTTCTGAAATCGCTCTAAATGTCACAGACTACAGCCCTATATCATGAATATAGTACGGAAAGATCATGTTCTCCATCACTAAATACTATTCCCTATTCCCTATGTGTCGATGCATACTATACTATTCTCCATTACCTATGTGTCGTCGAGGTATACTAACTATACTAATGCCTGCCCAGCAGAGCATCAACTAATACTATTTAGCACACCATCAAATATACCTCATACCAAATTGGACACGCAATGGCTAGAAACGGTGACTGTTACAGCTCATCACTCTATCGTTAAAGGGAAGCAACAACCAAAATATTATTTTTCATTCATTCATTCATTATAATTCGTACACAAAATAACAGTTCCCGCACTGAGAGCTTGTTATCGTTCATACGTTCAGTCGGTTGAGTGACATAGGCACTAAAGGCTGTATTTGTATCTGCACTGCCAGTGTGCTACTGAATTCAATAACAGCACAAGATTGAATTGAAAGGCCTTGGCGTTCAGCATGTTCAGAATAGGGTGAAACCGCAGTGAATTTGACAGTCTAACACCGCTGCATACCTTGACGCTTTCATTTGCAGTCAGCGAGCTAAATGGAAGGTGTGACAATTGAAAGGAACGTCAGTGTTTATTTGGGATATCAATTATTATTATTATGAATGAGGAAGTAAAAATGGTATTATTGCGTTGCATTGTACGAGGAAGAGATATTTCATTTAAACTAAATGACAGGAAAAAAATACGAAAGTAAAAGACAAATGATTCGTTTTGTGCATGTCAACAACATATCATTTTTCTTTTGTCTTCCTTGAGTTCCTTCTGCTTTTTATTCAAGTGCATGATAAGAATAACAGCTTTCATTAGATCCTGAAATCAGTGTATTTTTATCGTTAAAACATAAACACATAACACATAACAAAAGTTCCAAATCGGTTTGTGGTTTGGAAACAATGAATACGATAAATCAATGAACATAATGAATTCATAAACAGGTATATTGAGCCCACTTCAATCTCACCAAAACATTTCTCCAAAAGCTTTCTCATATTCAGTTCCCTCTTTCACAGTAAACATGTAGGCCCCTAGATTTCGTTTCCAAAAATAAATTCTTTGCAACATTAATAATTTCAGAATGACAACGCAGCCTCTGTACTCGCATCCCACTTTCATATCTTCTCAGGTTGACAAAATGAATGTAAACTATGATTCTTCTGTGTCAACAACAGAACTGATATTTTCCTTGTGCTTGCATATTTCCTTCAAAAAAACTTCTCAAATCTGTCCGAGTGTAGTTTAGTCTGCATATAACTATCTATCGACGACATCTTTCTTTGTAATTTTCACCATCCCTATTCCTTCTATATGCGTATTTGTCCATCGACATACAATCGTTCTTCATTTCTCAAAATAATCTCGTTAATTCTACCATGGTGCCGGGTGGAGGGGGGGGGGGGGGGGGGGTAGTTACTTCCTTATGCCAGCAGAAATGTAAAGGTCCCATAATTATTATACATATATCATTTTCGAAAAGGAGGAACCAAAAACCGGTTTCGTAAGGAAATTGACGAGCTTCCTGCATGGTTCACATTTATATCATCGGCGGATTTCAAGAAAGCAGGTATACAAAAAGCCCATTATCGTAATCTGGTATTGATTCTTAGGATCTGTGGTCATCGAGGATTAGAGTTTGGCAATGATCCGGGTCTTTAAACTGAGATCAACTGAATTCCATGAATCCGATGATGTGGAAAGGAAGAGGTCTTTGATGGTCAGACAGTGACGACACATAATTATACAAATACATGTAGCTGAGATTTTTTCCGAACCAGTGGTCATTAGCGAACCTTAATTTTACATTCTAATTTTTTTATTCTACTGCGATTTTAAGTTATCACACGACTGTATGATAGTCTGATAGAAAATTATACGTCACTGATTTTCGAGTAAGAAGCAAACAATAAATTCAAGCATGATTTTTTTTTTCGTAAATGATCATTGATCACCTCTCTTTTATGCGAGAATGTCAAATAATAAGTAATATAATTACAAGACTATCAAAACTGAAATTATTTAAATGCTAAGACTTCTTTTCATAATATACCACACGCTCATAAACATTATGACAAGAATTTTGTAGAATTGGGTATGTAGCGTGTCCTCAATTTATCCACTATTAACTCAAATAATTAATTTTTTAAATGGCATACAATCTTGCCAGTTTTTGCCGAGACTTTCGTCAATACATTATGCAGGCCGTACTAGGCCTACTATAATCAAATCCTACTATGATCAGGACATGGATATTTTGTTGCACCTAAGGTTCTCAATATCTGAACGTCGACTTGTCGTTGTGATACCCCACGAACAAGTTGCGATCGATGTGAAATGTAGGGAAAATCAATACAGACGCCGTCTGCATTTAAACGTGGTATCAAATGTTGGTCTACTTCATACATGCTTCACTGAAGCATTCATTATTAAGGCTTTAAAACTGTACGACATGGTTTCTGATCAATCGAAGGGCGTTGTAATAATGTCCTTAGCTTCATACGATGGATATGCCAAGTAGGCCTAATAGGGTATCATGAAATGGTATATGGTTATGAATGTAGGATGGTGAAAGTGAAACATCTATAGCAAAATATAATAAAATGTTTAAACGAGAGGGAAGAGGATACAGAAGAGAAAAGCTGATACGAACAAATGACTAAAATGAGTTTTGAAAGAATGAAAATAAGGAAATGAGAATAGAAAGTAAAGTGCAGACATTATCAAGGTCAAGAAGGCGTGGTTTGTCAGCACAGTCTATATAAAGGAAGAAATTAATGTGGTAGACAAGATAAAACCATAAGAAGCAGGTTGAAAGGAAGTAGAATGCAAGAGGGAAAATAAAGAAATAATATTCCGAAGTACACAAACAGTATCTTGTTTTAGGATAAGGAATAAAAAATAATAGGCTTATATTATACCAGAGCTCCAAATTACATTTGTATAATGATTATAGAGTTTAAAGGCCGACAACACACAGGAACGAAATTCAACGTGTCATAAAAAGGCTTGGTCCGGAAAAAAAAGAGGGTGTATCTCCCCCACGCATATCTTCAAGATGAGATTAAATAGGATTAAAAGAAGTCACTCAACCGAAACAAACAAACCAATCCTTGTCTATCTGTGGAGTGGACTCTTCAGTAGATAATATGTACATTATGCCCACTGAATAAATCAAAACAGTAAGTCGTGTGTATAGTCCTACGTGTAAACTTTGAGCGAGCCGAATGTGGTTTTAACCTTCTTTGAATGTGTTTCATACGGATTCTTTACTAATGAGTAAATCTGGTTCTGAATTATATTCCTAGTTTTTCCTACCTCATGCCCTTCCCCTAAATTGTTTTCATGTTTCTAGATAAGTTTCGGGAGAAAATGTATCAGCGATGTAACAACTATCATTTCTTCTTCTTCTTCATCGTCCCATACTCCCATGTACCTACTGATTTTATTCTTGTAAATCCCGTATTCCAACGTCTTTAAACTTCCTCATTTCAAACTCCTTCCTGATGTTCTCGTTTTCCATATTTTGTAAAGACAAGCCAACCCTTTTAATACGGACATACAAGAAGTCTGTTCCTGTTCCCTGTTCTTTGACACGCCCCTATCTGCAGTCTCGAAATACCTCCTCGCGCCTCTCAGCAAAAGTTTCAATTCTTCCAAACTTTTTCCGACTTGACTGCACAATAACAAAAGTTTTTCTTTTGCACCAAACAGTGAAATATCAACACGCCGAGGACAAGTCCCTATTTCTCCCATCATAACGTGTCTATTTGATTTGACATTTAGATTGTCTGTTCGCCATGTCTGGCAAGTATCTGCAGAAGCCACACACCTCACTATGTGCTCAGCCTCGTACCCCAATCGAACTGAAGAGATCGACACTAGACCGAAATACCGAACAAAAATATTACATTTCTCCCAATGGCCAAGATATTGATCGACTTGGTGTCTTAGTGGAGGTGTGACTGGGATTTCATTTTTTTTGGTGTTTTCTTTGGGTGAACCAAAGTCTTGTGTCGAGCCTTGTGTCGAGCCTTTGTGGTGTTCATTGTCTGCATCTGACATTATAAACATGACCTCTCACCAAAGACATATTTGTCAAAGACAAGCAAGATGAGTGTAAACTCTCCAACCCGTCTTGAAGATCGAGGGGAACTTGAAACGCCCCGCAGTTGACACCTCGACACTCCAGACATGCGAGACGAGCCCCATTTCTTAAACCGTCCTGCATGGTGGAGTGTTGCCACTCGCCCAACAAGCTACTGACTGACTGACTTTATACATTTTCATTTCCGTCATAATCCACAGCCTCATGGATGGCAAATGGGGACAAGGGGCATTTTGCCCCCGCTCCAGCCAATGCTTTCGATTCCCCCACTTTCGATTATAGGGAAAGTCCACCCTAGTATTTCGTTGATTTGAATAAAAGCAGAAAATGAGAGAAACAGATTAGTGAAAGTTAGAGCAAAATCCGATAAGAAATAAGAAAGTTATGAATTTTTGAAGTTGTAATCAATCAAACACAAATTGGCAACTCCGTGACGTATCTTGCTAGCTACTCTCACATTTGCTCCGTACAGAAACTTTCATAAATTTTAATTTTATTAGTTTATAATGAAGGGATAAATTTGTTTTCATACAGGTTTTGTGTAAAAAAACAACAAAACCATATGAGCCATGATTATATCTAAGGTATACGTGTAACTGAATATTTTCTTCAGAGAAAATGGAAATTAATGATTTTCGGGTACAGGGCTGGGGCAAATGGGAGAGCAGCTCGCTGATTGATTACAACTTCAAAAACTCACAACTTTCTTATTTCTTATCGTATTTTGTTCAAACCTTCACTGATCTGTTTCATACATTTTCTGCTTTTAAAAAAAAAACCATTTAGTAATCAGGGCGGACTTCCCCTTTAATAATTCCGTTGGCATATGGGGCCTACAAAAAAGGCGCAGTAGGTGTAATAATGTTATCATGATTAAAAATATAAGCCTATCATTCCTGATCAATTTGTTAATACGTTTAATTTTTTGCCCCCCCCCCCCCCCCCCCCCATTGAGGAAGATTCACACGCTTTGCCAAAAAAAGAAAAAAGAAAAAGAAAAACCTATAATAATCTTGCGAGCAGTATTAACCATCATTGTAGACTGGTATACATATATATTAACCATCATTGTAGACTGGTATACATATATATTAACCATCATTGTAGACTGGTATTTTTCTTAACCTTATAAAGCATTATACTGTGTTCCGAACGGATTGAATGTGAAATCAAATTCTAATTACTAGTAATACGTAGAGGGTTCAATGCAGTACCATTCAATATCGATTATTTCAATGACACCAACATTCGTCATAAAGCCTACTGAAAATTATGCAAAGCTAAACTGCATTTTAACGAGTTTACGTTATTCTTTATATTCTTTACGTTTATCTTATCAACAATACAATGAATACGTTGATGATCGATCTGCTAAATAGTCGGAATAGATTGGACTGATTGTTGTTAAAAGGTATGAATTACGCCACCTGCCCCCTCCCACGAACAGAAAAAGCTCGAGGCTTAATGATCGACTCTGTGATTATACCCAAATGAGTCATACACTCTAACCAAGGAGTTCTGTGATAACTCCTTGCTCTAACGAAATTGTTGGTCAAAGAAATAGGAATTTATGGTCTCTCTCTTATACCATGTATACCACTCGATATATCATTTCTTCCGCACCCACCGCTATTTTTTTCTCAAGGCATAACGCCAGCTTTATATATGATGCCAGACCACAGAGCCAGACAATAGCAGCATTGTATTATGCCTGGTTTATTGATATGGAATATAAAACTGAATATAATGGCTCCATTCGTTGCTGGTTCCTTAAATTGGGCTGAAGGCTGAGGAAGTAACCAATGAATTCTTGTGATTACTGAAGAAAAAAAAAATCATGAAAAAAAAAAAAGAAAGTTAAAGGAAGAGTCCACACGCTCTATGAGGTTGACTCTCGCCTCTTTCGAATGACCTTATCCTCATCAACTATTGTGATACCCCAGTCACGAGGACAAGACAAGACCGCCAAGGTCGACAACAGTTACATTTCCCTGAACAGACCGAGCAAAAATTACATTGCCCCAAAATAACGGCTAGGAATCGGTCCGCTTAGAGTCGGTCAGGGGTAGGTTCGGCGGGGTAACCTCGCTAGTCATAAGGACCGCTATCCATAACGCGTGACAAATGAATAGCGGTCCTTATGAATAGCGAGCAGACCCGGGTTCGGCGATGTACATGACAGAACGTGCACCCAATTACGGCACTTATGTCTCCAATATTGATGCGGTAAATGACTTCTGAGGTCGGATCCATCACACTCATAAAATAACCCTCCACACCCGCACTCACACCAATTCCTTTTAACTTGATGAATATGCATATTAGAGGTCAATATTATAACATCAGTCATAGCAGCTAAGGTCAACTACAAGTAATTAAGCATTAATCTTTTGAATGGTCATAAAGCGGTACACAATCGAGAGATTAATAATGAGTTATTGCCAATTTTAAACGAAGACTTAATTACACCAGGTCATCATGAAGGCTGGATCACTATACCATTGTCTGATTTATAATATGAAAGTCTCGAGTTCTAGCAAGATGAAAACAATTCTCACAAGTTAATCCTCAAAAAAAATACGCAGAATGTTCAATGCGAAAATAAAAGATGATAACCTGTCCGACGAACTTGATGGAAAGTTTATAATAGCAAGAAGACCCAAAATGAGCAGATGAGCGAGAAAGGTGAAGAGATATAAAGGCGATAGACCTATTTGTGCGTGATTTTCAGTAACTTTTCGCAAGAAAATTTTTGTAGGTAAAAACAACAATTAAAAAGATAAATACTTCTGACAAGCTTTCTTTCGAAGGGCAAATCCATTATATTACTAGAACTCTGGATTGCCTTTAATCTGGAGGATTTAGTATTCAGGAAAGGGGAGTTTGTTCCTAATCTAGGTGCCTCGATGGAACTGGAACTTTCAAGGCGGATGTCACATCTTGAAAGGAAACCCAACATTGTTGATAAGGCAGGAAAAAACGAGAGAGGAAAAAATACAGGAGACGATTTCTTTACGAGGTTTCCAGCACTTCCCTCCATATGGAGGTGAATTAGGAAATAAATGGGCCTGGCTAATGAAATGGGTCTGGATAATGAGATACTCCGTCTGGATTTTACATCTTCTTTCCGAAGATCAACCACGTTGCAGGTACATGATGCACTGCTGAATATAATGAATGATTCTAGCGTCCCACTTCGAACTCGTTAAAACGTTTCATTTTTCATGATGTACAAGAGACGTTGAAATGAATGGCCTTGGTCATTTTATTTCAGTGTAAATCCATACACAAACACATAGCTCCTTATTGTAAGTGTTACTCGTAATCAATTATTATAAAATAATTATTAGTGTACTGTAATAACATTGCCATATCAGTTTGCTAGTGATAAAATCAAGTTAACCGACAGATGGTGATAACATCATTATCGAGAATCATAATAATCAAATTTGATTATTTTGTGCAAAAGTGTTTAAAGAACACATGTGCCTATCATCACTAATATTTAACATTCTTACATTAGGTTGGTTTGTTTCTTTTTATTTTCGTATAAATCAACATTTAAAAATACATATATACTGCAGAAACATATTACAAAGAAGCATGGCTGGTAGCCCATTATCAGCAGCAACTAGAATTGTTGCCGCTGTTCTTCCATGGGGCCGGCGTAAATAACTTAATACTAATTTACACAATACAAGTTACAAATAAAAAAGAAAGAAATGGTACAAGGGGGAAAAAATGTGTTTATGAAACTCATGTTATTATTATTGTATGAGTGTAGTGGGTGTTCAAAAAAAAAAAAAAGAAAAAGAAAAACATATCACAGAAAGAAAACCTCACCGTTGACGAGATATTTTCAATTAGGCAAATGACTCTGGAACAGAAAATTGACATTAATTCACTACTAGTCGTTTGATTTCCAGGAAAGTCACTGAATACATCTATTATACACGTGGTGCCTGCTTTGCACATTTAGTTCTTATTAATCATACATTAAGTTTTCGTCACTAATAAGGCCTTTTCTGTGAATATTAATTGTATCGAAAGAACTCCTCTGAAATTGTCTCGTGAGTTTATGGGGCCCATAACACCATGGAATGTTCCAATCACATTGTATACAGCAGCAGTACATATATGATGTCGTGATGTTACTCATAATAAAATGTCGTCAGACTGCAAGACCTTTTCCAGACACAGTTTGATCCCAGTCTTGGGTTAGTCACAAACGTGATGGAGTTCCAGGCAATCTCTGGATTTGGCGTTATTGAGTCATACTTTTTTAAAGGTCCCGTTTAACTTTTTTCAAGAGAGATGTTGAAAAATCAGTCCAAGAAGGCATGGAAAGGAAGACTACACTATACCCTCATATACATGGCATTTAAACTGAGCATATGCCCTACAGTTTTAACACAACGCAATTAGTGCATAAATATTATTTTGCAAGGTAATCCCTTTTACCACAACATATTGTATTCTACTGGATTTGCAAAATATTTCAGGCTCTGAAGTATCGGGTAGAACACCATAAGTTCATTAGATGACAAATTGGCTTTTGTAGAGGGCCATGCACAGATGCATATCTAGAGGACATCAGAATTGCCTTATTATCTCTCGACAGACTACATTCCATACTGCCCCCCCCCCCCACCACCACCACCCCGCCATTTGTAGAGCATCTGTCACATTTATTGTGTTTATTCCCTACACACATTGGACACGCGCTATATTGCATTCGAGGACACGCAATAGTGATCAAATGTGGCTTAAAGAGCCCTGTGTACAGAAATTCAATATTCAAAATCCTTTGGTAATAATAATAATGAGTTCACCCACACATATTGCCATCAGTTTATTTGGGAAAATATGCTAAAATTGTATCCGAAGGACATACCCCCCTTGTAAACCAATGGTATACATGAGCACTGAAACATCTAAAGATTGGTATGACAGAGAAGTAAACAATATCGATAATTATTGCTGGAGAAGCAATGAAATATGAAAGAAGGTAGTTGTTTCATACAGGCACAAAAGAGGCACCACTTTATCACTCCATACAGTGATCAAGTACATGTGCAACTTGATCCCAGAACGATAATTATCCTTCTAGAATTTCAAAGTACTTTTTGTACTGCAATTTTGTTTGCGATGCCTTGGTATAGGACCACGGTAAAGTCGGTAAATATCACCGAATGAGAAGGACTATGGTACGAATGTCCACTGACGAAAATAACTGCAAGGTGGGTTCAACAAAGCGCATAAGGGGGATCACATCATTATACACCAAGCCCTCCCAGACAAAAAGGCAAAAGCAAAAATTAGAAGACGATGTTTCAAACAACAAAAGTAAATGGTGTTGGTGAAAAAGAAGGGGCGGAGGTGGTTTTCGAGATCATTATCGGACCTTATACATCCTGGCCGAGACTCGAGTACAGGAAATGGGGTGGTTCCTGTTGATCATGCCCGGGAGGAATCCAAGGGCTCTATGGATTTATTATCAATGCTCCATCGATCTCCGTTTATTAAACACACTTCTTGCTTTTCTTTCCAAAGGATTTCCTCCATTTCATCCTTCCTATGTATTCATAACTTTAAGCAGATTGCTATATGAGTTTTCATAATGCGCTATCAAGAAAAGCGTCATTTATTCTGCATGGGAGATGGGGTGGGGATGGGAGGGGCAACATAATATCTTATCAACACGAATGAGGTATTGCTACATAACATTTTGTTTGTGGTTTGTTTGATTCGAACACATGCATATGTAGTTCATTTCAAATACAATAGTACATGTATTCAGGGGCGGCGCCAGGGTATTTTGATAGGAGGGGCAAGACGACCTAAAGATGACGTCATATTTTTTCTCCATTAAATAACAGGGGTAATATAGAGTTATATGTTTAAGACCTCTCTTTTAATACTCCTCTTTCTTTTTTTCTTCCCTTTTCTTCCCTTTTCTTCCTCCTTTTTCTTTTTTCTTTTTTTTTTTCTTTTTTCACTACTTGAAAAATCATAGGGGGCGGTCGCCCCCTCTGCCCCCCCTGTAGCGCCGCCCCTGCATGTATTGTAATCACTGTTATGTTGGCAACATGTCCTTACTTTTTTGAAACAATCACGCTTGAACGTATGCAAGGAATTCTGTCGACTACAGGTGAATATGAATTTTTAAAAATACATATGCAATCACCAATGAGGAAGTTACGGCTAAGTATCCATAGTTTCACTAATAACCCTTGCAATTAAAAAGAAAATTCATGGATGTAAATCCATTTTGCATAAATGGGAGCCTTGTTCCGTATCGCAATCATTCAAACCTGTAAATGTCACATGCATAAATATCATCTGAAACATCTGGCCTTTCATATGGAGAACGTCACAAAAACAAATACTCTGACATGTCATCTTCCCCTAGAAAATTACCAGGTGTGGTTGATTAATTCCCTGTAAATTATACCTAAGTAACATGTCTTTGAATTTTGCATTAGGAATTGTATTAAGGAAACCTTGAATCAGAAAATGAAATCACAAGACATGCTTACCCACCCCGAGTAGAATCATTGGTTGGATTTGAAACCATGGGTATAACCCGTTTCATTTTCTTCAATATTACTACCTTAAGTTAGGGGGTTGAGATAACAAAGACCTTGACAAACACGACATATGACTTTCAAACATTCTGTAATAAGAAGAGCAATAATCTTGCATTTACTCATAAAACATCTGCATGAGCTAGATAAATACATGATACAAGAATACCCTCCCTGATATTACAGACAGTGGCATAGCTAACGATGATGTGTAGCAAACGATGCTGAATTTTTCCTGAATGTTTTGGGCTTTTTCCAAATTCTTGAAACAGCTTTCCCTTTGACCTGTGACCCATATTTTTAACAGTCAGTCCATGACCTTTCTCCCTCTCTCGGGGTCTTTAGGGTCTCAGAAGAGAAATTTGATGTCATCAGTCAATCACTGGGACTTGTTGCCATTTCGCCAGTCATACCAGTGTTGTTTACTTTTTTCACAGGGCGTCTGTAGTGTTTTGATAGACTTTGAAGCTCGTGTGCAAAAGCTTAACGGAGCAAACGACCTTATGTGACCTTTGAACTCTGAAAGGATGTAGGTCAATCTACGGGAGGGCTTGGAGAGCGTGTCATTTGATCAGACGTTGAGTCAAAGAATTCTCTAAAATCGACGGTATCTCACAGCTACATGTATCAGTAAATTATCGGGAAGCTACATGTCTGCCAAAACATATTCAGGGATATTAGGAAGTTATGAAAAGCAAATTCTGATGCATCATATCAAACTTTTGGGGAAGTTACAAAATTTGTCAAAAGAGAGTCCTAATTATCATGGTTGTAATTCCAGTTCAAACATGAATATATATATATATATATATATATATATATATATTTTTTTTTTTTTTTTTTCAATTTGTAACAAAGAGAACCGAATTCGGTGTTGAGGAAGTTCCGCCTCCATATTCAAGGCGGGCAACACTTGGACCAACTCCATTCCACAATATGTTCCTACATGAAAAATATCAATTACACGTGATTCCTTTGAAAATTGGCATCAACTCTCTAATCCCATACATAAAATAGGCACTTCGGCATAAATTACTCCCAGGTCAATTTTCAACAACAAATTCCCAAACAAATTTTTGGACCCAACACTATATCCAACTACAAGTCTAACATAGAACACAAATCCAATACTAACCCTATATATCTTTGATGAAATTAACCCCGAAGCAACTGCCGCCAGACCAGATAGCATATCACCTGCTTATGAGGTGACTTTGATCAGTGGCAAAGGAGGGTGCACTGTGACAATTTTGATGAAAATGATTTTAATATAAATTGATTAGAATGAATCAATGATGATCAAGATGGTTTAGATAGTTAGTATTTGTATCCTTACCTTGTTTTAGTGATGCATACTTTCCACCCAACTCGAAGGCACCTTGTGGACAGCTATCCTCTAGGATGAAGTAATTTGCTTTGGTCAGACCAGCCTTGGTAGAGGACTTCAGAACCCTGGTTCCGCTGTCAACTCCTAAGTGGCGTCCATTGTTGTCCCTTAGTACCAGGTGACCAGATGTGAAGATGAGAGTGAACTGCGACTCTTCGTTAGTCGAGCGAGCAAGCTGCCCATTGGCTTGGACAAACTTTCCGTTGAAGGCCTCCAGACCGTACTTTCCTTTTCCTAGGTAGACCAGGGTCAACGTGGAATCGGCTCCCCATGGTACCAGCTCGTCAACCACCACGCTGTCTTCGCCCTCTTCGTTGGTTTTGAGATGCGCGTAGCGTTGGTGCTGGACGTTCTTCATACAGACCTGCGGGTGGATTGCCAGTTGGACAGTCCAGTTTGCTGAAGGATTGCTGGTGCTGGAATCACTGCATGTCAGCTCATCACCATTGCATGCGAGGTACCTCTGGTGTGAGACATTCTTTAAGGCCCATTTGCCATCGGCTTGCAGCTCGATTTCGAATCCTGTATCCTTGTCTTCCGTCCTATCCTCAATATTGCAATAGACGTTACCATTCTTATCTGCAGAGAGGAAGTTTCCGGAGGGCGCCTTCAAGTAGCTGATCGTGCTGTTCTCTTCCTGCTCTAAGGTCCATACTTGCTTTGCTTTTAATGATGCTCCTGATGCATTGACTTTGCCACCGAATTTCTCAGCGGTAAGGTATCTCCCGGCCGAGTTGACCAGGCCGAACTTGTATTTTAAATCCATCTTAGGCATTGTGATTTAGATTTGATGTCCTCGAGCGAGCACTTCTGAAAGGCAAATAAGAACAAAATTTCATTTTAAAGAAATCGATATTCAATTATTTCATAGAAAAATAATAAACAAGTACTCACAAGAATATTTCATGACGTTTCAACTTTAAAGTAAGTTTTAGCTCCTGGCAGTGGTCACCTCATAGTTTCTGATTTCAGATTTCAGATTTAAACTTTGTTTCATTTTATTTTCATTTTTCAAAGTATATAACAATAACTATTGTGAAATTAACAATATAAAAAAAATAATTGACAACGCAAAAGCAAAATAAAGAGCATTAACGTTTGAGTTGTAAGAAAAAGATAACAGGGAATACTATCCATCGGAGTAATTATGTGAAAATGAGAATGAAAACAGAGACCAGCAAAGAAGCAGAGCTGGTAGGAGTGCTTGTCCCTGGCAAAAGGTATATTATAATTTATGAAATACATAAAGGCTAGACTTGGCAATCATGCATACCATGGAAAAGGGGAAATGAAAAAAGAATAAGAAAGGGAAGAGAGTAGGAAAGGAGGAAATAAAAGGTGGAGAAAAATAAAAAGAAGCCAGATGCAGAAAGAAGACAGATACATGGCCATGGAAAGCAAACAAATCATTAATAAAACAAACACAGCAAAAAAAAACCCCCAAAAAACACTTTCTATCGAGAGGAAAGATATTGTTAAAAAAAAACAAAAAGCTGGAAACAGTAAGGAGTAAACTTTACAAAAGACGGAACAAGAAGGACAATGTGGCAGGTGGGGATGGTAAAGAAGGGAGGATTGATGGGTTCCCAGTACTGGCAACGTTTTAGCATGCTTGTGGAGA
The DNA here is from genome assembly GCA_025618425.1 of Heliocidaris tuberculata. Taxonomy (NCBI): domain Eukaryota; kingdom Metazoa; phylum Echinodermata; class Echinoidea; order Camarodonta; family Echinometridae; genus Heliocidaris; species Heliocidaris tuberculata. The sequence continues at coordinate 12,149,632 of CM046836.1, read as the reverse complement.
ACGGGAAGGAACTACATCTACAATCACAATAATGTAGTGGCAGGTGTGGACCTTATAGCTGTTCAGTATATTCAACATTTACATTTCAGCTGGATAACATTTCTTCTTAAACATTGGTGAACCTCCTCTATATATTTTAGGGATCTAATTGAATTCTATATCAATAAAAAGTAAAAAGTAAATAACTTAGTGTATACATATAATTATTATAATCGGGAGCACACGACTATAATCATGATAAGGCAATATTCCAAAGATAAAATCCATGATTTCCACAAAGTCGAGGAGAACAACAGAAGCCCTTCAACTGCTGATAACATTATAATGGGAGGTCGAGGGTGTTAATTTGCTCTTGTGAAATACAAGCATTGTGTTATACTAGAAATACATGCATTGACAAATGTTGAACTACTCATAAAAGTCAATGTGGACTTTAACCACGAAACTTCGGATGAACCGAGGGTTTACAACTTGTTCCCATTTGTACTCATTTGCTCTTGGGCGGCTGGACCTATAAAATCCAGGGATATCAGCAATAATCAGGCTCAGCTTACCAATGACGATAAATATCTATTGGTATTAATATTCATAGCTGTTACACTTACAGGACGAATAAAATTGATCAAACAAGCCTCGAGCGTTTGACAATGTAATTTCTGTTTACATTACATTTCAAATAATAGTGTAATTGTTCGTGCAAAGGCAATTAAGTACGATAAATGTCTCTTTTAAGCATTTGTACAAACTGATAGCGCTTGTATTGGGTTGTACCAGGGAAATGTAAGTTACATTTCCCTGTTTGTACTTTGCTCGAAATTGTGGCAGTAAGAAACTTATTTTTCAAATGCACTCTGATAACGGGCAAGAAATAACTTTTAAAATTTCAAATAATTTTGTTTTTACTCAAATGTAAGAATGAGCTGAGAAATTAAAATGTAAATCAACCAAGCAACGAAATTTTGCTTAAAAGATGAATACAAGTTTTCATCTCCTGTATCATTACACTTTGGTTTGAGTTTGCGAGAATACATTATGAACAAAACTCAAGATAACATGTACCTCTAACCCAAACCCTTTTTATAAAGTAACACGATAGTGGTGTAAAGGTGATAGATTTTCCTTCAGAGTATAGACATTTAAAAAAAAATCTACTCGAAGAAACACTAGACTTGCGGTCATTTTGGTCCACTCTACCACTGACAGTGGTGCAGGATCAAATCCCCCCCCCCCACTAACCAGTGACATTTGCTAGTAATTCGCATTTCATTCACCCATGGTAAGACCGGTAACCTTACCCCCCCCCCCCCCCCACCCCTCCTCCAGTGACGCCTGTGCATCCTCACTGTCTATAATTATGCCGACAAGGGAGAATGATTGGCCACACTCTTAGAACAAAACTGAATCTGGAAAAAACAACTATCACATAAAGGATATTTCTCATTCTAATCAATGTTCACATCAGGTTATACCGGAAGTAACAGGTCAACACATACTGATTTCCTCTCAAGTGCCACGCCCACTTTTTCTTCCCACTAAATGTGAGTCTTCAGATATCCGGCTTTTACTGTTTTTCCTCAAGTTCTTTTCTATTTTTTCTTTTTTTAACGACTTCCTGCTTTCTTGGTCTACAAAATATCTCAACTAAGTGGATATATCATCATAAATTGTTAAGAACATAAAATACACTGACAAGAAGATAAGGCAACTTAGATGAGATTAAGGAAATTTAAATGAAGGTTCGTCTGTGTGAGAAGGCAGCCTTTATTTGAATCTGAGAAAACTCGCGAGTCGTCACACTAAAACATATATGAAATTATGTGTGTTCTTCAAAAAGTTTTAAATGGTTCAGAAAAGGCACATATGTTTCTGTCTGTACGAAAAAAGAAAATGATTGCCTCCCCCACGCAGCTTTTCACGGTTGGCCTCGCAGATCTGTTGTTGCAAGCCAAGCCATTTCATTCATTTCTTCCTCTCCTTTTGTCAGGAGCTTCCAGGGTGCAACGTTTGCTTAATGTTACACCCCATGAAATCTGAAAAGGGCTTCTATTCTTATGCAAAAATCCTTTCTTGGTTCCTAGAGAGCTGGCCGTCGGAGAAAAGAAATCACTGCTGTTGGGCTCCGTTATTACTCATTCCGGGGGAGCAAGGTACAATCAAAAGTAATCATAGATATCGAGACACGCATGGTGTAAACGAAACAGGGGCGTAAACTTTGATTCCTTGTAGTTGCAAATACTTCTGTAATATTCCTGTTATACCTCATCTCCCTGGTTAGTTACATTTTACAGACCTACAAATATGGTCGGATACGTATATGCTTATTATCGTCTCCCATTCGTTTTCCTTATGACATTTCAGAATTGGATAACCTCAGGATATAGATTTTTAATTTTCCCAAATAAAACATGGATTTAAATGACAACTATTTACATAAATACGACTATGCTATATTGTGTCGTATAGATATGAATCTACAAGATTTTGAACATTAATGTTCATTGTAATTTACACCACCACAGTCATACATACAAATTAAAAATACAATGGATAACCTACTTTATTGCAATAGGGAAGTTTATTGCTATATTACCTTACCTTTATCATCACTCTAGTATCATGATTATACTAATAAAGCTATCAGATTAACGAGCAAATCTGACCAAATATAAACAATATATTAACAAACGCGCATTCTCTCTCCTTTGATCTGTTTACACCTGGAGATAAAAGTAAGATATTAAATTCATGTCACTGCATGACTATCATGGCGACAAATGGATTGCCAGCCACAGTGATACTGAAATGTAATTGCCGGAAAATTTACCAGATATTCTAAATTCCATTCAAATATAGGTCGAGAGAATATTGGGAGGTGAAAACCTCGAAGCAAATTTTTAGAAGTGGAGTTGAAAATTGAAATCCACATCTTTGGGAGTCATGTTAGGGATCACTTCCTTAAGAGATGAATCCACTCTTATAATAGTGAAATACGCTAAAAGTAGTGGTTGAAGTACTCTTTTAAGAGTGGATTTCACTCCAAACGGAGCGAACCCTAATAATATGACTCCCCCAAAAGTGAATTTCCACTCCTGTATATTTACAGAGTAGGGAGGTGAAGGGAAAACGTAGAAGACGGTGGTCGTTGAGTGGCTGAGCATATGTGGTAATACTAAACCAGGAAAGAAAAGTGTCTGGATAATGTTTGTAATGAGATATCAACACAGGGAAATAAAAACAATTTCCTGAGGATGTTTGTTATTAGAACAGAATCAACACATAGCCTACACAACGTGGAACAACGTATCATTCCAGGGATGAGGTTGTACCAAGGAGTTACTACAGAAATCAGCTTTAAATGTGTAGCCATACATGTACCACATGACTTGAGCAAATAAGGCTCTTTCGCCACATAAATTACCGACCACCTCTAAGAATTTTAGTATATCTGATGACTGTATCGAGCTGATATCCGTCGTAGAGTTTGGATCAGACAAAATATTAAGTTATGTTCACAATTTCATAGTACCTTTCCATAGTACTTGATAACGCATGCACAGTAAAAACGCTGTTCAAAAGGTTGTTTAAAATTTATAGTCTTATACAACTTGTTTACTATATAAAACAAATTTTTTAACAGTATGGACTGTGCAACGGGTTTTTCAGTTCATATTGTAAACAACTGTTTGCATTTTTAAACAGCTTTTTCTCTGTGTGGGAGTGGGACATACCTTGGACTTTCCCAACTAGAGGCCTTTATGCCCTATTTTAAGCTTGAAGATACTAGTACAATAAGCGAGCTTACAAGTACGTCTACAAGTACGCCTAGATGACTTGAACAGATTAATTAGTCTGAAACGAAGTTAAAAAGTCTGATTCAGTTTTGTCTGACAAACTGACGTTGCCCTTTAAGCAAACCAGACAATGCACGAATGTCTTTCTCCAGACAGGCTAACACGAACTGGGGGTATACAAGTCATGAACCATGCTCACCACAGCTAATATTCGCGCAATCCTGTCGAAGGTCTTCACCTACAGCAGGCAGGTCGGTCATTTAACGGGAAAGGTAGAAAAAAAAATAAAGGCCATACTCCATAGTTCCGAAAACTCATATACAGAGTCATTTCCGAATTTCTAGTCACTATCATATAAACATTCTAGGCAAGCTTTTTTTTACTATGTTTTTGTTGCAGTTAAACTGAATGTATTCAACTGTGTCTGGTCTCCAAACAAGTCTCCACAACGACCTCCTCTTCGTCTGGAGTAATACTACCATTCATCAGGGATCATTCAGGCAAAGTGAATTGGCCCCATTTTGGTGATTATGTTAATCACTTAAATTACTGAGATCAAATATTGCTCATTTCAAGAGGGCAGAAAATCGTTTCGCCTGACGAGACCCTTGTCTATTGATAAAAGTACAGGCTGGTGAAAAGGGGTATCATGGCAGATGGTTCTTTTTAAGAATGCGTCCCAGTAACGGGTATCACTTGCGGAATAGCGTATAAACCTCGTAAAGTGCTTAGGCGATGGCCTTTGCTTTATGTGTTTACAATAATGCTGGTATGTTAAAGGGCTTTGGAAGAATAAATTTATAGATTACCTACATGTATAGATTACTTAATTACTAATGTATACTTTGCACATGCACCTTGCGATTCTAAGAATGCCATGTATCCAAAAATGTAAACGATACAGATCACCTATTTTATAATCTGACACGATTTACATAAAATGATCATTGCCATAACGTTATATGAATATCAATTGTCTGCATTGCATACTGCATAGGCATATATTCAGGGCATTGTATCCTCAGGAAAAGGCATTTATGCTTATTACCTTAAAATAGATTGGTATATATTGTATAAGCTACAGATATTAAAGGACTTTACAAAAAACAGGAGTTCATTACTTAGTGAAGGAAACAAAAGCAAAAAATGCCGAGCTTCCGACTGACTTGAATTGTGGCGCCAGAGAATGAACGAGAAATCATTTCTTTACGCTCAAACTGGAGAGCGGAACGGGAACAAACATTGGCCATAAAACAAATATAACATAATTCAACATTCCAAACAACACTGCATACAGGAAATGACAATATGAGAGACATCCAATAATTCGTAAATTCACTTCCCCCACTGTGAACATCATGTGACAACTTGCCTGGGAAGAGAATCTCCTCGTGACTTTAGTACTGTCTTCAGTTCATCATCAACACCCCTGTAAAATATTTTAAAAATCATCTTTTCGTGTATAGGCCTAAATAACACTTTCGCAGCCTGATGATTGTGATACCGCTTTATCATTGTTCGATCAGACTTCGCAGCATGAGGTGGATATAAATTACGAAATGCCTCAAAATTTAATACAATATTATTGGCTGAAAACTATCTCTTTTTTCTTTCTTTTTTTTTCTCTCTTTCTTTTTCTTTTTCTTTTCTTTTTTTTTTCGGGGGGGGGGGGGAGGGCTTTGCCATTTCCACACGTCCATCATGTATACGTACAGTTGTAAGCTACTAAATAAAGAGTTTATCCTTAGCTTAGGAAAGGCAGTAGCAAGACTTTTCCTATCCTAATTTTTGACGTATAACAGGCCAATCGACTTCAGCCAAAGTTGAATGTCTTTCCCTCTAGAAATAGTAGAAATATATCGTCATATTTTCATTGATATCTGGCACCGTTATAATAATGAAATAATAACAAATATTTTTACCCAGGGAAGCCTCATCAGCATCATTACTGAGGGCCCTGCTGTAGTCGTACCTTATTACCAAGTACACTTTTCCACCTGGGTCGAGGGACAAACGTGGGTTAAACATCTTGTCCAAGGATGTAAGCAGTGAGCGAGGATCGAACCCGGGTGACCAGGACCTCTCGTATGAGAGTCAAGAGCCTTTGTGTTTGTTTCACAACAATGCTTGGGTATCTAACGGGAAGTATGAACACAACGTTGTCATTTTCCTTTATCAGTTTTGCTGGTCTGGATTCATAAATTATGGTCTCCCGCAAATTTATTTCCCCGAATCTTCCCCCCAAACATCGTAAAACTACGAGAATCACTCCAGGCTATACGCGCTCATGATCTCGTAGCCAGTGGTTGTCATGGCAATTGATACTTTAAGCAGAGGACACATGCGCCGCTAATCTTGCAAACTCCTCATTCTATTTTTTTTTTTCAGCGCATGTCTAAAAGCTTACGCGCTCCAGTGAGATTCATGTGTCTAATGACTTGGGTGTAATGTGTTTTCCACGATTTTCCTCTTTATAATAATCTCGTGGGTTTTGGATCATAACCTCAGACAAAGAGAGAGTCGCACCCACATTTGCTTTCTTTAGGAATAGATCTACATTTTTCATAAATCCGCTCTGAATCTGGGTGATGAAAAGGTTATCATAATTATGAAGACTGAAATTTAAAATTGTTATCTTTGTTGTATTCATATAATAAGAATATAATTAGACAACTTTACGAATTTTGTGAATTCGCCTAAGTTTGAACATTATCAAAGGTGATAATTAATATAGCAACCATTACAATCAACACCCTTGCCTGAACAGCTTATTTAGATTTAATAAGCAAGCAAATACAAGTCTTGTTCACTTGCTGAACCAAAACTCAAAACGAAGTTATAATGACATGACCAAAAAGTGTCCTTAATTTCATGAACAATTTGTTACCAAGAAATAAATGTAAGAATTAAGATCAAAAGTTGTTGATCAATGGAACAACAAGGAAAGTAAGCCATGTCGTTCCATCATTTCTATTTAAATACTATCAGTATCACAACTTTAGCCATGTTAGTACACTACAATACATACACAATGCATGCAGCTTGTCTGCATTACGAGTATTCCACTGCACAAGCCAAGGTATAATACTAACATCATGGATATGCTAACAATAGTAACATGTACCGTCGCAGAAGCACGATTGAACAAATTACGTAACACGCGGACGCGTCCGGAACAGTACAATCCCTTTACAAGCTGAAAAGTTGCATGGTTTCAATTATTGAAAGGAGCTACACCTTCACACACGTTCCATGATTATTGTTATTGATTACATGTATACAACAAACTTCACAACATGCACACACTATAATAATGCTTCCTCGTTAAAGACTGGCCAAGCAGTACCATAGAAGAGCAAGCCAATTAACTTCATCAAATTAAAATAAAAATGCGTTTAAAATTTTATTGAATGGTTAGCAAACTAGCATTATGATAATTTGAATAAGTAGTAAGCATATATGATATTAAGGAAAGTAACCACATTTCCATGGTGCTTTTTTGTAAAATTATAGGTTACGTAATGTAGTTGTCAATACAGTTTCATCCAACAGAGTTACATGTACACATTAACATCAATTAGCATACGACACCTGCACACTTTCTCACAATTATCGATAGGAACTGCCGATCTAACAATTTGTGTAACACCTGTTCGAAGTCAAATTCTTCCTGCACGCTACACAGAAGCCAACAGAAGCCAATTCAACTCTCTCTTTCCTGTGTGTACAAAGGAGGGTATAATTAAATGACTGCATGGTACACAGATTATGTCTTACCTGTAAAATAAAGATGTCTGATATTACTACAGGTCAATATTTATCCACTTTCACGAAGTTGTTGGTAAGCTCCGAATGGTTAGCCCAGTCTGGTCCTTGAGTTTCAGCTCGAGATCCCAATATTCTCCTCGCCCACTCCGCGCTGCCAAGATACAAATGTGCACGATTGTAGGCGTGTATGTACGCTATGCACTTCCAAACTCTGAGGTTCGGCGGAAGCAATGTGTGTGTATGCAGTTCGGTTGGATAATGTGCAGAAAGTAGGTGTGCTAGGCGGCGTGATTCGGAGGCCGTCTATTCGAACCACACAATATAGGAGATGGGCGGGGCGCCGGTATTATATCACGTGATCAAACTTCTGTGTAACTCTCTTTTCTTGAGTTGTGTTGCAGTGGATAATGTACATTAGCCTTACAGGCCTATTTTTCATTCAGTTGTGTGATTATATGTTACGTTCTTCTGTCTTCAAAATTAGTTTCCAAGCAATATGGATCAGCGAGCTTCGTGGAAATTGTCTTCCACTGATAGATCCTTTATCAAGTTGAAAACTTTTGAGCTTTCCTTTTCTACTGAGTCCAGCAAACAGCACGACTTGTGTATTACTTGTGCTGTCGTTAAAGATGTTTTCTTTCGCAGTGCCGAGACAAAAGTCTATCTTTATATTCGCAACTAAAATTCCAGGCCCTTATATACCCCTGACTCGTTTTTATCTGTCTTGTTATTTGTTTCTCATTCGTTCCTAAAAACCTGACCCTCGTCAGTAACCACTGAGTTCCTTATAAGGCAAGAACTCCGAAATGAAAGAGTCAGTCAGAATACCATGTTTTTCCCCTCAAAACCTGTATTTTAGACCTAGGTTATTCCGAAACCATCGATAATTATATCCCTTCTAAATTTACAGCCCGTTCCGAAAAGAAAGAAATAATCTGATCCGGACCTAAGCCTTTACAAAAATAGACCCTATTATTCAGTGGTGACGCCATCGCACGGGCGCCCGGGAGCAACTGGGGATATAGGGAAGACCCTATTGATATAACGTCAGTTCGAAAGAATGTTTAAGTTGAAGAGAAGTGTCATGTCTGACAGTGCCTGGATAGTCCTGAATTTATCACTCTGCACCATGGCATGACTTGGCATAATTTTGCTGCAGTTGTACAGTTATAGACGACTGAGGTGAATGCCCATTAGCGCGATGACGGCATGGGGAGGGGGAAGGGGGAAGGGGGAAGGGGACATTAGGGGGCAAATCATTTATCCCAATCAGTCAAAGAACCCCCCCCCCCCACACACACACACACACACCATCACCACCACCACTCTCCCATTTTTTGTTTTGTGTATTTTTTTATTTATTTATTTATTTATTTATTTTTATTTATTTATTTATTTTTTTTGGGGGGGGCTTATTTTCCAGTTGTGGGTCAAAATGAATAAAATACCCAACATCTGTCTCTGTCATCGGTGCCCTAACACACTTTGTAACAGAATATGCACCTATGAGTATCAATAACGGTGCATCCAGAACTTGATAACAGGAGACCGAATCCTTCCCAAGCAACAATGTCCGTGTATCTGGGACCCCCCCCCCCCCCCCCATGCCACTGTAAGTATTAGAGTTGATATTTTTCTGGCTTCAAATCAATGTATATTTATGTTTAATAAATAATTAGTACATGTATAAAAAGCGACGAAATCACACCAAAGTGTGCATTCCTGTATCTCTTGGGCGATGCAATATCATATTTCTAAACAACAATCAGCTTTCAATTTGAAACCAGATCGCTACGCGTGTCGATTAAAATAGAGACATTTTATCAATACTAATAAGGTCCCCATGCGATCGTCCATTGGAGATATATATATATATATATATATATACGCTTATACAGAGAGTAATATTCATTAGATTGATAATATGTATTAATGGCTCGGACCTTGGTCGTGCATTAGTCCGTCCATTCGACAAATATCTAATTAAAAGTGACGAGATTAAAAACAGTGCTAAACGGATGCCCATTTTGTTGTATGTGTATGCTCTTGTTTAGAGTATATATACGTGTATACTACTCTGCTGCTGCTGAGGTCAAAAACGACATAGATAATAATCATCGGAAAGAGATAGAAATAGGAAGGAGCAACAGAGAGAGAGAGAGAGAGAGAGAGAGAGCGGGGTGAGAGAGAAGGAGAGAGAAAGGGATGGATGGAGAGAAAGGTTGAGAGAGAGAGAGAGAGAGAGAGAGAGAGAGAGAGAGAGAGAGAGAGAAGAAGGGATGGATGGAGAGAAAGGTTGGAGAGAGAGAGAGAGAGAGAGAGAGATGGGATGGAGGGAGGAATGGAGCAACAGCGAGAGGTGGTGAGAGAAAGAGAGAGAGAGATAGACACGATAGAAGAAGGGGGGGGGGAGAGAGAGAAAGATGGTAATGTCTACTTCTGATTAATGTAATGTTATCATGGTTATGTGATGATTAAATCCTATAATTTTACAAACATGAATATGTGGAGTATCCTCCGCAATCAGGAGTGATGTGGCGACCCAAACTTCAGTTTAGATGAATAACATTACATTAAAAACACCACAATTACCGATATGTAATCCAGTAAACTATAAATACATAATTTGTTAATATAAATTGTATACTTTTTGATATTCAAGTCAATATATTCAACCATTCAGGTTGTCAGTTTGGTAAATAAACGAGTTCCTTGAAATAAATCAAACATCATTACTAAACAAGAGGCGTTTTGAAAACGCCCCCCGTTAATCATCCACATGCCAAATAATGTCATTAACCAAATATCGACACTGTCTCCTTATCCATCCCTCAATATTAAAGTTGCAGCATTAATTCGAGGATATTTACTGAGCGTTTGAAAAGTGGTTTCAGATTTATTCAAAATCGTTGCATGAAGCAAACTGAAATTTTAAAGCAAAACTACGCCAACTCTGTAACTACTTTTGTGTGTTGACAAGAGGGTTATATTTCTTACCCCCTTTGTGATTCCCAGTTTGTACGTCCGTCTGATTTGTTGTTGTTGTTGATGATGTTTGTTTGTTTGTTTGTTTATTTATTTGTTTATTTATTTGTTTTTTGAGACTCATGTAGACAGACTGCCAGCATGACTTGTGGTACTGCAATTAATCAAAAGAAAAAATGTAACGTTCACGGGAACTTGTTCTTTTTTTTTTCTTTCAAATGATTATGATTATCCAATTGTTCCTTTTAACACCTGTCATATAATATTTACCAACTCGGTGAAAGCGGTATTGGGAGCTGTATTCATGTGACATTGTCAATATTGACGCGGTCTCGCCGCTAAAAAGTAATTAAACTGATCATAATAGGGCGTGGTAAGTGATATGCACCAAGGACACTCGCCTGTCTCCTTTATCGGGAATGGAAAGGTCATTATTTCTACCGCATATCTTGCTGAAATTTAATGCTTAGAGGATTTAAGTGTTTTCTATATAATTTTGGGAGGTCTCTTTTCACCCCCCCCCCCCTCTCTCTCTCTCTCTCTCTCTCTCTATCCTCTCTCTACCACCTCTCTTAGTCTTATTGTCTCATTTCTCTCGTTTTATTTCTCTTTCTCTCTACAGAAATTTTTAAAAACTGCCTCTTTCAGATATAAAGATTACGTTTGTTTCTAAAAATATCCTAAGCTATACAAGTTTTCTCAGAATAACCCAAGTATTCAACTTCTTGTTGTCACTATACATTTGTACACACAATCAACAAGAACCAGAATGACCAAGGAGTTCTGTACTAACTCCTTGGAATGACGAAACAACAAGTCAACAACATGTTGAGAATGCCCATATAAGGGATCTGAAAAGGACTGCTGATTTGGGTCGGTAAACAAAGTAGCAAAGATTTGCTTTAGCCTTTGTGATACCATACCTTTGATTGTGTCCAGTGAAGAGATTAAAGCTCGGAGAATAGAGAACCATGCAGTCATTTACCAAGTTGCCATTTTTGCCCTTTTCACCTTTACAAAGGCGTACAAAGTGAAATAGGCATGTTTTTAGCTTAGTTCGAGGGTCGTTTTCATGCAGGTCGATGGACTTAATGCTATATTATGCACCCGATGAAATGGACGCATATCTTTGTAGAGTGCACTTAGAGTTCCAGAGTCTATGGCCCGTATTCTGAACTCCGGTTTAACTTAAACTTCAGGCTAAGTGAGGTTTAACTTTGCTGGATTGTCAATTTGGGGAAACTGCTTGGAGGTAGATCCGTATTTTTTTGGTCTCGCCAGCTCTCCAAAAGTCGCCCCCGGGGGGGGGGGGGGGGGGTGACAAAAAAAATTTCGCCAGCCCTCCAAAAGTCGCTCAGGGGGAGGGGGTAGGGGTCCAATTTCCCTCCATAATTATCTGACAAGCAAGCAAAAAGAAAAAAAAAGGATTTCCATTCTAAAAGGGGGAGGAACAATCACAAAAAGAGGGGGCACAATGCATACTTTTCTTTCAAAGGGGGATTGCCCCCCCCCCAAAAAAAAAAAAAAAAAAAAAAAAAATCCGCCACTGATATATGTCCCAGTGGGCTAATGAAACCCAAGCTATTATAACGAGTATACCGTCATCCTGATTGGATCACTGAATCTTGATTGGATGTAGGACTCGTCAGAGTGAAGGACTGGTCCCACCCACTGGTCGATGTAGGCGGGAGGGGGGGGGCACAACCCGCCCGTGCCCCTTTTATACCCTAAGTACAAAACGCCCAAATGTGCGCCATTTTCAAAATCTCAACCTAAAACCCATCTTAAAAATGTGATAACCTTCTCTCTCTCTCTCTCTCTCTCTCTCTCTCTCTCTCTCTCTCATATAGAACCATTGACACGCAGAACTGCAGATCATGGTATACATGGTATACGCCCTGTTGTAGCTACATAACTCACTTGCATTAAACGTCTAAAACAAAAGATTTTCAGAAAAAGAATATCAGTGAAATATGATTCTTCATATAAAAAACAACTTGCCACGTCGATAAGTAATACATCAACATCCTTCCACAATAACCGCGAAGCTATTGGCTTTCTATCAACTCTCCGCGATTATTCTATATTCTGATAACCCTGGAGGCCTGGACCAGGATATAATGTGAATAAAGTTAGATCTGCTCTACCAAATTTGAAATGCAAGACTTGTTCCTTGATGGGTGAATTGCAATATGCTTTTCTTTCTTCCTTAAGGGGAGAAGTAAACGAAATAAGACATGGATATTATGCGTAACGCCTGTCGGCCGCATAAAGTTAGACAAAATAAAGACTTTCAAGAAATCAACTGAATTTCAAAACCCATTGTATAGCCTTGAAAGATAATGTTCGGAATGTTATTGTCATATTAGCACAATATATATATATATATATATATATATATATATATATATATATTTGCAACTTATCCTGCTATGAAATCTTTGCACTGTGCTTGAATAATGTATACGTAAATACCTCAGTTCCACCACCAAACTGACTCAACACCGACGCCAAACCGACCCATTTCTGGCCATTGGTGGCAACGTAATTTGTTTGCTCTGTCTGGTGTCGGTCTCGTTGGTGTGACGGGGTATACGTGGATGTGAATTCCATGTAAATGTCATCAAGTAAGTCATGATGACACCGCTTCCTCGATATTGTAATATTTGTCATTACTAAATGACTGTAACGCCTGAAAAGCTGCAACAGACTCTAATCTTAATTTCAATAACACCTTTCAGCGAACCGTGCTTTTTATACACATACCGCAGGATAGAGTCAATTCATTATGGTAATGAACCATGAAACCATATTTCAAGTATGTAAAGGAACATGGTCGTGATAATGGGCGATTCCGTGCTATAATTGTGTCTTTTTTCCTCATATTTCAACCAAAAATGAGGAAAATCTCGGTATGGCCATTAAATAATGTTGCTTTCTGCTGTCACTATCATTTGTCATGGTCATATCAAGAGATTTTCCATTCGTGGATGATATGTATGGATAAATGTCATAATGTAGAGGTGTGGTAGTGGTAGTCGTATAGTGGTTTAATCACTTGACTGGGGATGCAAAGGTCGTGGGTTCGAACCCCGACACGACACTTATGTCCTTGAGCAAGGCATTTTATCTACATTGCTCCTCTCCACCCAGGTGTTAAATGGGTACCCGTTAGGCTGCGAACGTCAGTGTGGCTAGAATAGCACGTGTGCGCCTGTAAAATGGTTGCCAAGCTGGAATGCTCCCAAGTGGAGTGGAGAATGTGCACTCTGGGTGCAGAATCGCAAATGAATCCAGTGACCGGGGGTAAATACACTGTAAAGTACTTTGATCAGTTACTTAACTGGAAAGGCGCTATATCAAAAACAGTTGTTATCATTATTATTACCATTATTATTATTATTATTATTATTATTATTATTATTATTATTATTATTATTAATATTATTATCATTATTATTATTATTATTATTATTATTATTATTATTATTATTATTATTATTATTATTATTATTATTATTATTATTATTATTATTATTATTATTATTATTATTATTAATGTAGAATGGGACACATTGCACGAAGTTGCCCTAATGCTATGCATTATCATTACGGATTATGAATGAATTGTAGAGATTGTCCTTAATGGTCATGATTCACACAAACATGATTTTATATGAAGAGTTTCGATGGCAAAGACAATGGTTCGATATGCACTATTTACAATGATACTTTTTTGTTCGCCACAGATTATGTAGATTATACATATAGCCAAAAGTTCATACAGGCTATTGTTTATTCAAGGTATAATAGACGAGAGGAAATACTGGAAGGTAATAATGATATAGAAAAAGCATTCTGCTGATATGACAATTATTGTTCATAAAGAATTAGTCCAGAAAAATTAAGTGCAACATGCAGTGGGTCTTCCCACAGGGTACAGACATGACAGAAGGGCAGCTTATTTCGTCCCCCTCCCTTGTTTGCAAACTCTAATAGAATTCAGTACCCAGGAAAAATATTATTTACAAGTATTTTTGCCTCAAGTCAATGGGAAGGGGGGGGGGGGTCCATTTATACTAACATATTAGTACGGTGCAATCTTATAGCCAGTATCCAGTAAAGGATCTGATTCACCACAATATCCACGCCTTGTCCATTCGATTTGAAAGATGACCGGAAAACCTCTCCAATAAGAGAATTTTAAAGGAGCAGTAGTGTATTCTCCAGCAGCGCAGCTTGATCAAGATCTTTTCACGCAGTGTTGCACCATCCCCGAATGCTGCATGGTCTGTGTACAAAATGCTGCCACAATGGTTATTATTCATTAGGATCAGATACAAAAGAAGATGAACTGAAAAGAGGCTCTCCGTTATTCTGCCTCTTTGTGATGTGTTACCATGGCAATATGCCACTTGGAACAGCATGGCACGGCATCAGGGATGATAATGATGAATGATGTATTGTTGGGGGTATCGTATTTTGTGAAATTAGACGGAAGCATGTTGAGAGTGATTGTCCCTCGGGTGTTCACTATGTAGGCTATAAGGATGTAAACAACAGGAGTGTCCGAAGGTTTAAAATGACATCCTATATTGCAGGAAAAATTACATTATAAGCAAATAATCCCATATTCAACGCGAAAACAGGAGATATATTTTCAAAAAAACAATTTAAAGGTCAATCATTAATAAGAAACCCGATTTTTCGCGTTTTAAGGAGGCTCGTTGAAGGGTCAAGGGTCACAAATTTGGGTTCGTAATTTTTTTTTTTAAAGAATGAAATAATATCCATATGTCTATAAATTCAGGACGTTTGTGTCATTATCCCTGGTGAAAAAAAGTGATGAGTATTTAGTTAATAGAATTACAAAGTCTGGAATTGACAAGAATAATTATGTTCAGCCATTGAGGGGCCGGCAATGCAATGTGAATTAATAAGGCCATTGATTAGGACAGGGTGCGGTGTGGGGTCCTATCATCTTCTTTTCTCCTTCTTTCCCCCTCTCCCTTTCCCTGTCTCCCTTTCCATTCTCTCTATTACCCTTTCTAGTACCCTTTCTCTCCTTTCTTGCTCCCTCTTTGTTGCCAAAGGCGGGGGGGGGGGGGGGGGAGGGGCGTGACTCGTGCCTTAATTGCACCCTGTTGCTACGCCACTTACTATGGTCCCCTCTAATCACGTGACAGGACTTCAATTTTGGTTCATAACAAGTTTGTCACGTGAATCTTAGCAAGCAATAGATCGGTTTGGATTCCACTCCCGACCTCACCCTCATCCATTCTCATCCAAGTTATTGGAGTCTGGAGCCGAGAAGCGCCATCAATATTTCTTTATTGGCAAGGTGTGAACTCCGTCGAGACTGGTGAAATGACATTACACCAGTTCAATCTAAATCCAGCTGAGTCTTTCTATTTTCATTTCTTTTTTTTCTTTTTTTTCAGTTTTTTCTTCTCAGGGTTAGTTTCATGCACTCCAGCTTTATATTTGTTTTCACACTTCTCGGTTCACGGCGACATGAAATAGCTCAAATTCTAGTATGCGTGCCTATTAATAATGATGGCGCTCTTCAAGTTAAAGGACACAAATTTTACAGTAATAATCTGATAATCAGGAGTCGCACTTATTAATCGTCGCTGGTTTCCCAAACCGACTTATCAGGCTCCTGCACTTTAAAAGCGTATGATCGAACGACGGTTTGCGACACCAGTGAATGTTGTTAAAAATACTAACATCTCTTTTAGATACCCACAGCCGGGGGGCCACACAACTGCATCGCTGTACACAATTAAGCGCGACTAAAAAAAAAAAAAAAACGCGTGAAAAGTGTAGTTTTTGCCGACTAAGGCGCGTGACGGGGGGGGGGGGGGGGGGGGGGGGGGGGGTATGTTTTTAGAGTTTTTTCAATACGCGTATAGGGTATCTTTCCCCTTTAGTTGTCTGGATTTCGCTGGAGGATTTAGTGCGATCTAGAATTGCGATTGCAAAAAATGAGAACTATGTAAGCATAATGTTTGTCGTCAACAGCTTTTAATCTTTTTGTGGTCAAATACAAACTCTCAGACAGAATTAATATGAGTCATATTTGAAGGGGAGTGCCTAAAATATTGTTCTTTATCATTGTAACCTCTTTCTATCATATCTATTACTCAACAACATTTAACCTTATCAAGAACTCGTTCTCTTTAATCAGGAAAGAGAGGACCTTCACCCAAATACCACTGTTGAACCTGACACAAAATGTGTATATATGTGTAGTACCCAATGTAATGCACACTCCGTGCATGTAAATGCACCCTTTGTTCAGTCCCTTGATAACAGCTTGACTACCAACTCCTTGCTGAATCACGTAGGTGCTGAAAATATCCATACTGATGAAGTCACACTCAATTTCGAAACACCTGAGTTACGCTTTGATTTTGATTCAGAAGACGCTCCAACAGACTCTATTTCATCGGATTATTTAACTGAAAAGAAATTCGTTTCGGGTATAAACTCAAGCCCTAACAATGACCTATTACTCCTACATTTCAATATTAGAAGTCTCCACAGAAATTTTGATCGTCTTGATATTTTTACGAAGCAGCTGAAACCCCCCAAAGCAGTCATAGGAATCTGTGAAACATGGCTCAACGACACCGTCTCTCCCCCCCCCCCCCCTTTTTTTTTCTTTTTTTACATTGAACGGCTTTACTTTTGTTACAAACAATCGAACTGCTAAAAGAGGCGGTGGAGTAGGTTTATACGTTTCGGAAGAACTGAATTTCGAATACAAAGAAAATTTAAGCCTCATTTCTAATATAATAGAAACCATCTTCATCGAAATAGAATTTAAGGGAAAGAGAAACATGATTGTAGGTGTAATTTATAAACCACCACATTCTAACCCAAGAGAATTTATTGATAACCTACAAATAATCTTATCCTCACCCTCACTGAACAATAGGTCTTGTGCTATAATGGGGGACTTTAATCTCAACCTACTGCAATGTCATGAAAGTCCCAACTGTCAAGATTTTCTAGACCTCATGTTATCTAAATCATTTTCTCCAACCATAACTAAACCAACTAGAATTACAGAGTCATCGTCCACTCTAATTGATAATATCTTTATAAATGGAACGTCTAATGTCAAGTCCGGAATTTTAGTATCTGATATATCTGACCATTTCCCCGTTTCTACTCTGATCTCTAACGCAACTTCTCATTTTTTACCGAAAACTAACAAACAAGCAGGAACCCGTGATTTTTCTGTAACCAACCTTAACAAGGGCAGATCCAGGTTTTAAAAAAAAAGGGGGGGTCCAAAGGGTGAGAAGTTATCATTCTGGCAAACGCAAGCGCCTCTATAGGCATATATATATATATATATATATATATATATATTATATATATATATATATATATATATTGCCTGTTTGACTATTTAAATGTTGAAATATAGTTGGGCGCGCGGAGCGCGCCACAAAAATTTGATAATACGAGCCTAAAAATGTCTTAGTTTGTACTGAAATTACATTTAATCTATTAATATTACATGGAATTATTGTTTATTTGAGATGGAAAATACATATATAATGATTGCAAATTACCATCTTTTATCAAAAAGTGCGGGTATATTTGTACAGGCCACCCCCCCCCCCCGTACATCAGAACTGGGAGGGGGGTTAATGCATACCCCCATCCCCTCCGGGATTTGCGCCATCGGACTGTATTAATATATATATGTATATATATATTTTTTTTTAAAGTTTTCCCAGATTTTCCAGTCTGCATTGCTGTGCAGGACCTCAGATGGCATGTGGCATCAACACAAACAGTCCAGTGAGACAAATAAGAATAAAATCTGGAGATTTATTACTTGAGATTGGTTCTTCAATGTTGAAGTACTATGTTGATAACCTAGGAATTGGGTGTGCGCATGCTGTACTTAGTAAATTTTAGTGATACATGTACACATTTTACAGCAATGAAGAATTATTCACTAAATATGATCTATATTATCTCCTCCCATCCCTGAGATAACAATTCGCAAGTGTTTACATCATCACGAGTTATAAATCACAAATCACAAAAGAACACAAAAAAGGGAAAGTTCCTTAGATTCAGGAGTTCACAATCAAGGCCGATCAACAACAGTACCAATACCAGTTTTGCTGAAAATTCACAGGATTTAACAATCAACCACAGCATCTACTCATTAGGCAAAATAAATAAGTTTTGTATCACAAAACTAGTCATGGTGCAATGTATCAGATTCAAGCGTTCCCAATCAACAACAAGAAAAAATATATCAAAAGTCCTCGGAGAAAACAAACCTCCTCCCCCCCCCCCCCCCGAGCACCTGTCATTACCTTTGAATTTCGTGACTTTGACCTTTTTGTTGACTCTGACAGACCTTTGACCTTTTATGTGACTTTAAGTCTTGACCTTCACAACTTTAACCTTTATATGGACACATGAAGTTCACTTCTTGCGATGTACAACCATAGGGTAGGTGTAGGGAATACCAGACCCTTAAGCACGTTTGCATAATTTGCATAAACATGAACACAGACACACACTAGTAAGGTTTACCAATGCTTTCAGCAACTCTTTTTATTTCTCAGGGTACCGAAATAATGACAAAAATTTGTTTACCTAATGAAATAATCTCCTTAATGACGTCATAGGTAAATGGTCCATTATTCCCTACCCATGAAAGTAATACGAGACCGCTACATTTTCAACCGAAATCTCAAATATTTGTTGAGGAAAATGATATTTCGTTGGAAATGCAAATACCAATAAAGAATTGTTTTTTGGAGAGTATGTTTCGGTTTCATCAAAATCTGTTGCAATTTTAACCAAAAATTTTAGAGCATTTATCATCGGATAAATTTAATTACCATTTAAACGGCATTCAACATGTTCAATGTGCCGTTACTTTGCCTGCAACTTTACATTTTGTTGTTGATGATTTTAAGTACATCAATACTGAACAATTGACAATGATAATTTTAAAGATTACAGAGAGTTGTAAAATGACATTGAAATACGTCTTAAAAAGAAAGATGTAAAATCATGACGTTAAAACAACTTAACACATCCAACCAAACTCTAGTAATCTCGCGGCCGAACGGAGCGAACGGGCCCCGCCCGGCCCGTGCCGGCCACGGCGGGGATGCATGTCCCCACTACCAGTGGCGGCACCAGGATTTTTAAAGTGGGGGGGGGGGCAAATGGGGGGCAAAAGAAAATGTTGGGGGGGCAAGGGCGGACAAAAAAAATTTTGACACTTTTTGTAGTGAAAATGTACAGAATATTCGGCTATAAACCTACCCAGATATGAGGACATTTTGAGCATCTTGCTGCCCGATTATGAGGTGGTAGTTATTTATTGCGAACACTTTTTGTCGTGAAAATGTACAGAAATTATATATTCAGCTATGAAACTACCCAGATATGAGGACATTTGAGCATCTTGCTGCCTGATAATAAGGTGGTAGTTATACATTGCGAACGGGCAAAAATTTTGAAACTTTTTGTGGTGAAAATGTACAGAAATGATTATTTGGCTATAAAACTACCCCAATATGAGGAAATTTGATCATCTCACGGCCTGATTATGTTGTGGGAGTTATAGGCCTGTATATTGCGAGCGAGCGAAGCGAGCGAGCAAAAATTTTGACACTATTATAGTGGAAATGTACAGAAATTATTCAGCTATAAAACTACCCAAATATGAGGATATTTACACGAGCTGAGCGAACAAATTTGCCACATGCCCCCCCCCCCCACCTTGATGCCGCCATTGCTTTCCAAGTTTCCGTTTTCTTTCTTTTTGCTTCTTTTCTCCATTCCTTTTTCACTTTTTTCTTTCCTTTTCTTTTCTTTTTCATTTTCCACCCTTTTATTTTTTTTCACTCCGAAAATTATTGGGGGGGGGGCAACTGGGGGGGCAAAGCTTCTGACTGGGGGGGGGGGCAAATGCCCCCCCCCCCCATGCCTCCCCTTGGTGCCGCCACTGCCCACTACTTAATCAACTGCACTAGCGCCGAAAGTTTTTATCAATTAACCTGCAGCAGAGCTGCATTTATATATTTGGGCCAAGCAAAAATTATTTACCTATATGGATACTTGTGCTTTGGTATTGTCTAGAATGACGAGTTGCCTCGAATGAGTGACTTGAAGTTGAATGATGCCGCGTGCAGCCTGCCTCCTCGAGGGTTGCAAGCATAGTTGCAAGACAGCGTACGTACGATCAAAAGTCGCATGCATAAACCTATGCGTGCCGCGCCGCATATCTGATCTAGCATGGCCGCAGTACAGTACTTAGGCCTACTTTGCGACGGAGAATGAAACAATGGGTAATGAATAGGGCCTAAGCAGTATCTTGCATGATCAGGTCGGCAGAATTTCTGGGGGGGGGGGGAACGCCAAGAAAGACGGCGCCAAAAAAAAAAAAAAAAAAAAAAAAAAAAAAAGGCGCCAAAAAGGGGGGGGGGGTCCGGACCCCCGCGACCCCCCCTCTGGATCCGCCTATGCTTAATGAACTTACAAGTGCACTTGACGCTAATGATTGGTTTGCAGTGTATAACACTAGTAAAATTAATGTTTCCTTTGATAATTTCATGGAATCATTATGTCCAATCTCAACTCTTCTATCCCACTCCGCAAGCGCAATTTTTCAAATTATAAAAAATGTCCTAAACTCCACTGGATTACAAGATTTCTCCTGAGGTCCATCAACAAGAAAAGTAATCTCTTTTATAAGTACAGAAACAATCCAAACTTCCAAACCAAATCTAAGTATACTCGTTATCGTAACATATTAACAAGTTCGCTGCGACTTGCTAAAAAGAACTATTTTACATCTCAATTTTTATATTCACAAAGGTGATAAAAAAAAATACATGGAAAGTGATTAATGATGTTTTAAAAACAAAAAAATGACCCTACGCCCATCTATTAAATCTTGGTAAGCGAGACCCTTATACAAGATCCTCTCGAAATTGCAGAGGAATTTAACAACTATTTTGTAAACATCGGCCCAAATCTTGCCAAAAATATTCCTGAACCTTACCTAAATTTTAAACACTTCTTAATAACGCGAAATCCTCACTCTTTGTTTTTAAATCCAATTTTAGAGTATGAAGTAATGGATATAGTAAACAACTTGAAAACAAACAAAAGTGCAGGATATGACGGTATAACAATTTTTTTACTTAAACAAATAATTGGAGAAATGGTGTCCCCTCTGACACATATTTTTAATCCATCTGTATCATATGGTATAGTACCTAACAACACCAAAATTGCTAAGGTTATCCCAATTTTTAAAAAAAGGAAACGCTCAAGATACCGGTAATTACCGCCCCATTTCGCTTTTAACTGGAAAAGTTAATCTACTCTCGTACAGTGAAGTTTCGTACAAACTTTAATATCCTATCTGATACACAATTTGGATTTAGACAAAACCACTCTACAACTCATGCTCTACTCATGTTCCTGGACAAAGTAGCCTATCCTATCGATAATAATTTTCATACTGTCAGTATATTTCTGGACTTCTCCAAGGCCTTTGACACTATTAACCATGATATCTTACTGTACAAATTATCCCATTATGGGATTCGAGGAAAGGCCTTGGAGTGGTTCAGAAGTTACCTTACGGATAGACAACAATATGTTAGTATCAATGGTCAGGATTCCTATCAACTACAGATATCTTGCGGTGTTCCTCAAGGATCTCTTTTGGGCCCCTTGTTGTTCATTCTTTACATTAACGACTTCCAGCATTCTTCTGAAATCATGTCATTTATTCTTTTTGCTGATAATTCTAATATATTTTATTCGCATCGCAACCCCAGACTCTTCTTAACACTGTTAATAATGAACTAAAAATGGTCCAAACTTGGATAAATGCTAACAAGTTATCTTTAAATGTCAAAAAAACGCACTTCATGCTCTTTAGTAATTCTCTAAAATCACTACCAGGAAATATAATTGTACAAAATACTAATTTAGATCAGGTCAAATCTACAAAATTTCTTGGCATTTATATTGACAGTGATTTGTCTTGGAAAGTACATGTGAATTATTTATGTAAACTATTGTCTAGAAACTCAGGTATTTTAAATAAACTAAAGCACGAATTTCCATGCCACATCTTATCATCCTTATATTCTACTCTCATATTACCTTACCTTAATAACGGTATTCTTGCTTGGGGTAGCGGGGCGAAAACCCTAATTGACAAGATCTTAGTTATCCAGAAACGAGCAATTTAAAATTAGAAACATTAATCATCCTGGGTTTCTTTCTCATACAAGTCCACTATTTATAAAGAACAAACTTTTACGTATTGCTGACATATATGTCTATAACATTGGAATATTTATGTACCATTTGTCCAAAAACGAAATACCTGCTGTATTTGCTACACTTCTTGTAAGAAATAGCACTATCCACCAATACCCCACCCGTCAAAGTAGTCTCTTCCATCTTCCTCGTACAAGAACACTGTTTGCTCAAAGAAATATTACTTTTAGTGGTCCCAAGTATTGGAATGACCTTCCAATTGAACTTACTAAATCTACCTCATATGTTTTCAGACGCAAGCTGAAATGTTATCTACTAAATGAATATGTAAAACAAGCAGAGGAAGACATCTGATGCACTCATCAGTGCATCAGATGTTTTCCTCAACAGTTACGTGATAGAGTCATCTAATCCATTTATTTATCTCAAATTGTTAAAATTAAAATATTGATGCCAACAGGATCATACTCAGAACGTTGAATTATTATTATTCATTATTTCCTACTTTTCTTTTTATTCATTCAATGTAATACCGAAATCTTGCCGTCATATCTCAGCTCTTTTCGCTGAAGTGGTTAAATGTAATTACTATACGTAAAATCACGACAAAATTTCGGTATGACTCACGACTTTGCCATTGCGCATGGGTAGTATGTTCATTATAGCGATTATACAATTATCAATCTCATATCGATATCTATGCTCTTCCGTGCTTAAATCCATTCTTTTTCTTATTTGCACTTAAGTATCCTTCGCTGATTATTCTTTCACATTTGATGAAACTTTAATAATACGTGTAGTTGATTTACTTAAACTTAACTATAACTGTTTCTTGTTCTTTTACACAACCCTGTAAGACTTATATTTTATTACTCTCTGAAGCCTATAACCAACAAGCTCTGCTTTTACTTTAGGCTCCTTCATATCCCCATTTCCAATTTTGTTAGTCATTCTTTTAAATTACGACAAGAACCGAAACTGATACAATATACTTTTTATGTACTCATGTTTATTACATAAACACTGTATTATTTTTTATCGTTATTAATTCTTGTTAACAAAGCTACAACCGGCAATAATGTATTAACACTGAAATGTGAAATGTGAAGCGAACTTGAAGCGAACATGTATGTTTTAATCATGTTCATATTTCTTTTTTCTAAATAAATTATTCTAAGATGTTTTAAGAAACAGACATGGTAGTTATCATCCTTTGTTATTCTACACAAGCATCTAAAGGGATCCAAATTGAATGGAGAAATAACTTGGTGTTATCACATGCTGTATAAATTGCTATTGTTAATATCTGAATAGTTGCTATCGACAGGTACGTTTGAGAGGTTTAATTTAAAGTGAGGTAGACCTTGTTAAAGGTTAAATGTTTAAGGTGGTTAAACCTTGACTTTTTAGAGGTTTAATTGAGGCAGACCTTGTTTAGGGGTATGTTTTACGGGTTATACTTGTTTAGGGGTTAAAATTTTCAAGAAAGCACGCGAAAATCCTTGAACAGGGTGTAAATTTGACCAATGGATAAAACTTGTTTAGCTGGGGTGGTTTGGAAAACCTGTGGTCGCGCTTGTGTACAACAATATACTTGAGTGCCCCCCCCCCCCCCCGATCCACACACACTGCATCATTCAGCTTAGGCTGATATTACCAACTAACATCAAAGAGATGTGTCAAAGACGGAACTTTTTACCTCTTTGCTCATCAAAATTTTCCTACACCAAGAATATACCAGTAAGCCAAAACTAGCATAGGGAACATGAAATCACCTGTATTTAAATGTCGAAACAAATTTTCTACGTGTCAATGGTACCGTTTACTGTTTCAATACAAATACGAGGTACTTAAAGGTCGGAGAGATGAATTGTCGGGATCAGTACGGACGTCTTGACCTTTTCGAGAAAATGCTACAGCCATGATTTATATCGCCATTATGGTGTATAAGGTATCAGATATGGGATATTTTTATCACTGAAAGGGCACACTAATTTGCTCAACACAGCTTTGACATTACATCGATACTGTTTCCTCCATAGCGTTCACGAGAAGCGGATGAGAGCGAGCGAGATGAAATTATAGTAGTAAAAGAGAATGAGAGAGACAGGGAAAGTATCCAGATTGACGGAGACAGAGTAAGAGAGAGATGGAGAGAGAGATAGGGAAAGAGAGAGGGAGAGATAGGGGAGAGAAGGAGGATGTGATATTAAATACATGTAGTATAAGAAAATGAGAGAGAAAAATCACTATGGAGAGAAACGGAGAGATAAAATTCAAACAAAGATTTAGAGTGACTCAATTAATTTTAGTCACCTTATAGAGTAAGAGTGGTAGGAAAGATGAGAGATAAACAGAGAGAGAGAGAGAGAGAGAGAGAGAGATGAATATACCATAAGTGGAAAGTCAGAGCAGTTAAAAGCTTTTCATTATATACAAAACGACTGCTTTGCTAATAACCCTTGTACTAAAATAGTACCTCACTCTCTTCAATAAATGCCAGCTGCCAATTGTAGACCGGAGAAGACCCCTTTGAACGAGTAGCAGCCATTTGTTTAATATGATATGTGAGGTGTCTGGATTAATTTGAGAGGTGTTAAATCGTTATATCCAAACCAAATGAGCGCAAGATAAAACCAGTTAGTCAAATTGACCATTCAAGAAATACGAGACGAAATGGTGGAAGGCCTGTAATGAGTACGAAGGCAGATAGAGGGATGTGCATGGGGTGACACATCTACCCCCGTAAGTATTTCATTTGTTTATTTGTTTTGCTTTTTAAATATTCTTTTCCTGAATGTCGAATAAATTTGAAAATCTGAGAACCCTTTTCTCCCTTCCTATCAGCTAATTTAAACTTCTTTGAAAGGCTGAATACCTTTATTTATCCTTTTCTTTCTTTCTTTTTCTTTTTCTTTTCTTTTCTTTCTTTCTTTTTTTTTTGTTGGGGGGGGGGTACTTGTCGGAATATATGGTACATTTGGTCCAACAACACCTCCAGACATTCGAAATTACTCCACTGAACGTAAGAAGCAATACTGATATTAAACACCGTTTATCTGATATCTGTGCACTGTCATGCAATAAGTAATCAATAAATTTTTGAAGTTTCTGAAATGTGTAACTGCGGAACATTACAAACGAAAATTTCGCACTTGCAAATTTCTTAACTCACTTTGAAGTGTGGAATGGCATGGTATTGTTGTGGTGTATGTTAGATACAGGTTTCAATTATTTTGTTTTTAATGTGATAACGATCTTTACTGTACACAAATCAAATATTAAAATAACCCTCAAGATTAATAAGGAAAGAAAAATCTCGTTCAAAATGAAGATTTACTCCTAGTATGACAGATTTACAGCTGCAGAGCAAACATTATTCTACAATAGTCCTCTTTTTTTACAAATCGTGATTGGTATACTCCCCAAATGGAAACAGTGCAGAAAGGTAATTTTTCTACTTCACAATGACTTTTCATGTATAAACTTCTAAGGGTCTTAACTTGCAAAAGAATGTTCCTTTTGGAAGGTGGAATAATTTCATGCAGTTTGTGATGAAATTTTATTTAAACTTTTATTTTCTCCTATCAGTTACAAGAAGCAGGCAGCAAGATAAATTCTTTTCAGTTACTCATCTTTTCAGTTTTAGCATCTGCAGATGGTTGTCTTTACCTACACAAACAAATCATCATTGTAATAGACGAGATTGTAAAGTCAAAGAATCAATGCTGCCATTAATGTGCGAGGGAGTGTAGCGACCGAGCGAAAGGCATTGAATATTAGAGCAAACATTGGCAAAAGAAAGCTTTTATTTTTTACATTGTTTAACATCAAATCATATTTCTTGTCTTGCGAGGGGCCCCTCTGAGGGGACAGAACACATTTAGATTGAATCCTGCATTGTTGAAACCTTGCATTTCACATCACTAGAAAATGATTCGTAATACCCCTATCCTCCCCCTCCTTTGATAGTAGGAAAAATCTGACACCTCGCTTGTTCGAAAGCTGATTCAAATTCAAATTCGTATTTATTTCATTTCCAACAGAAAGAAAAGACAATGGCATTACAGATATTATTACAGAAAATATGAAAAATATATGTACACATTTTTTGTTATTTTTATTTTTATTTTTTTTATTGATCGCAATACTGCAAATTTTATTGGCTTGTGTGTGTGTGGGGGGGGGGGGGAGCGGGGAGGGGGTAGGGGGCAAATTATACGATAGACAGGGTTTCTAAATGTTAAGAAACATGGCGTCTAATAATAAAGTATAGGGACCGTAGTGATCGAGTAAGAAAATCTTCGATTTTTAAATGCTGAATGTTTGCATAAAATTATAAGATCACTTTTTCTGGCGAGGGGACGGGGGGGGGGTGCCCCCTTTTTGAAAGATTGGTGGGGGGAAATTCCCCATCTGCTTCCCCCTTCCGGTGCCTATGGTAAAGTAAAGTAGTAATATTCCCGACATTATATGGATTTTTGAATGTACATGCCATCCCTAGATAGGTTCCCAGCCAGTTTATGCGAGTTTTTAGAGTTTTTGACCCTTTCTGCCACGTGAGGGCAGCGATCGAATCTCTTTGCAAAAACCACTGAACTCTGAACTCTGAACACTGAACTCATTTATAAGAATGGAAAATTGTCACTTATTCAGAAGTGGTGAAGGGCACTCATCAGATTTGAAAAAGAGCACTTAACAAGAGGGGAAAAGGGGACTTAATGGAAAGGAAAGGGGGAACTTATCAGAAGAATAGGGGCACACATCAGATTTGAAAAGGGGCACTTATTATGACTGGGAAAGAGAATTAAATGGAAAGAAAAAAAGGCACTTATTAGAATGGGAAAAGAGCACTGTCTTATAAAAGAGAAAATGGGGCACATATCATAGTGAAGAGGGGCACCTTTTCAAAAGTAAAAAGGGGCACTTTATTGGTGCTAGTAAAATTGGGTTGGGCCACTGTGCCCCCTCCCCCACCCGAGGGTGGCATCTGGTAAAAATTATATGTTTGTATCAGTACATATTGTAGGCTGCCCTATGTTTCATCCTTTCTTTCCCGTGGGTTGTCAAATAATCACAGCATATTGCTCTATAATAGGTAATGAGCAGTGACAAAATACAATAAATGAAGCTAAATTTTGTTGAAGTTGCAATCCTCTCAATGTATTATCTGTGTTGATACAACTGTTATGGTAACCGCTGTTTAAAGTAACAAGTAACAATGTCGGATATAAAGTACAATGAACTACATGTATACGTGGAAAAAGGACTTCGAAAAACGTATTCCCGTTTCTGGTTCGTTTATTCTTGTTCAACATTGAAATGTTGGATTTTGTTGATGTGTGACCTCCAAATTTACTGTAGGGGGGTGGCGACCAAAAAAAAAAAAATTCGCCAGCCTTCCAAAAGTCGCTCAGTGGGGGGGGGGGGGGGGGGGTTATGGGGTCCAGTTTCCCTCCATAATTCTCTGACAAGCAAAAAAAAAAAAAAAAAAAAAAAAAAAAGGTTTTCTAGTCGAAAAGGGGGGGGGGGGGGGGGGCACAATCGCAATTAGGAGGGGCACAATGCATTGTTTTCCCTCAAAAGGGGGGGGGGGGGGCGCACGGGCCGGGATTGCCCCCCCCCTAAATCCGCCACTGGCATTCAGGACTTGCGTTTGATTTTAAGAGTTACGTTTAAACGCATCTCTTTGTGCAACGGGCCCCAGAGCACGTATGTTTGCTCAGCTCACTTCGTGGGAGGGACCATTTTGAAATATGAATTAGAGAATCACTGAACCGGTTCAATGAGCACCGGTACCGCCGGGACTGATTAGCATCTATAATTACTCCTTTCCATGCGCTAATGAGTAAAAATACCCCACAAAATCTGAAAATGCTCAAAATGGTCTAGAATCCTTTTTGGACATGTTTCAGCCATTTTAAGCATTTGAAACTTTTCTGCGCGTGTGCGAATGCGCGCGCGTCAATAACCGACTGTACAGAAATTACGAAGTTTTGACTGCAATTAGTAGTAGCGATCATTTTTTCGTCTATGCAGTAATAACCTTCAATTTTAGTAAAAGAAAAAATCTCACTTCAGTTGAATTTCTTTCATTCAAGAATTTTGATCAAGAGAGTTCTCTTAATGATTTAAAAACTGTGCCATGGCATGCTTTCAGAGATATTAGATATGTTGATCTTGCCTGGGAACACCTATATTTCACAGTCGTAGAGAAGCATATTCCGTTATGACACACAAGAATTCATAAACTGCTTGTACGTGGATAATGGACGATATTATTCATTTAATGAAACAACTTGACTATGTTCACAGAGCTGATATACTTACAAAAGACGATGAGTTGTGGAAGATGTTACAGAACTCTTAAAAATAAAGGTACACATATTATTAGAAAAGGGAAGAAGGAGTACCAAGTTACATTGGTACTACCGATGTAACTTTATTGACATGATTAATGAAAGTCATGGAAATTCTCGGAACATATGGACGTGTCTGAAACATGTAATTCCCAAGTCCAACAAGATAGTTTGGAAATTGATGGTGCTCGTATATCAGATCCACCTACCATATAGCTAATGCGTTCAATGATTTTTTTTTATTACCTGTTCTTTCAATATAACAAAAGACCTGAAAAGAACTAGAAATGAATCGCCTATTGGTCATGTTGGTAATGATATTCCGGTGAATCTAATGACAAAATTTTATTTTCATCTCTCTTTCACTCGCTTCTGTGAATTATTCTCGTAGCGACTGGAATAAGAACATTTATTACGGTTCCCTGTGACCAGTTAGCTTCGCGCCAATACATAACGGCCTCTTGCGCTTCAGTGTACCCTAAAACGCGGGACCACGGGATGCCCTAAGATTCGGCTATCTCCCTGACTGATGAATGCCAATCGAGAAACGTTTTGAATTTAAGCATGTTAATATGATATACAATGGAACACATAATTTGGCGCCATCCTATTTACAAGAAAGTTTAATTAAAGTAAGTGACATTCATTAGTATGATACGAGGCAGGCAGATGAAAGTTTACTTTCTCTGCCGAAGTATAAAACATCTTCAGTTATGGCATGGAATCAGTCAGATCATTGAAAATGGCAAGCTCTGTGAACACCTTTAAATACATGTTCAAACAGTCTCTTTTGTCTTTGTCAGGGATATGTCACAATGTCCTGCTTTGCACAAACAGGTTCGATTATCTGTTTCTTAGCCCCCGAATAAGTGGAAGACATAATGCTTGAACAGAAAGAATGATTTCATATAATTCATTATCAGTTATAAATACATTTGTATTTTTACTGTTACTTAAGAATGTACATTCAATTTGCAGTAATTTACTATCCTGTAATATTTTTTGTAAATAATAACAAATTTGGTATCCCTATAATGTCTTTCTTAACCGAGCATGAATAAGTTTCTGTAATTTGTTTAGGAACTCTCAAATGTGTGATGCCTTTTTTCAAAGTCTAATGCATACCTTAATATGCTAATATTATAAATATGCAACTTGAACAAAGAACAAACCAACAAAACATTCATTACGAGGATACCAAATACTTTGTATGCATTTTGTTTTTACAAGTCATATTCTTATTTATTCTTGTTGCTTGTTTTTTCACTATTGTCGATTGTTTCTTATCATTGTTAATAGGGCTTCATGGAAGACCACCACTATTGGTGATAATGAGTCACCCTCGCTGGCGTAGACAGGGGGCCAGGGTGGGCCGGGGGGGGGGCCTATTCAGCCACTAGAAAAAAAAAAAGGAGAGCGAAAAAGCGGGGGAAGTGAGAGAAAAAGGCCTAAAAAGGCGCTACAAGCCCTTATCTTTCTCTCAAAATTTGCTAGAACGTCAAAGTTTTCGCGCTTTGCGCTCGAAGAGGGAAATAACTCCCCTATCCCTGCACCCACCCCAGTTGCATACAGTGAAATGTTGCGTCCAAATAATTGAAAAGCAGTCCGGGCTTCGAACTATAACTTTCCGCCTAAAAAAAATGTTTGCTACGATCCGTTATCTTTCTCTTAAATTTGCTATAAAACGTAAGAGCTTTCGCGCTTCGCGCGGGAAAGGGAAACTCCCCATTCCTGCACCCACCCCTGTTACGTGCAGTGCAATATTGCATCCAAGTTATTGAAAAGAAGTCGGGGCGTCGAACTATAACTTTCCGCCTAAAAAAATTGTTTGCTACAAGCCGTTATATTTTTCTCAAATTTGCTAAAACGTCGGAGCTTTCGCGCTTCGCGCGGGAAGGGGGAAACTCCCCCCCCCCCCCTGCACCCATCCCTGTAACAGTGAAGTATTGCGTCCAAATAATTGAAAAGCAGTCCGGACGTCGAAATAACTTTCCGCCTTAAAAAAAAAGGTGCTACGAGTCGTTATCTTTCTCTCAAATTTGCTATAAAACGTCAGAGCTTTCGCACTTCCTGCGGGAGGGGGAGGGGGAACCTGCACCCACCCCCTAGGGATCACGCTTCGCGTGCTCAAAACCACCCCCCTAAAATGAAATCCTGGCCATGCGGTTGGATCCTTCACGTCTGGCCCCCCACCCCCTATTGAAAAATCCTGGCTACGCCTGTGGTCACCCTGTCTAGCTATCAGAACTAAATAAATAAATAAATAAATAAATAAATATATATATAAATAAATAAATAAATTTGTAAAAGATAGACGCCCATTCTTACAATGTTCTTTTATGAAACTATGTGTAGCCTGTGGCGACCAGATGGTATT
This sequence comes from Heliocidaris tuberculata, assembly GCA_025618425.1. Classification (NCBI taxonomy): domain Eukaryota; kingdom Metazoa; phylum Echinodermata; class Echinoidea; order Camarodonta; family Echinometridae; genus Heliocidaris; species Heliocidaris tuberculata. Next base: position 12,118,052 of record CM046836.1, on the reverse strand, counting down.
CACTGCGAGGGTCATCGCTAGAGGAAGCGGGGGAAGGGTTGGCATATTACGAATGAATTAACCCCGCGAGTCGTAAAAATAGGACAAAAGTGTTTTCTGGTTTGTTTTATTTTGTTTTGTTTTGTTAGTTGTTGTTTGTATTATTTGGTTTGGGTTTGTTTTCACTTTTTGGATTTTTTTGGGGAAACCCAGTCGGCAGAAAGCCTGACATCCATTTTTTTTTCTGTTTTACCCTTGTCGGTAAATTTCAGAGTCTGCGGACTTAAAAAAAAAAAAATCTTGCTTGGGGAAATTGTCTGCTATCCAAAGTTTTTCAGGAGATGTCGCTCGACACACTAATCCAAATGTTCTAGCAACGTTTTATTTTGTTCACTGACTGCTCTCCATGAAATTAGCTTTACTGAATCTGACAGTCACGTTGTTTTCAGTCTTGCGCCATCATTCAGCTGAAATTCGATATGATTTAAAGGCCCCTGCCATCAAAATGCAAGTTGATACCTGTTGGTGTGCAGTCCTATATACATTTCATATTTTGATATTTAAACTTCTAAATATGTTTCATAGATTTTTAGATATTTTTTGAAATAATTTTCTACAACCTGCTAAGCCCCACCCACTTTAAAAAATCCTCCAGACCACTTTCCCCCTGTGACATCATCTGTCAATCATCAGTGAGCTAAGAGCGATTTTGCAACTGAAATTGGTATTTAACTTTGTCAAAGGTGACACCTGTTACAGTACAACATAAAATACCAACATAGGAATTGCTAATTCAGACATGCTGTAGCGTCAGCAGAAAACAAAGGCAACGCACACGTTCATATTAAAATTGCATGCTTTCAAACAATATTCATTGCCTTTGTTTTCCTGCTGATGCTACAGTATGTCTGACATAGGAACTCCTATGTTGATATTGTACGTTGTATTGTAACAGGTGTTTTGACAAAGTTACATACCAATTTCAGTTGCAAAATCACTCTTAGCTCACTGATGATTGACAGATGATGTCACAGGGGACAAGTGGTCTGGAGGATTTTTTAAAGTGGGTGGGGCTTAGCAGGTTGTAGAAAATTATTTCAAAAAATATCTAAAAATCTATGAAACATATTTAGAAGTTTAAATATCAAAGTATGAGATGTATATAGGACTGCACACCAACAGCTATCAACTTGCACTTTTATGGCAGGGGCCCTTTAAAAATAATTTAAAAAAAATTAATATCGGCACAAAAATTCACTGCTCTGATACTTTTTTTTTAGAAAGGCAGGATGGAGATTAAAGATAAAGTTGAGTTCTGGTCATGGAATTACATTGTGAAAGAAACTGTCTCAAAGCAATTGGGAAAGGTTTACCATGTCTACATAAGAATTGTTTTATCAAGCCTCATTACGGCAATCAAAGACAGAACTGAAATTTCTCGTTTCATACGTCGGGTGAGAGAGGCTACGTCTTACCTGGCACCAATCCCACGAAAGGATCCAGAGACAATTTTCAAGGAGCCGTAAAGTAATCTGAAGCGCAGCTTCGTTCGGGAGGGCTTGCCAGGGATGGTGAGATTGGAGATCATTGTTGAAGTCGACGACAGCATAATTTCCAAAGAAGACCATCACAAGGTTGAGGTCGTCATCAAGAAGGAATCGAAAGTCGATAGAATGACGTCGGTGTGTCGTCACTTCTCGCGCCTTCCGCTCTGCCTCAAAGCTCATCGTCCCTTTCAGTTCTCAAGTAAGAAGTCATCTGGACTGAACGCCACCAGTAATGGTGGCACGGACTCTATCTTGAGACAGAACGATGACGAAGGCAAAGACGAGAAGGTAATTAAGAATCAACTTAATTTGTTGAAAATGTAATTCATATCACTTATGACTTGAATGGACTTCCAATCTTCAAACTCAGTCGTCAAACCGAAATAAATGGAGAGACCTTTCCTACAGAGAGTTTTAAGAAGGTGTGATGTTTATGGTTCATATTTAGTTGTCTTAGATTGTATTAAGCCAATGATGATTGCTGATTATTGTGTTGATGATTATGACGACGAGGGGTAGACAGAGAGGGATAGAGAGAGGTAGAGAGAGAGACAGACAGAAAGAAAGAGACAGAGAGATGGCGAAAGAGAGAGAGAGAGGGAGAGAGAGAGACAGAAAGAGACAGAAAGAAAAAGAGAGATGACGAGCGAGAGACAGAGAGAGACAGAGAGAGACAGAAAGAGACAGAAAGAAAGAGATGACGAGCGAGAGACAGAGAGAGACAGAGAGACAGAAAGAGACAGAAAGAGAGAAAGAGAAAGAGAGATGGAGAGAGAGAAAGATGCGGAAAGAAAGAGAGAAAGATAGAAAGGAGAGATAGATGGGAGAAAATTCACGTCCGCGACAATTTTTCGGGAAAATCCAAATTAGAAAATGTAGCTCTGCTACAATTTGTACAAAAACAACAACAAATAATCTTTCGTACGAGTCTCTTATCTCGGTAATTTTGTTAATTAGCACTATAATTAATTAAAATACACCTTTAGGGATTGACCTTCAGACCCATTCTATAGTCCTTATCAACGATATCTCGGACGGAGACAGCGGTTTTAATGGACCTAATAGTCTGAATAGTAGGGCCTATATAATTGATGACCCTGTGTAAGCTGTTAGGACTTTATAACACCGGCATCCATCTTGGGCTAATTTGGTTTTATATACTTTCAAATGATTTATTCTTTCATCAGGAAAGAACTCCCATCAGCCATGTTATTCCTTCGTAACTGAATACCCAACCATGTTCTTTCTGAGCGTGTTCAATGCCGATTATGTGCTCCGTTAAAATATACTAGAGAGAGAGAGAGAGAGAGAGGGTCCAAATTATTCATAGTGTATTTTAATAGAATACACTCAGGGTTAGTATAGCGGAGCTCACGACAACACTAATTTAATTCGACACATACTTATACCCTTTGTACATCTCACATTCACAGTCTTCCTATAATTTTTATGTCATTTTGACGGAAAATTCTGAGGCAAGGCATAGTTTCTGGGAGGGGGTTGGTTGGAAGAGAGATACAGACACTGTCTTCTAATATTCATTGGATCGGAGCTTTGGATAATAGACCTTGTAGTATAATTAGATAATACCAAAGATGATTGGCAGACAAAAGTTGTTTCCATCCTTATCATATCTTTTCAAAGGCGTTTCCGACGTATCAACAACAAAATGTAGGAAAAATTTTAATTGACAAACATTTGACAAAAGAAAAGATTCGGCTTTACAGGCTAACACACTTAACAAAAAATGACAAGAGTGGATGACGAAAAAATATCTTCGAGCTGTTTTGGACTTTTAAAAACAATATCTTGCAAAGTTTAGAATTAGATGGCATACACAGAAATGGGAGCAAATCCATCTTCAGGAGGGGGCAGTATTCAAAATAATCGTATATAATCAAACGCCTGTGGCCTACAGGATACACCATTTATACAGAATCACGGGGCTAAGGGGGGGGGGGGGGTCGAGCAATTGCCTCTTAGGATCGACGACATGGCACAAAGAGATTATACTTAGTGATGTTTCTACATATGTAATCTACTAAACGTTATGGAACTCCCACTTTATATGTACCATTTTTTTTTTCCTGTGTGCAGCGAAGAGCTGTCATGAGTGTGAATATATCATGGACATTTTGTATTCGTGCACCGTACCTGGATACCTTGAGCAAAGCATAATGGGATTAACTTTTTTTGACAGAGATTCCATTAAATGTAATTGCTTTGAGGGAAAGCGGGGGGTATTGATAGACTCTGCATATACATTTTAAATGATTTACGTTTGCCTCTCCTGATCAAAGAGTAGGTTAAGTGCTGTTTCAACAGAAAGTAAATTAATTTCTCAAATACAGTCTATATCATCCATCTGAATTATGGATTACAAGCATGGCGGGGGTGGGGGGGGGGGGGGGGTTCAGTTCAGTGAACAGACTACAGACTTTGTCCGTGGTGCACGTGCCTCCAATCCGCCACTGCAATGTTCATGATGGTTGTTATACGATGATACTTCTCAATGAAAACACAATGAAATATGACGACTGATACAGGCAATTCAGGGGAAAGGAATCAAAACAAAAGAAAAAACAGATTTGGGGGAAAAAATATCCTTCTCACGAATCTAAGAGAATGAGTGTGTGAGTGTGGGTGTGTGTGTGGGTGTGTGTGTGTGTGTGTATGTCAGAGAGAGATGGGGGAGAGGGAGAAAGAGAGAGAGAGAGAAAGAGAGAGAGAGAAAGAGAGAAAGGGATAGAAAGAAAAGAAATAGAGAGAAAGAAATAGAAAGAGAGAGAGGGAGAAAGATATATATATATATATATATATATATATATATATATATATATATATATATATATATATATATGAATAAAGCAATTAATGAAGAAGGCATAAAAAGATGAAGGGAGAAATGGGATAGTGACGGAGAGGGGTGCTCTTGAAAAAAGAGATGACTGATGAAGAGAGAAAATGTTGGGTGTGTGTTTCATGCACAGTGCGTGTGTGATGTGTGCTGTATGATAGAAAGAACGAGAAGAAGAGAAAAGGAAAGAGAGAGAGAGAGAGAGAGAGAGAGAGAAGGAGGAGGGGAAGGGCGAAAGCGAGGAGAGAGAAAAAAGCAAGAGATAGACACGTTCAGTGTTATGTTGTATCATATTTAATTTACATTTCTATAAGCACCATTCGATAGGCTCGACGCGGATGAAAGCTTTTCATTGTTGATCCGAATCTGCATCCCGTTGCCAGGGTAACACACAACACTGCATCAATTGGTGCAGGAAGAATGCGCATCGTACTCATGGGCATAACGCACTATTCTGTTTTACAGGCCACTGGATCAAAAGACTCTAGAGAGTGCATTAATTTATCGTCCTCGAAATTGAATGCTTGGAGCTCCCTTCCATGAAACCATGTTATCGCAGTGTCCTCTGACAAAAGATGCAGCTCTGTGTTGACAGAGGTCTATCCTGATATTTTATACAAAAATCTTCCAGATAGTTGCATCTGAAATTCAATTTTATTTCCGAAACACCTGAGGTGTAATCAAAGAGTTTATTCTCTTTATTCCCGATAAACTCGGTTCGCTCAACTCGAAAGTTATTAAGAACAGCGGTGGCCTGCACTATCAATCGAGGATCTCTTGTATGTGTCAAACATTCGGAATTATATTCTATCGAAGTGTTATCGGTTGATTTCATTGAGTGGAGGGCGGTAGGTCGAAGTTAGTTGTTTTTTTTGGGTGGTTTTTTTTTTGGTTTTTTTGTTTTGGGGGTTTTCTGCAACATTTATCTGCGCAAGTCATATTCAGTCGATCGAATGAATATATATATATATATATATATAAAAGTTCAGAAAGGAACATGGCTTGCCAATTCGGACTCGTCGCCTCTTTTTCGGGTAAATATCTGACCTCAGACTGTGATGGTAAGGTCAGTCTTAGTCCTTTGGACACATCGGTGAACAAACTGACCAAAGGACAACTCTGGAGTTTAGAAAGCAATCCAAATGAACAACAGGCTGAGTCGGAAGATTGCTCGACAACATATGCTTTCTATTCCACGAATGGCCACTACCTGTCGGTGGATAAATCCGGAAAGGTAACTGCTGAGGCCGAGGATATCGGCCAGGAGCAGCTGTTCGAGGTCGACGCGGGCGGCGGCGGCGCTGGTTCTTGGATAATCTGCAGCGTCGCTCATGAAACGTACTTGGGCATCAAGAGTAAAAAGGTCCTCTGCAAGAAGCGGGAAACGTCGTCGTCGGACCAACGTTGGTACGTGCGACTCTCCATGCACCCACATTTTGCCTTATTCAACGTCAAGGCGAAGAAGTTTGCCCGCGTACCGCAGTCTGGCCGCTATTTGACGTTCGACGCCGCGGTTCCCTGGCGGTCGGACACTCTGCTGCAGCTCAAGTACAGCGAGGGCTATGGCTGCTTCAAGACAGCAACCGGACGGTATATCACCCGGGAAGGAAACTTCGTATCGAGTCTCATCCGGGAATGTCTCTTCGTTCTTCAGGTAACAGGTGATCAGATCAATCTCAAAGACTACAAAGGACTCTACATCTCTGTTAACACGAGAGGAAGATTGCTGTGTACAACAAGTAAAGACAGCGCTTCATTTATACTGAAACCAAGCTACCCTCATGTCACCTTCCACACAAAAGTCAAAGGAACATGGATGAAAGTAACTGCCAAAGAAGGTAAGCTTGGGTCCTGGTCATATCTTGCATCATTCTAAATATGGGCCGGGCTCGTCTCAAGAAAATGCCATAAGTTTGAACTCGTCGACATCACCATTAAACAGAGAACAGATTTCGTAAATTAAACCCTGCTCACACAAGGCTTCTTTTCGAAAACGTCATTTCCTGAGCTAATTGAGCCTGTGAAGGCGATTAACCCACAAGCCGGTTATTAGAATTATTGTTTGAAATGTCCATGTTGCATTCAACTTTATTTTAAACGATATTACACTTTCGTCATGTTCATGACGCACAAAAATCCGTAGTATAGACACTGACGTGGCCCTAAACATGCGTTTGATAGAATGTTCACGAATAGCAGGTTAAATTTGAAACGGGCTCCTTATTTCAGAATTTTTGTCGGAAAATCCAGAATCATTTTATTTCTAATCACTGAATTGGTGTTTCAGTATCAAAAATGTCAGATGTCTTCGAGTATCATTACTCAATTATGCTTTCACGTTGAATATGACCCTTCGAAGCGCTTATTCTCATATTTCTACATGGTGCTTAATCAGTTCCCAGTTCTGTATATAGTCATCATCCAGTCAACTATACCTTTTCTCTTAAAATGCAAATCTTTCACACGAAGTTAATGATAAAAGCTCTCCATTGGGAAGGCGACACAACACAATCATCTTATCAAAATATGATTATTTTGTAAGGTATGTAATTTCATGAAATTACATTCCTGTCAGATCTTTACGCTCTTCCAACTCCGGTTCTCTCGTCGTCCCAAAATCTGCAAAACTATGGGGGGAACGGGGTTTTGCCCATGCTGGTCCTACTCTGTGGAACAACATACCAATAGTAATTAGAAATAGCGATTCCTCAGATTCATTTAAGAGCAATCTAAAAACTTACCTGTTTATTGCTTCCCTTTGTTAATATTGTTTTTCCATTCCTTTCTTCATTTCTTGTATTTGTTATAAATATCTTCCTTTCTTCATCCTATAATACATGCGCCTAGAGCACTCCACAGAGTGGATTGGGCGCAATATAAATCATATGAATTATTATTATTATTATTATTATTATCTTTATTTCCTTCCTCCTAATATACAATGTAGCTTTTTAAGATTCGCAGTGAAAATGACATTAATTACCACAAGATAAATTTTATCACATTTCCTTGTGTATTTAAATATTGAATTTTATGCAAAAATGTCTATTAGCAATTTCATTGACAGGCACGTGGCGGTGGGGCGGTTCCCCCCCCCCCCCAAAAAAAAAACGATAGCTAAAAAGCGGGAGAAGTGAGAGAAAACGAAGCCTAAAAAGGTGCTACGAGCCGTTATCTTTCTCTCAAAATTTCCTAAAACGTCAAAGCTTTCGCGCTTTGCGCGGGAGGGGAACCCCCCCCCCCTCCTCCATGCGCCTACTCCATTTTACATGTACAGTTCAGAACTAACTTTCCGCTTTAAAAAGATGCTGCGAGCCGTTATCTTTCTCTCAATTTTTTTTCTAAAACGTCCAAACTTTCGCGCTTCGCAAAGGAGGGGAAAAACTGCCCCCTCCTTGCACCCATCCCCTTGGGAGCACGCTTTGCGTGCTCAGTAATACGTAACCGCCCCCTGAAATTAAATCCTAAAGCTAAGCGGTTGTTCATTGATAAGATAAGTACAACATGATAAAATATAATCTACAATCTTTAACTAGCAATACTCAAACTAGTCCCCCGTCCTATCGAAGCTTGGCAGGCTTCCCTTAAAAATTCTATACTGAAAATATGCGTTTAGCTATTAATCTATACTAATTGGTTGCTTGCATGCCATCATCCTCATGAAAAATGATGTCTGATGGTGCCGATTACATCCAGACCAGACAATCTGATGCATTAAAGGGAAATCTAACCTGAACAGTCAGTCCGCAGCCCATGCGTTAATGAATAATGAGCCAAAATTCCGATTCTTGTGGATATATCCTCTTCACTGGATTTCGAGTCTCGCGACACGAGATATCGTGAGATTTGTGAGATATTTGCAAGGGGTCAAGGAGGTATCTCTCAAACGAAAATAATACAGAAATTGTTCCGATGTGGCAGAGGAACTTCTCGGTGACATTTCGCTCTTTTTTTGGTATAACATGACTACATTCTTTCGGATTTGGATATCTTTTTTCCCGTCCAAAAATGAGGAAACTTCGTCCTTTTGGGGAGCAATTTTAGCCTTTATTTGCTTCCTCCGAACTCCTGACTGGTATAAAGTTTTAAAATCTAAGTGATGTCGATGATGTTGAGTTGAATTGTTGGCGCTAACAATGAACTACAAATAATTTTGATGCAAAATGTATTTGTCGAAGAAAATATGGCTTGATTTCAACCGTTTTCCGAACAAAATACCCCATGAAAGCCACTGAGGGGGTGAACGTCCGGTACGTACCACGGGTGCAACGGGGTGGCATGCTCCCAGCCGCTGCTGTGGTTAGTTACTTCAGTACCGTCGAACATTCACTGCTGCAATAGCGTAAAAGGTCACCCAAATCATTGTAAGGAGGATATAATTATTCATCAACATTTGCTGACTTACCAGTGATTTTAGGACTATTTACGTTTTCTCTGCTGCAAAATTTGGGTTTCCAAGATGAAAATGAAGTATTACAAAATAATAGGCCTATATTCTCCTTCCTCATGAATGACCTATCGGAGAGTTATCTCCGCTTATGTACACAAAACTTATTGCCGTAATTCTAAGTCAAACTGCTAAGTTTGAAGTTGAAATTCGTAGAATTATCATTCCTCTTTCATTTGTAACATTTGTCATAAAAATTCGATCAGAAACTGGAATAAGAGCCGTCACATATCCAAAACGGAGCCCGCCCGATTTCTCTGCGAGCTCAAAATGGCATTTTCGCCCGGAATACGGCCGGAATGCGGCTGGTATCTGCTCGATCAATGCGGGCTCCGCAGTTATTTTTAGGGGTCGGCCGACGTTCACCATGTTCACAGTGCACCGAAACCTGCTCCCAATTCAGCGATTTTCCAATGGTGAATTTAACGCTCTTCTGGCTCCAAACAGACGATATTTTCGAAGCGCGGAGGTCGGAGGACGCTAGACATGACGTCAGCCGGAACCCGCCCGGGCGTCGGCCGGGCACTGGCAAAACTAGTGATTATCGACCGAAACTCGGACGGCGTCCGCCCTTATGTCGAGCGGGCTTCGCCGGACTCCCGTTTGTTATTGACGGGCGTTGGGCGACTTCTGATCACTAGTGTTCAAAGGGCTCATCCTGAGCCCCGTCCAGTATGTGACAGAGTAGATTTCAAGCGAAAAATACGCTCGACTCCAGGGCGGATTTGAAATTCGGCGACTTTCTGGCGATCTACAAATTCGGCCGGAGACCGTTGGATATGTGACGCAAACTTATTGCCAGTTTTCTATGGTACCCTTCTGCTCATGAATATTCATAATTCTCGCCCGGGCGTGAATACGAGTTCCGCAAAAGAAGCGCTTTTCGCACGGGCTGCGGACTGACTATTAACGATTAATGTAAAGTTGTTCTGAAAGAAAGCAACAAAAAAAAAACAAAAACAAAAACAAAAACAAAAACAAAAACAAAAAACAAAACCACCACCATAACAACAACAGCAACAACAAACAAACAAAACAAAACAAAACAAAGTTTTGATTTTTTTTTTTTTTTAAGTAGTAATCACTGTACATGTCATGCGTATGGGAGTTTCAAATTTGACCGAATCGGTACGGTCAATGTGATGTAGCAGTTGACAACTCTCCCATTTGCTCCAACACAAAAAATGGCTATAATGTAATTTTTTTCAAAATGTATTTAATCAGTAGGATCTTTCATTTTTGAGGACCTATAGCAATACTGTGCAATCTATTATATTTTGTACTGCCCCGAGGGAAAAGGCGCTTAGGTGAAAACCAGAATCTAAATGATATTCTAGTGTACGACAAATGGGAGAGTTGACCGTAAATACATCACAATCGGGTCACCAAATTGCCAATTGGAAATTTGCATAGATGCAGTGATCTAATTTTTCAAACGTTCTGTCCTATTACTTTCATCACCATCCTGTTTCTCTTATTTTTCGGCTTTCACACAAATCAACTTGTTACAGATGTTGGTTTGCCCTTTAATGCCTTTGTCATGTTTATTGCACGTGAGAGAAGGCATGGTAACCACCATTAACATGATTAATGTACGTTGAAAGTTTTCATCATGCATGTCATGAGGATGAGGTGGGCAGCCCCAGTAAATGTTTCGACAAATTGAACGATGGGCTTATATTAATGTGCAGATAAGATTCCGAAATATCACTGGGAATTGCCTTCTGTAATCAACTTACATGAGTGGGGATTTTCTAATCGATTACGTCTATTATTTCATCGCGGGATCTGCTCAAGGGACAAGATCTAGCCATTAAACCAATTAGATTAACTCAAGTATTTTATGTTTACAAACTCATTTTGTTTTCAGATATATGATTAAAACTAAGAATCTCACCTACCTGTCTAGGGTATCTGGCGCAATTACAATCACGTCATTACTGATGGGAATCATAAGCAACAACAACAACAACAACAATAAAAATGTAACTACAATGTCATATTAGGCCCTTTCTTCCTACATATCTATATATACTGAACTCTTTCATAGGGGACCTATACGTATCTTGCAGTTATCGAAGCATATCGATTTAATCAGTTAATATTCTTAATTTTAAAAAGTCATTCGTACGATATGTAGAGCATGTCCTCACGGATGTATGCTTCGAGGTATAATCATCATGGTCATGGCAAATAGGAAACACAACTGGTTGCTTATCCATTCACAAATAGCCCACTGTCAGGCCAATATGGCTACATTTTATTGAGGGCCCCTGGCTACCATGGGGGGGGGGGGGGGGGGGGTTCATTGTTTTTACTAAATGGATGAGGTGATGATGGAGAGTGTGGGAGGCGTCGTATCAGCATATCAGAACCTTACTTTTCCCCTTCTTTTTTTTCTCTCTCTTTCCTTTCATGACTATTGCTTCTAGATGCAAATTAATCACTTTTATCCTCTCCCGTTGCACACGAAACATCATTTCGATTATGTTATTGTACCTATTCAAGCTAATCAAGCAAATGAATTCAGTGAGTGCCTGCACCATTAATTCATAGCTACGTTTTCACTGATAATTTAGCATTCACTTTTTTTTATAACAGTAATACTAATGCAGTTCTTGTAAGAGAGAGGGGGAGAGAGGGAGAGAGAGAGAAAAGAAAAATGGTTTACAATAAGCAAAATTCAAGTTTGAAAAAGATATGTTTTAACATGTTTAAGATGCATTAATTCTGTATAATGTGGGTGCTTCATTTATGTAATTAGGGAGCTTATTCCAGAGTTCGCGTGTGCACCTTTTGCCATATAAAATGCAATAAATCGTAAATGAATCATGATTATATTACACAATAGGTACTGGTGATATTACGACCATCGAAGCCACGAATACGGACGAACACGAAGACGAGGTGGTCTTCGAGCTCTCTCCTCTTTCTGCCTCGACCTCGCCCAACTCCAAGTGGGCCCTCGGCACGGTTAATCATCATTGTATCAATGTGGGTCCCGACAATCGGCTATGCGTCTCGTCGAAAGCAACACAGTAAGTAAAATGTTTGATTTCTTACTTTGATTTTGGTTTAATTCGATTGGGGGACATCCCAATAGACCGACAAACCACAAGACCGAAAAAACAACAACAATGAAGCAATTCAATAATTCTAATAATAATAATTCTTTTCTTTTATTTGCTGATGACTCCAACACTTTTCTCTCAAATCGTAATCCTTGAATCCTCGTGAATACTGTAAATTACAAATTAAAATTTGTATCAAACTGGATCCAAGCAAACAAACTGTCGCTTAATATAAACAAAACAAATTTCCTTTTATTCAGCAAATCAATTGTACATCTACCAGGACCAGTTTTATTAAACGACATAATTCTTGTTCAAGTTGAAACAACCAAATTCCTAGGAATATACATCGACAACAAATTAACTTGGAAAACACACATAAATAACATAAGTAAACTCTTATCGAGAAATACAGGTGTCATTGGCAAGCTTAAAGGGATACTTTGGTAGGCCTGCATGGGCGATTTCCGATGAGAGAGGAAAATATACTCGGAGCTTCGTGTCACTTCGATACAAGGACTTCCATCGCACGTGCTAAAACATGTGATTCATATTGGACCACCTCTGAGATAAGACTGGCTTGTGTTTTAAATTCCGCGCGGTGGGAAAGTAATCAAACATATGGAAAAGTAATTACAGAGCCAGCTCTCTGGTAGAGCCCTGGGATTAGTTACGTAATCGTGGCGACAACGAGTCGCGGCAGGGCAGTGCAGAAGCGATGGCTAGACTAATCAACCAGAAGTTAACCGTGTTTTGTATTTTGGAAATATTTCAGCATTACACTAAACTTGTTTGGGGGAACGAGGTTACAACCAGTTACAAGACTAAGAGCCCGGGACTGGTTAAACCCGAAGTATTCGCCGAGCTCCAGTTCGGTCAACTTCGTGCCGTCCGATCATTTATGACCTTAGTCCGACGGCCTCGCACAACGGGCGTGCTATGTGTACAAGTAAACGAGCCTTTTGCAAATTCCGCACGATTTCATTTCCCCATGAGTTGTCATTAGACTGCCCCTTTAAAGCTTCATATCCTACTCATGTCTTCCTCTCTTTATATTCTACACCAATCCTACCATACTTAAACTATGGAATCCTTGCATGGGAGAATAGTGGTAAATCCCTTATCAATCAACTTCTACTTGCACAAAAACGGGCTATTAGAATAATCAATAATACATTTTTTCGTACCCACACAACCCCACTCTTCCACTCGTGTAATACTCTTAAGATTCATGAACTATTTACATATAATCTAGGAATATTCATGTTTCAACTCACAAAGCATGAACTTCCTAACCCTGTATCTTCTATGTTCGTTATGAATTATTCACTTCACTCCTATCCAACCAGACAAAGCCATTCTTATCACCTTCCACGTACTCGAACAGATTTTGCACACAGTACAATTATATTTACAGGACCAAAACTGTGGAATGACCCCCCCCCCCGACTTAACTAATACCAGCTCACTGTATATATTTAAACGCAAATTCAAAATATCCCTCTTAAATACTTACGCAATCCATCCCTGTGGCTCCCCAAATATGTGCTTTATTCCTCGTCTCCCCATTCTATTTCAAGTTCTTTTTTAATGTATTATCAAGATCATCTCTCATATACATGTTATAAATGTTATAATCTCAAAGACTGTTTTTTATTCTTAAGGGAACCTACAATATTACAAGCCTAGCTTCTTACTAGATTCCCTCATATTTCACGCCAAAACTAGTTTGTCTTATCACAACTTTAAAGTGATGGAAATATTGAACTGTGTCTTTTTACTGGCATTTTTTTCTTCTTCTTTTGATGAAAGTATCGAAGATGTTTTCCTATATCATAGTAATAATGCAACTGTCATTGTTTATGTTCCAATTATGTGATCTGAAATATGAAATAAACTGACACTGAAACTGAAACTGAATTATGAAATATAGAAAAACAGAAATTCCAAATGTTACAGAAGACTGACAACGAATAAAGACCAACTACCCACGAGAACGAAAAAAACCCAAAGAATTACATAAGGAAATATAGAAAAGTAGTAAAATGCCAAAGGTACAGTAGACCGACAGCGAACAGGACCGACCACTTCAAGAGACCGACAGTCCACGAGACTGACAAAAACAAAGAAATACATAAGGAAATATAGATAAAATAGAAAATTCCAGAAGGTACATGAGACCGGCGGCGAACAAGACTGATAAAATAAAAAAATACATTAAGAATAATGGACTGTCTACCTCGTAGGCTCTCAGTCTGAAACCTCTTAACCCTTTCAGGACAGGAATTATTTAAGGGCTAAATTGATCACATTTTATTCTTCAAATTGGCAACAATATTTTTCTTTTAGTGCTACAAGATTGTAATAAGGGGTAATGTCTTTGAAAACAATATACATGGTTAAAAGAAATGTCGAAAAGTTGAAAAAGTTTCCAATTTCGATAAAAAAAAGGGATTTTGAACCTCTTAATATGTTGCCAATTTAAGAATTTTGGAGCTTATTCTCCTTTTTAAATTCCTGGCATCAGACGCAATATGGTCATGCAACAAAAATGGACACAATGTATGCAGAAATTTTTGCTTGTTCTACTCGTGCATCTGGTTTATTTTTTAGAGCTCTGAATCAAAAGATATTGAAGCAAACCACAAAATGTGGTCAATTGTCTCGAAAGGGTTAAAAGTGGCTAGAAGACCCACGAGGCAGACTCTGTTGGTCTCCTGGGATGTCAGTCTCATGGACCGTCGGTCTGATGGGCTGTATATAGCCTTTGAGTGATTCACTTCGAAAACCGAAACTGCTTCCAGTCGGAGATAAGACCGAATCGACAACAAGTCGGTGGGTATAGTCGGGCGACTGGATTGACGAAAAGATAGCTAACATGGGCATGGGTATGGGTATCTGTTTCTGTACCTCGTTTTAATGACGGAGAATAAATGTATGTATCATTTGGATGAAGAAGCTTTCCATATCAGTATCATGGCACCCAGAAAAAAAAATTATTAAAAAAAAAAAAAAAAAAACACATCTAAAACATTATTTATGTCTGTATATATACCGGATGTGTACATGTATGATTCTAGGGATTTCCATTAAAATAATTGCTTCAGAAAAATGTCTTTTAGATTGTGTTTAGAACGTCACTGTTTTTTTTTTTTATAATGATTTGTTATTATCATTATTATTAAGTATTTGGCTTCACCTGTGCCTGGGAGGGGAAAAGCGAACTAAATCACTGTAACCCTTAGGTCTCTCCTCCCGATATAACTGATTGGGATGTGTCAATAGAAGTGATCTCCATCAGTTCCATTTATCATAAACGTGCCCTGCGGGAGTAATACTCCCTGACACTATCACGAATTACCCGTGGCCTATGGTGTAACATGGATATAGAGGGCACCATTGAGAGGGCCGGCCTACCGGTTTCAGACAGATGAAATAAAGATTAACAAGGCCACCAATTAGCGGGTTAACGTTGCAGGGGGTCATGTCATCTTCTTTTACGTTTATTTCACCCTCTTTCTCTCTCTCTCTCTCTCTCTCTCTCTCTCTCTTTCTATTTTTTCCTTTTCCACTCTTTTTTCTCCTCGCCATGCAATAGTACCCCATACCCAACATTATTTACGCCACTCTCCCTGGCAATCTAAAATATAATTTTCATATTAATTCTCCGCGGAAAAGCCGTTTCATGCGTTGTGAGCAAGAAATAGTTTTACAATAAAATTATTTTCAGTTACCCCACAATAGATGATTATTTTTATAACCAATATTTCCTTATAACAGAGAGACGGGGAAGTATGAAACCTGATTTATATTTATAACTATTTGTATTGTAGCAGGATATTAAGCAGTTAATGTCTGCAGTGACCTAATTGGAGTAATATATGGCTTATTATCTCGAAACGGGAAATTATCGACGTCAGCATGAGCAGATCATTCATTGTTAGGGAGGATGGGCATGGCGACTCTCAATGTAACAGCCTTGTGGTAAACAAAACCAACAGAAATGAATTTATAATCTTTCTAAAACCAGCAAGGAGTAACCAGATCATTAACTTCGTCAGAGAAGCAGCGAACCAGTTTGATTGGTCTATTCAGGATTAAAATTATAAGGACGGCTGCCATTGACCAGGGCCCCGTTAACACAAAGACTTGCGATCATTCCCAAAGTTGCAATAGCTAATCAAGATCATTGTCTCATGCACATCTCGTTCAAAAAGCTGAGCCTGGACCAATCAGAATAGTTGTTTCAAATTTGCGATTGAAATGCAAACTTTTGTGTTATGGAGCCCATCGTCTGTTGATACTTAAAGTGGCTATTAATCGCAAATACCTATAACTATAAAACACCCCCCCCCCCCAATAAAAAGTCCTTGCATAAGGTCCATACCCATAGTGAGATTCTTGCATTCCTTTTCAAGTACTATACAGATAAAACGTGTTCTCTACCTGTTCCGAAACGTTCATTATTACGTGTAGTCATTAAGGGGTTCCGCTCGCTATTCATAAGGACCGCTATTCATAAAAACCGCTATTCCTTTAACACGCGTTATGAATAGCGGTCCTTATGAGTAGTTATGAATAGTGGTCCTTATGAATAGATGTCCTTATGAATAGCGAGGTAATTTGTCTATGGTTTGCTCGCTATGCAGAAGGACCGCTATTCGTACAAAACCGCTATTCATTTAGTCACGGGTTATGGATAGCGGTCCTTATGAATAGCGGTCCTTATGACTAGCGAGGTTACCCCGTCATTAATATCAACTTGGTATGAATCGTGTTGTTCTTCTTCCTTCTTTGAATAATCTGTTTTATTCGTTCATGTGGTTGCTAACCTGTGTCAAAATAAGTCATACAGGAATACTGGTTAAAAGTTTATTGATTTCCCCAAACATGTAATACCTTTTACAATTTTTTAAACAGTACATATGAAAATTAAGAACAAGAATATAACATTTATATGAACTGAAACATAGATATAACAGATCATAATTCAGTTGACTTGGTTAAGGTTTACGCCGATATAGCGATAATTGGTATGATGTAAATATTGTAATTGCAGGGGCGGCGCCAGGGTATTTATATAGGGGGGGGGGGCAAAATGATGCGTATAGCAACGTCGCTCGTCGAGGGTCTTGAAATAACAAATAGGACTATAACAGTTATGTCATAATTGCATGGCCTAGTCTTCTCTTCTCCATTTCCCCTTCTCTTTCTCCTTTTTCCCCCTTCTTCCCTTTTTTTTTTTTTTTGCTCGCTTGAAAAATGATAGGGGGCGGCCGCCCCCTGCCCCCCCCTGTAGCGCCGCCCCTGTGTAATTGTAAAGGAAAACATAAGTGGAGGAGTCTGTTCAGTAAGCATGGCTTGTATTTCATAGACCCCTGTTTGGAAAAGATAAATAAAAATACTCACAGTCCACAAAGTTTAAAGAAAAAAAATGAAAGAAACGTGCTAACGTGAGCACTATTAACACTCAACAAAAAAAGAGAGAGAGAGAGAGAGAGAGAGGAGAGGGAAAAAAAGAGAGGAAAGAAAAGAAAAGAAAAGAAAAAAGAACAAAAATGAGGGGGATGTGAACAGTACTGGAGAGAGAGAGAGAGAGAGAGAGAGAGAAAGAAAGAGAAGAAGAAGAAGAATAAATTATTCCTATTTCTTTTTTTCCATGGCAGGGAGAGGTTGGAATGAGCTGGTGCAATCATTTTATGCCCCTCCTTTACATAATTTCACTGCCAATATTTGACAATAATTTCCGATCGCACACGGATATGAATTATCGCTTATTAATTGCATCCCCATGGGAATAAAGACCAAACATTAACTTAATTATCTGCGCATTAACTTAATTATCTCTCAGTCGATTAACAAGCCTATAAGTTTATATTATCATTGCTGCCGCCGAATGCTTAAAATATCCAAACAATAGTAAGGTAATTAAGATTGATATAGATCTATCCTTTACTCCTTAAGGTATATTCCATCCATATTGGGCAGTAGTTCACAATATTAAATACTTAATTCTACACTGTAAAAAATAACTGTAAAACTACAGGTTTTCTGGCCCTTGAAATTACAAGTTATTGCCGTTATTTCAATTTTACAGTCTTTTTCCTATAAAACAACAGCAAGTTTGTTGGTTTACCGGAAATCAGCATATATTTACAATCGCCCGACATAAAATACTGTTAAAAAAACATTTTCTCATATTTTAACAAGTTACCCTGTTAAATTTCCAAATATTGGAGAAAACACTTATATTCATGAATTTTTAGTAGCATATGGTTTGGGGTTGCCCTATGTACTAACTGTCACCAAAGGCATGAAAAACTATAAGGGGTATATAAGAGATTGCACTAGATTGAATTAACTGGATAGGATAGGTCTGGGATAGGATAGAGAATAGGATAGAGAATAGCATAAGTTAAAGCAGGATAGGTCACACTGTAAAAAATAACCGTAAAACTACAGACTTTCTGGCCCTTGGGACTACAAGTTATTGCCCTTAACAGTCTTTTTCTTGTAAAACAACAGCAAGTTTGTTGGTTTACCGGAAGTCAGCATAATATTTACAATTGCCCGACATAAAATATTGTTAAAAAAACATTTTCTCATATTTTAACAAGTTACCATGTTAAATTATAAATGGTTTCCATGGTTCCGTTTTAATTTACATAGATTTTCCTGTTAGAAATTAAAGTTTCTATACTATTTAACCAAAAAAACCCGGAAATCTGTTATTTTACATGTACTGTGGAAAAACGGGCATTCCCGGCATCCTGACGACCAGGAAATTTCCCGTGAAAAAACGGCAAATTTTTTTACAGTGTAGACTGACCTACACGTTATTGGTGTCAATTTAATATAACATTGAAATAATACTTTCATATCTGAAAGGTTGTCAACAACTCTAAAGATCGGAAGTTTACGAAAGATTTTCAATAAACAAGCAAGGTCAGAACTAATACATCTTAGACATAAAAGTAAGGTCTTTTTTGCAAGATCATTATAATTTTCTGGAAGTCATGTATTATATTGCATGATATGAGATCAGTGAAAGGCACTACTTTTATAGGGGTACCAGCACTTAACCCTATTCTAACTGGGCCTTTTGAGAGCTAATGTTTTTTCACATGGGGGGGGGGGGGGGGAAGAGGGGGTGTCATTTTGACCCCCCTTCCCCCTCCTATAAGATCTCAGTCTTTAAAGTTCCTATCGAAATTTGACATGAGCATTGACACGGATGTAAAGAGGATTGCTATTTGATTTTTTTAATAGATATTATAATTCATGTAAATTAGATGCATGTTTCAACATATTTATCCATATGTTATCAAAAGATGAGGTATGAAGGTCAATCTTTTTTCAAAAAGTCTCTGAGAAACATAGTAAAAAAAAAAAAAAAAAGACAAGTTGCGATGTGTCTACACCATACTCAGCTGCCCAGACCATGATCACAACCCGTAAAAAATGTCTGGATACGCCACAGCCGTTTCTATATCAACTTTGGGATACTGTCAAAGTCATTGATTGTGTCGAAATTTTCAAAATAGAAAAGGCATTTCTATCATTTCCGTGCATCTACATTCATATTTTAAAATTCCAGTTAGATTTGGCTAATGTTATGTTTTCTGTACGTGTAATGATTAGATTATGCATATTCGATGGCTCCCACTGCGCAATGAATTCGTCATTGACATTGGAAACACTCTTCGGGATAAACATGTGACTTGGGAAGTTGGGGGGGGGGGGTACGGATAACCAAACCATTTTTAAACGCACATGAAGAAACAAACTGGTCAAGCCTTGTATTTTTTTCTTCAAATTTGTTATTTCTATAATCAGTTAATGAAGTATATTTCAAAACAATTTACCCTAGATGAGGGGATGAAATAAATCCTCAAGAAAACAACGACAGAGATAGAGAGAAAGAGAGAGAGAGAGAGAGAGATAGAGAGAAAGAGAGAGAGAGAGAGAGAGAGAGAAAGAGAGAGAGAGAGAGAGAGAGATAGAGAGAAAGAGAGAGAGAGAGAGAGATAGAGAGAGATAGAGAGAAAGAGAGAGAGAGAGAGAGAGAGAGAGAGAGAAAGAGAGAGAGAGATTCGTTATTATTTAGCCAAATATGAATTGTGTTTTTGATGATTAAAAAATATTTGTGAATGTTGTACTATCAGCAAGGGAGGATGCAGAGTTTTGTAAAGGGGGGGGGGGGGGAAGGGGCACAATTCAAAAAAAAAATGCGTAATACTTTAAGGGGAAAAAATTTTTTTGTTGTGTACTTAAGGTATGCCAATTTGGATTCAAAAGGAGGTTGCGCCCCCCTAAATCCACGACTGCTATTATTATCTTTCTTTTCAAATCACAGATCGCAAAACTGTGATGAAGCTGAATGGCTGCTGTTACGCTCAGTTATGTAGCTACCACAGGCTACATTTTGAAATTATGACGCAGATAATCGTTAAAAATCCTCTAATACATACTGATAGATCCGTTAAATTGATGATGCGAGTACGAGTACGCTGGATAGGTCATCGGTGGTTGAGTCTAACGAATAAATTGTCTGCATCAAAACAGTCGTAATACCCAATGATGTAATAATTTCAGTCAGGTTCGCTGTACTTTTTTACGCTACGTCACCGTCACAGATTGCTGCAATCGCAGCTGTATTTTTGCCCAAGAGGCAAAAAATACTGACAGGTCAATATGTTGTTGGAGAATTTATGATGTTTACTCTTTGGTTTTGTCGTTCACGAAACAGTGAGGATTGTAAAGAGCTTTTGGAAAGTGGTTACATCTTGTTGACTATCTCGTATAAAACATCTTCATGGCATGTATAACCAGGGGTGGATACAGGAATTGTACAAGGAAAGGGGGGGGGGGCACCAATCCGAAAACTTCTGAGTAGCCCCCTCCCTTAAAACATTTTGTTTAGAATCGGTGCAAATTTACTTTTAAAAATATATTGGGGTTTCGAATCTTTGCCCGGGTCATAATGTAATATATGTTTAAAAGTATTGTAATAACTATTCTAATGTATCATGTTCCGAATTGGCTTGCGGCAGTTTTCATTTTATTTATTTATTTTTTATTTTTTGCTAAATTTATATTATGCTTCGAACTGGAATTATGATATGAGTTTTGTTTGGGATTTTTTTTTTTTTTTTTGTTCTGTTATTTTGTATGTCTGTTATGCTTTGTAAACTTAAAATTGAGAGTGATCCTATATGTTTGGATTTTGAATCAATAAATGAATTTGAATTTGAATTTGAATTACATGGACCTCGGAGACCTTTTTTCTCCCCTCTTCACCCCTAGTGATAAATCGATCCCAGGTCCCTGCGTGCATAATTATGTATACTTCTGAGAAAAGGCAATGCAATTTCCTCTCGCACTGGGTGGGTACCATGTAGCAGGGAAATGGGATGTTCACTCTTAAAACTCCCATCTCCCTGCTTATAGTAAATTGATGTCGGCAATGGTCATGATGGTAGAGGCTATGTGTATTATCGAGCCATGCAGAGTAATTGCTTCCAAAGCACTATACAGGCCCAGATATTGAGACAAAGAGTTACACATGTACTATACCAAAAACGGAACATTTTATCATGTTATTAGTGGGCGTGGTCATGCATCGTTCACAATAGCTCACCTATCGATAACGATTTTCCTATAACATCGTTGCCATGGTAAAAATGGGACAGCGCGGATAGGGATGAATATTAAAGGTATAGTAAAAAAAAAAAATAATAAAAAATAAATAAAAAAAATAAAAGATCGAGTGATCACTGACGTCACTCCTCGGGGGAATGAAAATAGAGTGAATATAGAGTGAAACTCCACTCTTCCTTTCAGAGAGCACTCGATAGTCACTCGATATTCACTCCTAAACAAATGATCACTCTTTTTTTAGAGAGAGTATTCAACACTGAAAAGACTTTTTAAAAGTAGGTCGAAATGGTTGGGAGACGGAAATTTTGAGTATAGTGACAATCTTGTGGAATTTCTTGGACATTAATGATGATGATGATGATGATGATGATGATTCACAGCATTTGTATGGCGCCATATTTCTGTTAACAACATTCAAAGGCAAAGGCTCTTGCAATAAAGTCAATATTTACATACCTGCTGAAATGGGTATGTTTTGAGGCAAGATTTGAAGTGTTCTAGCCTGTCAATTTCACGAAGAGGTGGGAGAAGTCCCACAGGCGAGGAGCAGTGGATGAAAATGCACGATCTCTCTACATCCCTTGAGATGTTTTATGGGTACCTAAGTGAGAGTGAGACCATTGATGTCAGAGTTATGATCATATCAATGATGATAGTTGTTGTTGTTGCTGTTGTTGTTGTTGTTTTTTTGTATCGCGGTACAAATACGGGTTCTTATTATTCTCAATGAGAATATTATTTTCCCTCTTACTATGTACCCGTTGATCACTTTGTTAAAAAATGATGATGATGATGATGATGATGATGATCGTAATGAAATAGATGATGATGATGATGATGATGATCGTAATGAAATAGATGATGATGATGATGATGATGATGGTGATAGTGATGATTATGATAATGAGAATGAATGTGATGATCATACTTAACTCATATGGAGATTCATCTCCTTCGACAGAATTAAACTCCATCTCTTTACTTTTTTTCGAAAAAGTATCTAAATATATAAGAAAAGGATGATTCTATATTGCTCTGAATGCCCAATCAGTTATGGTAATAACGTCTTTCCTACAGCCAGTGCATTTGTCTTTTGTGTAGGCGCGTAACGAGAAATTTGATGATCAGCATTAGTTTTGAAAAATTAATCCATCCCAGGAAGAATTATAGTGAATAAGCTATGAATAAGTAGAGCGGTGAATGGCTGCTGAGCTATAATTGCTTTCATTGTACAGGCCATCCTCATTCACGTCATTTCCCCCATTGAACACCGAACAATCTCATTAATTATCATCACATTTTTGTTTATACTGGGGCATACTGAGCCAGATTATATTTAGGCATTAAAAGAGACATCGGATGGTTTATGAAACCGAGGCGGAATCATAGCGACACTGCAATTATTATTGTTCTCCTACTTCTATATGTTTCTTCAAGGCTTCTTTTCTCATTCCTCCTCAATGCTTTTAAAAATTTTATTTGTCATCTACTTCTTTTTCCTTCTTCTCCTTCTCCTCTTCTTTTTCTTCTTCTCTTTATTCTCCTCCTCCTCCTTTTTTTCTTCTTTTTCTTCTTTTTCCTTTTCTTCTTCTTTTTTTCTTCTTCTTTTGCTTCATCTTCTTATTCTTCTTCCTCTCATCCTTCTTCCTCTTCATATCGTCTTTTTTCTTCTTCATTGTGGCATTTACAAAGTGCATATAATTTAATATTTCTTAATTTCTATCGGTATCAATAAACTTTTGTAAAATTTTATTTTCAGCACCGCTAAGCAGTTTGAGTTCGAGTACAGCAACAACACGTTCGCCTTCCGCCACTCCATCTCCCAGCAATACCTCACCGTCGACGCCTCCGGCCAACCCTCCCTGACGGGCAACATCAATGACATCGCCGGCAAAATCGGCATGGAACTCGCTAACCGCCAGACGCTTATTCTGCGAGGAGACTTTGGGTTCATCAAACGGGAGTCGGGCGGCAGAAAAAACAAGGTCAAGTGCAACTCGGCAGAATATGACGAATTAAGTTTGACCTATGAACCGGATACGAATACCTATCAGATTAAAGGTGGGAATATAGATTGTTTTCATAAAATAGGTTTAAAACAGTTTTTAAAAATAATTTGTATAATGCGAAGTATCGGAGTAAGAAATTCCCATAATCGTATCAAACTTTGTCTCCTTAGAAATGATGGTTGCTGACCACGTTTGTCATCAAGGGTCATGAATGAATATTGTGGAAAAGCAGTGGTTCTTAAATTAGATGGGTCGTCGGACGTCCATAATGGTCGTTTTGGACTTTTCCTCAGATGAAAGAAATTAAAGAAATTCCTTTAAATTTCACACGATTGTTCCGACAGGGGTTGCAAAACGCACGGAAGTGTTCAAAAGTGTCTGATATGGTCTCGTTATAATGATTAAAAAATTTAATGGTGCGATGAAGCGAGAAGGTTGTACGACTTATGCTCCTGCGGCAATTTCTATGTGGTCAATATCCTACACTAACCTAATTCCAGTCTTCACCTTGGACCAACTACCCTATCCAGTGGCGTATCTACCGGGAGGGGGAGGGGGGGGGGGGGCAAGGGGCACGTGCCCCGGGCGGCACTTGAAGGAGACGAAAAAAACGCATAAGAAGGCAAGAAACAGAGGAGAAATTTGAGAAAATCATGATGATCAGGGTTGGCGATTTTTTTTTTTTTTAATGAAAAAAATCGGATTTTTAAAATTTAAATCAGATTTTCTGATTTAAATCGGATTTTTTTGATTTTTTTGATTTTCTTAAAATTTCATCTGAAATTATGTTCAATTAAAAAGAAATCTTAGCGTAATAATAGCATCAATCTTAATCTTATCATAAATTTTACCCCTAGCATTGTTCTTAACAGTTTACTTTGTAATTTAGCCCAGTTAAAAAATATTACATAACCAACAACAATTTTTGAAAAAATTTCCTCCAGAGGCACCAAATGTGTACATATATTTCAAATATGAAATTGCCTATAGAGAATTTTTACTCCATCATTATTTCCTCATACATATTAGTTATCAAGGTTGATTAAAATCGGTGCTTTAAGAAAATGAAATCTGTGTAATACATTTGAATCACATGATTTTTATGTAATCAACTTTTTACAAATTCTCTCGAAAAGAAGCAAAAATTGTCTTCCTATTTCAAATTCAAAATTGCCTTTGTGCCTCCACTCTAAAGGAGCGGGGGACATTTTGGGGCTGTGCATTCAGAGTTCCATCCTTGAGTGCATCTGTCTGTCTGTCTGTCTGTTTGTTATATTCTTGTTATCACATTAACTTCAGGACCACTTGATTGGATTTTAATCAAACTTGGGTCAAGTAGGTACTCTTAGGCAGCAATGATCTGAATAGACTTCAGAGTTGTCAAGTAGGCATATGTACTGTGATGCAAGGATAAACCGGTTAGATTTCAGAGTTGAAGTTTTGAAGAGTTTCAGAGTTCCTTGCAAAAATGTTAATTAGTATTGTTACAAATTTCAACTGAGCAATTTAACTGCATCGCATGCAGCCAATATTTATGCCTCCACACTCCCATAACATTTTAAGTTCTTTGCAACGGGCTAAAACCTTGCATCTAAATTTGAATGTCTCTTGTGTGATCAGCAATAACGACAATGCAGTAACAAGGTAAAATCAGACATGTAAAAGGCCCTTACACTGTAACTTTTGAACTTCAAAGTCTAATCAGTTTATTGGTACATATTTGACCCAAGTTTCATTAAAAACCAATCAGCAGCTCTGAAGTTCTAGCAGTAATAAGAAATAACATTATGGACGTATACAAACGAACAGTATGCATGCAAGGATACGCTTGGACACCTGCATGGACAAACCGCCAAAAACATGAAAACATGAAAACAAAGATGTCAATGGATTATTACAATGCCCCATCCCCACATCCAGCATACTTGAACAAATTTTAGTAATACTATCAACCCTGTTACCCAACCGTAAATATGATTAATTTTCTTACCTCTATTTTGACATAATATGGAAACATTTTCTCATAGTACAACATTGTCTGTGGAAGAGATTTAAATCAGTGAGTGATAAATGATGTGAATGAACGAAAATGAGAATATGTTTTGGGCATGGACCTGTATTACATGTAGATGAATCATTAAAGTTAATTTGTAAGTAGTCTTTTCACCTTAAAGGTTAAACATTGTAAGTTTTCCTTGTAAGATTTCACATATAAAGTTAAATCTTGTTTGATAACAAAATAAAATCACATCACAAACATTATTCTGAAAGCCTAAAGTTTTTGGAAGTGAAGTGAATTAGTGATAAACATTCGCAAAAAAAAAATCCGGGTTAATTCTCTTTTCCATTTAAGGTTTGTCTGAACAGTAGGATTTTGTTGGGTTTGTAGGGGTACAAATGGAATTATGAAAGCATTTATCAGCATTGTTGTGCCTTTCAATGCCTAAATGTGCAAATTTGCCATTATTTTCATTTGAAAAATCATTTTTAAAACATAATCATTGTATATAATACACAAGTCTATAGGGATGATTTAAATCAGTGATTTTTTTTTTTTTAATCGAGGTGATTTAAATCGCGATTTGAATCATGATTTAAATCAAAGCGATTTAAATCGCCAACCCTGATGATCATTAAGGATTATACGCCCCTCAATCCGCAGGGTAAATGCATTGAAAATACTTTCTTTTTGATGGTTTAAACTGCAAGAATTTCCTAAAGCTCAGTCGCTTTGTTTCCTTGCATAATAATGCTCCAGGTTCTCGTAATTTTGCGCCCCAGTACAGGAAATACATGTAGTTTATAAATAGCGTTTTTAAAGTGTTTAGAATTTGAAAAATAAAATGTATTTCTCGCTGCTTTGCATTTCTGAGTTGTCGGTCTCATGGGCCGTCGGTCTCTTGAACCTTCAGATAAATTTTCAGAAGGCCCCCAAGACCAACATTTGCGGTTTCGTGAGCTGTCAGTATCGTTGACAGTCAGTCTCATAAAGACTGTCGGTCGCGTGAGCTGTCAAATTGATCATCAGTTAGTCTCTGCAGATGCTAAATTTCCCCTTTCATCAGTTCCTTTTCGTTTGATCTCTTCTAGATTCTGATGGAAACCCCTGGTGCATGGACTCCTTGAAGGAACATGTCATCGCTCCATCGATGGGCCAGCCCACCTCCTTCATCCTGGAGGTGCACGCAACTCTCGGTCGAGCCATGCTGGCCATACGTCCCCGGCATGAAGACAACGACTGTTTCCTCAAAGGCTACAAGAATGGCGCCCTCACCGCCACCGGTGAAAGCCTGTCCAAGGAAACCCTGTGGACATTTATCTAAAATCAAATAAGCTTTCCAAAAGGGAAGAAACCATTGATATGATGGTTAACAGATCCACAGGCAGGTGACCATGGAGACAGGGAAAAAATGTTGGAGAAAGATATTGATGCAATCCACAAACGCAGTCTTGTCCAAAGCTTATTGACTGATTCGTGATAAGCCATTTCGAGTGAACCTATGGCTTTACGCCCTAAATCAAGGACATTGGGTCCGTTACCTCGTTTTCAACCTCGGGATACCATCGCTTGATCCACTAAGCCGTAATGCGTTTCTGAATGTGAACTTTGAGATTGTATACTTGGAGGCCTCTGAGTTAGTCATGTATGATTATATAAGGTGATCCTATCCTTCAAAACTTATACAACAGTGGAACTTTCTGATGTACGTATTCAAATTTATTGTGTTTTATAATAGAAGAAGAACTCGCCACAAACTCATATTCATCTGATTTCTATAGATAAAACTTCTACTGCTGTAACAAATCTTGCACAGTATCCCTAGCTATGTCGGGCCCTAGCCTCTGCATGGCATCGTTTTTAGTCGTAAAGTATGTCAATTAAGAGCAGCATTTTGTTCACGAAGTATGTGTAAAGTTCATTCCTAGGCCCTAAACCACTGTTATTTTGCTGGTATTAACGAATACACGAAAGTTGAAAAAACAACGCTAAAAAAATTGAGCTAAATTTTATATTTTTTAACACAGAAAATGAAAGATTTGTTTAAATTACAGAATTGTCATACTTAACGTTTGATTTAAGTTTGATGTTTGTAGTATGTATTTAAATCCCAGCGCCATTGGATTAGAGTTCCTTTATTGGTTTGTGTTATACCGCCACCTTGTGGCACAGTTATGTTATAGAATTGTAACCATGCAATCGCCCCTTAGCGGCGCCGCGATTGAGAGTTGACCACTGTCTCATTAAACTGAGGTAACTTTAGCCTTTATTGTGATTGGAGTGTCTTCCTTTATGGCGTGGTGGCAGCGGGATTCGAATCCTTGTCCATTGCACATTAGGTTGACCATTGCAAAATATGCATTCAATCGGTCAGAAAAACGTTCTGTGATAGGTAAATGCTACCCGACAGTCGTGATGAGAATGATGTTACTGACTGCGCATGTGAATGTGATTATGATACCGAGTGTCCTCGGGCTCAGGATGGGTATCCCTACCAACCTCCTCCCCAGGAAGGTGAGAGTGATTATGATGGCAGTCATGATGATGATATATCTGACTGTGAATGTGATAATGATACTGAATATCCTCGGGCTCAGGATTGGTATCCCTACCAATCTCCTTCCTAGTATGAGTTGTCGTACAGTGAGAAGTATTCTCGGGACAGTTACCACCTTCCCTCCCAGGATATTGGTACCCTTCATGATAAACCTACTATCCACTCTAATAAACACCAACATGCAGATAAGTTTAGTTGCCCTATATGCGTTGAAGCTTGCCACCCTAATGACCATCATATTAGCGCTTGTCTGAACCTTCCAGAGGAAGACAAGTATTGCGTAGCGAAGGCTTGCCATGTTGCTAAGATCTATGCATGGTTGTGCTTCTGTTGACCTTCTCACTTTAGGCGACTATCTGTCTGACATTGATGATGACATTCTGGCCGGTACTCTTGGCGCTACTTCGTCTGAGGCGGTATTATATCTGTGTAGTGCAGATCATGACAGGAGTATTAGTGCTTTTGGTTGTGCTGATGACTCATCAGAGCTAGATGAGTCCCTTGAACATGTGAGAGATGCTTGCAGCAAGTCTGGCAACTCATCAGTGTTAAATGCGTTCCAGGGGATGAATTCGGTGCCAAGTTCCCAAACTATGGCCAGCTCTTCCATGTTGCCTGATCAGGCTAAATCAACCTCCTTGCATTGACTTTTGTTGTGATGATCAGCAGGTTCGGGTCACTTTTGTCAGTGGTGCCTCTAGGAATTTGATCAGTTCATCTACTGTTTCTAGACTTGGAGGTAGAACCTTGACCCCCCTCCAAGTGGATGATTTTTCCTCAGGTATTGTTGGCGAGACATCACTTCTGTTTGAACTTCACGGCAAGGAGTTTCTCTTTGCTGGGTGGGTAGTTGAGATTCAAGACGTAGAAGTGCAAGCCGGCATTCCTTTCATGGAGCTGCACGATGTTACCCTTCGACCAGCTAAGCGTCAGATTCGTATCGGTGATGGTCCAGCATTCACCTATGGGCCTCCACACGTTAGCTTGGTCACTCTCCCGGTTGAGATCTTTCCGTCATGTAAGCATGAGGTCAATCTTATACCACAGATAGCTGATGAGGGTAATCTAGCCCTTAAGTCACACCCCTTTCATATCGAGTGTTCCCAACAGGCTACTACCAGCTCTCCTGAGAGTTAAACCAATCCACCTGTGGGAGATCTGTCAGATTTATATCGGTTGCAGTCCCCCATCACCAGTCCATCCTATGCTTCAGATGGTGATACTGCAGTTGTGGACTCGCTTCTTACCAGCCGTCAGGATTCCTTTACAGGGACTCATGGTCCATGGTCCTCTCGCACCCTCTCCTGACTATGATCTGTGCCACCAAGACGACACTTCTTCTCTTCCCTGTGACATGACGTTCACAGACCTCCCTCGTCATAGTTGCCATGGTACTTCAGTTGGGTCATCGGCCTCTGTCACCACTGCCTTTGCTGTCGCAGGTCACCGTCCTCATACGGCGAAGGTCGACACCCCTCCTGGTCGCCCACCAGATGCTGAGCTGTCCACCGCTATAGACACATCTGCACCTCTCGCAGATCGAGCCCGGCCCTTCCCTGGTAAGAGAGCTGAACCTCCCCCTGGTCGTCCACCAGATGCTGAACTGTTCATCCCCATGGACACATCTGCCTCTCTCGCAAATCGAGCCTGGCCCTTCCCTGATAAGAGAGCTGCACCTCCTCCTGGTCGTCCGCCGGTCACTTGCATGCTGATCATTGCCTGTGACACCACATCCACTCTAATGAGTCGACCATGCCACCCCTATGGCTCGAAGGGCAGATCTCATCCTAGCCGCCCTCCGGACGTGTTCAGCAAGAGTCTTAACCTTGTTGCCATCAGTTATGACAGCGTACTGCCCTAAACCCCGACATCGTGAGAAAGACAATTGATCAATCAATCAATCAGTACATGGTGTCCAGCTCAGTTGCACTCTTTGCTGCTGACCTCATATTGACTTTTCGGATTATTGACAATCTCTACTGAGCTTGCCCATGTGATTCCATTGTCTGGTTTCCTCCATAGTTCCTTTGTCATTTTTTTTCCCCTCAGGCTTTTTTCCAATTTTTTTTTTTTACACTGTAACATTAGCTTAGTCTATTTTTTGTATGCCTTTTTTCTTCCATGCAGACAGGTGATTTGGGGGGGATTTTCGTACATGTATGCTTTATGTACTTTACGGGATGACTTTCGGTGATTTTTTTTCATGTTCTTGTGTTTGATTTTGTTGATATCATTTTTTTTTCTTACGCTCCATGGTGAGAGAAACGAGGTTATGAATTACATTGTTTGTGACAGGGATACGGAACTATTTCTTTTGTTGTATTTTTTTTTCACTTGTTTTGATTCTATATCATCATGCTAGTATTATACTCCAGATACTATTGCCTATACAATGCTGTGTCATTTTCAGGATTTATATTTTTGTGGAGGATTGCTTATGGTACATACTCATTTATATAAGTATGATTTATAATGTTTTGGCTAAGCATGTACAAGCTTTTTGTGAAGGGATGTTCATGGTACATACTCATTTATGTTGGCATTGTTCATGTTTTGACCAAGCATGTGCAACCTTTTTGCTCTATTGTTGTAGTTTTGATAGAGCAGGAAGGTCTGATTTTATCCATGTCTTTGTTTTTAGCTATGCTCCACTCTATGGGTCATATTGATGTACATGTATTACACTTGATGTGCTATATATCCATTTTCTTGTTCTGGGTTAAGCCCCCATATATGTACACAGTGGCGGATCCAGGGGGGGGGGGCAATCCCGGCCCGTGCCCCCCCCCTTTTGAGGGAAAACAATGCAATGTGCCCCCCCCCTATTTGCGATTGTGCCCCCCCCCCCCTTTTCGAGCAGAAAACTTTTTTTTTTTTTTTTTTTTTTTTTTTTTTTTTTTTTTTTTTTGCTTGTCAGAGAACTATGGAGGGGAACTGGACCTCATAACCCCCCCCCCCCCCCCCCCACTGAGCGACTTTTGGAGGGCTGGCGAAAATTTTTTTTTTTGCTCGCTCCACCCCCCCCCCCCCCCCCCCCCCCCCCCCCCCCCCCCACTGAGCGACTTTTGGAGGGCTGGCTAGAGACCAAAACAATATGGGTCTCCAAGCAGTTTCCCAAAGTTGACAATCCTGCATTTGTGTGCCCCCCCTTATACGAAATCCTGGATCCGCCCCTGTATGTACATGTATGTATGTTTATTTTGATGTACATGTACTTGCTAGCTGATCTTAAACCTTGCTCAAATTTTCCCGTTGTTGTAAATAGCTAGCTATAGAAGTGAAAAGCAGCTTGTTCTTTTCGTTGGTGTCTTTTGTTTTTTGTCATGGTGGGGAACAGTAATGAATGTGGTATGATTTGGAACTGTATTTGTCTACTCGATCCTCACTGTGTTGGAGGCAATAAAAATGGTGCCATATTAGTACATCTACATGTAACAGTTGGTTTAATATTAGGCCTCGATTTATTGTGGTCTGGTCACAGGTAATGTTTATCAGAATAGTGCAGGTCAGTTTTGTTTTTTATGATTATATGCCTGGGTTGATGTGTATGGCTGTTACACACGCATTCCTTTGGCATACATATATTTCAAGAACAAAATATGATTGTTTTAGCTTCACTATTTTGATGTATAGTTATGTATTATGTCTACATGTACATGCATCACTTCTTTTGTTGTTTCTTAAGTAAGTAAATTTTGTGAGGAATTAGTTACCATATCATCCACGACATATACTACATGTACATTGTTATCTTGAGATGTAAGGAAAGAGACAGAAGTAAAAGTGGTTTGTTAGATATGTTTATATTATACGAATGTTCCTATTTTAGAAATACACATACACGATTGCAAATTGGTCGCTGCATCTTATTGGTTTAGTAGTAATTTAATTAGCGCTAGTATAGTGGGTGTACACTACTTTTAGAAATACAAATATGACAGTTAAT
Organism: Heliocidaris tuberculata; assembly: GCA_025618425.1. Taxonomy (NCBI): domain Eukaryota; kingdom Metazoa; phylum Echinodermata; class Echinoidea; order Camarodonta; family Echinometridae; genus Heliocidaris; species Heliocidaris tuberculata. The sequence goes on along the minus strand of CM046836.1, from coordinate 12,085,980 downwards.
GAGCTGTCGCCTCCTCTTGGTTTAGTGGTAATTCAATGATTATTATAGTGCAGGGGGTACGTAGTACTCTTGTCTTAACTATTTTTGTGTTGGAGTTATGTTTGGTATGCTCATTTATACATGTATAGTATGCTTTATTACTACATACGCAGTAGAGTATACGTCGCTTTTTCTGCCTTTGTAGGTTTCAAATAGTGTCAAAAATGTTGTTATTGGTTTTGAGCCATTTTGCTATCACTGGTCTTTATGTACAGCAGATAGTGATTTTTTACTCCATTTTTTTTTTGAATAGGAAAGAAAGAAAGGAAGAAAGAAAGCGATATCACGCCATTGGATTAGAGTTCCTTTATTGGTTTGTGTTATACCGCCACCTTGTGGCACAGTTATGTTATAGAATTGTAAACATGCAATCGCCCCTTAGCGGCGCCGCGATTGAGAGTTGACCACTGTCTCATTAAACTGAGGTAACTTTAGCCTTTATTGTGATTGGAGTGTCTTCCTTTATGGCGTAGAAAGAAAATCAAAATGGCATCTAACGGTAGAAGTACAATCGATTTGCAAGCTGACCCTACAAATCTGTTGAAAAATTGCACTAGTAAACGCCGGGGGGGGGGGGGGGGGGGCCACTCAGGTATATTGGTGTACACATGCGCGTCCAAAAAAAACGCGTAAAAAGGGGTCTTTTTTTCATCCAGGACGCGTAACGCGCGTTACGTGTTAAGGGCATAGACATATTAAATAGTATAGACGAAAAGGTAGCACGCGCGGATTTGCCTCATTTGCATATAAGCTACAGCGTCACCATTTAATCTAAGCGTATTTAAGCGTATTTAGGCTCCGCCCCCCGAGAGACATTTCATATCTCCCGAAGCCCCCATTAGCATAAAAATCCGATTTCACTTCATGCATTATTTATTTTTGCTTTGCGTATCCCGACAATATTCAGCTCTGATTGGACCTTACCTCATGAATATTACAATTATCCAAAAGAATTAATCGACAACAAATATGACCTTTTTCGTCACTTCCGCTGTGTGTAAAGTCAATGTAATGACGTCACCCGCAGGAAGTGTGAATTTCTTGTGAAAAGTTCACCGGTGAGTACAACTATAATTACGCTTAAATTTCATAAACAGAATAACAGTCATATGAATTACTACCAAAGTGAGGGATCTCCTGGAATTTCTGTACATTTTGAAAGTATTTGAAAGTACTGTATGCTATAAAAATATGGGTAATCTGTTGTCAAACTTTCATTACATTTTCTATCGTTATGAGCTTATGTTTCAGCTCGATTGCCATTACCACCCTGCCACTCTTGACAGCTTACCGGGAGTTTCGGGCAGGACCGTGTCATAAAATCAAATACATTACCAGACAATTTCATCCCCATCAATGTCAATGACAGTGATCGAAACTAACTGTTAGAACACATAATTTCAAAACTTAGTCGGAAAAATATCTAATATGACTCTAATGTGACATTAACATATTAACTAGGACCAGGTGGCTTGTCGAGATTAATTTACTTTTTCTAAAATTCAAGCTCTGGTGTGAAGATTTCAGCAGTTCACAAGTTCCATGATTTTGATTTTATGTCTGAGTTAGAGTAGAATGTAACTTAGACCTATCGTAGATCTGCATTTCAATTTAGTTGATTGGGCCAAAATTCTTTGACAAATCGGTTATCTAAGTTAGATGTAGACATAGAGTCTAGATCTAGTTAAGCTACAGATCTGACAGTTAGACCTAACAAGTTAGTCTGGAATAGATGTAGGCCTAGACCTCTGTTATCTAACTTACACAAAGGTCTAACTGTTATGTTAGATCTACTGAGGATTTTGGGGGGTTTATTTTTTTGTAGGGCCTATATATTATTGGTTATTTATTTATATATATTGGGGGGGGGGGCGGGCATGCGAGGCCTAGCCAGTCATTGACGTAGGCCTAGGTCTTGTCTTGGCAAGTCCTAGAATCTACATAGATTAGATCTGATCTAGACTCCTACTCGGTGGTCTAAGTCTAGATCTTTTCTAGATCTAGATCTAGTCTATAACGTACATGTAGATTTAATCGTAACAGTTAGACATAGTCCTAGACACTAGAGTCTAGGGTAAAGCACATTACTAGCCTAATGGAAGAAAGCCTGGTCAGTGATTGAATTATGAATGGGGGGGGGGGGGGGGGGGTCCTGGTCTAGTTAGTCTTTACTCTAGTTCTGCCCATTAAACTCATTGTAATGCTAAAATGAATAAACCTCTATAGTGTTGTTAGCTTTTAGCCAATTAAACTAAAAGTTAAAGTTTGATTGAATTTGAAAACGAACTTTAAGAGAAGTCGGGACATGTATGTTTTGGTTTTGGGTTTTTTTTTTTTTTTTTTTTGTAGTTTTGTTTTGTTTGTTTTTGTTTTGTTTTTTTTACTTAGTGTAGTGTAGCAGGGAATGAAATCAAAATCAAATGGGCTAGTCATTTTCATTTTTAGGCAGGGCCAAAAACATTGTTGAAAGGTAATAAAGAGAATCACCATCAATTATCATTTCAATATTTTTTTTCTTTTTCAGATGGACATGAAATGAAGAATATGCAGACCTACCAAGTGTTTTGTTCTACATGTATCTACCCATCAACGCATGGCTGAACGTACTACTACCACTAACTATTGGAGATGACGGATGAAATGCAATGTAAATCTGCTAAGATGCCACTTTATTTTCATTTCCCTGATTGCATGACAGGTATGGTAGTTCTAGATCTAGAGCTCTAATCTTGGAAATCAATTAAAGTGGCAGCTCCATGGTTATTTCAATGGGAATGTTAAGATCCAGTTGAGGAGTTACAGATTTTAAAGATGGAATGATAGATTGAGCTAATACTTATAGTATCAAGGATAGATGTATGTTATCCGAAGTATATAATAAATATAAGAGGGTTTTATGGGATCTAAATGTGTTGACAAGTAAATACATTGTTATTTCCTTTGAGAGTGTTCTTCAACCCTTTTTGATAATACATGTACACAAACAATAGCAAGTAGAATATCAAATGAAAAAAAATTATGTACTTAAATTTATTTTGAAATATTTCTGAAGAAAGACATTACAATTTCAGATAGAATCTGTGAAAGGAATCTATGTCTTACTTGTATTCTCTTTGAGAATCAATGAGACCAGCATGAATGGAGTATAAATACTTATTATGTGATGTATGAACAATTTTATTTTTCCAGGATGATGCTTCTCTTCTTCAGTAACAATAGATGCTGAAGGCATATATCCCACTTTGAGTAAAGGCAATTCAGAGAGGAAGAAAGAACTACCGACTTGCTGAAGTTAAGAGAGGTAGGCTCAGCTGTATGAATAAGTTTCTTTGTATACACTCCCACAACTGAGGTACTAAAGGATGTCCTTGATTCATTCACAAAGATAGATTTTGTAAAGGGGGGGGGGCACAAATCTCAGAAGAATAAGGAAAAAAAAGGGGGGTTGTCAGATTTGTTGGGTCCAGTTTTCCTTCAAAATTCTCTGACAAGCAAAAAAAAAAAAAAAGAAAAAAGAAAGAAGCTTATTATTTCGGGGGGGGGGGGGGGCACAATTCTAAAAAGAGAGGCCACAATGTACACTACTCTTTGAAAAGGGAGGAGGCCGGAAGTTACCCCCCCAAAAAAAAAAAAAAAAAAAAAAAAAAAAAAACTGCCACTGTGTTCATTGATTTGCATATCATGTGATTTCAACGTGATTAATTCCATTCTTTTCTCATTTCATTCAACAGACATGCATGGAGTTCAACTTGACCTCTTCATCTTTGATGGCTGCTACAACAGATCAAATCCTTCGTATTCGTATTCCGGAGAGTCTGAAGTGTAACAAGCTCATTTAAGGGAAAAGGATACTGCATCTAAAGCTTTTCACATGTGGCACCTTCACCCGCCCCTCCACATGTCACTTTATAAATTCTAATACAGCCAATTCTTTCATGTAGATGTATTTAGCTCATTAGGCCTATTGAGTTGAGGGTTTCCTTTTCGAGATGGCCTAGGGACATTGCCTGGCCCCTAATCATTAATGTTTATGAATTATGATAATAATGATAATAATAATGATAACAATAATAGAACAGTTCTTATATTGCGTATAATACCTTTGAAAAAGGTATCAATGCACTGAGGAAAGGGTGAGAAAGAGAAACAAGTAGGAAACCTGCCGGAAATGTTATAATTTTATTAATCAATTGAATGAATATGTTTTTAGTGCAGATTTGAATTGCCATACTGTATTAGCTTGTCTTACATTACTGAAGTGATTGCCAGGCCCAATGAGGTAATGCTTTGATCCATTGTGCATCTCAACAAATGTAAAAAAAAAAAAAAAAAATTAATCCCATGAACTGATCTTATATCTGCTGATTGAAATTATCATTTTGGGAAAGTCTGTAATACTGTTTATATGATATAAAACTAAATGTCAAAAACAATCAGTATTGAGAAATTGAAAAAAAACAGGTTAGTTCATCTAGCTCTAGAGCCTTACATGTATGTAGAGAAAATTAACATAACCATCTTTCATTTTCAAGTAAAATAATTATGCCCTTGGTATGTGTGGATCAAATTTCAACCAACAATCTTTAGGACTCTGAAATGTACATTAGTTGGTCATCATTTCAATGCAGACTTTGTGGTTTTGGAGTTAGGGCACTAGTGTAGCTAGGGGGGGGGGGGCAGAGGGGCAGACTGCCACCTGACAACTCTTTGACGAAAAAAAAAAAAAGGTTATCGGGTTCATAAAAATTTCTCTGTTGTGGATTTAGGGAGGGAGGCAATCCCAGCCCGTGCCTCCCCCCTTTTTGAAAGAACAGTATACATTGTGCCCCCTCCTTTAAAAAAAAAAAAAAAATTTATTGTGCCCCCTTTTAGAACTTCTTTTGTTTGTTTGTCAGAGAATTATGGAGGAAAACTGGACCCCATGAAATCATGAAATCAACCCCCCCCCCCCCCCCACTGAGCGACTTTTGGAGGGCTTGCAACAAGAAAAAAATACGTATCTCCCTTCAAGCAGTTTCCTAAAGTTGACAGACCTGCATTTGTGTGCCCCCCCCCCTTAGAAAATCCTGCATACTGCACTGAGTTAGGGTAAATTTGTTATGAAAAATCCTGATGATTTCATCAGGATTTTCAAGTATTCTATGTTGCATAAGTCATCATTTTATAAACTCCCCGTAGTATAACAGGAACCTATAATGTGTTCAAAAATTCCAAATAAATCAACAAATGCAATAAGATTTAAAGATGTAATACTTCCATGTAGCAGGTGAGGTCATTTGATTTTAATAATTCATTTATGATGAAAATGTACTTTTTGTTAGTAATATAAAGTATATGTTTGAAGTTTTCGTGTAGGGCATTATATGATTTATTTCTATAAAAGTTTAGAATAATACTTATAGGGCCCTTTCATATTAGTAGAACAAATACATTATAAATATACGTTGTGTTAAAAATAGTGGATGATGGAATACACAATTGAAAAAGTAATATAGATGCAAGAAAAAGATTCAAAAAACATAAGGTAAAACAATCGGTTTGTGATCGAAGATAACATGTAGAGAAATAATCAAGCAGAAGGTGAGCAAATCTGTTTTAGATCGACTGGACATCATAATTGCAGATTTCATCACATAAACTGTAAACATGGTAAATTACATTATTGTGAAAAGCTATGCAATTAAAATTGGTTTTATGAACATTCAACTAGCAGTAATCCAATAGTACATGTATTTCTTTTCTTTTTCTTTTTTTTCAATGAATCAAATCTAACTGCAGATAGAATGATGAAACAGGACGTGAGGGAGAAATAGAGTGTGAGAGAGAAAGAGAGAGAGAGAGAGAGAGAAAGAGAGAGTTATAGAGATAATGAGAGAGATAACTTGTGAGATGATATGATAATGAGAAAGGCAACGATGTGAGATAGTGAGAGAGAGATGGGAAGAAAAAATGGAAAAGAAAGTTTCCAATATTTCTGCCCCCCCCTTGCCGCATGAGTTAGTGATTCTTTTTAAGGGGGGGGGGGGGGGGGTAGAGAGAGAGAGAGAGAGCTGGTAAGTCTGGCTCTAGGGGTGGGGCCGGGAGTTCAATTCCAAGTTTGCTAAAGAAAAAAAAATCAACAACAAAAAAGAAAAACAATTACATTAAAAAAAAAAAATTACTGTCAGAAGTTCCCACATATGGATTCGTTTCTTGTGACACAGCTTAACCAAGTTTGACAGTTTGACCAAGTTTTCAACAGTGAATTAAGTACGGCACGTAGCTTCTCACTGTTTATCATTTCAATTGTATTGTTGATTATTATAATTAATCAAAAACGGAAGGCACTGATTGGCCAATACTGGTAAGTCGTCAAAATCCATATCATGAATACATTAACATACATGAATAAATTAAGTGTACTTGACCTCTCTCAATGCGCATGCTCGGCGCTGACCCGCGTTTTTGTTTCTGTTGCATGAAGAGCATGTACGGATGTTGGGAGCATCTTAAGAAATGAATAATTCATAGTATGTTAATGGGGGCTTCGGGCGCGTTCAAATCGTGTTCAAATGTCTCTGACAAAATGGCGGAGCTTTAGGGGCCTGGTTAAGGGGTCCGAAAACGCCGATTTTCAACAAAAAGGGGGTGCTGAACGGAATGCGGCCAAACGCGTTTAGGGGGTCATTTTCATTCCGGCGGCAATTGTACGAACAAAACATTTTTAATCCGATTTTCAGGAACTTGAACGCCCTTTGGAGTGGTGTATTTTTTATGTTGGTTAAGTTAATCTTGTTTAGGGAGTAATATTTAAGACAAACTTGTTTAGGGGGTACGAAATCCTCGTTAAGGGGTAATTTTTACGAAAAAAGCACGCGAAATCCTTGTTAAGGGGTGTCTTTTCACCAAAGTATGAAACTTGTTTAGGGGGTATTTTTAAATCCATGGACACGCATGTGTACACTAATATACCTGAGTGGCCCCCCCCCCCCCCCGGGAGTAAACGCTGGTTTTGGGTTTTCCTGCTTTTAAAAACTTTCATAATGATCACTAAGAACAAAATAACCATATTAAAAAAATATATATTTATATGTTGCTATATACAAGCCGATACTATGTACTTTCTCAGTTGATGAACTTACTTGGTAAGTTCATAAGTTCATAAGTTCACGAGATTGCTTTGCCGCGAATTTCGGGTTTGTTATTATATGCCTAAAATAAACTTACATTGTAATCAAGATATGAATGTGATTTTACCATGCCTTAATTAAACTTTGTGTGACGCAATATTTTAAAAATATTTATTAGTTGTATATTTCGAAGTTTTCCAAGTTTCCTATAAACAAAAACAATAAATACTTGTTTATCGTCATATTATATTTACATATTTTTATATTCAACTGTTGAAAATGACGTCCTAATGAATTTGAGTAAACGAATCAAATTAGACACGAATGATCTAATTTTCATTTAAATAATCATAGAATCTATATGAAACTTCAATAATGAAAGATCAAACTTTCTTCGTAATACATTGGCAATAAATGTTTCATCAAAATAATCAAATCATTATAAACCTCGTGAAAGAGTGAATTCGTTTTATTGTTGCTCGTTAATAAGGTTGAATACTTTCAATTTTAGTCATCTGTTTATAAATTAAATAAGTATTTGCTATCCCAGACGACGGCAATAATAAAAAATCAATCCACTCCGCACAGTATTAGGGCGATTCCGTGCAACGTGTCAGGTATATACAACATATGTGTTTTTCCACATATTTCATCCAAAAATGAAGAATGTCTCGATACGACCTTTGAATAATGGTGCTTTCAGGTATCACCACCTATAGACATGGTCATATCAAGAGATTTTTCATTCGTCGATGAATATGGATAAATGTCATATGTCCTATGGGACACTCTGCACAGAATCACCAATAAGGCCTCTTATCTATATAGTGTCATTTTCTTGCAGTATAGCGCCTCACAATAGTGGTCTCCAAAGTATATATGGACCACTGAACCTATATAGGCCAATAAGTGGATAATGATCATTTCTATAGTGGACAGGGTTGAGTTCCTAAATCCCTAAAGAGAGAAAGAAAGAGAGGGAGAGAGAGAGAGAGAGAGAGAGAGAGAGAGAGAGAGATATTAAAGGGGGGGGGGGGTGTGGAGATGGGCAGATCAGCAGATGGAAGGAGTCGGGGGGGGGGGGGGTTATCATGTATCTCATTTTCTTTTGTTGATATTTGACAGGCCTATTTCTTCTTAGTTTGATTTTCAGAACTTGTTTTTCTCCGCCAACAAACCTTTTAAAAATTTTCCGATTTCATTTCCCTCTCAGTATCCTCTGGCGATGTCAGGCGCGTAGCCAGGGACTGTCATCCCCCCCCCCCCCCCCCCACTGAACGCCAACTAAAAAACATAAACAAAAAACAAAAAAAAAACCGAGAGCGAAAAAGAGGGGGAAGTGAGAGAAAACAGCGAGAAAAAGTACAGGCATGGAATGATGAAATGAAAGCGATATAGAGGGAGAAAGAATTGAGGGGCGTGACAGACTTTATTTTTTAAAAGAGTAAGTAAGAAATCACGCTACAAAATTACGGGTTCATGAGTGAATATGCCCATCGTCCTGAATGCCCGACGACGCGATGCAGAAGAGTCTGAGAGGTTATGATGATTTACTTGTACATTATGCGATCAGGGCAACGTTGCCAGAGTTGGCAGAATTCTGCTTTCTGGTAGAATTTTGACCGCTTTAGCATCTAGCATTATGCTAGGCATAATTTGACAAAATTTAGCACAATTTTAGCAGAATTTTTTTTTTTTGCTTGTCAGAGAATATTTTAGTAAAAATACACCCAAAAATGCTGATAACCATTTTTTTTTGTTTTTGTTTTTGTTTTTTGTTTTTGTTTGTCAGAGAATTTTTGAGTAAAATTTTGATTTAGCAGTAAAATTTTTGATTTGGCAGAATTTTCGCTGCTCGCTAGCAGAATAGTATTTTTTTTTCACTGGATCAGGGGCCAGTGTAGGACTATCCTATGAAAAAAAATAAAGAAACGAAATACTCTGATGCCCCCCCCCCCCCTCGCCTCGACGCCCGGCAATCATGAAGGTCGACCCGTCTGTCGATATCATGCGGTGTCCTCAGTGCAGTGCAGCTCGCCCGCAAAATAAGTACAAAATTCGTATTTGTCTCATGCAGCGTTCCATAGTTTATGAATTCTGCTGGTTCATTTGAAACTGCACAAAAAATGGCCCATGCGCAAGAATTGAAAGCAGGTAAGTTTCACTTTCTTCTGCTTTTTAGATCTTTATCGTAACTTTTAATTACATTTTAGTAAGAAAATGTGTAAATATAAAATTTTACTCTTTAAATTGGGAAAATACAAAGTGCCATGAATTTGACTGTGCCCATGTGCTTATATTTGCGTGAGATGCTCAGTGACAGTGATCTTGATGTCGTCAATGCAATGGTCATGTAAACTTATAGTAACATGTACAAACTTATCTGAAGATAACAGTTTAGGCGCACGGCCGATATTGGAGACTGTTTCCTATTTGGGAGACTCTCTTTGATATTGGAGACTTAGCTTACAAAAGGACAAAAGAAACAACAGTAATATAAAAATAATAAGGCAATTTTTTTCTCACTGAGCCTGAGGTCGGAAGCCCATTTGTTTTGCGTGTGGATAATAACAAAAAATGTTATGATAACAAAAGTAGATGGTGAATTTTTAAAGTAGACAGTCGAAAGGGTAATTTTTCATGAGGAATCTGCTTATCACAATTTCATTTTGAGCCAAGGTAATCCCTTTGCAGCAAATGTAAACAAAGAAAATTGGTCTCCTAAAAAATTAAAATGCGAGACTGTCTCCCAAATAGCCTAGGGCTAGGCTACCAAAAATGTTGACAAAAGTCTCTGACAATAGAGACAGTCTCCAATATCGGCCATGCGCCTCTACTGATGAGTGATACATGTACCAGCTTATCTGAAGATAAGCTTGTACTCCACAATAGCTTTTACGGGTGGATAGGCTTCAATAGCTTTTGTGTGTGTTAGCAGGCTATGGTCCGTTCTAGATCTCCAATATCCTCGCATAAGTGTGAGTGATTCATACATGAGAGGAAAATAATTAGACCTAGATCTATTTAAAATTTCACTTTCAACTCTCAAACCTCAAATTTGTAGCATAGTGAGAGTTGAAGAGTCCCTGAATCAGGTAATCTAGCAAATTTAAGAAATTAAATCTTGATTAGAGCAATGTCGTCATCTGTTTTTGACAGCTGCAACAGTGAATGTTGGAGACAGCCCCACATAGGCAAGGGCCTATGACTGGTCTCTGACTCTGTCTCTGACTCTGTCTCTGACTCTGTCTCTGAAAATAAATTCGACATTTCCTTCCCACAAAAGTATAAATTAAATCTAGGCCTATATTTCTTATCATAATTTCAACAGTGAAACTGATGTGGTGAAAAAAAGGGTTGCTCTGAAGGCCTATTTTTTGTTTCAACTGTAATAGATCTACTTCATGATCCATTTTTTTCTTTTGGAAATCCTTACACACCTCAGTTGTCAAGGAGACCCTGGAGAACAATGGTGTCCTGGGAGAAATCAAGGCCAGAGTTCGAGCAGAAGTCTTTCACGCTTTGGATGATCCAAACCAGAGGAAACCACAGCTGAGTAATGAGAACCTGTTCATTAATGAGCTCATCAGAGAGTATCTGGAGTTCAACCGGTATAAATACACATCATCTGTCCTCTTAGCAGGTATGACTTTTGACTTTTGAATAGATATCACAAAAAGGAAGAAGGAAGTAACAAGTTGACTTTGAATTATGAGGATGTATATTATCCTAAGAAATAGTGGATGCAGGCCTTCTGTCATCTTACTTAAATTACTGAATCAATCTTATTTTGGGGGTTATACTTCTAAATTTCATTTTTGCACTTTTTTTTAACATGTAGATCTAGTTCTTCTTCCTTCTCTAGACTGTCTATGTTTGCTCTTCTTCCTATTTTTTCTTTTGCCTTTTTCTTCTTCTGCTTCTCTTCTTTCCAAGTCTATCGCCAATATTTCCAGACAAAAACAAAACAAACTACATTTACTCAGATATCTTTTCATTAATAAACAGATTTTTAAAACTGCTTCACTGGGGGCTAGCAAAATAAAAGGACTTTATTTATTTATTTATGTATTTATATTTATTTTATTTTATTTATTTATTTATTATTTTTTTTAATTTTCATTTATTTATTTATTTTTTTTTTGTGGGGGGGGGGGGGGGGTCTATATTTTCTTAAATGTATGTCACAGGCAATATCTGAGGTACAATGTAAATGGCAACTTTTCCCTGATATGTACCAGATCTATTGATTGATTAATGCCCATTAGTTAATTATTTGTCAATTGAATACATGTATATGTTATTTGCTTTTTTCTTGTTCTTTCAAACTTTTTTAGAGTCTGGACAACCCACCACACCTTTAGATCGTCAATTTGTAGCAAGTGAACTAAACATAGTGGAAGATAGGCATACAGCTGGAATGTAAGTAATGCACACTGATATCATGATGAATAGGGAATCTTTCTAATTTACATTACTCTTATTGTAGACGTGTGTAGATATTTCAAATCTCATGTTCATTTCATGTAAAGGCTTTTTGTGAAGGTGAATAGACCGGAACATAAGACTTACAATTTGTTTAAAAGTTGAAACTGCTATCAGATATAGAAGATATTTTAGAATAATCCTGCTGTTGAATGTAAAGTGTATAATTTGCTGATTCACACTTGTATTAATTGTTAATGTAGTCTACTCGTTGTTTCATTGAACAAATTTTCGTAATTTTTGGAGGGTATTTAACAACATTCAAGCTTGTCTTTTGAGTAAATTTCTTGCAATAATACTGTTCTTTAGATGTATCCTTTAACTTAGTATATGTAATATCTATGTCCCCTTCAGTCCTTTATTGTATGGGATACTATCACACTTCATGCATGGCAAAGGGAAAGGTTTGTCCCTTAGCCCCAGCCACCAATCATCATCCTCATCCCTGGATCCATCTCATCTGAGATCCCTGCCTGTCAGGACAGACAGCCACAGAACAACACGATCAGGTAAGGTTTTTGTCAAGAACTTGGAGGCCCAGTCACACATTAAGCAGTAAACCACTTTAAAGTTTTTAAATAAAAGACAAAGTCACAAGTAATTAAATGAGAATAAATGTAGTGTGTTTCACTTTTCTGTCTCTTGGGTCAGTGTGTTATACGGTATGTCCCAGAAAAAAAAATGAAACCCTAAAACAAAAGGTTATTGTCACCAAATTATGTGCTGAAATACCACAATTATCTGTTTCCCATAAAGTAGAAATATTCTGCTTTTGAATGATACATTAATCGCATTCCTACGTAAATGCTTTACCGAGCCTCATCATTTTGAAAATGACATGTAAAAACCTACCTGTGCCAGATTTGGCTGAAACGGTGAAAACATGAAAGGATCACATGCGAACATGACCCGAAGGAATCATAAATTTTAAAACCTAAGGAGAATATTGCTTTTATTTGCTTCTTTTAATAATTAGGGTAAGGATAATTCCCTCATTATAAAATACAAGATGGTAGACTTTTTGTTGATGGTGGGGGGGGGGGGGGGGGGGGGGGGGGAGGGGGGGGGGGGGGGGAGGGGGGGGGGGGGAGGGGGGGGGAGGGGGGGGGGGGAGGGGGGGGGGAGGGGGGGGGGGGAGGGGGGGGGGGAGAAAAGGCTTATTTTTGTACTGAAATGGTACCTACAGTCATTATGAACTCTGATTTTTGCATTGTTCAGAACTGCAACTTCTTTAAAGAACAAAGCAGACAGCAAGGTGATATTTTAATATGAAAAAATTAAAGTAAGGGGGAACCTTCCATTATCATAAAATGGTAAAGTATTGATAAAGGGCACATAAGGTGGGAAAATGTCAGATTATAGCAATTTTCCTTCTCAGGATGGGGACTTTTCCATCACAAGGGGGGCACTTTTTCATTGTTCGATGGATATTTATTGATTTAGGAAAGTTCAGAGGTGTCTGCCCCTGTCATCTTAGGCAATTGGCTTTACCCCCTTGTTTATGAAAATTCAGATTGAAAATATATCATCACGCAATGGGAATCTAGCGTAACATATCTTTTAAAGCTTACATATTACGGCATATTCGTATGTGATACTAAACTCTTCAAGTATTTACCCGAATTTGGCACAAATGGATTTGTACATGCCATTTTCAAAGCAATGTTGCTCTGTGAATAATGTATCAATTAATGCCGTCAATGTATCATTTGAAAGCATATTACTTCTAGTTCATGAAAAACAGAGAATTATATTCATATAACAAAGTTTGTTAATAATAAGCCTTTGTTTTAGTGTTTCATTTTTTTCTGGGACGCACTGTATGTAGGGGCCATTGTTACAGGCAGCTTTTTTTTTTTACCCCCTAAGATATTACATCTTGCCATTATATTTACATGAAAAGTTTTTTTTCCGCAGTGATTTTTGTTGGGGCTATCTGTGTCATGTCTGAACACTAAATGTGTAAATGCATTATGATGATACACACAGTACTTGATATAATTGTTTTCTCCTTAGATTCTTTTCAAATTTTGAACAAAATATAGTGCCCCTGTGAAGGTCAATTTTTTAAATTTCGTTGTTGTTGTTTGTTTTGGGGTTGTTGTTTTTTGAGGGGGGTGGGGTGGGCACTATGTGAAGGTGTGCAGGGGCTAGTTCAGTTATGGTTGCAGCAAACCATCCTTTGCTTACTTGTAATTTGAATACAAATTTCAGAGTCCTGTCCTACGTTCATGTGGGCATTACTGAAGAGATCTTCCATTTGTGTCACCATTTTCATTTCTTTGCTTATTACATTCGTTCAGACCTTCCTCACCATTCTGATGTGAGAATAGGGGAGCCGTTCACCTTCAGTAACAAACGCAGATGATAGGGGTTGGTTACACGGACTGTCAGCTTTGGATGAAAGACAGCTCGTGTTTTGATCTGTTGACTGATGAACTTGACACTTTTAATGATGGTGGCTGTTTAGTGTTTACACCATTTGACAACATGGAAGAAAAGATATTCTCTGTCGATCTGACTGATGCACTTAACCCTTCTTTCACGAGATAATCACAGTAGGTTGTAAATATCAGTCATAACAAGTGTGCCACGCCTGAGAAGTGTTTTCACATTATGGAGAGCTGAAATGTTTGATGACTGTGAAATGATAAATTGGATGCTCATAAATGGGGAACCATCTGGTGAAATCGGGACTGCGTCAGTGCGTTACTGTGCATGTACTCAAAATAAAAAACATTGTACTCCAAGTACTCCACCCCCCCCCCCCCCCCCCCACCTCCTGTTTCTAGATTCTTCATGTCTATCTATAGGACTATGGAGTACTATTGAAAAGCAATTGCTGGTAGAAATATTTGATGCTATTATTTTTCAGTTTTAGGAGGATTGGTGTACTGGGTAACATATTTTGATCATAAAACTGGATGTCACAGCCTATTTGGGCTATTACATGCACCAGAAAAGCTAATGGTTTCATAATACACACATGACAGTCTGGGGCATATGATAAACATATACCCAGGCGAACTTGCTTCCAATAGCATCACAGTTTTTCAAACAGATTTCCTTACAACCTTTTACAAATAGATGTCATTCTGTTGGGTGAGCCCAAGCATGACCAAGAAAAATACCTGTAGCTGTGAGGTTGAACTATCAGAAAACATGTGAAACTATTGTGAGCAAGTTCTCCTAGCAGCCCACATAAGGACCTAAAAGTGTATTAAATGCTTCACAAGAATGATTCTGGGTTTTTATGAATGCCCTTTCTATAACTTGCATGTTCAATGTGCTGACTAATGACAAGGAAATAATGGGGGGGGGGGGAATCTTTTTAGACTATGTAAGAGCAGAATCTCAGGAAGCTTTGTGTTGTTGAGATGAAATGTATTTTATTTTGTATATTAATTCTAGGATCAAATTTAGGCCTGAGATTTGATGTTTATGTTGGATTTTTAGTCAAAATCTTTATGTATGTTTATATAGACTGATTTTATCACAAATGTATTTGTGTTTGTTATGCCCATGTGTTAATGCATTTGCAGTATTTAGTTGTATCAATAATTAGGTAAAAGAAAATTGTTTCTTATCTTACTCATACGATGCCAGAACCCTGTGTACTGATCTACGTAGCGGTGCCATGTACATGTGCACTAGCCTGTGCTCACGTGCCACACCCTTGTATAGTAGCCTCTGCAGCGAAGTGACGTACACATTTTAGTCGCATTGTTTGCTTGCACCCAAAACTAAATCCGGCACAGGGTGGATTAGTGGCTGGCACAATAGTGATTAGCACTGTCGCACTGGGGTTGGTACATTGGGGCAGATTAAGGGTTAACTAACAAACTTATGCCTGATCAAATAAATATGTGGAATTTGAATCAACAACAATTGGTCATATTGGAAGTGTTTTCATTATACAGGTATGTGAATCGTTCATCAGTCTTTAACAGTAAGATTAAGGGCCAAAACATTGACGGAGCCACAAAATACCGGTAGGCACATAATTATCATTTGGCTGTCCACCTGAAATGAATGCCGGAATTCCAACAATGAAAACTAAAATGTACTTCCGGAAATGGGCAAAGGGAAGAGAGGAAAAGAGAGATAGAGGAAGGGATTGAGAGAATTCAAATAAGAGGTGGAAATAAAAGTGATAGAAAAACAGAGAAAGAGATAGACAGATATAGCAAGGAGGAAGAGATAGAGAAAGAGACATAGTGATACACAGTAGAGAGGAGAGAAGGAGAAAGAATGGGAAAGCAAAGAGATCGAAGAAGAGGGAGGGATGGGGACTTAACCCTTTCGAGACAATTGTCCACATTTTGTGGTTTGGCTCAATAACTTTTGATTCAGAGCCCTAAAAATATACCAGATGCATGAGTAGAAAGAACAAAAAATTCTACACACACTATGTTCATTTTTATTGCATGACCATATTGCATTTGATGCCAGGCATTTTAAAAAAGGAGAATATGCTTCAAAATCCTTAAATTGGCAACAAATTAAAAGGTTCAAAATCATTGTTTTTTATCAAAATTGGCAATTTTTCAACTTTTCAACAAAATTCTTAACCATATATATTGTTTTCAAAGACATTACACCTTATTAGAACCATGTAGAACTAAAAGAAAAATATTATTGTTGCCAATTTGAAGAACAAAATGTGATCAATTTAGTCCTTAAATAATTCCTGTCTTGAAAGGGTTAATGCCGAAATAGTGACACATTGAAAGAGAAAGGAAAAGAATTGAGTAGAAATGGCATTATACAATCATGCAAAACCAAAAGAACAAAAACAATAGGAAGAGGGGGAACTGAGATTTTTTACCTTTTTTTTAACGTCATTCCTAAAATGATAATAAAAAATGCTGTGGTCGTGATCCATGTCCTTTTCTAATGTATTAGAATTTGACTGAAAAATCATAGGCATCACTTTGATTTCTTGACTTTTCTTTTTGTTAGAAGGGTGGGGGGGTGGCTCATTTTGAACATATATGTCATAGAATTATAACCTTTATTTTTCAATGCTTTTCTGACACTTTTATTTCAAGTACATGTACTTTATTGTTACGGATATTGTGTAAGAGTTACCAAGAAATTACATGTGACAAAATCAAACCTAAAACCAACTTGTAATCTGTTTTCCAGATCAACTTTGCTGTCAAATTTAATGAGGATATAAAACATTCCATCTTTGAGTTCATTTCATGCATTTGTATGTACATAATATCATATACTACATTGGAAGCTTCTTTACAGTCATACACATGAAAATTGCACAATGTAGTTTAAAAGACAATAAAGAGCAGGGCCCATATCCATCAAACCTTAACTCGCTAATAAATTTAAAGAATGTGGTTAATTCAAAACTAGGCCCAGTAAGGTTTATAGAATAGGGGGTCAGCCTGAAGTCTTCATCAACTTTAAAACCATCAACCTTTTCCATACATACAAAAATAAAATCCGTCCAGATGCATGCCGTGCCTACATTGTCTAGGAAGCATCTAAATTATCAACATCTATTGACTACATTTCTTTAAAATGATTACTGTTGAGAATCTATGACTCTTTGGAATTTTGAAAATAAAGTGCAAAGATAAAGCAAATAAATGTATACCATATATAAATACCAATATTAGCTCATGTCCGATTCGTAAAGGCACTTAATTTACTAACATGCCCATTAGCATAACATAAATGATTCATATATCTGCAATTTGTAGTACTGTAAGGAACTTTGTTTGGTTTGTATACACTTGGCATAAACTGTTTAATTACAGCAGTTTTCAACAAACAAACATGTTACAAATTTTCAAATAATCATCAAAGTCATAAAGAACATTCATTCTCAGATTTCAGCATGTGACAAGGCATTTTTGCCAAATAATGATCATTTTCATAATGTATACAAAGTTATAATTAGCAGGTACTCAATCATAGCATCACAACTTCTGACCAAAATGTGTACATTTTAATATTATTATCATTATTCGGGTACATGTACTTCGAAAAAAAAAGTACTCCTTACAAATCTCCACAAGCTTAGTTCAATTTAACAGTTTTAAATCTCACACAACATGAAAATTAAACAATCAACATCAAAGAAAAATCAGATGCCTCTCAAATCAGCATTGTGTTTATAATCGAGTTTTAGTAAGACTTGATATCAATCATTGACAAATTGATAAAGCGTAACAAAGAAAATCCATTATTGGTGAATCATGTATCAAATATCAATAAAAGTTGTAAAAAAATAGCATCAATTTACATGCATTATGAACAGACAGTTTTCAACAAAATGTAAATAGAATCTTTTATTTGTAACATGCTAAGAATCTTTGATCACTGAAGTACATGTATTTTTAAGCCAGATAAATTGTAGAGTATGCATTAATCTGCATATTTCAGTGTACTTTTCAACACATAACTTTAGTTTTAGCTAGCTATAAACTCTACCGTTGTACAAAGAAAGCATAACGGAATATTTAAATCTCAAATTTTAGCCCATAAAGTATTAATATTTAAGAATACCAAGAAAAGAGAACATACCAATAGAAAATATCATGACATATAATACAGAATTCATGACAGAAGCAGTTTTAAAGAAATAGGAAAGTACACTATTCATCTATCATTTAAAGGATTTATATCTTTAATTAAAATCTTCACCATGACCACTTTCCAAGGTATTTCCACTGTGACTTCTTTATGTTTCAAATTAATGCTCTCAATGTTTACATGCATTTCTAAAACCGTCACAGATAGTTCATCTTCCTTCATCTGTTAGAATGCTTCAAAAACAAGGCATCAAATTCAGCATCAACTTGGGAAGAGTTTCGCCATTTCATTTCAGATTCAGTCGGACTTTCATCTATATATGGAAAAAAAATGATGTGGAATAAAAGGATTTGAACAAAGAGGAGAATTAGTGAGAAAGACATTACATCATATACAGAAAAAGGCTTGATATAATGTTTAGTATCACTAAATGCAATAGTAGGAATAAGATTAATAAATTCTGTTTTTTGTCCTGAAATATATATCTGTCATAGACCTAGTGGCATGTTAATGGATAAACATTCAGGGAATAAATAATCACATTTTTTCTGACAACATCACATTCTCACATTTCTGTTACATGAATTACCAGGAAATTTATTTTTACTTGTTGCCAAGTTCGACAAACTTTTAGACATGGAGGGCAATAAAGGAAGCACAATCATCGGAAACCCTAATGACATAATTCATTCACATAGCACATAAAATGTAAAGCACTTTATCAATGCATTATGACGTAAGTTACGTTCATAATTATCATGAATTGACACAAACAATCTGAAAAACAAACAAGCTAGAGAAAACCTACATAATTAGGGCTGTTCAGATAATTTTTTTTTCTCCACTAGTCACATTAATTGCTTGTCAAGACGTCAATTCCACTTGCCTAAATTATCAAAAGCAATACCTAAAAATTTAATAGCTTTGCTCACCTAAAGGTCATATCGGTATCTGATCAGGCATTTTTTTCAACAAATAAGCATGTGGTTATGCTGTATTTTGAAGGGATTCTATTTTGAAAACTATTATCTTATACATTAGTAAAAGGTTTGTTAATTGTCAAAACAAATATAAACAAGTGAATGAGTAAATTACGCAATGCGTAATAAATGTCCCCGCCGGAAGTGCAGATCTGTGGAAATTAACTAGCCTGAACCTTAAAACTTCAGTGAAAAACTTTAGTGAATAAAATAATAATGTTACTGCATGCAAAAGAAGAGAATACCAACAATGCATGTATACAACTGAAATATAAAACATGAAAACATTATGAACCTTCAGCCATTTTGAATAAATTTGCATAAATTTGCATGAATAATGAAATTCAAAATTCTGTGTAGAAGTTTGGAAGCCCCCACCCAGCCCTATCAGATAAAACAATCTGAATCAAAATCCGATGTGAAATAGAGGAGAAGTAGCATTTTTCGTCAATTTTGAATAAATTTGCATAAATTTGCATAAATAATGAATTTCAAAATTCTGTGTAGAAGTTTGGAAGCCCCCACCCAGCCCTATCAGATAAAACAATCTGAATCAAAATCCGATGTGAAATAGAGAAGTAGCATTTTTCGTCAATTTTGAATAAATTTGCATAAATTTGCATAATTAATGAATTTCAAAATTCTGTGTAGAAGTTTGGAAGCCCCCACCCAGCCTATCAGATAAAACAATCGGAATCAAAATCCGATGTGAAATAGAGAAGTAGCATTTTTCGTCAATTTTGAATAAATTTGCATAAATTTGCATGAATAATGAAATTCAAAATTCTGTGTAGAAGTTTGGAAGCCCCCACCCAGCCCTATCAGATAAAACAATCTGAATCAAAATCCGATGTGAAATAGAGGAGAAGTAGCATTTTTTGTCAATTTTGAATAAATTTGCATAAATTTGCATAATTAATGAATTTCAAAATTCTGTGTAGAAGTTTGGAAGCCCCCACCCAGCCCTATCAGATAAAACAATCGGAATCAAAATCCGATGTGAAATAGAGGAGAAGTAGCATTTTTCGTCAATTTTGAATAAATTTGCATAAATTTGCATAATTAATGAATTTCAAAATTCTGTGTAGAAGTTTGGAAGCCCCCACCCAGCCCTATCAGATAAAACAATCGGAATCAAAATCCGATGTGAAATAGAGGAGAAGTAGCATTTTTCGTCAATTTTGAATAAATTTGCATAAATTTGCATAATTAATGAATTTCAAAATTCTGTGTAGAGGTTTGGAAGCCCCACCCAGCCCTATCAGATAAAACAATCAGAATCAAAATCGGCCAAGAAATGACGGAGAAGTAGCATTTTCTAACACACGGACAGACGGACGCACGGACGGACGCACGGACGCACGGACGCACGGACGGACGGACGGACGGACGGACGGACGGACGGACGGACACACGCACACACGAATGGAGCCCGTTTCATAGTCCCCTCGCGAACTTCGTTCGGCGGGGACAATTATGCACAATATACACCCATTGCCTAAGGGAACCGGGTAGTCCCTTGTATTAAGCCCATGGGAATTAGATAATTCAGTAGTCAACGAGTTAATACTGTTGCTTGTTCCTTGTGCAGTTGTCTCTCTCTACTATGTGTACACAGCCAGCTTCACACAGGTATTCAACAATGACTTGTTCTATTGTAGATTTGTTATAACACTTAACCATTTGCCCACGGGACCCGGGTGGTTCCTGTCAGGGGCGGATCCAGGATTTTGTATAAGGGGGGGCACACAAATGCAGGTTTGTATTTTTTTGGTCTCGCCAGCTCTCGAAAAGTTGCTCAGTGCAGGGGGGGGGGGGGGGGTGTCGACATAAAAATGTTTTCGCCAGACCTCCAAAATTCGATCGGGGGGGGGGGGGTTATGGGGGTCCAGTTCCCTCCATAATTCTCTGACAAGCAACAACAACAAAAAAAAGTTTTTCGTTCTAAAAGGAGGCCACATTTGAAAAAGGGGGGGGGCCACAAATGCATACTTTTCTTTCAAGGGGGGGGGGGGCATGGGCCGGATGTGCCCCCCCCCCCCCCCCCCCTAATCTGCCACTGGTCCCTGTATTAAGCCTATGGGAATGAGAGAATTCAGAAGTCATCGGGTTAACATCCTTTCAAACATAAAATGTAACAATTTATTTTTTTAGAATACCAAACCTTAGAATTTTATTCATACAATTCTAACCTCTTCATAGACTGTCCATGTCAGTGCAGCCATAAGTGTTCTTCTGATGCATCTTGGGACCATGCCAGCAAACAACCCAGTTACACCATGGTTCTGGAAGAAATCATATGCCAGATGTCAAAGGTCAAACCATAGATCGAGCTAAAACTTGTGAAAGGCAACAAAGAAAGACAAATAGACAACAATTCCTAGTGATATATATACCAAATTGAGAGTGACCAGCCAAGTGTAACCCAATGTCAAGCCAAAGGACATTGATGTAATTGATGATTCACATCCTCTATCTCTCAAATGAAAGTAGACTAGACCAAAACACCCTAAAGCTTGAACTCTGTACATAAACTTACAAATTTCTGTGTCCACTATGGAGCACCTAGTACAATTGGGAGTGTTTTTTTTTTAAATGCACAACGGGGAACTTAGCCATAAATTAAATGTCTGTAGATATCATGGTAATTGTGGTATGTGCTTAATCAGAATTGGTCTATTGTGATTATCCTGCTACATATTATCCTGCTACTTACTGAACCACACCAAATAAATCTGAAAAAACATATTTATTTTTAAAGTCAAAACTGTAAATTCAGTCACATATGACATGGTAAATCAAAATGGCAGCATATTTTTTTACCTGTATAAATATGAATGGCAAGTGTGGCAGAGAAAAAAATATTTGTGCATAGAAAAGGCCTATAAGTGTACTGTCTTATCTGTGTGTTGTAAGAAACAGAAATGTGCAATGCACTATGCTTACGGCATTTAATGTTGATGTGGCCTTTTTTTTTAAGGCAGTTAACTGCATCATATGTGAGCATGGCTTAAAGGAAAATCCACCCTGATATCAACTTGGTTTTAAAAGAAGCAGACAATTAAAGAAACAAATCTGTGAAAATGTGAGCAAAATCCAATAAGAAGTAAGAAAGTTATGAATTTTTGAAGTGTCATCAATCAAACACAAATTGGCAACTCTGTGACGTATCTTGCAAGCTCATCTCCCATTTGTGTTGTAGTGAAAACATCATAAATTTCTATTTTCTCTCTAAAAAATATATTTTATCATACATGCACCCTAGATATAATCATTTCACTTATGCTTTAACACAAAACCTATATAATTCAAATCTGTTACCTCATGAAAATTTATGAATTTTTGTATACGGAGCAAATAGGAGGAGCTCGCAAGATACATCACAAAGTTGCCAATTTGTGTTTGGTTGATTACAACTTCAGAAATTCATAACTATCTTATCGGATTTTGCTCAAACTTTCACTAACCCGTTTCTTTAATTTTTCTGCTTCTTTTAAACTAAACTTAATATCAGGGTGGACTTTCCCTTTAAATGGGCTTTATGGTATGTAGTTGATAACTCGCCTTGACAATGACCTGTAGTGTTAACCTGAAAGTTGGGTACTTGGCAGGATCCAGCTGCATATGAGTCTTGACGAGATCAAACGGTTGAGTGACGGATGAGGCAAGAATACCAGCAGCTACACCACAGCTGAAGTGAACAGGCATCGTCATCTGGCTGGAAGCTTGGATGATAGCATCAAAGATTGAATGTCAGCCAATGATATATCATTACACAATAATGATAATGGTACGAATAATACTATCGGTACATTTTTACAGTACGAAAAGTGCTTGAAAAAATTCATTATGCAACAAGATCACTGTTTGACATTTTAACACATTTAACACATTTCCTAATGAGTACCAGCGGTTTCTGTATGAGCCTAGGGGAAGGACAGAATTCAGTAGTCAACAGTTAGATTAGCCTTTTTCGTGCATCTTTGCTTTCTGAGTATATTTAGTAAGTGTATGGGGTGATAAAATATCATAATCACCTACAAAGGCATATTGTGAGAGACACATTTTAACCTGCCTTTGTTTATACCCAGTTTTGGATGAAGTCCATAAATTTCAAATTGTACATGTTTTAGAGGGTATTCTTGTGTTGATGTGGTTTTGAACCTGTACTACCGTTTCCAAAACCCTTACTCTAATCACTGAGCAACTGCACTTCATGATATTACACTCATATCTCAGTAACACCGTTGAGGCTAACATCAGACCCAAAACAGACTGAACAAAACATTACATTACCCCAAAATGGTGATTATTTTCTTGGTTATCGACCCGATTGGGGTCAGCCTGGTGGGTAACTGGGATTATATGAAGAGAAATTAGGTACCTGAATGTACAAGTAGCTTGGCTTGGGAGTAAAAAGCCAGATAGAGGCCTGAGAAGGGTGCATCGCGAAGGAGAGTAGCTGACAGCCCGCTGTACAGACCTGTAGAATGCAATTTGAAAAGAAGGTTGAGTTCTGGTCATGCGACATTGTGAAAGAAGCCGTCCCAGAGCGATTGGGAAAGGTTGATCATGTCTACATCAGAATTGCTGTATACTGTGAGGTTTTGGAATCATCAAAACGGTAAGAAATTGATCCAATCTCGCTGAAAAGCACATGCATTGAACACAGAAATGGGTACAGTGGACTGCACACATGATGTGGCATAAATGTTATTTCTCGTCATATTTTGAATATGAGGGCATTTGAAGAACCTTTCTTTTCAAGGGACATTTCTGCTATGATGTTCTTCCAAACTGCAGGGATGCCACTTAGAATTGATAAAAAAGTAGGAAAACTCATCTAGAGTGGGCCCTTTTGTACATAAAAAGTGGTTTTCTATGGCTAAAAATATGTTGAAAAAGCAGGAATTCCTACTTTTGTCTGAAAAGTGGCATCCCTGAAACTGACATAAAAGGAATGAGAAGGCTCAATAATCATTTTTCGCCTTTCCCAGAACTCATTCTTCTCTTTAAAGTGGGTGGAATCATGGATTGTCTGTTTCGATGGGCATCGTGCTTCTGTGCATTTGCAGTCCTACCTGTAATTCTGCTAATGCACAAAACAATCTCGCTTGCACCTTGGAAAACAATAAAGCATCCTAAACAATGTCTGAACCATGGGCGCAAATCCAGGGGGGGACAGGGGGACATGTCTCCCCTCCCCCCCCCCACTGTTTTGAAGATAGGCGAATGTCCACCCCTCCTCCCCCCCCCCACCTTTTTGAATAACCTTTTTTTTTTTTCTTTCTTTTTTGCTTGTCAGAGAATTTTGGAGGCAAATGTCCCCCCCCCCCCACCTTTTTGAATAACCTTTTTTTTTCTTTCTTTTTTGCTTGTCAGAGAATTTTGGAGGCAAATGTCCCCCCCCCCCCCCCCCCCACCTTTTTGAATAACCTTTTTTTTTTTTTTTTTTTTTTTTTTTGCTTGTCAGAGAATTTTGGAGGCGAATGTCCCCCCCAAATTTCAAAATGGATTTGCGCCACTGGTCTGAACGATGATTACATATGCTGAAAGTGGAAATAGATTAAATTTCATCAAATGACCTTTGGAAATGGCTGCTCTATCTACTTTAATATTAATAACTAAAGTTAAGCTTTCAGACAATTTCTGCACACTTCAAATACAGATACATTTTCTACAACTATTCATTGTTAAAGCTCTCTTTCCTTCACATAAGCATATCTTGCATTCCATAATGCTAAAGGATACACACATGTAGATGTATGTCAAGGTTTCATTCTATGTGTTATTGAAAAATTTTTGGAACAAAGACAGCAGATGATAAAAATATTAACAAAACTGATATTTATAACCACACTATAGTGATAAAGGAGCAATCCATTTTCAAGACTCAAATGGAATTCACAATTCTATGTAATGGAGCCCTGAACATACCTTTGTATCCTTCCTGCTTGTGTATATTCCTTAGTGCACCAGCAACACTCCTGTAAAAATACTGCTTGCTCTGTTGAGCCAAACAATAATAAAAGAACCATAGCAAGTAAAAAGTGATTCAAAAGTATGTGCTTAACCCTTTCAGGACAGGAATTATTTAAGGGCTAAATTGATCACATTTTGCTCTTCAAATTGGCAACAATAATATTTTTCTTTTAGTGCTACATGGTTCCAATAAAATGTAATGTCTTTGAAAACAATATACATGGTTAGAAATTTTGTCGAAAAGTTGAAAAAAATGGCCAATTTCAATAGAAAAATGATTTTGAATCTCTCAATGTGTTGCCAATTTAAGGATTTTAAAGCTTAATCTCCTTCTTAAAATTCCTGTCATCAAACACAATATGGTCATGAAACAAAAATGGACAAAGTGTGTGTAGAAATTTTTGCTCTTTCTACTCATGCATCTAGTATAATTTTTAGAGCTCTTAATCAAAAGTTATTAAGCCAAACCACAAAATGTGGTAAATTGTCTCAAAAGGGTTAAAGGTAAAGTTTAGTTCTGGTCAAGAAATTGCACTGTGAAAGAAACTCTCTCAAAGCAATTGGGAAACATCGATCATGTCTATATAAGAATTGGTGTATACTGTTAGGTTTTGGAATCATCTAAATGATAAGACATTGAGTCAGTGTCACTAAAAAGCACATACACTGCACACAGAAGTGGGTACACAGGACTGCACACACACGTGGCATGAATGTTCGGCCCGAACATTTCAGCTCTTTTTTGTCACATTTCGAATGCGAGGGCATTTGAAGAGCAATCCTTTTCAGGGGACATTTCTACTATGATATTCTTCGAAACTGACATAAAGTGAACGAGAAAGCTTACAAATTATTTTCACCTTTCCCAGAACTAAACCTTCTCTTTAATATACAAAAGTAGGTCGCAAACACTTTTCCACTAGGATCCGTCCCTTTAGCGAGTTTAGGGTATGTCATATTTCTGATACGACACTTCAGCAAACATCATTAAGCAACACTTCACTAAAACAATTTTGAAACCTCTTAGAGTACTTCCCCTTTCATGAAATTAAGGGGGACCATAAATATACATGTAGTATCATAAATATATGAATTGATAATAAATGAAAGGATATATAATACAATATATTATACAATATATTATAAACTTTGTGTCACATTCGGTTTTGTATTTGTTTGAAGCTCAAGCTCATGATGCGAATATTGAGGGGAAATACTTATAATTCATCATTGCACGGAGCATCCCGACAATGAAGGGGTATATTTCCATGCTATAACATAAAGTTGAGTTCTGGTCATGCGATTACATCCAAACTCGCTCAAAAGCACATGCATGGCACACAGAAATGGCTATATGGGACTGCACACAGATGTGGCATGAATGTTCGGCCCAAACACTTCAGCTAGTTTTCGTCATATTTCGAATATAAGGGCATTTGAAGAGAAATCCTTTTCAGGGGACATTTCTACTATAATGTTCTTCCAAACTGTGATAAAAGAATGAGATAGCTCACAAATTGTTTTTTTCACCTTTCCCAGAAGTCAACTTTCCCTTTAAATACAAGAGAAGTCTGCCAGTAAATGGTAGAATAAAATTAAATCACACTGGTTCTTCAACACCAATCTTTTGCTCTTTGTGTTTGTCTAATACTGGGAGAAGGGTACAGATTAACATTAGTTTTTTTACAGCAATGATAACTCTTTCATAACCAATTTACAGGTGGCAGTTTGCTTACCTCAAATCTTGTCTTTACTACTGTCACAGGTAGCAGGACGGTACCCACAATGCACCTGGCAAGTGCACCAACAAGCAAGCCTTGTGACGCATTCAATTCAGTCCATCTTGGAATGAAACACATGTGAAAAGAAGTTAGTTGCTACAACACAATTTTTTATAAAAAATTCAATTGGGGTTTAATTAAACTGAGGAAATAGAAAGGAGATACCTGTAGAAACACAGACATCCATACAGAGAAATATATAGATACAGAAATAATGAGAAAAAAACCCAAACAAAATGAATACTGTAAATCTAAAATTGAGCTTACCCAAGATTTGTCTGTATGATGTGTAATGATAAGAAATAGAGTCCCACACCAGGCACAGTTCTCAACAGTGACTGTTGAAAAAAAAAGTTATGATATTGCAAACATTGCTACAAATGTGCTACATTAAAGGGAAAGTTCACCCCGAAGATTACTTGAGTTTAAAAAATGCAGAAAAAATAAAGAAAAATATTGGCGAAAGTTTGGACAAAATCCGTTAAAGAATAACGGAGTTATGGACTTTTGAAGTTTTGATTTTGTGACGTCACATGCGAGCAGCTCCTCCATTATGTAATGTGATAAATATTCCATAAAATACAGTTTTCTCAGAAAATTTAGAATATTTTCGTCTGTGCATTTGATATATTGTCAGAAATATTATTCAATACTAGATTCTGAAAAGAAACAATATTAATTTATCGTGGAACGTAAAAAAAAATGTGAATATATGGAATATTTATTACATGACCAATGGGCAGCTGCTCGCATGTGACGTCACGAATCCAAAACTGGGTAATTCCAGCGTGACAGACGGGACATCCAACCCTCACATTTTTATGTTTTTACTTGATATTTCATATTTCATTTAAAAGTGATGCTTAATTTGATGTAGAGATGTGATCTGTAGGGTTTGGTCAACAAAATGGGGGGAAAATTTTTTTCCAAGCCCCGCCCACAAATTGTGGGTGGGGCTTCAAGTTCAGCGTGACAGACGGGACATGAATTTACCAAGCCATTTCTGCTTCGATACTTTTCGACTAAGCTCTCCTCACTGGAAAATCTTGAAACAAAATATGTGTATTCATGTTATCACTTGTTGGTACCTTTTTGAAATCTGCTAGTATACATTTGAAATTTCATCTTACTTTTGGAGGAAAATGCCAAAAAGAGAGCGTGACAGACGGGACAATAAAAACGTGACAGACGGGACACATTGAGATTGTACACAAAATAGAATTTTTAAAGACAATCAAATTTCCAGCATTAAGTACCTTATTCTCATGTTCTAAAGGGGTTAAAGGGTCATCTTTAATATTATGAAACATAATAGCAAAAGGATTTTAATTTCTATCCATCAGAAAATTTTCATGTAGTCCCATCCATACATATTTTTGCTGTAGATGCCAAACGTGACAGACGGGACATTACTTTATGAATCATAATTATCTTCATAAAACTAAAATTCCACCAAGTTAGCAGTAGAAATGAATTTCCCCCCTACCAAAGAGCAAGACTGCAAAACTTTATTAAAAAACAATGGTCTAATTTATCGTAAATGCAAAAAGTACCTTAAAAAACGTGACAGACGGGACAAAAATCCATTTGACCTTTGACCTCCATTAAATAAGAGGAATATTAATATTTTTAAATTTTTTGTATATAGACATAAAATTCCCCTTAGTCCTAACTAGATTTGGTTTTCTTTATTATAATAACAGATGAAATTTCTAAAAATGACTCAATATGTAATTAACCATATTTTGCCATAAAAATGTGTAATTTCATTTTTTGGGCTAAAAATGGCCATTTTGGGTCAAAATATTCAAAAAATTAAAAAACTGAATATTGTTCCATAAAGTTCAAATCATGCATATTCAAGTGACATAGAAGGGAAATGTGCAAAATAAACTTTGTTTTTTCACCAAAAGTGGACATTTTCATGGAATTACCCAACTTTAAATAGTCATAACTCTTTTATTATTTGACCGATTTTCATCAAACCTTCGCCAATATTTTTCTTTATTTTTTCTGCATTTTTTAAACTCTAGTAATCTTTAGGGTGAACTTTCCCTTTAATAACTTTAAAATTTCCCTTGTAATTTTCCCTCTCTTTGCAAACTAGGACAAAGTTCCAATTTGTACTCAAGCCAGAAGTGGCATTAAGTGGTTAAAGATAAAGTTGAATTCTGGGTCCTGTTTCATAAAACTTGTTATCCAACTGCCACATTTCTATGACAACTTTGCTCTCAGCCAATCAGATGAAAGTATTTCAGTAGCTTATAACAACTATCATGACTTGTTATTGATAACAAGTTTTATGAAACAGGGCCCTGGTCATGAGATTACATTGTGAAAGAAACTTAAAGCAAGTGGGAAAAGGTTGATCATGTCTACATAAGAATTGGTGTATATTGGGAG
Organism: Heliocidaris tuberculata; assembly: GCA_025618425.1. Classification (NCBI taxonomy): domain Eukaryota; kingdom Metazoa; phylum Echinodermata; class Echinoidea; order Camarodonta; family Echinometridae; genus Heliocidaris; species Heliocidaris tuberculata. Next base: position 12,056,643 of record CM046836.1, on the reverse strand, counting down.
GTTTTGGAATTATCTAAATGATAAGAAGTTGACCCACTCTCACTGAAAAGTAAATTGACTGCACACAGAAATGGGTATATATGGGACTGCAAACATGTGGCATGCATGTTCGGCCCGATCACATCAGCTATTTCTTGTCATATTTCGAATATGAGGGCATTTGAGGAGCCATCCTTTTCAGGGGGACATTTCTACTATGATGTTCTTCCAAACTGTCATAAAAGGAATGAGAAAGCTCACAAATTATTTTTCACCTTACCCAGAACACAACCTTCCCTTTAATGTGATGTCAAGTTATAACAAATTGATGATCACTATTAAGAATGTTTACTGCCAGATATATTACATGAAAATAAACAAACTACAAGAGCAAAGATTGCATTAACCTGTGATGTTCAAATAGCTAGAATAATCTGGACAAAGTCAAAATATGAACAAATTTAAGAGTCAACCCAAATGTATTCTCAATTATTGTACACTAAATCATAAAAGGTCTCATTCATATGGATTCAATTAACATACATTTTGAACTGTCTTTACAAAAGTTAAAGATGAAATTAATGGTGCTAATCTTAATTTGAGGATGCAAAGCTGATTAATTTAGACTTATGGAATGTTCTGTACCTCTTTTGTTAAAAAAAGGAAATCTTACAGGTGTTAATCCCTGCCACAGACCAAAGAACCTCTCATTCTTCACCACATCAACCGTGGTGGCAAGCAGTCCCTTGGAACGGGATGTGGTTAGGTCTGGATGGTGTTCCACAGAGCGGGAGGACTGGATGCGTGTCTTGACCAGGTCTAACGGCTGCAGAAGGATACAGGAACTGGTACTGCTTATGACCCCACCAAAAAAAGATTTCACTGATGGACTCTGTAATAGGAAAAAAGAGCAGTCAAGTGTAAATGAAAATGTTTAAACTTTAAATCTATTAAAAAATGCTTAAAATAAATCAATCTTATGTTTCAAAGAAATTAATCTTGTCTTGTTTAAAAGGTACTACTCGATGCTTAACAGTGCATAGAGTATTCTGAAGTGCTCGAAACAAATTTTGGCAAATCTCCAGCCAAATGACTTTCATTGAAAGAGAAATTTGTCTCTTGTACTGCTTTGCTTTATCCATCTGCATGCCACAAACATAATCATCGAAATAAACATCAATCCTCTATTCCTATAATATCATTACCTCGGTGACTGTGTTTATGCCCTCACAAATAGTCTGCACCATCTCCACTCCCTGGGTTTCATGCAGTGAGGGCACATATTGCAATATCCCATCAAAGTAACTATTCCTCATTATCGACCAAGACCAGACTGACAATGTAGATCAGTTGTTTGCCAAATTAGAACATTATTGCCTTTTAAACAGAATCAAGGTCCAAAGTCCAGTGTCATATCCTCTAGACCAAAACACCTCTCATGGTCAAGCCAATATCTCTGACCTTTCAAATTAAAGGGGACCCATCACCCCAAGAAGAAAAAAATGTACATCTCTAGAAGAGATAAACCACCCTCTCTAAAACTATATGAGACATTAAGGGTTAAAATGATTTCATATCATGTCCCACACAGAAGTTAATTCAGTGTTAACTTCCATCCTCTTATCTTTATTCAGATTGCAATTTGCAACTTGCAATACCTATTTCCCTGATGATATATATATGTTATATGATATATGACATATGATATATGATATATGATACATGATATATGTATATGATATATGATGCGATATATGATGTATAATGTAAAATGTGTGATGTATGATATACATGTATAATATATGATATATCATATATGATACAGGTATACAGTATAATTATGATATACACAATATATGATATATGGTATACTGGTATGATAACTTATGATATTTTAAACTGATGCTTTATTCCATAATGAAACCACAAACATACATAGAAAAACATTATTTGTGATTACGGTAGTCCCTTTAACAGAACCTTGGCTGATATACAGAGTCCAAGACTTACATTTAGCAGCTTAGTTGAAAAGGACACTGATGTATTATCCTCTGGGCCATGACCCGACACCCTGTCGGACATTTGACCTTGCAGTTGTTGCCTCTTCCTCTATCTAGATATATGCTCGCATATAGACTAAAAGTATGGTAACCTAGATTGAAGGAAAAGAAAGCATAAAGAAGAAACTTACACTATTAGACCAAATGGTCTAAAAACAGCATTTTCGAGCTTCATAATCTTATTTTCTCCACACAAAGTGCCCCGTTTTGGATGAATGTTCTTTTTTCCCCATTACCGTACTTCTTTAATAAAAAAAGTTTGTAGAACAATATCTTGCACACTGATTCCGTGTTACTGATTTCACACCAGCAAGACTAGATTTAATGTTGTATCTAGTAGTGGTCCGATTTACTTTGGGGTAAAATTCACATTAATCAGATCGAATATCAAGATTTGTGGCTTACATGTAACTACAGAATACCCCACCAATTTATGCACATGGAAGTCCAAGGCATAGGATCAGGGTTAGGGTTAGGTTAGGGCTTTTGTTGGCTAACAATCTTTCTAGAACGGTTATTCCACATTATTTGTTAATATGACCTACTGTCTGTACAAACTTTTATTAGACACACAGGTCACAGTCACACACCTTTTCTATACACCTCAACACTTTCAAACACCACTGCACAAAAGTCACCAACATTCACTCAAAATCGGCAACTGATTTACAAATAACGACACCAACATGTCCATGAAATACAATAAATTCAACTCACCGATATTGGGAAAGATAATTCCAAAAATGAAATCTGTAATTTACTGTCAGTTCTCGCGAAATGGTGTACCGGAGTCATTGTGTACATTTCTTGGTCGCCGCGAGCACTGAATCTAATTCAGTTGTCAAAATTTGGTCCCTATCGCACACACGTAAATGTCTTGATTTTCCATGTGCGCGATTGTAGAGGTCGATGTGCGCGCACGATACCGAGTTTCTTTGTGGCTAAATATTGGCTGGTCGAGTTTAGTCTAACATCAGCGATTAGAAAAAAACATGCGATGGCGAAAAAAACATGTGATGGCGAAAAAATCAGCAGGGATTTCTTGAGTTTTTGACATGATTTTGACTAAATGAATTCTGCAGGAAATATCAGAAGTTCTTCATTACAGCCATTTTAAGGTAAGACTGAGATTTTTTACAAGAGCCAAATTTGAAAGGAAGTATTTTAAAAATTTATCCTATTTTTCCCCAATACATTTACTACATGCGATAGAAATACTATTAATTGGCATTGATCGTTCTTAGTGGTCAAACTAATAGTTTTTTGCTTTTGATTACATTGAAATTGTTATTATTAGGGTGTCTGAAGTCACAATGAAAAGTGTCAGCTTAAAACGTGCTGATTCAGGGGGGAAAATGGCACAATTTTGGGGGCAAATTCATCCTGTTATTAAAATGTGATCTGAATTAATTTTTATCTCATATTTGGAATGTATGGAAAGAGAAAATACTGGTCATTCTTTTGACACTAAGGACAAGTTTCTAGGCTCACTAGAAAATTTAAATAAGAGATAAATTGCAAATCCTTATATTTGTGTGTATTCAGATTGTCATTTCCCCATGCGTTTCCTATGGGAAACTGAAATTTCTGTTTTACACAAATTTTGTCACTTTTTCGCAATTTTGCACTGTGATCTGATATTCAAACCTTGAAAAAATTCATACCATCACAAAGATTGTAAAATTTCCTATCTGGTCATGTAAAGGACAAGTTTTTGACTTTAAGCATAAAGTTGCAACAGCTCTCTGAAGCTCAAAATTTGCATTTGTGTGTGTCCCATTTCTTAACTACATAGCCACTTATACATGTACAAGCTTATCTGAAGATAACCTTGTACTCAGACTAGCTCTTTTATGGGTGAATAGGCCTCAATAGCTATTGTGTGTATCAGCAGGCCCTTTTCCAGGCTAGATCATTCATACAGGAGAGGAAAATAATTATTTAAAATTTCACTTTCAATTCTGAATCCCTAATTTGTGGCACAGTAAGAGTGGAAGAGTCCATGAATCAGGTAATCTAGCAAATTTCAGAAAATTAAATCTTGCTTAGAGCAATTTTGTTGTCTGTTTTTGACTGCTGCAACAGTGAATGTTGGACACAGTCCCACATAGGCAAGGGCCCCATGAGTGCTACATAGCCTATGGCAGGAAAAAGCTGAAAAATGGTCCGATTTCATTCTCTTATTTTGCAGTAATTAACTGGAATTTTTCATGAAATATCATATTTCTGTCAGTTTGATAGTTATTATTTTTTAAATCCAGAAAGAAAATTTAATATCATTTTGAACTAAGTGAAATAATTTTTTTCTCCAGACATCCTATTATTATGATATCTGATAATCTGTATTCGATATTTGAACGATGTATACTTTCAATTGTAAGGCTTAACTGCAGAATACCCTGTCCAAAATTGCCTTGATCGTTGGTGAGCCAACGACCAACGATTGATATTACAACGCAACGGCTGTAGAGGGCGTCTTTTGAGAGAGAGCGAAAGAGAGAGAGAGAGAGATAGGTCGTTGGTTCGTTGGCACTCGACTCAGGTGTGCATATATTATGATGCTTCGTTCTAACACCTTAAAAGAAAAAATAATATTTCCTGAAATTTAACTCTAAATATTACGTCGTTGAATCGTTGGTCGTTGGCACTCATTTTGAAATTTAACTAAGTCGTTTGATCGTTGGTCGTTGGCACTCATTTTGAAATTTAACTGTAGCCTATGTGTATTAGGTCGTTGGATCGTTGGTCGTTGGCACTTATTTTTTATTGGTCTTTGTAGGTTTATATTAGATCGTTGGATCGTTGCTCGTTGGCACTTAGATCTATTTTGACATTTAACTGTAGGGTCTATGTACAATATATTAGGTTGTTGGATCGTTGGTCGTTGGCACTCTTTTTGACATTTAACTGTATAGTATTTTGAAATTTTGGTGTAGTCTATATTAGTGCTGGTATCGACACGCCTGATGTCGCCACTATGGCTACAAAAGTACTGGTTTTGGACTTTGCCGACATGTCGACACGCATGCTCCGATGGCGACATAAAATGGGTCTTTTTACATGTAACTCGCCGAGGCGTCGTCCGCGCGTATGTGATTTGTTTCACATACGCATTAGCAGCGCGCAACACGATCGCTGCGTATCTAGCTGCGACGACCGGTATACATTACATACATGTACATGCCTAGATATGCGACACTAGCTGACTCGCACCGCATGACTTTCATTAATGCTTGATAAATTGGATCATACAAAACAAATTTTGGGGCAAATAGTTGACAGTGTGCATCTTTGAGAACTGTAAGTGAGTATGACTGCGAGTGTGAGCCCGTGAGGACATAGTGCATGTATTCCATGTAAAGCTCTTGTGAATTTGTGTCGGGTAACTCTGGTTTAATAGTGTACGGTCACTAAGGGAGCGACCCGAGTTTAGACTTGTTTGACTCATGTCCAGATGTCGACACATGTCGACATCGGCGTTAATTTTATTGCCACATGGCGACATAGATTTTCCATGCCGATACCAGCACTAGTCTATATGCACTTAGTCTAGGTTGTTGGAACGTTGGTCGTTGGCACACGTTTTGAAATTCGTTGGCACTTATGTATATTAGGTCGTTGGATCGTTGGTTGTTGGCACTTATTTTGATATTTGTAGGTTTATATTAGAGCGTTGGATCGTTGGTCGTTGGCACTTATTTTGAATAGGGTCTAGACCTATATTTATTTGGTAGTTGGTGAAACATTGGTTGTTGGTCGTTGGCTTTCATTCGTGAATATCAGGCCGTTGGCCATTGGCTGTTCAACTTGAACTGAATTTCTATAGGTCGTTGGTCGTTGTGTCGTTGCCGTTGGCTCATCCTGACACGCTCGTTTGGTGCAGGGTATTCTGCAGTTGTTCCAATTGTAATAGCAGATTTCTGCAGTATTATGAAATAATTTCATTCATTCATTCTGTTCATTCATTCATTCATTCATCCCTCATCACACAACTTACACTTTACGGTACAGGTATTTTTACGTGTGGGACTAGTCGAAAGAAAATGACAGAATGAGCTTTCAAATTTAATACTTTGAGGTGAATTCTTAAATTGTGTTTTGGACCTACCGTAGGGTGGCTTAGTTTTGAATAACTACAGCGGTCTGGTCCTGACTATATTCGTAAAATAGCTTCAGCAACAAACTTTCCAAGTCGACCTCTCATTCTCTCTCTTTAACGCAGGAACGTGCAATCCGCTTGAAACTGTACTGGCGACCAAGCCAGCAACCAATAAGAGGATTATGGTGTCGTCAAAATCTCCAATCAAAAAGGAAAAAGAAAATTTTCCGGATCTCCATTGGCGATAACGTCAATGGGAATGGAGGACTAGATTGGAAAGCTTTTAAACTATTTTATGACATTTCAACTAAATCATGACCTATATGAGATTAAAGCTGAATAGTTGCTCTATACTCTCATATATGTCACATGCCGAAACATTTTGTCTGGGTCTTACTGTTTTAAATTGAAATCAGAGCTCAAAACGGCATACCGGAGGTCTTATCTGCACAATATACGCAAAAAAAATACAAATGTCGTTTTTAAATTTGAAGCCTTTTAAAACTACCGTATGACATTTTAACTAAATAATGACCTATATGAGATTAAAGCTGAATAGTTGCTCTTTACTCTGATATATGGTTCATGCCGAAACTTTTTGTCTAGGTTTTACTGTGTTAAAGTGAAATCAGGGCTCAAAACAGCGAACCGGAGGTCTTATCCGCATACTACACTCGGAAATGGACGAATCTTTGAATACTTTTTAAAGTATCGTATGACATTTTAACTAAATCATGACCTACATGAGATTAAAGCTGAATAGTTGCTCTTTACTCTCATATAGATCACGTGCCGAAACTTTTTGTCTGGGTCTTACTGTTTTAAATTGAAATCAGGGCTCAAAACGGCATACCGGAGGTCTTATCCGCATACTACACACGGAAATGGACGAAATGCGTTTTTATCTTTGAATACTTTTAAAACTATCGTAAGACATTTTAACTAAATAATGGTCTACATGAGATTAAAGCTGAAGAGTTGGTCTTTACTCTCATATATTTCACATGCCGAAACTTTGGTCTGGGTCTTACTGTTTTAAAGTGAAATCATGGATCAAAACGTCAAACCTGGGGTCTTATCCGCATACTACACATGCACGGAAATGGACGAAATGCGTTTTGAACTTTCAAGGCTTTTAAAACTATCGTATGACATTTTAACTGAATTATGACCTATATGAGATTAAAGCTGAATAGTTGCTCTTTACTCTCATATATGTCACATGCCGAAACTTTTTGTCTGGGTTTTATTGTTTTAAAGTGAAGTTGGGGCTCAAAACAGCAAACCGGAGGTCTTATCCGCATACTACGCACGGAAATGGACGAAATGCGTTTTGAACTTTGAGGCCTTTTAAAACTATCGTAAGACATTTTAACTAAATAATGACCTATTTGAGATTAAAGCTGAATAGGTGTTCTTTACTCTCATATATGTCACATGCCGAAACTTTTTGTTAGGTCTTACTGTTTTAAATTGAATTCAAGGCTCAAAATGGCATACCGGAGGTCATATCTGCATAATATAGCGGAAATGTATATACAGAATTCTTTTTAAATTTTGACGCCTTTTAAACTATCGTATGACATTTTAACTAAATAATGACCTATATGAGAGTAAAGCTGAATAGTTGCTCTTTACTCTCATATATGTCACATGCCGAAACTTTTTGTCTGGGTCTTATTGTTTTAAAGTGAAGTTGGGGCTCAAAACAGCAAACCGGAGGTCTTATCCGCATAGTTTACTACGCACGGAAATGGACGAAATGCGTTTTGAACTTTGAAGCCTTTTAAAACTATCGTAAGACATTTTAACTAAATCACGACCTATTTGAGATAAAGCTGAATAGTTGTTCTTTACTCTCATATATGTCACATGCCGAAACTTTTTGTCTTTTTTTTGGGGGGGGGGGGGCTTGTGGGCGCTGCAGCCCCCCCCCCCAAATGTCCACAACCCTCCCCCCCCCAAAAAAAGAGTCTCTTATAACAACTAAATGGACAAATTTTCTTAGTACTACCCCCTCCATTTTTGCATGCAAGAAATATTATTTTATTTTATTACAATTTTCTGGAAATAAGAAGAGGAACTTTACTCTCATTCCCAGGCCAAGGACACTTTACTTTAGGCCTTTACAATATCATGACATTTCTTTAAAAATGGAAGGATTAAGATAGTGAAATAAAGCAGAAGTGGCAATTCCAGGGGAGCTGGGACACATGTCCCTCCAAATTTTTCCAAACAAAAGGAGAAAATATCAAGTAAATAATAAATCAGGGCTACAGCACACTATAGGCTCTTAAGTGCTCTGGAACAAAGTTTTACTATTCAAAAATTAAAAAAATAAATAAAAATCTTCTTGTTCGGTCGCTATACACTTCCCATAATATACAATAACTTTCAAATAAAGAAAGTGTAACCAGGTACATAGGAAGAAGGGGAAAAAATTGTTAAGATTTAGTAATTGTGTCTCAAAGTTGAATATTGTCGTAAGATAAGAAAAATGGTGGATATTAAGCTTAGATTTGCCTGTTTCATCAAAGGTGCTCTTAGATGCAAAGCTTCAAAGTACAAAACATAATTTTTTCTCGCGGGCAGCTACAATGCGACATTTTTTTGGGCAATTCCAAGCAAAACAGAACATGAACCCCAAAATTTCAAATCTGTCTGAACATATGAAATTGGTCTCAAATTAATTGTAAATATCCAATTTTCACAATCTGATAAGATTTAGAGATTTAGACATGATCTTGAAATCATTAATTGATTGATCATTAATTGATTTATGATAATCATTGTAAAAGAAGAGTAAAGGTCATATGACCTGTTTGCTAAAATACACTTGATATACAGAAATTTAAAATAACATAGTAACCAAGAATAGCATTTGTTTCTGTTCTGCATAATTTCTCATACTTTAGTAACCATGGAAACTTAAAAACCAAAACCTGTCATTCCGTAACGCCCAAAACACATAATTTCAACTTATTTCATAAAAGGACGTTCATTTTGTGATGAAAGTTGATAGATAAATCAAGGTACCTAATACGTACAAAATGTATTTGCTTTTGGTGTGAAAAAATATTTTAAACATGAATTATGATATGATTAATTATGTCATTCCGTAACAAAATAATATTACGGAATGACATTACATTCAGTTTTGTAAAAATTTAATCAACCCTGAACATATACATTAGTTCAGCTTAAAATATCAGACAATTATCAAATAGAGTAGAGATGATGAACTCACTTTTCAGTATGAAGATTATATGAAATTTGATAATTTTGATAGTTTGTGTTTTGTGTAAAAAAAAAGAAGGGGGGAATGGTGTTTTTTGTCTTTCTTTCCTCTATAGCTTTGGTTTTATTGTATTTTAGACCTAACATTATTGATCTAGATGATAGTATCAAATAGAACAAATCATATGATGAAATTTATGAATATTGAAAAAAAAATAGAATACATAAGAAATCCATAAACAATGAAAAACATGCAATATAAAGTAGAATGTAATGATTCAATCTATCTGAATGTCTTTTCAAGCTTCCCAGAAGCTTTTATTTTAATCAATACTCTTCACTATTTAAAAAAAATCTAATTGTTAATAAATATAAGAATTTTTGAATAAAATTAGCATAAATTATAAAATCTGTGAACACTGAGAGAGCTGTTTTTAACATATATCTTATAGGTCATCAAAAATTATCAAATTGTTGCTCAATCTGTTTTTCAAACTGTTTTAACTACTTATTTACATAATATGAATTTCATATACCATTTCCCAATGACTTTCATAAATCATTCCGTAACAATCATTCCGTAAAGCTGTTTCATTTCATATTTTGCATCATATTTAAAATATTTTCAAATAGATTTCCACGAACATGGTGACATATCAAAGCTAACATACTACAGAATGCCACGGCAATCTTGAAAACTGGATACATATTCAAAATTCACAGTTTGAGTAATGCTTATTCTGGTTTAAAAGTCATGTCCTTTTTGTGTTTTTCCGTAAAGAATCAATAATTGAAATACTTAATATGTCATAAATCTGATGATGAATGATTGACATGAAACTCAACAGTTGTGAAAGTACCTCGTATTTGTTTATTTTTGTACTATCAATTTGTAAAAAATAATTACGATATTAATAATATTCTTCTTTCAAACTTGAAAATTCTTTGAGAATGTCATTCCATAACGCTTGGAATTACCCTACAGCAAAATAAAACGTTGTGAGAGGGGCGGGGTGTGCCCCCTCGATTCCTTTGTGGCCCAAAAATCTTACCCCCCCCCCCCTCCCCTGTGTCCGGTGATATGCCCTGAAGGTTAAACTTTCTTTTTCTTTTCACTTTACTCCTTCTCTGATTACTCCCCCCCCCCAAATAAAAAACAAAACAAAACAACAACAACAACAACAAACAAAAAAACCCCGTAAAACAAGATTTGAAAGGAAAAAAAAAACCTGTCCTCCCTTCTATACTTTAAGCCCCCTGTGGTTGCGTCCTTTCTCCTTTTGCTCCTACTGAATTCTGTTTTGGATTTTGAAAATTCAAATCCCTTTCTTATTATTTCGATTTACCTCGACTTCTAAGATTTTTAGGATTTATCTACTCAACACTGCGTAAAACTGCCAATATGCTATAGTTTAAAGCCAGATTTCAATTTGCTGCAGTAATAAGCAGGGGAAAAAAAAATCCTTCGGTATCTGACATATAATTATACATGGGCCGCGGAACCGGGGGCTGCAGCCCCCCTCCCCCCCACACACACACACTTTTTGGAGTAGACACGTTCCATAAGACCTCGGCAAAAAAGGTTCCGAAATTGTCATTAATGAGTGAAATCAAATCAGCTCCCCCCCCCCCCCAGTCCCACTTTCAAAAGCCGCTCTGCGGCCCCTGATTTTTGAGAGTGTAAGAGGTTAAATTTGTTCATGTTCTTAGTACTTGAAGTTGTAAAGAGAAATTCTTCAACATTTAACTTAATATGTATTCCATTATTTATTTATAATTTCATACAATGCTCTTCACGACAGTCAAAGTTATAAAACAATTTATGTCCAACTTGATTTTACTTTCGATTCAACACTGTGCGGAAAACAGCGAATATGCCGGTTTCCATATGCATGTGTACTGATAAGACCTCCAGTATGCTGTTTTGAGCCCTGATTTCACTTTAAAACAGTAAGGCCCAGACAAAAAGTTTCGGCATGTGACCTATATGAGAGTAAAGAGCAACTATTCAGCTTTAACCTCATATGAATCATTATTTAGTTAAAATGTCATACGATAGTTTTAAAAGCCTTGAAATTTAAAATCGCATTTCGTCCATTTCCGTGTGTAGTATGCGGATAAGACCTCCGGTATGCTGTTTTGAGCCCTGATTTTACTTTAAAACAGTAAGGCCCAGACAAAAAGTTTCGGCACGTGACCTATATGAGAGTAAAGAGCAACTATTCAGCTTTAACCTCATATGAATCATTATTTAGTTAAAATGTCATACGATAGTTTTAAAAGCCTTGAAATTTAAAATCGCATTTCGTCCATTTCCGTGTGTAGTATGCGGATAAGACCTCCGGTATGCTGTTTTGAGCCCTGATTTCACTTTAAAATAGTAAGGCCCAGACAAAAAGTTTCGGCACGTGACCTATATGAGAGTAAAGGGAAACTATCCAGCTTTCACCTCATATGAATCATTATTTAGTTAAAATGTCATCCGATAGTTTTAAAAGCCTTGAAATTTAAAATCGCATTTCGTCCATTTCCGTGTGTACTATGCGGATAAGACTTCCGGTATGCTGTTTTGAGCCCTGATTTCACTTTAAAACAGTAAGACCCAGACAAAAAGTTTCGGCATGTGACCTATATGAGAGTAAAGAGCAACTATTCAGCTTTAACCTCATATGAATCATTATTTAGTTAAAATGTCATACGATAGTTTTAAAAGCCTTGAAATTTAAAATCGCATTTCGTCCATTTCCGTGTGTAGTATGCGGATAAGACCTCCGGTATGCTGTTTTGAGCCCTGATTTCACTTTAAAATAGTAAGGCCCAGACAAAAAGTTTTGGCACGTGACCTATATGAGAGTAAAGGGAAACTATCCAGCTTTCACCTCATATGAATCATTATTTAGTTAAAATGTCATCCGATAGTTTTAAAAGCCTTGAAATTTAAAATCGCATTTCGTCCATTTCCGTGTGTAGTATGCGGATAAGACCTCCGGTATGCTGTTTTGAGCCCTGATTTCACTTTAAAACAGTAAGGCCCAGACAAAAAGTTTCGGCACGTGACCTATATGAGAGTAAAGAGAAACTATCCAGCTTTCACCTCATATGAATCATTATTTAGTTAAAATGTCATACGATAGTTTTAAAAGCCTTGAAATTTAAAATCGCATTTCGTCCATTTCCGTGTGTAGTATGCGGATAAGACCTCCGGTATGCTGTTTTGAGCCCTGATTTCACTTTAAAATAGTAAGGCCCAGACAAAAAGTTTTGGCACGTGACCTATATGAGAGTAAAGGGAAACTATCCAGCTTTCACCTCATATGAATCATTATTTAGTTAAAATGTCATCCGATAGTTTTAAAAGCCTTGAAATTTAAAATCGCATTTCGTCCATTTCCGTGTGTACTATGCGGATAAGACTTCCGGTATGCTGTTTTGAGCCCCGATTTCACTTTAAAACAGTAAGACCCAGACAAAAAGTTTCGGCATGTGACCTATATGAGAGTAAAGAGCAACTATTCAGCTTTAACCTCATATGAATCATTATTTAGTTAAAATGTCATACGATAGTTTTAAAAGCCTTGAAATTTAAAATCGCATTTCGTCCATTTCCGTGTGTAGTATGCGGATAAGACCTCCGGTATGCTGTTTTGAGCCCTGATTTCACTTTAAAATAGTAAGGCCCAGACAAAAAGTTTTGGCACGTGACCTATATGAGAGTAAAGGGAAACTATCCAGCTTTCACCTCATATGAATCATTATTTAGTTAAAATGTCATCCGATAGTTTTAAAAGCCTTGAAATTTAAAATCGCATTTCGTCCATTTCCGTGTGTAGTATATGCGGATAAGACCTCCGGTATGCTGTTTTGAGCCCTGATTTCACTTTAAAACAGTAAGGCCCAGACAAAAAGTTTCGGCACGTGACCTATATGAGAGTAAAGAGGAACTTTCCAGCTTTAACCTCATATGAATCATTATTTAGTTAAAATGTCATACGATAGTTTTAAAAGCCTTGAAATTTAAAATCGCATTTCGTCCATTTCCGTGTGTAGTATGCGGATAAGACCTCCGGTATGCTGTTTTGAGCCCTGATTTCACTTTAAAATAGTAAGGCCCAGACAAAAAGTTTTGGCACGTGACCTATATGAGAGTAAAGGGAAACTATCCAGCTTTCACCTCATATGAATCATTATTTAGTTAAAATGTCATCCGATAGTTTTAAAAGCCTTGAAATTTAAAATCGCATTTCGTCCATTTCCGTGTGTACTATGCGGATAAGACTTCCGGTATGCTGTTTTGAGCCCCGATTTCACTTTAAAACAGTAAGACCCAGACAAAAAGTTTCGGCATGTGACCTATATGAGAGTAAAGAGCAACTTTCCAGCTTTAACCTCATATGAATCATTATTTAGTTAAAATGTCATACGATAGTTTTAAAAGCCTTGAAATTTAAAATCGCATTTCGTCCATTTCCGTGTGTAGTATGCGGATAAGACCTCCGGTATGCTGTTTTGAGCCCTGATTTCACTTTAAAATAGTAAGGCCCAGACAAAAAGTTTTGGCACGTGACCTATATGAGAGTAAAGGGAAACTATCCAGCTTTCACCTCATATGAATCATTATTTAGTTAAAATGTCATCCGATAGTTTTAAAAGCCTTGAAATTTAAAATCGCATTTCGTCCATTTCCGTGTGTAGTATGCGGATAAGACCTCCGGTGCTGTTTTGAGCCCTGATTTCACTTTAAAACAGTAAGGCCCAGACAAAAAGTTTCGGCATGTTACATACATGAGAGTAATGAGCAACTATTCAGCTTTAATATGACACCTTTATTTCCATTCTTTTAAGTGATTTCAATTGTAAAACAAAGAAATGCCAAAATTACGCCAATAATGCTGGAATCGCGCCAAACTAACTGTACCAATATCCGAAGTCCTGTAGGTATTCTCATGCACCTCGCGATGCACCATGTACAATCTCTATGGAAGAGAGCGCGCGCGCGGAATCCGAGCTCATGAATAATAATGAGGGTGCCCAAATCACGCCAACATATCTAGCCTAGCTAGCTAGCTACTAGCCTCGACCGATTTGGACACGAAATAGGGAAAATGGCGGCCGTACGGATGGTGCTACTTTTGTGCCATTTCAACACAAATCTCAAAAAACTTTGTTTTTTAAACAGTTTTGATTTAGAAGGAGTTTGTCTAGTAAATCTCACGAAAGCAGAAAATCCTACAGGGAACATTCACATCAAAGTGAGGCCGTATGATGCCTTGAAATGTAAGTAAATATCAATTTTGTTTATCGTTCCTCTTAATGATTGGGATGTGTTCGTCGTGGCAGCGAGTGAGTTCACTGTGTACAAAACGCATTAACCCACATTCCACCCAGTCCCGTCTCTTGCATGACAAAAGAAAGTTATCAACTTTCATTGAACTCTAAAACAGTCCTTTTAAATAGGATACTGGTAATATTTTTCTAAAAGATCAGAAATTTTCCGTAGATCTGTATATTATGATAGTGCTCAATCCAAAAAAGTAAAGCGCATGACTACATTACCGACAATCTGCGGTAGATGTAGACCTGTTCAAGATTGATCACAACACTGAATGCGCAAGATCCTCACTCTGGGCCGCGCCGGGTAAGATCGTGCCCAGCGGTCTGTTAGTTTTGGGTTCGCCGATCCTGGCCGGCTACTGCGCCTTGCCTACGAGAGCAAAATGTTGCAGGTGCCCTGGCTAGGGCCTAACGTTAGACCTCCGCTTTGAGCTTTGACTTTTGTTTAGGTAGGGTCCAGAAAGATCTACATAGAATTTGAATGGCAATGTCTTCCGTTCTCGACCCTTATTAAAATGTTCTTTAGTTTCCATAACCTAAGGCTGCTACTAAATAAGTAAGAGTAGACAAGTCAAGGGTGGTCTCAATTTGATCCTTGGCTTGGGTTTGGCTGAAATAGGTCTAGGTCTAGGTCTAGACTCTACACCTCTTTTGTGTCGTGACAACCATTGACGAGTCCCCACTGACACTAGAGAATAGACAGTAGATCTGAGACTGTGAGTATGAATCTATGATATCTGATATAAATCTGGACAGTAGAGTAACTTTTATTACAACCATGATCCTAAATTTTTGTTCTCCTTTGATTGCAGAGCTATCATTGACATTGATAAATGGACCAAAGTAGTGGAACACAGTCACAGGGGGACCAGGACCAGGACCAGGGCTAGATCATCCAATACCGTGATAGACCCTACCTGGGCTGTAGATTTTGTCATCCACTCACTGCAGGAAACCCAAGTTGAAATGGCAAGGTAATTTTTTTTTTTTTTTTTTTTTTTTTTTTTTGGGGGGGGGGGGGGGGAATGTAGACATTTAAGTATAAATTTCATTGTGGCCGTAGCTTAGACGTAGTTCTACTAGTAGTAGCTCTGCAAGATTATGATACTTATAGGGCCTAGTATTTAAACTCATTAGGCGTGTACGTGTTTTCTTAGTCTACCCCTAATCTGTACAGTCATAATCGAATTCTGAAGTCCAGTAAATCATTTTGATTGTACCTGCTGACTGATTTAACCATTTCGAAGTTTACTAGAGGTCTTGGTCTTGGATCAAATTTGTAATGGAAAATATTTACTTCTGTCAAAAGATTTAAACCTAGATTTACATTTCTATCATTTGAAGAAGAAAAATAAATTGTAACATAAAAGTAGAGATGTACCCATTTTTTCCTTCTTTAAAATCCAGTCTACAGTCTACAAGAAGTTTAATTTTTCTTTTCTTTCTTTTTGTTTTCATTATGCAGGTTGTCCAAGGAAGCTCATCAGTTACAAAGCTTGTTGAATGTGTATTAATGCCTTGGAGTCGTAAAGGATCAAAGTATTCTTTATCTTTATTATTATTTCAAGTTTGATTTTCTTTTTTTAAGTGATATTTATTGCTAATTTACATAATGGCAAATAATTAAATATTCTAAATCTCCTAGAGATGCATATATTTCAGAGCTAGACATTAACTATTTAAAGGAAACCAAAACCCAAGGAGAGAATCAATGTTATTGGAAAGTGAAAATTCAGAGAAGCACTTTACAAAAAGTTTCATTAAAATTGGTTAAAAAATGAGAGAGTTATGGAAGTTTGAAAAGTCTCGTTTTACTTTCTATGGGGATCCTCAAATTGGCAAAATTGCTTCAAAATGGCTGATTTTGTGAACAACTCTCCATTTGTTTTGTACACAGATTTTCAGATTTTCCCCATTATCTTTCAAGGTGCAGTTAATCTCCTTCTGAGCTCAACATATATAATGGGAAAATGTATTTTACACCACATATGTCGAGTTCAGGAGGAGACAAGGAGCACCCTGAGAGATAATGGGGAAAATCTGAAAATCTGTGCACAAAATAAATGGAGAGTTGTCAGGGGAAACTTCGCATCTTCCGCTTCTATTATACCGATTTTGTTTGACTTGAACTTTCCGTTGGTCGTTCCCATTATGATGGCTTCGTGGCCTGCTGGGATAGTAGTTGTTTCGGCTGAACTTACGCGACAGATAAGGCTTTCACCATCTCAATGGAGTTGACCTGGGAATTTTTATACCTACATCCACAGAGGAGCTTGGAATTTGTTATTTTCACAAAAGGAGATTGGAACAAGACTGGAACAAAAAAAGTCATTTAGGATGTACATGCAAATTTTACTGACCAGCACTGATTGATCCATTTTAAGGATCGCAACCGCTTTCAGATTTTCTTGCTCATTTTTATTTTTTTCTTTTGCTGTTATATTGCAATGTATATTCCAAAAATTATATCCTAGGAAAGCAATTTGCAATTTTCTTGTACTGCTTAGTGCTTAGTGAGTTTGTGGCTCATTTTCACAATAGCTTTTAGATCCAATAGATAAATTAGAAGTAATCTTGTTTCATGAATGCATATACATGTATGAGTGACAATCTGATTAGATTATGAAAATTTTTGAAGATTTTGGAAGTTAGAAGTGCAATATATTACAGATCTGGCAATGACGGAGGCATAAATTTAGACTGCGCGCAGTCCAGAATGCATCTATTTTCAACTAGTGTCTCTTGGTGCATGGTATATTTGTCATCATATTAATCATTGTCAGTGGCAGGCATACAGCTATACCTCTCCTCATAAGATACCATATTTTTATGCATCTACCCACCGTAGTTGGTTGCCAGAGGCATTCTGTTTTGGGGTCATTCACCCTTGTGATAACTAAAGAACTGTTGGAGGGATCAACTTCAAACTTGGTGAATGCATGCATATTGAAAAATCATGCCAATAAACTAGAGGGCCTCACAAGAATATGCTCAATATTAAAGCTTTGAGCGCTCTGGTGAATAAAAAAATATAACAGCCAAGATTGTAATGAAAGACAGATCAATCATGAATGAGATTTTTTGGAGGGTTACAATAATCACATGTATTAAGACTGTTTTTTAGTATGGGTTGTGTGTTGCATAGACTCACCACAGACAGGGTGGTTCAGCAGCGCGAGTGCCAATAACCTAATTGTAAGTTTATGGCACAATGTATACATAAAGTTTTAATCAATTTTAAATAATGATTTCAACTTTTTTTAGAATCCTACGAGTAATAAACCTGTAATTAGCGGCAAATTGTAATTCAATGATAGTTACCATAGAAACAGTGCTACTCAGCAAATCAAAACCAAGGATATTGAAAAACAACCTACATGTAGTCGTGAATAACTTTTACGGAACATGGCCCTTGGTAATGATGATAGATTTAATGTCTTTACAGTCTTTTTTTTTTCCAAATGAGACTAGTGCATTGAGTGGCTTTCAAACTCTGGTTGCCAAATAACAAATATACCTCTTCACTAACTTAATTTGAAAATAATTTTAAAGATTTTTGGTTGGTTTTATTCATTTTAACAGGAAATGAAATTTAAAATATGAATTTAATGACAACCCCTGTACAAAAGTCAATGATGCTAAAGAAGTCAGACTTTCATTCATTCAAAAGTGTTTGCAAAATGAGTCATACCAACTGTAATACTTAGAACTTTATAGGAAATGTCAGCTAGGATATCATGTAATCTATTAGGAAAATGAATGATCATCAACAACAGAGTGAATTTCCCCTTTAATTATATGGATTTGTTTTCTTATTTCGTCGATGATGTTTCATGTTATACGGTTCCCATTTCAAATACTCATCAGGAATACTTCATGATAATAGTAATAACACAACGCACAGCATTTATGAAAAATCATAAATGTCAATTTTATTGAAAAATCTTATCGCTTTCTTGTTTTCTCGCTACAGTTTTAACTCTAGATTGACCCAGTCTGGCAACTACATTACTTCAATCAACAACATCGTGAATGATACTATCAATGGTCTCTATTGGTTAATCCATGTCGTGGATGAGAATGGTGATCAATCATTACCTACTACTGGTACATGTTTGTTAGTTAAAAAAAAAAGAGTTTGTTTGCTGTAACCTTACCAACTCTAGTAAAACCTGCATACTCCTTTTTTTTTTTTTAGTATTCAGATTTAACCACCCCCTCAAAAAATGTACCAAACAGCCATATTTTCATCATTTTGTACATGCATCATTTTTTTTATGCATCCGCCCACCATAAGTGCTGGAGGCATTATGTATTTCGGGTCATCTGTCCCATTTTCGATCTCACAATAACTAAAGCAGGGCTCAAATTAATTGACGCCCATCGTGCCCTCGAAAAATATAAATTCACGGCCAAAATGGCTGTGCCCTTTTTTTAAAACTTGCATACGTGCCCTTTCCTCAAAACTGGACATGCCCCTTTCCATAACTTCATGTATCTTTGATTTATAATCTGTCACAAGTAAGATCAAGCGCTCATGCCTATTTCTTTTTCAACGCTGTATATGAACTGAATGTAGACACAAAAATACAGACCACTTGATTTGTTGCCAGTTTATTGCACGATCGTAAACACTAAAGCATTCTATAGTGCACACGATCGCATTATAAGACGGTAACAAATTGGCAACAACAATCATTTTGTTCGACTAGTTTCAGTAGATAAGAAATGTAGTGAAAAGGAGTCGAAGTACTGTTCCTGAATCCAAAATAGAGATATGAGACTGAATTTTAACGTAAAAACTTCATACGTGTTTAAAATGAATCCAGCTGAATTTGTTTCCAAAATTATGCATTCCGGCTTTATAATTTTGCCAAATGTAAGTAAATGTAGATACATGTAGATCCAGGTTAGAATCTGGTGGGCGCAATGCAACCTAACGTAACAGTTGTCTTACCGTAATGACAATTTAAGAAATTCCATATGATTTTTCTTCATAAATTTGTTGCAATTTCAATTTTATTTACATTAAAAAATTGGATTGAACAATTCAATACTATATCATGTCAAAAACAAATAAATGTTTCAACACATTACATTTCATTTCAGTATACTTCTTCCTAATCTAATATATATCCTCACTACAAATCAGTCAGTCGGCAGGTCTGTATGCTAATGAGCAAGCAAGCAGGATTCATCCAGATCCTCTCGTGGCCAGATCTTTCATCCTGTAAAATCTCATGAATCGTGAGATTTTCTTTCTGGAAGAAATTAACCACTTTATCATTAAGTGAAGTTCTTGATTATTATATTGTTAAAAAGAGCAAATTTCACACTTTTGAATTTGTTCATTTTTTTATAACAGATTGGGAAAAATAAGTGAAATTTGGGAGAAAAAGATGCTTCAAAACACACTTTTGGTGCTCTCACTTCTCTTGATCATTGTGCAAAACTTTTTTTGAGCCCCAATAAAATTTATGTGACAGTAAAGCTGAACGTCTATATTTTCTCAAAATACAATTCTTAATATGGGGCACCCTTTAATCGGGTCAAGAACACACTTTTAAGCACCAAGGTACAGGACGAGATTTATATATTTTCTGAAACGCTTGAAATCCAGTCTTCTCATTGGCTGAATAAGGCCAAAAACAAACCAGCGCGGTTGTTTTGAAAAGAATACGACATGGAGAGAGTGACCTTGGAGTGACCCAGGTGGCAAACAGCTGTGGAATGTTGAGATTCCTTGGTGGGTTGGCAGTCTATTGGCCAATCACAGTACAGTATTCTTTGTTTTAGGCAGATATTTTGCACTTGGCTTAGGAAAAGTGTGTTCTTGACCTGATTAAAAAGTGTCCTTTGCTTTAAATGATATTTTCATGAAGTATAGATCTTCAGCTTTGATATGATGTAAAAATCACATGGGCTCAAAACAACAAGACTTGAAAAATAACAATTTTTTCAAAGGTGAAAATGTGAGTTTCTTATCATTTTTGGAATCCAAAATTTCACTAACTTTACACATTTTGTCATTAAAATGAAAGACCGGACATAAAAGTTTGGTTCTTCTCCTTTACTTTGATACTAAAAAGGTACGATTTGATGCAGATTTCGAGCAGTTAGAGCCTGAACAAAAGAGGTGTTCCGAACTGATCTTCCTCATGATGTATTCAGACACCGCTCAGGTCATGCATATGACTTGGATGAAAGGAGCCACTTTTTGTGGACCTGCCGATTGACTGAAATGTGCGGTAACAGCTTTGGTTTGTTGTCAGAAGTGCATCTGTCGGTTATTTCAGTCTGAAGTTTGACCAAGTAGATGTACTTTGTAAATGACAATTTAACAACGATGTTCGCGAGGGGACTATGAAACGGGCTCCGTACGTGTGCGTGTGTGTGTGTCCGTCCGTCCGTCCGTCCGTCCGTCTGTCCGTGTGTGCTCAAATGTTAGAAAATGCTACTTCTCCGTCATTTCTTGGCCGATTTTGATTCCGATTGTTTTATCTGATAGGGCTGGGTGGGGGCTACCAAACTTCTACACAGAATTTTGAAATTCATTAATTATGCAAATTTATGCAAATTTATTCAAAATTGACGAAAAATGCTACTTCTCCTCTATTTCACATCGGATTTTGATTCCGATTGTTTTATCTGATAGGGCAGGGTGGGGGCTTCCAAACTTCTACACAGAATTTTGAAATTCATTAATTATGCAAATTTATGCAAATTTATTCAAAATTGACGAAAAATGCTACTTCTCCTCTATTTCACATCGGATTTTGATTCCGATTGTTTTATTTGATAGGGCTTGGTGGGGGCTTCCAAACTTCTACACAGAATTTTGAAATTCATTAATTATGCAAATTTATGCAAATTTATTCAAAATTGACGAAAAATGCTACTTCTCCTCTATTTCACATCGGATTTTGATTCCGATTGTTTTATCTGATAGGGCAGGGTGGGGGCTTCCAAACTTCTACACAGAATTTTGAAATTCATTAATTATGCAAATTTATGCAAATTTATTCAAAATTGACGAAAAATGCTACTTCTCTATTTCTCATCGGATTTTGATTCCGATTGTTTTATCTGATAGGGCTGGGTGGGGGCTTCCAAACTTCTACACAGAATTTTAAAATTCATTAATTATGCAAATTTATGCAAATTTATTCAAAATTGACGAAAAATGCTACTTCTCTATTTCACATAGGATTTTGATTCCGATTGTTTTATCTGATAGGGCTTGGTGGGGGCTTCCAAACTTCTACACAGAATTTTGAAATTCATTATTCATGCAAATTTATGCAAATTTATTCAAAATGGCTGAAGGTTCATAATGTTTTCATGTTTTATATTTCAGTTGTATACATGCATTGTTGGTATTCTCTTCTTTTGCATGCAGTAACATTATTATTTTATTCACTAAAGTTTTTCACTGAAGTTTTAAGGTTCAGGCTAGTTAATTTCCACAGATCTGCACTTCCGGCGGGGACATTTATTACGCATTGCGTAATTTACTCATTCACTTGTTCTTCATAAATTTGTTGCAATTTCATTTACATTAAAAAATTGGATTGAACAATTCAATACTACATGCATATCATGTCAAAAACAAATAAATG
Organism: Heliocidaris tuberculata; assembly: GCA_025618425.1. NCBI lineage: Eukaryota > Metazoa > Echinodermata > Echinoidea > Camarodonta > Echinometridae > Heliocidaris > Heliocidaris tuberculata. The sequence continues at coordinate 12,034,318 of CM046836.1, read as the reverse complement.
TTTCAACACATTACATTTCATTTCAGTATACTTCTTCCTAATCTATATAATTTTTCAGTAGTTGTGAAACTCAGCCCAGTATATGAACGCTTACAGTTCATTTCAATTTTCACATGTTATCAAAATTGTTGACAGCAGTTTGGTTACTGTACAAGCCATGGTAAATGAGGTGAATTCACAATCACATAACTAATGCATCACCATGGTCATCACATTCTTGAACCCATCCTTATTTTAATGTTCATCCATTATTGTGATGTCATTTTGGAAAAAAAAACAATCCAGGGAAATAGTCATGCACATGTAGATTATAATAAATGAAAAGGATGTTACATTTCTATAAACATTCCTAGTAGCATGTTCAGCCTCCTCCTTGCTTGCATACAGCTAGCTATGTACATGTAGGCGTAGTACAATAAAACATAGCTATTGCTTTATAGATTTTGCAACCACCTACAATGTTCACAGCACAAGGTAATAATGTTCTAAATGCAATTTCAAAATGGCAGTCTGTTAATGATTATTCAAATGATTTCTGTTTTAGGACATGTTTGTTTTTAATTTCGATTTTTTTTTTTTAATATTAAGGTTTTGAATCATAGCTTTCACCATTCTTACATCTTTGAACCTGCTTACTGAAGTCAGAGTTTTTGAATATCTAGATGACAAGTGAAGAAAAAATTCAATATTAAGAAAACTGATTAACCTGAATGTTGCACATCTTATGTCCTTTTCCCCGAGTTTAAAACCTTCTACATGCCTCAGATTAGAAATACACTGTATGTGTCTTAATGTAATCTCATAGGAAATTTATATTTTCACTTGAATTTCATGCAAAGAACAAAAAATTTCCCTACATGGTTAAATAAATGTATACTAATAACAGATTGAAAAAAAGATAACTGAAAGTGTACTTTTATTAATAAAATAACACCATTGGAAAATGTATAATGTATAGAAACTTAGAGAAAAATGTAATTTGACATTATCTTGATATTATTCCGAATTTAAAATCCCCACTTGTGCATTAAAAGGTTAAATTAAAAAAAAGCGGATCAATAAAACTTCCTCCAACCATCATGCCGTGCCTTATCGGCGTACATCCACTGAGTTACTTTTTGATGGATTTCAGGCATCATCTTGTAGGTTCCTTTTATCTGCAAAATCAATCATTAACATAGTTATTGATTAAAACTTGACATTAATACTATTTGGGATGTGAGAGAAAATTGAAAGTCATTTTATGACCAAATCTCAATCAGAAATCCTTAATTCCAAATTTGCAGTTTTCGACTGGTAGGGCTGCAAGATATGATATTCAAATATTTTGTTCATGAAAATTTAGTGAACAGACATTATTGTGTCCATATGGCCTTCCAATAAATTGAAAAGAGCTAAGGTTTGAATGCCGTATGCCTCTTCCAAACGCAAGTGGTTGCCAGAGGCATTAAGTATTCAGGTCGTTTGTCTGTTTGTCCTGTTCTCGTTCTCGAGAAAACTAAAAGACGGTTTGCTGGTTCAACTTCAAACTTGGTCCCAGTATAGACATAGGAGACACAATGATCTAATTAGTTTTTGGGGTATCCAGGTCAGAGGCCACAGAGTTTATTGTACAGTGTGTCCCAGAAAAAATGAAACCGAGAATTATCGATGTTTTATCATAAATTAATCACAAATATGAATGACAAATGACACATCATTTTAAAGGTTAGAGTCTCCTCTTTCATGTGGTGCTACTCATGTGATACATACTTCATGCATGAGTGAGTAAACACAATTTGAAGAAAGGATACCAACAATCATTTGGCGGGCAGTTTCTGAATTTCCAAAATAAAATTACATGTCTCAAAAGTTTCATACTTATTCTTTGATATGATACCTGAATAAAAAAAATAACCAAGGAATAACAAAGTTCTGTTTCTTTAAAGTAATGCTTGAATTCCCAGGATTTTATTAAACAGAAGATGTTTTCACAGGTTTGCTGTTGGACTCACCACTCCATTTTGTTGACTCGGCCATGCGTAAAGTCTTTTGTTAACTGTGCTATTGCTATGGTAGGCAATCATTGAATATGCATTTTTGTTGCATGAAATTATGGAAACGCAAGTGTTATTTCAAAGAAAGATAACTTTGTTGTTCGATGGTCATTTTCTTTGGTTGCAAGTCATCTTCTTAATCGCGGGTCTATCAAATCTATGATGTATCATGAGAGATACCAAATTTTTCAATAGAATTGATTTTTTTTAAAGGAGTGATTTGAATATTTTGATACGGGAGGATGGTGAACACAATGTAATTTATAAAAAAATGCTCATACACTGAAGCACATAAAATTGTTTTGAATTACAGTGTTACAGTATACTCACAATTTCATGGTACTTTTTTTGTTTATTTGATTTTCTGTTCTTTTTGAAGGCTTCCCTCAGTAGTTCCTTCATTTGAACTTCCTCATCCATGGACAGAAGCCGCTTCTGATAAGGAGTGAAAATCATAAAGTAATGATAACATTATTTCATTTTCATATCTTTAACCCTAATCAGGCTGAGCTTTTTGAGCTATCCTATATGGAGGGGATGGGGGGGGGGGGGGGGGGGGTTGAGGGAACCGGTTACAGCCCTATAGCTAGAAGGTCCGATAGTTAGCGGGTCCGATAGACCGACACCCAATATATAGAAGGTACGATAGACCGTATGTACGAGAGGGTCCAGTAGACAGACGGTTCTGTAGACCGAATCGACGGAGGGTCCGATAGTCCGAAGGTTCTATAGATCGAATGTCCAACGGGGTCCGATAGTCAGAAGGTCCGATAAATAGAAGGATCGATAGTCTGAATGTACGAGAGGGTCCAATAGACAGAAGGTTCTATAGACCGAATCGGCAAAAGGGTCCGATAGTCCAAAGGTTCAGTAGGGGTCCGATAGTTAGAAGGTCCGATAGACTGACAGTAACGTAAAAAAGGTAAAATAAGTGGATACAAAAAGTTTTTAATAGTTTTATCTCATAAAAGGAAAAGGGTAATGCCTTATCTTCTTCTATGTGCATTGTAATAAACCGATGCACTAGGTCTGTAGGCCCACGTATCTCCCCCCGCCTCTGTCGGGTAAATTATACCATTTTTTTTTTTGGGGGGGGGTGAGGGAATTCGAGAATAGTCGGATACCTCTCTGCCCAAATATTATGATATTCGGGCTTCTTGTTGCTGCAGGACGTAAGAGGTGCTTGCTGCAAGAAACAATCTAGGCCTAGTTTCTTGATTGTACGAGCGAGCAAAGCGAGCGAACAAGAGAGAGAGAAAAAAAGAATTTTGTATCCTTAGAATAGGTTCTAGCGTATTGTTATTCCGTTCTCATAATCTGTGTAACATGTTATCGGCATCTTCCGTTCTCATATTGGGAAGAGACTACTGGTCACAGGCCATTACTTCTGAAAATTCATCTCTTTAGCCCCTTTAGGTCAACTTGCCGATTGATTCCTTTCAGTTATGTTGCTAATAAAATAATTTCTATCAAATGCTTGCTGAAAATAATATTTTTATACCGCTATTGCTGCAAACAAAAACATACCTTGTTATTGTCACTGGGTTCTTCGTCCTGATTCATATGTTAATAGGAGAGAAAAAGAAAGTGAAGTATTTACATATATTTAAAGCGTTCTTGTTCTATCGTTTTTCTGATAAGGCAAAACCCCCTTTAAATATACTATAGCTTGACCAGATGTGAAATTTATAGGAGTTGACTGGTAGATTGATAGGACTAGATGAAAATTTACAAACATGCCAACATCAAAGAAATTGAATACAAAATCTTTAAGAAATCAGTTTTGAATTTACAAATTGGGAATTCATTTCTCGTAGTCCATGGTCACATTTTTTTTTTTTTTTTTTTTTAATAGAATAAATTGTTTTCATAACAAAGCTTTTTTACAACTGGAGGTGAAATCCATTAGCAGTAATTACATTGCAATCTAATGTGTATGAAAGTCTGGATGCATTTTTTTTAAAATTCAATTTAAAATATTTGTATCAATTGCTTGCTGAAAATAATATTGTTAAACCACTATTGCTGCAAACAAACACATACCTTGTTATTGTTACTGGGTCCTTCGTCCTGATTCATATGTTAATAGGAGAGAGAAAAAAGTGTAATATTTACATATATTTAAAGCATTCTCGTTCTATCGTTTTTATGCTTCCCTGTTCGTATATCTCAAATCGCGTTAATAGTTCACTTCTTTAAAAATAGCATTTTTTTAGCATGGGAATTCATATCTTCTTGTAGTTATTCCAGTGGTCAAGTTGTTGGTAAATATAATCTTTCAGTAGCTCATAGTTGTGAACATTGCTCCTATTTCAGCATGAATATATTTAACATTATAAACAAAATTAAAACATTTATTATTCTTTAATGATTGCATAAACTATACACATCTTTAGTGTCGCAATATAGTTAATTACTGCTTTGCAATATTCTTCATGATTCGCAGACTATGCCAGTATGAAAGTTAATTCCTACTGAAACTCCATGGATGTAATGTTTTAAAGATTTTACCTCATCCCATAATTTCGCGATGTTATCTCTCGCCTTCTTCTTGATACGGTCATCTTGCATTGCTTTATAATACTTGCGAGCCGTTCCCGGTGTATGACTCATATATTCGGCCACATGATCAGCGTCCGCCGGTGGCAAATTGTTTTGTGCCTACATGCATTTGAAGAAAAATAAATAATTGGTAATTGTTGAAAATAAGACTTCCTGTTTTTGGGGGAGTGGGGGTGGTTATAGACATATGCATCTGTTTCATACAAGTAATGAGTTCATTGATTTACTTTGTTTTATTTCACACTATTGCTATTCATGCTCAATCATTGAGGCAAATGGTGTCATCCACTTCTCGTCTGTTACAGTGCAGAGGTGTTTTGCATGTTGCAAGTCACCATAGTACCCAATCATAAGCAAGGCTTTAATTTCAAATGCATGCAATTGTTAAACAGATTAAAATGTCTTATATACATGTTCATTGATCGCTGAAAACTAATGATCCTTTGTATGCACGATTTCATTCTAAATTGTCATGTACTTCATTTTTAATTACATGTTTTGGTTTCCATCAGAATGCAATTCTATGCTAATGTGATAATATTTCAATGCTGTTTAATATAGAAGTACATGTATCACTTGATCTTTATTCCAAATTGTTTATTTTCATTTAATCTTCAGCGGATTTTCATCACCCTCAAAATTATCAATGATATGATATTATAATTGAAGTTTCCTTGTAAAATACCTTTTTTTAATTATTCAAATAAAAGTTTTTGTAGCGTAATTTTCGCTTTCAACGTTTCTTTGTGATTAATATTCTAGCATTACAAAAGATATTGATGAAATAGAATAGTTTGAACTTTACTCTTACATATGTTGCTGTCGTCTTCCTGACAAATGTTGGAAGAAAACGCCCTGGGAGATCGTACGTTTCCCACAGGCGGGACATAATTTGTAACGGGTTTACGAGCTTTGAACCATTTTTCTCCATAAAGAATGGTTCCTCTGTCCTTGACTGTTTTTTCGTTGGTGTGTATTTCCTGACTTTTTGATATGCATTTAACATGTCGCTCCCATGTTTATCCAACAGTAGTGTTGCATCACCATAAGTGTCTGCAGTCTTATGGTCTTTGATCTGTTTAAAAAAAATCAGTCCTTCATTGGTGAGAAAATTGTTTCGAAGTACATTATACATTAACCCCCCCCCCCCCCCAACAATAACATGTCAATGCGTATGATTTTCCTGGGATTTCAACAAGCCCTCAGTTTAGATTATCATAAAAATTGTCATCAAAATGGCGCTATAACCACATTTATCGAAAATGAAGACCTGGGGATGTAGTTATTATAAATTTGTGGGCAAGTTATTCTTTCTACATTTATTGGTTATGTTGACTGAAAATACCAAATTCATAAACATGGGTGTATTGTACTTGCCAATCTACATTAATGAAATATATATACCTTGATCTCCCTGTACCCTCCAACATACCGCGAGGCCATCACCTCACTCAGCAGGAGACTGCTACACAAACCACCTCTTCCGGCATTTTGTATCTCGATCTCCACTATGCAACAATCTCTGATCGTCTGGATATTTTGCCACTCTGTGTCATTTTTCAGGACTTTGACTGTGGAACATGAATGCATTAATAAACAACAAAACAATGAAATGTAACAGTTTAAAATTGTTTTCTGAGTGAAAAAAATTGCACAAATTTTAACGTTATTTGATTTTTTTTTTTTGGGGGGGGGGGGGGGGGGGGTGACCATACCAGTTTGAAACATTTTGAAGTTTTATCGTATTTTTTTCCAAATTTTCTGTGAAATAATTTACTTTGTAATATACCCTTTCCTAGGCAGCAACAGGGTATTTTGATAAAGCAGGACCTGATGGTGACATATTTTTACCTAAATTGAACAAAAGGGATAATATTAGTGCTGCAAATGTCACCCCATTGAAAGAAAAAAATTCATGGTTAACAAACATTTCAAAATTTATAACAATATAAAAAGTACAGAGAATGACATAACAGTTTTATTCAATACAAAATATGAAATATATGTGCATGGCTCCAATCATGGGTGCCCCAAAGCATCAAAATGTATGCACCCCTTCACAAAATTTGAAGTGTTTCTTTCATAATCAAAGTGCTATGCATCTTGAAGAGGATGCATAAGAGAAGCTGAAATAAACAAATTAAATGTTTTATTGCGTTTCAAAATTTTTGATTTTACTTTTTAACGCATTTTTTGGGTGTTTTTGACAAATTTAATGTTGCCCGTAATAAAGGACATTTTTGTTTTCTTCATAGTAAGAATATATGCGCTATTATCATTATTGAATTACATTGCAATGCATAGTCAGTACTTAATATTTAAATACTTAATATTTAAATAGTTACTCTGAGGAATTAACCTTGTGCCATAATTTTGCGACCCTCAGAAAAAATGTGGTTTGTGTACATAACTTGATGCCCTACAATGCGGTGACTGAATTTGTAGCCATTGATCTCATACAACAATCCCATCATGTCATTTGTCACCAATTTTAGACACAAGAATAATCAATTCAATGATTAATTTAAGTAATTTTTTTCCACTCCTTTTTTCTCGAAATAACTTGCACTTACATGTATACCTCATAAAGTCCTACAGTTACCAAAAGCTTTGGTTGCCTGCTTGTCCACCTCTTTGCGAAACCATTTTACATCTTGGGGATCCAGTAGTTGTTCTGTGTGGAAATTAAACATAAAATTAAAGTCATGCATGAGATCATGATACTCTACTACATGAAATTGTTGACAACTATTCACTAGACCGATGAACCTGACTGACATCTTACTTTAGATTTTCATGGGTTCTCCCATTATAACATTTTCATTTTCAAGTGGTGTTAAAATATTCAAATTTGTTTTTACAGATTGGTGCATTATTTGCAGACATGATGCTGAGATGGATAAAGATTAATTGAAACATTAACAACAAGTCAGAAAAGTAAGTCAAAAAGTTATGATACACAAATTTATCTGTAAGGATTCCATTATTAGACATGATATATCATTAACCCTAATCAGGCTGGTATTTTTGATCTACGACATAAAGGGGGGGGGGGGCAGATTCCACTCCCACCCCCAAGATCTCGGCCGTTAAAGTTTACTGAATGATTCATTAAAGTTGTAACAGATCTACAATATATTTAGGGGCTTGACCAACTAGAGCTTTATAGACAATCAACAGGACTTTGAAAGATATTCTTTGTCGCACTGGTAGCCAGTGCAGATCTCTCAAAACAGAGGTGATCCTTGAGAATTTGGAGCATCCACAAATCAGTCTTGCACAAAGGTTTTGGACCCGCTGCAGTCGTCCTATTTGAGAGTCAGGGATGGTTTTATGACAGAACTTCCAACAGATATCCCATCGAAATTAAGTTTGGATACCTGCTTAGATGTGCCAATGAGCAACAATTCAGTTTTACTGAAGAAGTCTACATATTGCACATATGCTAATTATGCTATTTATGAATTCAGGCTTTCTGGATAAACAATGACAAAGAAGTCCATATATTGCACATATGCTAACTGGCTCATTATGCTAATTATGCTATTTACGACGATTGCATTACTTGAAAATAAAAGCTGGTGTCATAAATGAATTCCTCGTCATAGAAAACCTTAGAAAAGTTGTATTTTTGTTTTTGGGCTTTCTGGATAAACAATGACAAAGAAGTCCATATATTGCACATATGCTAATTAGCTCATTATGCTAATTTTGCTTTTTACGACGATTGCATTACTTGAAAATAAAAAATAGTGTCGTAAATGAATTCCTCGTCATAGAAAACCCTAGAAAAGTTGTGTTATTTTTGTTTTCAGGCTTTCTGGATAAACAATGACAAAGAAGTCCATATATTGCACATACATGTATGCTAATTAGCTCATTATGCTATTTATGCTATTTACGACAATTGCATTACTTTAGAATAAAAACTGGTGTCGTAAATGAATTCCTCGTCATAGAAAACCCCAAAAAGTCGTATTTTTGTTTTCGGGCTTTCTGGATAAACAATGACAAAGAAGTCCATATATTGCACATATGCTAATTAGCTCATTATGCTAATTTTGCTATTTACGACGATTGCATTACTTGAAAATAAAAAATAGTGTCGTAAATGAATTCCTCGTCATAGAAAACCCTAGAAAAGTTGTGTTATTTTTGTTTTCAGGCTTTCTGGATAAACAATGACAAAGAAGTCCATATATTGCACATACAATTATGCTAATTAGCTCATTATGCTAATTATGCTAGTTACGACAATTGCATTACTTTAAAATAAAAACTGGTGTCGTAAATGAATTCCTCGTCATAGAAAACCCTAGAAAAGTTGTATTATTTTTGTTTTCAGGCTTTCTGGATAAACAATGACAAAGAAGTCCATATATAGCACATATGCTAATTAGCTCATTATGCTAATTATGCTAGTTACGACAATTGCATTACTTTAAAATAAAAAATGGTGTCGTAAATGAATTCCTCGTCATAGAAAACCCTAGAAAAGTTGTATTATTTTTGTTTTCGGGCTTTCTGGATAAACAATGACAAAGAAGTCCATATATAGCACATATATGCTAATTATGCTATTTACGACAATTGCATTACTTTAAAATGAAAACTGGTGTCATAAATGAATTCCTCGTCATAGTAGAAACCCCTCGAAAAATAGTATTATTTATGTTTTCAGGCTTTCTGGGTCAAGATTAGCAAGATATTATATATTGCATATATGCTAATTAGATGATTATGCTAATTAGGCTAATGAAAAAAAAATGCTCAAGGTTGCCAAGGTGGCAACCAAGTTGAATTTACCTCAATATCCATCTAGAACACGAATCAACAAAAAAAACTTGTACTTAACATCTTTTCCTGGTCTGAAAAACTTCTACTGGACTATAAAGTCTTTAAAATCCAGGTTAATGCTCACCATATCATCGTAGATCTAGAATTGGTAGAGTTACATAAACCTAACTTCATGAAATCTAAGCTGAAAAAGGATCACAATTAAGATTTACAAAACAGATAAGCACATGTGGGACAGTGTAATCATTATTGCTTGGAAGTAGGCCCGACCCCTGACAGGAATGCCATGCTTATTTTGCTCATTTCTCAGCATTAACACATTTCCTACCAGAATAATTTGCCATATTTAAAAAAAAAATTATTTATACACAAAAGCTCTTTGGTGGTCACTTTAGTTTGAACTAATTTTGAGATCATTACCACAACTGGCATTTATCTTTAAAGGCTAATACTAACCCTGTTAGTGTGCGAGAGTCTCCACCAGCCATTTCCTCAATTTTGGCTAGCATGCCACTGTGCGACTTAGAACTAGTTTTGGTTATTCCACTAGCATGCTCTAGGTAGTGGCAAAAATTCTCTATTGTCGTTCCCGATGGATCTGCATCTGTTAATGTTTTAATCAGATAGAAAGAGTAAAATCGCATGAATGAACAGAGCGCTAAAAATGAAGCAATATCATAGAAACAAAGAACAGAAAAGCAGTATATAAAACCTTTAAAAAAATGCTTTTTCATAAAGTGTGCTGACTCAACTCCTGAGGGTTGTAAAACTTATTTGATCTAGCTCATTGAAAATGTGTCAAGAGAGGAGCAAAGATGCGTGGTATAAGAAATGGTAATTTAGTAAGTGTTAAAGCCCATCTACAGTTTGGGTACAGGTTCAAAATGTGAATTATACTAGAGTATCATCTAACATTCCAATATTTAAAAAAGTGTAGTGGCTTTTGAATCATTTTCAACTGTTGATTCTTTGTAAAAATTGGAATTTGGAATTATTGAGTATCTAGCGCCCTCTCTTGGTAATGTTTTCATTTTTCTATAAAATGACCTTCTTATCACTCTTCTTACAAATTTAGTGATTGGATATCAAAAAAGGTATAGACAAAGATTATATCCTGAAATTTTCAGTCGATTCCATGTTTGAGAAGTTGTTTTATATAAGAAAAGAAAAATAATACACAGATGTTTAGTTTTATCTAAAATCGCAAAATTTATTTAACAAAACACATCTTTATGTTATATCCTTCACATCATAAGTTTTTTAGGGCATACACATTCATATAAAATAAAAATTAATTGAAATAATGACATGCACTTCTGGGAGGATTTACCAAAACTGTGTATCGGCTTTAAGCTACATGATGGTGTAACTGCTGTGTAATTAGTTAACCGTCGACTGTGGTGACACCAGGGTGACTTTGGACAAAATTTGTAAAGTAGATATCCCCTTAACCAATTTTTCCTCCATTAATGTTCTTGTGTGATATTATGGAGCAGTACTTGAGTAATAGCAGGGAGATGAATGTTATTGCGGAAAAGGTGAATACACATGTATATCTTTTTCCAAAGTCATTAAGACATCGTAAAGATGTCATGTTTACGACGTATGACGAGTTGGACGAGTTTTGACCAGTTTAAGACGTCTTTAAGATGTCAGTCTGCTATCAGGGAAGTGGTCCTTATGAATAGCGGTCCTTATGACTAGCGAGGTTACCCCCTGAAAAGTACCCTAAACAAGGATTGTGATTTCGATACCCTAAACGGTTATTTTTTTAATTCTTTATTTTGATACCCTGAACATGATTTTTATACCCTTTCCACGAATTTTGAACCGTGATGGTGTGATTTTGAAACCCTTTTTTCTATATTTTGCCGTTTTAGATATCCTAAACACGATAAACACGTATCGCGCCCGACCATGAATTTGGTACCCTTTTTACGCGTTTTCATTATCGCGGATGCTGTACAGGTACAGGTCTCAATGGAGGATGCCCCCCCCCCCCGGACTAAAGTCACACCGATTTCCAAAGTTACCCCACTTATCGGTACCTGAAAGGTTGATATTTCATACATTTTAAAAACGAACCTTTCTTTGCATGTAGTGCATATTTCATTTCCTCAGAACCTCTTCACATCTTATGTTTCATTACGAGATGGTTGTCCACACGTAATACTGGGAAACCGCAGATAGGGCATTCTTTTTTTTCTTGATTCGAACTTTTCCCATGGGAAATGGGCACTCTGAAATAAATGATAGATGTAACGTAAACAAGATGAATTAATTTCATGAAGTGAATGAAATGTCTTATCTTATTTCAGATAAGAATTCAGTGGCAATTATGTATCTGTACAACACATCAATGCTGGGTACATGAATAAACACACAATTTTGTCAATTACTTGATAGATAGAGTGTAATACCCAAATAGTAGTCTTGTCTGCCTAGCTTAAGCACGATACAATCACTGTGTTTTCAGCATGGGCAGTAGCGGCAATTCTATCCATAACGAATGTGTCTCACCCACTCAATGACCATATTTATTTGTTAATTTGCAGGGTCAATGGAAACCTTTTTGAGGGGGTTGGACTCTCATCGAGGACGGACGTTATGACGGCAGATTGCAGAGCAGGGAATCAAATGCAATACTTGGTAATGTTATTGGAAGCAATTTCGTTAAAGCAAGAATGGAAATTGTTTTGAAGCAAATTTTAGAAAGTAATTTAATGAAAGCATTTTTGTTAAAGCAAGAACGGAAATTGTTTTGAAGCAAATGTCCAGGAAGTAATGGAATTCTTTTCTTTTTTGATCTATGATAAACAAGATGGATACAATAACTTATAGATCCAATAGATAAATTAGAACTAATCATGTTTTATGAATGCATATAAACTACAAAAACCAAAAAATAAGATAATCCTTGGGGCAATCTGAAAGTGATCACAGATAACCTTCTGATTTTGTCTGATTTTTTTTCATGATTTTGTTTCTGTAATCCATGTTAAAATATTCGATTTTGTTTTTACAGATTGGTGCATTATTAGCAGACATGATGCTGAGACAAATAAAGATTGATTGAAACATGAACAACAAGCCTGAAATGTAAGTCAAAAAGTTATGATACACAAATTTATCTGTAAGGATTATTAGACATGATACTGTATATCATGAACCCTAATCAGGCTGGTCTTTTTGAGCTACGACATAAAAGGGGGGGGGGGGCAGATTCCACTCCCACCCCCAAGATCTTGGCCGTTAAAGTTTAAGGAGAATCCAACCTCGCAATAACTGAAGAAACGTATGAGGTGGCAACTTCAAACTCGGTTCATGTATGCATATGACAGTGACTGTGATCTGATCTGTTTTGTGAATCACAAGGCCAAAGGTCATAGAGTACATGGCTCATTTTCACAATAACTTATAGATCCAATTGATAAATTAGAGATAATCTTGTTTCATGAATGCATATAAGAGTGACAATTTTTGAAAATTTTAGAAGTTAACTGTGCAATACATTTTAGATCTGGCAATGGCGGAGGCATAAATTTAGACTGCGCGCATTCTAGAATCCATCTAGTTTTTATTAACTGAGGGAGGTTTAATTGTCCCCGCCGAACGAAGTTCGCGAGGGGACTATGAAACGGGCTGCGTTCGTGTGTGCGTGTGTCCGTCCGTCCGTCCGTCTGTCCGTGTGTTAGAAAATGCTACTTCTCTGTCATTTCTTGGCCGATTTTGATTCTGATTGTTTTATCTGATAGGGCTGGGTGGGGGCTTCCAAACTTCTACACAGAATTTTGAAATTCATTAATTATGCAAATTTATGCAAATTTATTCAAAATTGACGAAAAATGCTACTTCTCCTCTATTTCACATCGGATTTTGATTCAGATTGTTTTATCTGATAGGGCTGGGTGGGGGCTTCCAAACTTCTACACAGAATTTTGAAATTCATTATTCATGCAAATTTATGCAAATTTATTCAAAATGGCTGAAGGTTCATAATGTTTTCATGTTTTATATTTCAGTTGTATACATGCATTGTTGGTATTCTCTTCTTTTGCATGCAGTAACATTATTATTTTATTCACTAAAGTTTTTCACTGAAGTTTTAAGGTTCAGGCTAGTTAATTTCCACAGATCTGCACTTCCGGCGGGGACATTTATTACGCATTGCGTAATTTACTCATTCACTTGTTTTTCATTAATTGGGTGTTATGTTAATACACGAAAAATTGATATAGAGAAGAAGGGACCCTAGATCAACTGATTTGTCTAATTCCCTTGAAAATACTATACTTGAAAATCCTTGTTCATTTGTTTGACCAACAGGCAGTGGATACCTGCACTGTACCACATGCTTATATACTGGTGCTTCAAACATGAAGGATTCATCATGGTAAATAATGTGTCTTTCCATTGGTCAATCTCTGTGTATCCTATTACCACCCCAAACAAAATGGAAAAAAAATCCTCTCACTCTTTTTGATCTTTGTGTGTTTCTCACTCCTTTCTCTTTTATATTTTGCTTTTGTTATGGCTCTGCTCACTGTAGGTGGTTTCAGGAGACATTATGTTTTCAGTCCATACGCCTGTCCTTCCTGTTTTCTTTTGCGATAGCTAACAAATCGTTTGAAGGATAACTTCGAACTTGGATCATGTAAGCAGACAGGAGTGTCAGTGATCTAATTAGATTTTGGGGATCGCAAAGTCAAAGGTCACATAGGTCATATTCTCCTATTAACTTAAAGACCCCATCTGAAGCAAAAAGTGAAATTCACAAATTATGTATATACCACTCAAAAGCTTATAAGGTACAAAACAAAACAATGCAAGTTTAATGCATTTTCACCGCTTGCCAGCTGAGTATTTTGCTTTAGAAAAACTCATATTAACGGGCTTCGAAATGGGTTTCATTGTGCTTCTCACCGTCCTGAATTCTATGACGTAATACTGTGTCAGGAGGGTTGTGATTCCATGCGTTTATACGTAGAAAATTTTGATTATTTTGTTGTTTTCCAGATTACGCATTTGAGTTTTTTTCTCTATTATCACATGGAAATATCATGGGAAGTATTTTGTGCTCAAATCGATGAATCCATCAGCTCTTGGCAACATTTATTTGCCATGTTTTATTTGCCTCTAATTTGGCGCAGCTTTCAATCTGTATCTGCATTAAGATTTGTGTGTAACAGTTTTGCCTGACATAGCAATCTTGGCCAAATAAGAGCCAAACAAAGAAATCACAAAAAATATGGTCAAGAGCTGTAAATGTTCATTGATTTCCACACTTATTATTTTCATTGTCATTTTCCACTGCAAATTGTTAAAAAAAAATGAATTCCTTAATCTGGAAAGCGAGAAATAATTGATATATTTTACATACAGACGCATGGAATCACAGCACTCCTGACACAGTATGACATCACAGAATTCAGGCCGGTGAGAAGCTAAATAAAGCCTATTTCAAAGCCTGCTAATTTGAGTTTTTCTAAGGCAAAATACTCAGCTGGCGAGAAAATGCATAAACCTTGCATTGTTGTGCTTTGTAGCTTATAAGCTTTCGATTTCTCAATTTCACTTTTCGCTTCGGTTGGGGTCTTTAAGAACCATTTTAGGTATCAACTTCAGACCTGGCTTATGTATGCATATGGGAGGGAAGCTGAACTGAATACATTTTAGGGTCACGAGATCAAAGGTCACAGGTCTTAGAGGTCATTTACATGAGAATGGCTTGTTCTTGCGATGAATGAGGTGGATATGGGGGCAGAGATAATGTGAATAGATTTTCTGGTCTTGAGGTCAAAGGTCACAGGTTATTATATAAATGAAGATGGCTCATTCATGTTGCAAATGAAGTACCGTTTGATAAACTTGATAAACTTAAGAACCATTTAATGGATCAAATTCAGATTTGGATCACGTTTGCATGTTTTATTGTAATCAGATCTGATATTGGGGCACAAGGTCAAAGGTCATAGAGTTCATGGCCCATTGCCATGATAAATTATAGATCCAGTAAATTAGAAGTAATCTTGTTTCATGAATTCATATAAGAGTGTAGGTCTGATTACATTATGGAATGTTTTGAAAAATTTTCAGTTAACTGCAATATATGTGTGCTTGTATTCATAACTGACAGTTCTTGTTCATTCTCTTTCTTTTAATTCTTTCCATATGCAACTATATATACAAAATTATATTGGTTTTAATTTGGTATTTGATATAAAATCTCCAAACAAATTGTTTATTTATGTTTATTGTTATGAAACTTAATTTATATTAAAATTTGTAAATTTTGTATTGACAAAAAAAAAGAAGGATACCCACATTATAGTAATATCTGTTCCTCTTGGAGATGGAAAAATTATGACAAACATTCATGATAACTATGTTCTTTCTTGCAGGCAAAAACTGAAGCAACCACAAGCATCGTTCACCTTATCTTCATGGCTTTTGGAATTGAAAGAACCCTTCAGATTGTTTTTCTTTTTTTTTATTGATGGAATTTGAAAATCAGGAACAGCTGTAAAACATACTACTACCCAGACTAATTGGACTGATATGGAAGCAGCAAGGACTGTGGATCTGCAGCTATAATTTATGTTCTTGATTTATCCATATAAGATTACTGGTTGTCTTTCGGTAGATGTCATGAGATAATATTGCAGATTTAAATGGAAATGACTTGTAATGGTTTAACCTTATATCACGGGGGAGGAGAGGGGTGTGGGTTGGGGCATGAGCATTATGCCCCACTCCCATCAACGCTTTGCATTACATGGCATTGTGAATTGGGTCTCACATTATGTAAGAAAAAAGTTAATTAACATTGATGTGTGACCTTCTCTCTGTACAAATATATCTTTAAAACATGTTTGGGGAGCTGATTCAGATCCCACTGGCTACAAAAGTTTAATAGTCTTTTTCAATGTACATATGATTTCAATGAAGATGCCATGTTTTGAATGCCATGTACATATGATTCCAATGAAGATGCCATGTTTTGAATGCCAGGATCCTCCTGGGGCATTTTTGTTCCTGTCATAACCGGGGGCCAATATGCGTATACGGGCGTCACGTATTTGGTGTCATAAGTTGCCTGAAAATAAACATTAAACAACATGTTGATTTCTCATAGTGTTGCAGACATATTACGTGAAACATCGATGGGGGGGGGGGGGGGTTGCATTATGCTCCCGGGAATATTGGGGCTAACCCTAAAGCTCTTTTCTGGAAGGAATACAGTTCAGCTAAGTTAATTATGCAGGCTATCGCTACTTTGCGTGTATACCCCTTCCACTCAGGTGGTCAACTGTATTGCATGCATATTCCAGCTTTTTTTTTGGGGGGGGGGGAGGGCAATATTTGAGAGCCAAGTTTGAAATATGCTGATATTTAGCATATTCCGCCATATCGCTTTTAGTTGGGTAAATGTACTTTGGACATCTTGTGGTATTACAAGTAAAAATATTTTAAAAAACCAAATGTTATGATTTAGAATTTTCATTATAATTTTGAGAGTGTTATGTCCCTATTCAATGAATTTTAAATATAATGGTTATCTAGTATAGGCGAATGGATGAATGCAATTTAAGGTCACTATATTAAGGTCAAAGGTCATTTGGGATGAAAACTATGGCCACGTTGTGGCGTGAACATCAAAATTTTAAACGTCACCCCTGCAATCTAAATTCAAGTTGATTCATATTGAAACCTCGTACAAATGGAGCCAATCAATAACGTCGTACACTCTTTACTGGGCAATCTATGATCGGTAATGACCAATCACGAGCTCCCTAGTAAAATTCGCAAGCGTTGGTTGTTACTTTATATTCGCGTTGCCGAATGATTTCCCCCTTTTTTGAGTGGGGGTGCTGCGGGCAGAAAACAAATATTCAGTGGCGACCCACCGGCGAACATTATTCTCCTCCTACATTGGGACAAACAACGATGTTGCCCCTACCCCCCCCCCCCCCCGGGCGTAAATGCATAATTTTGGGAGGGGCTGAAGTTTATTTGCCCGAATTTTAAGTTTCCTATTTCTATGTATGAGCGAGCGAAGCTGCAAGAGAGGAAAAATTCGACAGTGTCTTTTGTAGTGAAAATGCACAAAAATTACATGTATTCCAGTATTAAACTAAATACGAGGATATTGGAGCACCTCGCTGCCCATAATGAGGTGATAGTCGAGCCAATATTGCCCTTCTCAAAATCCTCAAGGGGCTACAGCACTTCGTACGCCTATATCCCCTCCAAGTTATCAACGGTATTTTACTAGCGAGGGAGCAAAATGATTTTTTTTTTTGGGGGGGGGGGTATTTTTAAGCTGCAAAAACGTCATTTCTTACTCGATGTACCAAGGAAAATTCGCAAAAGACCAGTGCGATCTAGGCCAAGATCCAAATATTGAACTTGATAAAAGTCCCTTTTCTCACTTCTTTCTCAAATGGGGGCACAACACTGACGGAACAAGTGAGAAATAATCAAGGAATTTAGGAAGGTCACCGAAAGTTGATATTTCTTTCAAATGTATGCAGAACATTTGAAAATGCGATTTTATATGCTTTAACATAATTATAATGGGGCAAAATATTGAAAAACAAAACAAAAACAGGGGCGTAACTAGTACTAAGTATGCGGCACGTGCCCCGCAAATCAGATGGGGAAAATAATGAAAGAGGAGAAAAGAGAAAAAGATGGAGCAGAGGAAAAGGAAGAGAAAATAAGGCGTAGCCAGGATTTTTCAATATGGGGCGTTTGTAAGCACGCGAAGCGTGCCAATTTGGTGATGAGCACTCTTTGCGTACTCTCCAGGGGGGTGGGTGCAGGGAGGGGGAGTTTTCCCCATAGAGCTGTTAGGGGTATGTAACTCTATAGTTTTTCCCCTCCCGCGCGAAGTGCGAAAGCTCTGACGTTTTATAGCAAATCTGACTGAGATAAGGATAATGGCTCGTCGCAATACTGCACTGTATGTAACAGGGGTGGGTGCATGGAGAGAGGGGGGGGGGGGGGGTCCCCTTCCCGCGCAAAGCTCTGACGTTTTGTAGCAAATTTGAGAGAAAGATAAAGGCTCGTAGCAAACAATTCTTTTTAGGCGGAAAGTTATAGGCATAGTTCGACGCCCAGACTACTTTACAATTTGTCCCCTTCCCACGTGAAACGCGAAACCTGTGACGTTTTTTTAAAGCAAATTTAAGAATAAGATAGCGGCTCGTACATGTAGCACCTTCTTTTAGGCGGAAAGTAAGTTCGACACCCGGACTGCTTTTCAATTATTGGACGCAATGCTGCACTGTATGTATCAGGGTTAGGATGCATGGATGGGGAGTTACTTCCCCCTTCCCGCGGGAAGCGTGAAAACTTTGACTTAGCTAATTGCGTAGCGCCTTTTTAGGCTTTTATCTTTCTCTTCCTCCGCTTCCTCCGCTTTTTCGCTCTCGCCTTTTTTTTAAGGGGTGTATTTGTTTCATCGCATCTCCCCGTATTGCTTTGACACAGCCGTGGGGTGTCTCCCATCCAATGTTATCATTTTTGTTTGCTAAATTAATTCTTTCATATTTGAGTGTTCATTGAACAATGAAAATCATATTACAATATTTTACAAATAATCCTAACCTCTTCTTCGATTATGAATAGCGACCCTCTTCTTTGATTATGAATAGCGACCCTCTTCTCTGATTATGAATAGCGACCCTCTTCTTTGATTATGAATAGCGACCCTCTTCTTCGATTATGAATAGCGACCCTCTTCTCCGATTATGAATAGCAACCCTTATGAATATTGACCTTTATGATTAACGACCCTCTTCTCCTATTATGAATAGCGACCCTCTTCTTCGATTATGAGTCGCGACCCTTATGATTAACGACCCTGATTTGGTATTGTGAATAGCGACCCTGTATCTGTATTATGTATAGCGACCCTTATGACTTATTATGAATAGCGGCCCTTATGAGTAATGACCCTTTTCTTCGATTATGAATAGCAACCCTCTTCTATTATGAATAGCAATCCTTATGAATAATGCTCCTTTTGAGTTTATGAATAGTGACCCCCTTTTCGCTTTATGAATAGCGACCCTACAGGTATAGGAAATTACACGTTATGACTAGCGGTCCTTATGACTAGCGAGGTTACCCCGTTGAAATTACTGAAAATAATGATTCTCTGTTTAAAAATGTACACTTACACTTCATTGTAATAATCAGAACAACAAGCCGCTTCAAATGTAAAATATATATGCAACTCGATTATGAAGGAGGAAAATGGTGTGAACTATATGTTGCACGTTTATGTACATGTTCTCCCCATGAAAATTAGATCAAAGTTCAGGGCTTAAATTACAATATGTTTATTACACAAATGGGAATCTTTTTTAAAAAGGCACCAAATTTTCCTATGATGGAAAGAGGGGCTCTGAGGTCAGTCAACACAGCATCCAAATGCTTGGCCCATGGTGGTCTAAAATTGTTACATTCTATGAAAAATAGGAAATATTTGTTATTTCAATGTGACAAAGTCAACAATGCTGCAATATTGAATAACATAATCCAGGCGAAACTGCCATGGGCGCCCGGGTGGTATCTTTCAGTGAGACCTGTACAGCATCCGTGATAATGACCCTCCCAAAAGGGGGTCCGCTCGTTATTCATAAGGACCGCTATTCATAAAAACCGCTATTCATTTAACACGCGTTATGAATAGCGGTCCTTATGAATAGTTATGAATAGTGGTCCTTATGAACGGAGGTCCTTATGAATAGCGAGGTAATTTGTCTATGCTTTGCTCGCTATTCATAAGGACTGCTATTCATATAAAACCGCTATTCATTTAGTCACGCGTTATGGATAGCGGTCCTTATGAATAAAGTGGTCCTTATGACTAGCGAGGTTACCCCCTGAAAAGTACCCTAAACAAGGATTGTGATTTCGATACCCTAAACGGTTATTTTTTTAATTCTTCATTTTGATACCCTGAACATGATTTTTATACCCTTTCTGTGAATTTTGAACCGTGATGGTGTGATTTTGAAACCCTTTTTTCTATATTTTGCCGTATTAAATACCCTAAACGTGATAAACACGTATCACGCCCAACCCTGAATTTGGTACCCTTTTTACGCGTTTTCATTATCGCGGATGCTGTACAGGTACAGGTCTCAATGGAGGATCCCCCCCCCCCCCCCCGGACTAAAGTCACACCGATTTCCAAAGTCACCCCACTTATCGGTACCTGAAAGGTTGATATTTCATACATTTTAAAAACGAACCTTTCTCTGCATGTAGTGCATATTTCATTTCCTCAGAACCTCTTCGCATCTTATGTTTCATTACGAGATGGTTGTCCACACGTAATACTGGGAAACCGCAGATAGGGCATTCTTTTTTTTCTTGATTCGAACTTTTCCCATGGGAAATGGGCACTCTGAAATAAGATGCCCCCCCCCCCCCGGGCATGGGCGTTCCACTTGTTCTTGAAGTTTTTCTGAAGTAGGATCCCAAGCAAATTTGAAATAGGGGAGTGAGAAGCAATTTGCAATACGAAATACATCTCCGGTTGTGAGAAAGTCACTTGAGATATTCCTGTTCATGAGATGTGAACACTCACCTCCTCTGAACTCTTCTTTCGTTTTGCTGGCTTTCCTTCCGAAAGTCATGTGTAGGGAGTTAAAATCAGTCAATTTCCATCTTATTTCAATAATCAAGAATAAGCATTTGTGAATGGTTTGACCGCCTGAATGCGATCAGAAAACAATCTGTTCAGCTAGCTAAATGAAATATCAGTAATAGAGTAAAATGAAACAAGCATGACAATGATAATTTAATCAAAATAATGTCTTAATAATGTTTTGATGATTGCACTGTATATAGTGTCCAACATATATATTTATTGTAACAAAATAAATAAAAAGAACAGTACTGCTGACTTTCCAGAGGGAGTCAATTTTTTTTTCCTTCATGATTTGGAAAGAAAATTTGAATACTTATAATTTTATAATGTGAAAGAAAAAGTGAGAATATGACTTTATATACTCTGCATTAATCCAACTCGTAAACAGAATTAAGTTAAAAATGTGATATTCCATAAATTTCAGCGTTATTCTTGCTGAATTTTACTCTATTTTGTAACTAATCAAAATTTTAGGCAAATCAGAATACATTTAAAAAACCAAATGGACTTGAAATCAAAGTGATATCTATTGTTCTTTATAATTGTGGTTTCAGGTGCAAGTTAGAATTTTTTTCAGGACTTCCAACACCGATGAAACTAATCACCTTCTGCGGGTTTGCTTTTCATGAGAACTTTTGCACCTTTTTGAAAAAAATACAATTTTTTCAATAATGTCTTAATAAAAGGCAACAAAGGTAGGAAAGATTGAAATGAAGTCAGATGTGAGTATAATGCAGTGCCGTCACTAGCTTTTTTCAAGGGGAGGGGGGTGCCTTTTGGCAGGGGCGGATCCAGGATTGAGTATAAGAGGGGGCACACAAATGAAGGTTTGTCAACTTTTGGAAAAGGTAGACATATTTTTTTAATCACCTTCATTGATATTTTTCTTGTTTCAGTGGTAATAGATATCAAGAATTGGCAATCTCTTTCAAGAGAACCTGTTAAATTCAACCTAAAAGTGAAGTATACCATTTCAAAGATTTCTTTTTTAAAGTATAACTTTGCTATTTGAATCTCTTTGTACATGGTACAGTATAATACTTAGGTATGATATTTGTTCTGATAATAAAGTAAACAGTAATTACTTTGAAGGCTGCAGTCTGCCTCACTGAGGAGGGGAGCAGCCTCTTCTCATACCCCTTGCTCTGCCAGAGGTTATCGAGAAGTTGCCCCATTGACGATAGGGGACGCCCAGTCTTGGTTAGAAAGATGTGTTCGTCCTCGTCTGCCGTGGGTAGGTACCCAGGGGTATGGGGACGGAGCTCTTTGACATATAGGTCCATGAGCTTCACAGCATCCTCACTAACGATTAGTGATGCCGGCCCATATGTCGGTGCAGTTTTGTGCTTGTGTACCTGGAAATATACGGCAGGCCATCATCGGAGTATGATGAAACAAAAGTAATTTTTGTACATTGAGATGATGTTGCATTCATTAGTTCTTCTTGTTACATCGTAATTATATGCAATAATTAATTACAATTTGAATGCTGTTCATTGACTCTTAATGGTTGTTAATTAGAAGTTTATTTTTATATGAAAATAAAATGTAATTCATTATCACTTAAAATCTTTGAACACATTGGAGAATTTCGTAATTATTACCCAATGAGGCTATGTGAGTTTCAAATTAGTTCTTGAAATAACTACAGTATAGAATTGGACTATGAGTTAAATGTACATTGTACCATAGCATCCATTTTGGTTGTTCTAAAACATTCATAATCTGGTTTTCATTTGTACAAGCTATATTTTATATTTAGAAAGAGAGCAGGAATACATGTAACAGTTTCTAAATAAATATTCATTTCAGGGGCTAATTCAAGTCTGTTTCAACGAACTCGACGAAACCTTCATACATGAATATGTATAGATATATATCCTAATTTGGTTCTGTGGTTGTTATTTTAATAAAGGAGATGCTTATAGTGTAATTCATCATAGTCAGGAACAAGGGTGAGCTTATATAATCCATGAAAAATGTTGGCAAATATCACCTTTATCATGACCTTCCCATCCTTGTTCTTTTTGTTGTGATACTCCCATATCCTCATGCCTTGTGCTGCGCAGGGTCTTGTGGCGTTATTTAGGAGCAGATCAGATCAAGGAGAAGAAAACCGCGCACCTTTTGAACCGCCTCCCATTGCGGTTTTCCGGACCATTGATCTGTAGAGAGATTTTAATATTTGATATTAAATCATCATCATGGCATAGCATTATGAACTACTTTTAATGCATTTGCATTGATTTTTTGTGTGGATATATTATAATTATGGAAAACATTAACTTTATGGCAGTCACTTCTATTTGGAATATACTTTCTGATACAACTGACCCCTACTTCAATGTAGAAGGAACGGTTTATTGGTGACATATCCTTCACAAATAGCAAAATCCACTAAGTCTTTGAACTCTCTAGAAGCTTTGGCCACCTTGTATTTTCTATTTCAATATATTTATAAATAGTGACAAAATAAAAGTTCTGTTTCAGCATTGTAATTTTCCTGATGCCTAATGAAGGCCTGAGGCTGAAAATTAGAAATAAAAAGTTTCATATTTTTTTCTATTTACTAAAGTACTACTCATAATGAACACAATGTTGAATAATATGGCTGATCATTGGTCTCACCCACACACTCTTTTGCATCTGAGAGAACCTCTTCTCTAAACTTATAGACAGGCACGTCAGTTAGTATGTTATCTGTTCAGAAATGCAAAGAGTGAAATAAAATATAATAATGTGAGATACCATGTATTTATTAAGGTGCAATAAAATTTCATATTGTTTCTTTGATATTCATTCCAAAAGCATTAATTACTTCTGTTCATCCATTGCTTAAATATACATTTTATTTCAACTTTGAAAAAAAAAAATGCGTGGGCATGAATCAACTGAAATAGTTTGTGGTAATGAGAAGAAATATGCACACTCATGTGTGGCTTAAACTTCCCTGACGATTGCCATCATATGAATGGTTGGTATGATTATTTTTGCTCCGGAGCTTTTTTGAAGATTTGACTTTTAATTTAAGTTACATTTACATGTACTAGTTATGTGAGTCTGATTGGTTCAAGTGAGCACTCGAGTGAAAAAAAAAAAATCAGGTATTTATGATGTAATTTTTTTCAGGTTTTTCATTAATCTACAGTTACGAAAATTCAAGTTTGTTAATTTGATAAGGTCTGGAAAGTCACTGAAATTGCACGCTTTTGAACAGGGGTGTTGAACACTTCTTTCATGGATGGACATATTTGAGAAATACTGATTTGGTCCTGATTTAACAATCTTTCAATTTTCTTAAGTTTTATTAGTAAGTAATTATTGATCATACACCATTTTATTGAAAAGAAAAAAATAATCATATTTGTACAAGCATTGTCTTCCCGCATTGTTATTTTCATCTTTATGCAAATTTTTCCATCCATGACAGGAAAAAAAATATTAGTGGGGATAAAGTCAAAACAAAAAAAAAAGGATTCTATCTTTAGAAGGTAACCATTGAAACTGAATGCTATCAGCATTAAACACTTTCAGTGATCCTCTTCACAACGGTTCAACACATTCCTCCAAACGTTAAAAATTTGTTAAATGTCCGTCTGTGACACACAGATCATGTTCATATATATAACTGTCTGCTATTCCACAATACTTTCTTATGGCTCAAGTAATTTTTCCATAATAGGTGTTAACTTACCTGCAATATTCTCTTTGTTTTCCATATTTCTTTTTCTGATCGATGTCCGAAGCCCCTTCATATAATCCTCTATGTTGTCTTCAACTCTGCAGATCAATTCATATGGGACGTGTACTGGGCTGATACTAGGTTGCAGTTCTGTCTTCAGTAAGTGGCATCCCTTCTTGAACGAATCCCAGTATTTGTGTTTTGTTTTGGGGGCCAGCTCTTTTATTTTGTCTTCAATACTGTATTTTGATAGCAAAGTAATAATAACACCTAATAAATAATAAAAATATTCCAATACATAAAGTGGACACAATACCATTCAATGATGGCATGTATGAAAGTGATGAGAAAATAAAATAAAATTAAAATCTTAGATTTTGCATGTGCCTGCATTTTATTATTTGGATTTGGATATTTGAGGTATCTGTCATTTCTGTCATTGCATTTATTCTTTAACCCAACAAATTGCATCTTCAGCAAAATGCAAAACTATCAGATGAAATTTGAAATTTCATGTGAAATTATAAAAGCTATAATTAAAATCAGTGACAATCATATATTTGTTACTGAAAACAATAGAGAAAAATGAATTGAATATAAAAAGTACTACTACTCCCTGTTTAGGTTAGTGCATAACAATTTCAATCCCTTTTTCTTTAAGTAAAGTAGAACCTGATTGGAAAACAAAACGATATCAGTGTCGGGTTTTGAAATATCAAATGTATTATTGAAGTACAATATTCATAATGGGATATGTATAAATAAAGATCTTGTCATCATGTAACGCTCTCGAGTATGACATGGGCACAACCATTTCAATAGTAAAGGGGTGAACTTATTCATGAATCATGAACTTTACCCCAATTGGAAATGATTTCAAATTCAATATCTAAGCATTTACATTGAGGAAAATCAAAGCTGACGAGGTAAAGTATAACTTTGTTTGGGGGGGGGGGGGGGGACAATATCAAGACATAATTACATTCCAAATGAGTGGTCTTGTGTGAACAGGGCCTTCAAGTCACCAACCCAGTTTAACATGTTCTCCATGTATTTAGTATGTTGCTCTGCAGTTCTTTCATCAAGCTTCCGACGGAGATTCTCCCGGTATTTTTTGAGGAAACTGTCATGAGTTATGGCTTTAAAGAAAGGAGAGCGAAAGACAGAAAAAAATCATTAATAATAATAATGAAAATTTCATATCCACAAGTGGGTTGAATGCAGGAAGAAAAAAATTGAAAAGACATTGATTTGAAAATACATGTACATGTATGTATAATACCATACACAGAGAAATTTAAAAATAGACAGGGATGAATGTGAAAGAATGCGTAAAAATAACCAGAAGTAATCAAGAGAATAACCAAAGACAGGAAATGACAGGTACATATTGAACATTGATGTAATTTAAAAAAAAATAGTTGTATCTGACTGACTAGTAATGTTCTGGTTCAAATTTACACGTTTTTTAATGAAAAATATGACCGGAATTTCGCTATAAATTATACTCAAATTATTACAGCTGAGGTAATTTTCACTATAAATCCCGGGGGGTATGTCTCATTGAGGCCTGTACGGCAGCCGCGTCCATGAAAACGAGTAAAGAGGGTTGTTTTTTCACCACCAGACGGGTAACCCGGGGATCTCGTTTAGGGTATCAAAAACAGGAAAATTCTGAAAAAAGGGTATCCAATTCACTAGAAGTGGTGATAAAAGATCCTCGAAAAGGGTAGGAAATTTGACAGTAGCAGTCAGGAGCCGTCAGGAGCAGCTCATCTAAAAATCTTCCTGTGGATATTTTTTTCACGAATCCAAAGAGTTTCTTTCCTATTCTTTCAATGACAACGTAGTTCTATAATGTGTTCCAAAGTAAATATTTGTCAATAACTCTTCCTTTTTGGCCCAAAAAGGGCCAAGAAGAACTAATCCTCGAATAGGGTGTAAAATACTATGCAAAATCTACAAAAATCCCTGTTAAGGATATCAAATTCAGACATTTTTGTCAGGTTTCCCTGAATAGGGTATCAGAAACCTCTCGACCGAAATCCTCGTTTAGGGTGCTTTTCAGAGAGTCATATGGACGCGGATGGCGTACAGGCCTCAATGAGACATAACCCCCCGGGCTAGAAATTTGGCAATTCTGTGTTAAAGGCAGCTGTTGCATTGATATTAGAGTTTTAACTTCCATAACAATAAAATTAAAATGAAGGCTTCATTTCAGTTATAGTGTTTTATCCGCATTAGTGTAATTACAGTCATCAAATAGTAAGAGTAGATTGTTTAGAGAAACCATATTAAACAAATCATCGTCCAGGAAATTGGTACTAGATTGTTAACGATAAAATGATAAACCACCCCATTAGACAAGGAAAATTTAACTTATATTGATATTCACCTGTTGAAGAGAAACAAAAATTGACCCAAAAATCTCATAATGTATTAAGTTTTTGTAAATGAATTGAGCAAATATTGAACTGGGGTACTTCCAGACTACTCGTGTATAGAATACATGTTGTTCTTATTTTATTTATATGTAATGATAATTAATATGTATTTATTTATTTCAGTAGTCAAGTTCAAACCAAGGGAACCAAAAGCAGAAACTACCCAAGCACATTCATAGAGAAGACGAGCTCATAATCCAGAGGAGGTACATGTATTAGTTATAGGTTCACAGACAACTTCCATGGGAAATAGTGTTCACTTTTTTTTCAACATGGATTCCTTTGTAAAATTTAATGCTGAAAATGATGGAATCTACTGATTTTTGATAAAATTTTTTTTAGTGGCCTGCAATTGTTTTTATGCATTTCAGAGCGAACCTTGGGGCTAGAAACGTTTGTGGTTTTGTGGATTTTGTGGTGAGACCCACTATAAACAGTAAAATGAAACATGATAGTGGTTGAGACCCACCAAAGACCTTGGGGGGGGGGCCGGCATTTGTTCAAAAAGGGTCCAAAGGACCAGTTACTCACGAGAGACAAAAAAGTGTTTAAATTGCTTTTCTGGAGGTTTGTAGAAGCTCAGTAAATGGCCAGTTTGATATTAAGTTATGATGATACATTGCGGGTATGACATGGTGGTCAAATTTGTGTCAGATGCCCAAATTCTGATTTTAGAGGGCCAAATGTAACATTATGCTATTAATACATGGTTGGGAGTGCGTTAGTGCGATCTGGCAACACAAAGGTTTTTATCGTGGTGTACTAACGCACGAGGCGTAGCCGAGTGTGTTAGACACCACGATAAAAACCTGCGTGTTGCTGGATCGCACTAATGCACGAACTCACAACACCATGTATTAATAGTTTTATAAAACGGGTCTACAATCTTAGTGTTTTCTTACAATCTTAGTGTTTTCTTACAATCTTAGTGTTTGATCCTGATTATAGCCGTGCGTTAGTCCCCTCGCCGTGCGTTAGTACTTTTTTTGCACGGTCACGTGGTGTTATTTGACCAATCATACCAAAAAGTGTGTTGCATTCTCAACCATGCGCGCGCGCGTATCACTTTCCCTCTGCGATTCCCTCCATAGAACCCTGTACATTAATCATGAAAAACGTAAATTTCAACTTTTAGAAATACTTATATCTTTTTCACTTTTTAACAATTTAATTCAGTTAAAAAGGAATATGAATATTGAAGAAACAAAGAAGCTGCTGAGCATAAAAATGTAATCATCTCATATGTAGAATTCTGGCCAATTTTGTTTGAAAACGGCCTTTTTATGTTGCCTCACAAAAACGTAGAACCCCCAAATTACACGTGTTTCTATGGGGAAAGTAATCGACTCGCAGTGACAAGGTAATTTTGTTAATTGGTTAGCAGTGCTGTTAATGGTGGGAATTAACCAGTTAAAAGGTTTCTTAAAAGAGTAAGAGTTCTAGGTTTGACCTTTCTTATTTTGACTTCTACTGGTTTTGTAGAATTCTGGCCTTTTTATGAATTAGTTATGAAATATTTTGTGTTTTTAGACTGATTCTGTGCGCGCACACCACTGATCTCTACAGAGATCAGTGGCGCGCACGTGTCATTCTGATGACATTCAGGCTACGCGCAGATGCAACAAATTGCGCGAAACTTATTGACATGAGGATGGCTACATTCTTGAACCTGTTTTATAAAAGTGATTATCAGCGTGTTCATCTAGTCCTTTGTCTATGAACGGAATCTAAAATCAACAACTTCGACAACATTCACCCAACTGCCATAGAATATTAATACATACCGAGCAACATAGTAATTATGCACCAAGAAGGTCACCAAGAAGAAGCCGGCATTATATAAAGTACAGATCATAAACCAAGTCGAAGGCCTGTTCTTTGAAATGTTATTTTACATATTTACAACTAAGAAAAATTGCAGCCAAAAAATCTATTGCAGTATTGTGACGTGTGGAATAATATTTACATATGTCGTCTCATTATAACTGGCATTTGTAAACTCATATCCGAAATACTTTGCAACAGTCAGACCGAAAATATGTCATGACACTATGTTTAATGCTCCATAATCACTAACCGGTATGTTACATTTGGTCCTCTAAAATCAGAATTTGGGCACCTGACACATACATGTATGTTTGGCCAACCTGTATTATCATACCAACAAACATATTTAAATATCAAAAAAGCCATTTACTGAACTTCTGTTACCTCAAGAAAAGCATCTGAAGAATTTTTTTTTTCAACTTCAGGGAGTAGCTGGTCCTTTGTGCCCCTTTGGGAACAAATGCCGGGTCCCTGTGGTCTTTGGTGGGTCTTAACCACTACCATATTTCATTTACCTGTTTATAGTGGGTTTTCAACACCAAATGAACGTTTCTAGTAACCAAGGTTGGCTCTGAAATGCATTAAAACAGTGGTGGCTACGGAGCCCGGGAAGGGACATAGTGAAAAAAATTTTTTGAGATATTTTCTCGTTCCCTCGAGATATTATCTCGTTCCCTCGAGATATTATCTCGTTCCCTCGAGATAATATCTCGTTCCCTCGAGATAATATCTCGTTCCCTCGAGATATTATCTCGTTCCCTCGAGATATTATCTCGTTCCCTCGAGATATTATCTCGTTCCCTCGAGATATTATCTCGTTCCCTCGAGATAATATCTCGTTCCCTCGAGATATTATCTCGTTCCCTCGAGATATTATCTCGTTCCCTCGAGATATTATCTCGTTCCCTCGAGATATTATCTCGTTCCCTCGAGATAATATCTCGTCCCCTCGAGATATTATCTCGTTCGCTCGAGATATTATCTCGTTCCCTCGAGATATTATCTCGTTCCCTCGAGATATCTTTCCCATGAGTTAACAACAAAAAATGGCTCCTGTTGGTGATCGTAATTTCTTCATTAAAATGTATTTTGATCTTGGAATGGCACACAAAGATATACTGTTCATACTACTTCATCACCACGACATACTTCTAAGTGAAAGGCATCTTAAAGGTTCCCTTCTATGAAATTCTAATTCTTGTTATTTTGTACATGATACTCATCTAAATTGAAAAATGACATCCGTTTGCAATGAATACGTATCTGAATATTTTTAAAATAATATTTTCCCCACGTATTCAGGCCTAAACGAGTCTGCTAAGCTCCGCCCCCTTTTAAACCCCGAATTCTCGTTCTTCGAGCATGATTGACGTGTGACGTCACAAACCGACATCGCCGGTGCTTGTTTACAATATCTTGCATATATATACGCGTGCAAACTAACTTGCAGTTATATACCACCTCGAAAACCACCTCTAAATCGAAGTATGCCGCAACGCTGTGTCTTTGCAGGTTGCAGCAACATCACAAAGGAGGGTGTAAGTCTACATTTATTCCTCAAAGACCCAAATATTAGAAGAAAATGGACCTCAAAAGTGAAACTAACTCGCGTCAATTGGAAGGGGCCGAGTGACCGCAGTGTCCGTGTGTTCCGAGCACATTTGTGCGGAGGACTTCCTCGATAGTACGGGGCTGCATGCGGCGTTTGGCATCAAGAAGAGGCCGTCCCTGAAGCAAGATGCCATCCCCAAAATCAAACTTGATCTACGGTATCTATTGATCATATATCTATTGATCAACTATCACTGTACCTACACTAACTTAGTCTACCGGTACTTATTATTCATAGCAGCACAATGAAAACATGCAAGGTAACAGGAGAGCTAAGGGTTTTCTGGATATCAATGTTAGAATTTACTAGAAACAAAACGCTACCACCCCATGCACCAGTAAAACCCTACCCAAGCCGCGCCAAGGCCAGGCAGGGTCAGCAGGCGAACGACCGAACGGCACGGCGTGTACACCTGCGCACGTCGAGCTCACTGCCTCGATCAGCTATCAGCTCAGCCTCATCAGGACTGGGGCATTTTGCAAGCGCAAACAAGATTCATAATTGGTGGATATGCGTAAATTAAAATTTAATCGGCAATCTAATTATCAAAAGGAATTACTAGTTATAATTCCCAAGTCTCCCGTCGATATCTTCTCCGTTATTGAAATCAGGGACGTCTCTGTCATAATCAGAATCCGACATGTCTGGTTCAAACAAATACGGCCGTGCCCCTAATTCCTCTTTTATTTCTTCTGTCTGAAGAAGATGTTATCGTTCGTTGATATAGGATTAAAAAAAAACTAAAATGAAGGGCTGTAATGGCACGAAGTCGAAGCTAGGATCTACACGAAGTCGAAGCTAGGATCTACACGAAGTCGAAGCTAGGATCTACACGAAGTTCAATAGCCTACACACACACTTTCAGCTTGCGTGGAGTCAAGCATTCTGAGTGTGACGTCACATGACGTCATCGATCGCTGGACCGATTTTCCAAAATTTTTAGGGGCGTTCCCAATTAATTTTTTATTTTCAAGTTTACAGATTAATGAATGGAATTCAGGTAAAATGGTTGACAGATCTGGATTCACAGTAGAAAAGTCTACTAATTGAAGTTCCTTTGTAATTCCATAAAAGGGAACCTTTAAGCAGATATTAAAGGGGAAGTTCACCCTGAAGATTTCTTGAGTTTAAAAAATGCAGAAAAAATAAAGAAAAATATTGACGAAGGTTTGATGAAAATCGGTCAAATAATAAAAGAGTTATGAGTATTTAAAGTTTTGGATTCGTGACGTCACATGCGAGCAGCTGCCCATTGGTCATGTAATAAATATTCCATATATTCGCATTTTTTTAACGTTCTACGATAAATTAATATTGTTTCTTTTCAGAATCTAGTTTTGAATAACATTTCTGACAATATATCAAATGCACAAACGAAAATATTCTAAATTTTCTGAGAAAACTGTATTTTATGGAATATTTATCACATTACATAATGGAGGAGCTGCTCGCATGTGACGTCACAAAATCAAAACTTCAAAAGTCCATAACTCCGTTATTCTTTAACGGATTTTGTCCAAACTTTCGCCAATATTTTTCTTTATTTTTTCTGCATTTTTTAAACTCAAGTAATCTTCGGGGTGAACTTCCCCTTTAAGGGCCGGTAATCTTTATCGTAGAAAATACAGCCGTTTGGATGATGTAGTACGGTACAATTCATCCAGAGTCAGTTACAGGGTTCGGGAGGCCACTAAAACCCTAAAACATAAAATTTGGGCACTATGGGCCACTTTTTGTCAAAAAAATCAGTCAATGCGATCGTTTTCAGCATTAAATTTTATGAAGGAATCCATGTTTTAAAAAAAAGTGAACACTATTTCCCATTAGGAGCCGTCTGTGTTCCTAACTACAGTCAACCTCGCTTAAGTCGACGTCGCATGTGTCGAATAGTCGCTGAAGTCGATGAAAATAAAAATTCCCAATTTAATCCTTTGTACAAGTCGATTTTTGTAGGTCGAATACTCACCTAAATCGATCAAATTTCCGAGAACAATACCATGAAATAACATTAAATTTACACCGCGCAAGTCGAACTTAGACGGCGATGTGAAATCAATCATTGTCGAAACTGCCACGCGCCGATTTTGTTTACAAAATTCCCTGACTTGCAAATTGCTGGCGCGATCTCCGCGCATCCTCTCTCACGCGCGCACTCTCTCGATCTCGCGCGCGCTCTCACGTCACGTGAAGAACAAAATGCCATGATGTGTTAATGTGTTAAATCCCAATCGATCAAACCGCCGAGCCGCCGAGCCGCCGGCCCGGGCCTTCGTGGTTCACTCGTACATCAAATGCCCGTGGGCTATGGTGGTATATGGCAAGCCATCGGGGTCTACTCACCACGCGTACTTGATTTTCGATACACGTACCTATATTGACCAATCAGAAGCCAGTATTCAGTACGCGTACTGTTTTGGGTCATCACGTCACGTGTGTTTAAGGGTACGTGTACTTTACTTTTACAGACGTTCCTGACCCCTCCGGCCATAGGTGGCCAAAGGGTTCAGAAGCGTCAGTTACTGTAACGTGTGCTTTGTCATTTAGGTAACGTGTACCTTGACTAGTCATTACGTGACGTCTATACAATTACGTGTGCTCTGGTCGTTACGTGACGTCAGCTAAGAGTTAGTCTATTTCCAGGATTTTTTTTTTTTTTTTTTTTTTTTTTTTTTGTCAATAAAGCAAACCATATACGTTAATAATATTGTTCAATAATTAAGGGAAGTATAAGGCTTGGCAGGGGCTCAGGGTGTTTAACATATTTCTGTTGGTGACTGATTATTAAGTCCTATAAATTTTTAGAGTAGTAGTAGTAGGCCTACACTCGTTTTAGTAAACTAACAAAAATCAAAGTAAAGTATAAACCGTGCGGAGTTGGTTTATTATTGTCATTACTACTACTACTACTACTCATTTTTATTTCATTATTATGATTGTTACTATCATAATTATCATCATTATCATTACTATCATTTATTATTATTAATATTGTTATGATCGTCATAAAAATTTTCATAATAAAATTAATGTATAAAGTTTATTCATAAATACCATGTAATGAGCGGAAGAAAGAGAAACAAGTTGATGATTTAGATTAGAACTCCCCACATGTACAGCTCATGTTTACTATATATAGTCAAAGCTATATAGTGCATACAAAGTATACAAACTTCTACTACATGGACACTATTCACGCTCTTATCCTCCATCTGTTGTGCAATTAAGGGTCATGACCTCTGTGGACTCGTTGTCATGACCACTGGAAGGCCGCCTGTTTACCCAAGGATTAACCAGCTGATATCCAGTGCATAAGAGGTACTAATACATGAATGGGGAGATGGCTTGCCTATCCTGGCTATATAACCAGGGTGCCATTGCATAAAGACTTACTATTATAGTAACTTTGCCATTAATGGTAACTACCATGGTAACGTTGCTCAAGAGCCAATCAAAATCCAGTATTCCATGAAAAGTTACTATAATAGTAAAGTTACTATAATAGCAAGTTTTATGCAACGGCACCCAGGGAATCCTAGTTACATTAATACCCATGCTATAACCAAGGAGTTATCTGCTATAATAATTGAAACGAGACATCCTCGTCTTCCTCCCCCCTCCCCGGCGAAAAAATGTGAACCCCCTCCCCCCCCCCAAAAAAAAAGAAGAAGAAGAAGAAGAAGAAGAAGAAGAAGAAGAAGAAGAAGAAGAAGAAGAAGAAGAAGAAGAAGAAGAAGAAGAAGAAGAAGAAGAAGAAGAAGAAGAAGAAGAAGAAGAAGAAGAAGAAGAAGAAGAAGAAGAAGAAGAAGAAGAAGAAGAAGAAGAAGAAAAAGTGTAAAATAATGATCAAAGAAACAAAGAAAAAAATCTTCTTCATCGGTTGTTACACTCCTTGGCATTATATACTTGAACTTTGAAAAATCATAAAAGATTTGTAATCCATGTGGAGGCAGAGCTAGATTCCACTAAATTTCGTCATAGGGCCTATACTAAGGCCGGGGGGGGGGGGGGGGTGTATCGGCTGTCAATGTCACACAGGCCTAATGAATATTCTAGTCGCAAAGGCGTTAGTGAAAAGACTGTGGATAAATTCAATGTATTCATTAAAACAATTATTTTTTTAAAGACTGAATGTTCGTACGTTATACAGGCAGGGGGCGGGGGGTGTGACTGTTGCTGGGATGGAACAAGAACACACGCAAATTATTGTATGCCTATTATGAATTAAGAGAGATCATTTTCTCAATGAAGCAGTCTAAATTAGATAAATTAAAGGACAATTTTATCACAGGATTGGCAATTGACAGCTAGGAGGGGCATTTGTTCCTCAGAAGATTTTTTTTCAGTGTCACAGCAAGGACAATTTTCTTGATTTCGGAAGTCGGCAGAGGGCCCATCGAGCCCCTTGCTGAACCCCGGCTCCGCCGCCATGGTAATGTACATATTATGTTCACTCAATTGATGTTTAAATCAACATCAGCATCGATCCTCCTTTTCCCCTACCCCTTTTCATATAGAAGAGATCGAGCCTCTGTCCCACAAAATCGTGGCCTCGCATGTAGACTGAGTTTCTATAGTACGCAATGATAAGTACTTCATCTATTGAAAACATTTAATTTTTTTTTCAATGTTACCATACTGCAAAATTATGGTCTTGTGTGTGTTTTGGAGGGGGCAAAACTATTTTGTAGCCCACTAATTGATAGAGTTAAACTTCTGTCCCCTCCCTTTTACGCCACCGGGTTTCTATCAACAAATGCACTGTTTCCAGTGCTGTTTCATTACCAGTGTATTATGTAACGGAGCGTGGGAACCATTTTCTCATATGACTTGTGAGAAAATTTTGGTTTTGGTATGGTGAAATTTTGCCTCTTTATTTTAGAGCACTAAATTTTTTTTTATCGCGATACAACAAAATTTATTGTCATGGAGGGGGGGGGGGCCAATAAAAGAGAAAATTGCCCCCCCCCCCAGCCCCACGCGGCCGCCCGGAGACATACAGGAAAATAAGAGGAAGCTTACAGCTACCTATATAGTAAGATTATTGATATTTTGGGCTGTTGAACTCCATAAAACTTTGTACTTTTTACCACTATGGAAAGCTTATTCATTGTTTACTGCAAATTATTAAATGCAATATAGGTTCTTGTCTCGCTAAGGGCGGGGGAAAATTGGGTATAGCCCTTGCCCCTTACTTCCGAGGCCTTGAATTGAACCGTGTTTCAACAGAACAGTCTTTAGAAACATTAATATGCGAGGGAATGGTGAAGAGACTGGTGAAGAGAATGGTGAAATTAGAGCACTAGAAAATATAAATATTTTCCATTGTTTTACTGTAAAATGATTTATGTCACATTATTTTTCCTTGCGAGTGTTACCCATTCTATTTGTGGGCCTTGTAGTAGACGGGATTTGTAAATAATAATAATAGTGACCATTTATACCGCGCCATGTTTGTCAAAAGTCATAAGTAGAAAAACACTGCATCTATATTAATCTGCAAGGGAGCGAAGCCAAGGAACTACAAATCCCCATTCTCTGCCCCCACCCCCCCCCCCCCCTGGGCGCGCCGCCCCTGATCAAGGCTTTTCTTTATATAAATTTATTACTGCTCTTGCTAATACAGCTAATACTTGCTTTTTTTTCTCTCTTCTTTTTTGTGCAGGGGCAATACACGAGGGAGGATGGTGATCGTGTGAGAAAATTTTGGTTTTAAATGATGAAAGTTTGCATTTTAGAGCACTGATAAGCTTATTAAGCCAATACATCGTTGTAATGGAAAATTATTATTACATGTAATCTTCCTTTTCTGTTTTTCTTGAGAGTTTTTTGCCCCCAAACTCGAGGGCATGAGGGCTATCATGCAAGTACAAAATGTAATTTTCTTTTTTCATTTTCTTCTTTTTTGGTGATTGCCTGTCCGATCTTCTATTATGAAAATAAAGGAAACGGTTACCTTTCCCTCATTTTCAGTATGCAAAAGTGAAGATAATAGACCACAAACCGCAGTATACATGTCTTGAAAAAAAGGCTTGAAATGAAATAGGGCACCCTAATATCAAGTTGGCTAGGCCTGAAAACGATGTTGGTATACGTGGAAAGACATAACAATTATTACTTCACGGGCCACAGAGCGTTTGAAAAGTGGGGGCAGGAGGTTGAGCATGAGTAAGAGCATAATATGTTATTATTAATATAAGCAAAAGGGAGTGTGTGTGTGCGTGTATGTGTGTTGAGGGGAAGCCTCCACTCCCTAGCTAGATCACCCCCCCCCCCCCCCCCCCGTTCAGCAACCCCCGAACTTGATCATGATAGAGCCATCCATTTTCATAACAAAGAGGGGAATCCTGATAATCGGGATTGGATTTCCCAAACTCTCATATCCCACATCCCCTATGTAGAGAATAGAAGTGGTCTCATTATATTTATTAACAAAAAACAAAAAACAAAAAAAAAAACGCCTGGAATTAGACCATTTCAAAGAACACGTGACGTATTGAACAAAGCACACTTAATTGAACAGACGTGACATGACGTAAGGTCACGACAGAGTACACGAAATTGGGTACACGTCACGTAACGAGTAGACGTGACGTACCGTTTGGTTTTACGTGACGTCTACTGGGTACGCGTACTAGTAGACGTAGTAGACCCCGATGGCTTGCCATAGTGGTACATACGATTTGCGTGTATAATGAACCACAAAGACCCCGTTTGTCTCTCTTCGCGGGAACCACAAAGGCCACTAAAATCTCTCTCTCTCTCTCTCTCTCTCCCATTACTCTTTCACCATCAATTTCTCTCTCCTCTCTCTTCTCCCATCACTCTTTCACCATCAATCTATCTCTCTCTCTCTCTCTCTCTCTCCCATCACTCTTTCACCATCAATCTCTCTCTCTCTCTCTCCCGTCACTCTTTCACCATCAATCTCTCCTCTCTCTCTCTTTTTCTCACCATGCCCTCCTCTCATAATATTTTCTAAGAAAAAAATATGATGCATCCAACATGCACGAAAGGAAAAAGAGAAAAACAAGTAATTTCAAGATAAAATATTGATTTCTTTTCTTACAAATGACAAAAAAAAAATCATCCTTGTTTATATTGTGGGGCTTCACATGCCTACACAGAATGACACTTGCAGTTCAGAAATAACTAAATTGTTTATTTTCTCATTTCTTGCAATTACTGTATTAAATTTCTTGGAGTAGACTAAAATAAAAAGGAAATCCTATCGCGCTGAATGGAATCGGGATATTTTAGCTATGCCACAGCCGGGGTGGAATTCCCCCCTGAGATCTCAACCGTCGACCGAACGATCGCGCCGAAAATCGGCACGCATGTTGTCCATAATGTAATCTACAAAACTGTATAGTTAAATGCTCCGAAAAAATTTTCATATTAATTAATTATGCTAATTTATGCATGAAATCAATATTTTGCTCTAAATCATTAAATAAAGCTCAAAAAATGCTAATTTTTGGTCTACACACTCTTTCCAGTATCCTTAGCAAATATACTTGAAAAAAATTCGGTATCAATATTGATTTCTTATGTATTTTATTGTATTTAAAATTTCTTACGTATTTCTTTTTTTTTTACCTTTTGTTTTTTAGATGAAATTTGTCGGGGACACTTTCACGATCATAAATAGCATAAAATAAATGAATTTTAATCAGTAAATGTAAAAATATTCATAGATTTCTAAATTTTGGCTGAAAACACATTTTGTATTGAAATTATACATGAAATCATGTTTTAGAGCAATTTTTGGTCTGACGTGCAAGTACGAAATGTTGAGTAACTTCGGAACCGCATGCCTGGACATCGCGAATTTGGTCTCAAAAGATGCGTGAGATTTGAAAGAAAAAAGTCATGAAACACCGCGGCGACTGCTTTGCGCGTTGCGGGCATATCGCAAGAAATGTCTAGGGGGGGTGGATTCCACCCCCCCCCCCCCGGCCCTTTTAGGGTTAAGATGCATCACATTTTCATATGAAAGACTATTTCTTCTTCCTTTTTTAAAATCAAAAACAAGAAATGAATAATTTAGTCTGTTCATATTAAGATACAAAATGTTTAATATAAAACAGACAAAAGGGACTAAACAATGATTACCATGATTCTAAATCAAGACAATTTGGTCACACCAAATAAAATAATAACACCAACCTGTGTTGAGGGTAACCAATTTCCGAAGAATTGTAGTAGATAATTTCCCCCCATCCCAAATAACTTTAAGTGAAATGAGAATTAGCATTCACATAGCAGTCCATGGACTTGTCGGGATGCTTTTCAGTAGTTTTTTATTTCTACTTTATACAATGGTATAGATAACATGGAAGATGTGCTCTTTTGTCAGAATGATATAAAATTATTTTCCAGGTTTATTATCTGACGTCAAAGCATTGAAATGATCATGCTCTGATAGTTGAATGATGAATATTGGAGATATGCACTACTATTGATAATTTACCTCATACAGGTATGTAGATCGTTCTACTTTTCCTTTCTCTTTTTACGAATCTACATAAATTTTGAAATGCCTTTCCTGTCCTAAAGCTTTCAAAATATATGAAGAGTAATCGATCTGAAGAGATGTGAAATATTCCACAGCTGGAAGAGGAAACCATGAAAAGTTACTAGCAGTACTATAAAAGTACTATATATACATGTCCATCAGTTCCTAAGTATTGTGTTTTGAGGAAGATGCTTCAGAAGCCTCATCGCTTCTTTCCCCGCCCGCCACCTTTGGTCCGTTTCCTTCCGGCAGTCTTGGGCGCAGCTTTTCTTGATCCCTTCCCCTTGCCCTTTCCCTTTCCGCCCTTCTTTCCTTCTCTCTTTTCAGCAGCCGCACTCTGTTGCTCATCCCTGATTTGTCTATTCACAGCCTGGAGGGTGACGAAAAGAAGAACAAAAAAACAGATCATTACATGGAATCTATCCGATCATGCACTTACAAGCAAAAATATGAAATACAGTTAACCTTGCATAACTCAAAGTTGCATAAGTCAAACTTTCCCTAAGTTGAATCAACTTTTTTGACCAAACTATGCAAAACATGTGTTATTTACATTTCCTAAGTCGAATTCTGCATAAGTTGAACCATTTTTTGTGGTCCCAACAGATTCGACTGAGGCAAAGTTAACTGTATTTCTTGAAAGACAACTAACCTCACATTGTAAACATCAAGAGTCATAGCACCAACTGATAAAGGGTGTATACTGAACTTTACTCAATGCAAGATTGTGAGACAACAGCCTTCTTATATGAATGCCGGTTAAGATGGAAATTAAATGGGATTCCAAAATAGTTGAAATTCGTGATTTTTTTCTAGGAAAGGGAATATGTACCGATTAAACTGTATCAATCACCTGAAAAAAATAATTTGTGTAAAGCTAGAAAGTATAAAATCAACCTCCAAAAACTTTATCTGGCATTCTATAGGTCAACAGTTTAGGAGTATGAAGGGAATAAATGATAACATGAAGGTACGAGCGCAGAACCGAACTCAGAGTTAGGGTCCGCGCGAGCCCTTATCTTGGCGAGCGCATAAGGGTACATCGAGTAGTCTACTCACGAGTTTCTTTTATGATTGTAGACAGTGTAATTAAACTTGCAATACCTCTTTATAGAAGTAATATTTGAAGCCCATATTTTGAATACAGCATAATGACACGAAACATCTAACATACAAAACAAAATACTTTTTGGTGATTGGTACCCTTTAAGATCCAAAAGATCATTACTTGTTATCATTTCCCAAATTACCACTGAAAATGAGAAGCCAGATTTCCTACAGAATCAAATCTTCATATTTTGCAATATATCAAGAAGATAGCTCTCAGCCGGTCAACATCGAAATGTCGCCCCAAGGCTCTAAATTCATGAAGCTATGATTGAGGAATCTGAAAATCATGCTCTTTTGGCAGTTTGATGTGCCATTTCTAACACTGATTCATCTGGCATTTGAATAAAATCTACCATACATAAATATGTTGGAACTATATTTCACAAATTTTGACAGATCATCTTACTTTTGTGATATTCATCTCAGGTTTGCTCCTTGACAGTCCGTCCAAGATGTTCTTCTGAAGATCTTGTTCCTTCTTCAACGAGCCCATAACAGGATCAAACTAGGGAGACAAGAGAAGGATAACATCATCATGGTTACCTCGAGGCAGAGTAGCTACAATTTCAAAAGGAAAAGATAGATCAGCACAAGATAATTTTTGCTCCATTATACAACTTCCAGACAGAAAAGTGAATTTAGGTACAACAGTAAGCAAATCAGGATGGTAGATAGTTTACAAAGACTCTGGTGGCAGTTGCTAACTCCCTTCTTTCTAGACAATGCTGAGGAATGCCTGACGTAGTGGCAAAACTACATGTCTGGAAGCTTGTGAAGCAATAGGCATTGCTTGCAAGACTTTGTGAGCTATTGTAAGTGCAACTAGTTAGCTTAAGATTATGTTCAACTGCAAAAAAAAAAACTGGAGTCATGGATATGTCAAATTATCAATGGAGCTAGACATTGCAGTGTTTGGAGGAAGAAAAAAAAAAGGAAAGGAATAATAACTTACCTTCCTTCTTTTACCAAGATTTTTAATCGCTGGTTCCTTTGGCTGTTGGGAGACAAAAAAATAATATGTATTATTCAAATGAAGATGGAAAAAAAAAATTGCTGATGTGAATGTGATGAAGCACTTTGTTACTTCATACAAAT
The DNA here is from genome assembly GCA_025618425.1 of Heliocidaris tuberculata. Taxonomy (NCBI): domain Eukaryota; kingdom Metazoa; phylum Echinodermata; class Echinoidea; order Camarodonta; family Echinometridae; genus Heliocidaris; species Heliocidaris tuberculata. Next base: position 11,992,970 of record CM046836.1, on the reverse strand, counting down.
TCCATACATTGAGAAAATAGAGTCAAACAGAATGAAGCCAGTGAGTTATTCTCGAAGGTGGCTTAAGTTAAGCCTGGCTTAACTTAGACAACTGATTTATGGAAGGCCATTCATCAACCCCTAGGTCCCGTATAAATCACTATATTTATGTAGCAAAATAGAGAAACTAAATTATTTTCTGGCATGAAATGAGCATCAGAAATCAATTCTATCGTGTCGGTTTTTGTATTTGCATTTAGTCCCAGAACTATTGTGATTTTGTAAGATTAAAAGAGGATGACATTTGGCTCTCCATAATTCGGTGGCCTAAATTTACACACTTAGGCAGTCATTGTAATTACCGTAGTACTTTCTCAATGTACATACTGCTCTTCTACAAATCTAATCACATAAACATATACTGGTAGGCTCTTAATCTTTTCACATGAAAAATGATACCATAATTCGGTGGCCTAAATTTACACACTTAGGCAGTGGCTTAAGTTAGGCGCCTTTCGAGAATACGGGCCATACAGGGTGGCCCAATGAAAATGGACTAGCATACTTCCAATAATGTGGGGTCAAATTCAATGTTACCAATGCGAGTAGAATCTTTTCACATGAAAAATGATACCAAGATTGGCAAATTTGGTAAAGGGGTTGTTTGTTTTATGGAGCATTTTGTGACGCAAAGTAGGAGTTCAAATTTGTTCAGTATCAATGAAACTGTGTTTAAAACAATTCATCTTGCCTTGTCATTGTAATTACCGTAGTACTTTCTCAATGTACATACTGCACTTCTACAAATCTAATCACATAGACATATACTGGTAGGCTCTTAATAATTAATGTGTGTGGAATATGCGGCAGTGAAAAAAATAAGCGGGGGCTAAGGGCGATTAGCCCCCGAAACTCTTAAAAAAGCCACTGTAAATGAAAACAGAGCCACCGTCAAATAATATTTCTGCCCATGGGTCGTAGTGCATTAAAATCTCTGAACACAATAGGTGGACTTCAAAGTAGCCCTCGCGAGAGAAATTTTAATTTTTACACTGATATGCGGTATTCAATCTGATGTTTGTTACAGCTTGCCCAAACTCAGGCATAATAACCATTTCTGAAACCACACAATGATATGCAGTGAGCACTGCCAGTGAATGTCTTCAACATTGTTTCATTAAAATGCATCTAGAATAAAAAAAAAAAAATACTCAACCAATTTTGGAAAAATTGACATCATTTTTCTTCTAAAAAATTCTGTCTACTGGTGCTGGTGAAATTTGCCATGCATTATTGAAAGTATACTTGTCCGTTTTTATTCGGCCACTCTAGATATCTGTTGATAAGAACATTCCTGTTCTTTAAAGGAGAATGAAACCCTGGGGAAATATCCATTTTAATGAAAAGAGAGGACAGAGAGAAGCAATTTTTAAAAAGTTCCATCAAAATCGGTTACGAAATGAAAAAGTTATGAAAGTTTGAAAAGTCTCAATTTACTTTCTATGGCGATCCTCAAATTGGCAATGTTGCTTCAAAATGGTAGGTTTATTAGTACAACTCTCAATATGGTTTGTACACAAAATTTCATATTTTCTCCATTATCTCTAAGATGCTGCTTGTCTTTTTGTGAACTCAACATATGTTGTGTCAAATACATTTTCCCGTGATGTCTTGAGCTAAAAAGGAGACAAGCTGCACCTTGAGAGATAATGGGGAAAATATGAAATTTTGTGTACAAAACATATGGAGAGTTGTACTACTAAACCTGTCACTTTGAAGCAACATTGCCAATTTGAGGATGGCCATAGAAAGTAAATTGAGACTTTTTAAACTTTCATAACTTTCTCATTTCGTAACCGATTTTGATGGAACTTTTTAAAAATTGCTTCTCTCTATCATCTCTTTTCATTAAAATTGATTTTTCCCCAGGATTTCATTCTCCTTTAATCAAACAATCTTCCTATTAGCAACAAATGGTTGTTATTCAGGTTTGGATGTCTGAGAGCGTACATCTTTCCCAGATTGAAAATAAACCAAATGTTTGGCTACATCAAGAGATCGTCATGAGCAATGACTAGGGAACCAGCATACATATCGAATGGTATGTGTGACTGACTTACCAGTTTATTCTCAAACTTTCCTATTGATGCTGTTGAATGCTTGGATAAATGAATTGCTTTGTTGACCTGAGACTTCTCTGGTTTCTCTGTCGGTGTCAGCCCTACTCCTGGAACTAAATCGATAAGATTGCACACACACTAAGAAAACTGTAACATATGAAATCTGTTTTGATGGCTACCACCAAGACTAAATTTTCATGAAGCTAGTTTGAATACACAAACTTCAATAACCACAAACAAACAGAAAAATTGTCTTATATGAACTGACACTATATTTCAGAGGTTGAATGAAACTTACACAACCTTGAATTTTCTCAAATGAAAAAATGCAATGTCAACACTAACTACAAAAATGACAAATAGCATAATTCTTACTTAGAGGAACAGGATTGCAAAATTCTCTTATAACCATAGTCTGGGGAAATTAAATTATGAAAAATAGAATCTCAAATCAACAACTTTTCACATATGTTGCTTACCTCAAAATGAAGAATTGAAGCACCCATTCTCTTAGTCTTTAATCACGGCGGCATGCTCGGTCTTTCCTTCGCTGCTCTACTACAAACTAGCTAGCTCTGTCGATCCTCAAGAAACGCACGGAACAGTCCTCTGATGTAATTGCGAGAAGTCGACACCATTACGCACCCGCGAACACTACTTGTTGTTTTCTTATTTTTAACTTTGAAATCTTTCGTCAATTTTGTACGAAAGATTTTCGTGAATAATTCATTGATTGACAGACAAAATGAACCAATCAGAAGCTTATGTGGCGTGGTGTGAAGAGACCATTCAGCCGATTCTAGACATGCGGGTATTAGTAATTTGTTGTGGTAAATATGACAACATATTTTCCACATGTGTAACTAAACTATGACTCCTAACCATTTTTTTTTCTTCTAATGATTAAAAAAAAAAATTATATATGTGTGGACCTTTTTTGTATGAAGAAAAATGAAAATTATCAAATACTTTTAGTTTCTCCCCCTAACTACCATTTTTTGTTCCCCATCAAATAATGGACGAGCTCCATCTTTTCCGTTGTGGTTCCTTTCATTTGATTGGTTAACACAGTGAACCGTAGAGCTCTAGAGTTCAGCGTGGTTCAAACGAAACGTTGACGGGTGCGAAAAGGCGGCGTGCAGCAAGCTGCATGCGTGTCTCGACTTTTCGCAATGAGAGGACTTTCTCGTGCTTTGATGATTGACAGAGCTAAGAATAGAGCAGCAAAGAAAAGAACTAGCATGCCGCCTTGATGAAAGGCTACAATTCTATTTGCCAGCCTCTAGTAGTGTTACCAATTTATTATTTATAATTCATTGAATAGTAAGACCAAGATAACTTGTTTAAGCATGCAACAATTTCCTACAAGTAGCAATAAGCCTTCTAAGTATTCCCTTGTAGATAGCAAACTAGATATCTCACCTTTTCCTTTCCTTGCTCTGGCGATGTTCCTGAGTCTCTGGAGCTCATTCTTCGCCACTCTCTCCTGCTTTGCCTTCTTCTTCTTGGCAAATTGGTCCTCCATGGGATCTAATGAAAAAGAATATACATACATGCACATTATCAACCCTGTCAGTACTACCTGTAGATATACTAAAATAAATGTTAATGGCAACTGGGATTCACGGTATCAAAAGGATTAATCAGTCTCGACATGTGAAGAGCCATCTAGGAGAGGTGACTGAAGAAAAACACAATACTCAAAGCATCCTAGTGAGGAACTACCGGTAGCTTCTTTTACGGTGCAAAATTTTCACCAGACATGAAAGCAGACAGACTTACCAGCATTGGCCGGTACTTCAAGCAGCCAGTCTTTCTTGAGGTCATTCTTGCTCCTGTAACCATATCTTGGAATCCATTTCTGTAACAAGAACAAAACAAAGTGAATTGGATACAGGCTAAAAGAGATGGATAGTCAGTGTAGTTGCTAGAATGAATTTTAAATAGGTCCTGAATCAATAGAGACAATAACTTTCCTTCTGTTTTTTCTTATGAGTGACCACACTTTAGTTCTATTTCAGATACACTTTTAAAGAAAAATAATTTTGAAAACATTACAATTTCAATTACAAAATGATGTGTCTACAGTAACAGTCACATCATTTTCAACAGCATAAAATAGCACAGATAAAATATGGCTGTGGACTACCTACCCTGCTTATCCCACAGTATCTCATTCCATTCTTCGTCCCAATATTGTGAGGTTTAGACTCCATTGAGGATTAAAGATAAAGTTGAGTTCTGGTCATCAGATTGAATTGTGAAAGAAACTATCTCAAAGCAATTGGGTAAGGTTGATTATACAGCACATAAGAATTGGTGTATGCTGTAAGGTTTTGGAATCACCAAAATTATAAGAAATTGACTCAATCCTGCTGAGAGTCACACGCACTGCACACAGAAATGTGTATATGGGACTACACACAAATGTTCGGCCCAAACAATTCAGCTATTTCTTGTCATATTTTGAATGTGAGAGCATTTGAAGAGCAATCCTTTTCAGGGGACATTTCTACTATGATATTCTTCCAAACTGACATAAAAAGAATCAGAAAGCTCACAAATTACTTTTCTACCTTTCCAAGAACTCAACCTTCCCTTTAACGTACAAGATTCAGAATTTAAGGATCTGCAGTTTAGTTATAGTGAGGGTGAAATACTATTCACTAAGTTTGACACTTTGAAGTTTGAACACACATTCCTGGATGGCTACAACGAACTTAAAAAAAACCAAAATGACTCTACCTCTTCTTCCTCACTCCAAACTTTGCCAATCTTTTTTCTCTTCTGGATTCCTTTCGTCTTGGCGTACTGTTCCCATTTGGTAGCTGGCCTGTCCTTGGGCACCTGGAGATACATGTAGGGTAAAATCAAATGTACATGTATGATAAATGTCGATAATTGTACAACACAAACTTAATTTCTGTCTAAAGCTTCACATTACTGATTCAATGGAATGTACATCAAGTGTAAGCAGTGCTTCTACATGTATATGTAGTATGTATGCAATGTTAGATATAGTAGAAGACCCTCAACTTCAGTTTCTTATTACTGTCATGCACTTTGAAACTTACTAAAGACGGCATAACCAAACTGTAGAATAAAGCCAATCAAAACATGAATTACAAACTCACTCTCTTTTCTCTGGGTAGGACTGTAGATGGTTCTGGTAGCTGTGAGGTAAAACAACAAATCGGGATGAAATTATACAGTATACAAATGATTAATACCCCTAAATACAGTGCGAGCCAGAAAAAATGTCACACTTTTTAAAATGCTTATATTACAAATTGCCGGATTTGGATTCACTGCAGAATGAGCAAGAAAACCTTTTGTAATGATAATTGACTTGTTCCAAATCAAGCAAGGCACTGTTATCATACGACTTGCCACAAATGGGTTTTGACCCTCTTTTAAATGGCTGTTGTGTGCTCAACTGTAAAAGCAAAATTGAAACAGATTATACCAAGCAACAATATGCTCTATCCATACATGCTCAAGAACATTCTGTCAATCCCACATTTTTAAAACAATACTCAATTTAAAAAGTGTGACATTTTTTCTGACTCGCACTGTAGTACCAGTACCTGTACATGCAGATTAGTTAGTGTACATACATGTATTTCCTATTGTTCAGGTACTATGAGGACACACTTCGAGCTTATAACTTGTAAAGATAAAGAGGAGTAAGTCAGTGTACAAAAAACTAAATGTTGCTACACTTCCAGTCCAATTTGATTCATATCATATGGCATATTTCTAAAACTATCATTTCTTTGGCCTTTCTTACAACATCCCTTTTGCCTCCTTATCATTATGTAATATATTCTCAAAACTATTATTTGTATGGCCCAGTTTTGGATATCCAGTTTGCCTTCTTACTACCATGAGTGCTGTGTCTGACAAGATCATGCAAAATGGCACTTATACATGTACAAGCTTATCTGAAGTTAACCTTGTACTCCAGAGTAGCTTTTACAGGTGAATAGGCTTCAATAAGTTTTGTGTGTATTAGCAAGCTATTTTCCATTCTAGATCATTCATACATGAGAGGAAAATAATTATTTAAAATTTCACTTTCAACTCTGAAACCTCAAATTTGTAGCATAGCAAGAGTTGAAGAGTCCCTGAATCAGGTAATCTAGCAAATTTAAGAAAATTAAAGCTTGCTTAGAGAAATTTTGTTGTCTTTTTTTGACTACTGCAACAGCGAATGTTTGACACAGTCCCACATAGGCAAGGGCCTATGAGTAGCAAAATGGCATTCCCCCCCCCCCCCCCAATACATGTGTTTGAAATCAATTGAAAATCATGAAAAAACGTACACTAACCTTGACAGTAATGGCATCCTCAACTCTGTGCACAGGAAGCTGTATTGAAATACGAATAAGAAAATTCATAACAGAAATACAGATTTAGATGAAAGAATAATTCTGATAATTAACAAGTGGATTTCATCAGTCCATTTTAATTAGGATTAATACTTACCTATATCGATACAATTTGATTTTAGTATAGCACATATTTTCCATAGACCCCAGGCCAAGTATTAAAACAAATTAAAAAGAACTATAAACATCTTGTGTAGCAAAGCATTCTAAGCAAAATCAAATCTGAGTCTGTAAGTTGCAAGATGTTTTATACCCAATCTGTCATTTAGTATTCTGTTTCAATTTTGATTGCTTTACATTTTAGACACAAGGATAAATGGAGAACTATCCATATACATGCACCATTAGGCCTACTGCCTTTAAAGGGAAATCCAACCTTAATAGAAAGTTGCTTTGAAAGAAAGAGGAAAAATCAGAGAAGCAGATTGGTGAAAGTTTGAGCGAAATCAGACAAGCAATAAGAAAGTTATGAATTTTTGAAAGTTGTAATCACTATACAATTGGCCAAATAGGTAATGTCACTGTGATGTAGCTGTGGACAACTCCCCCATTCGCCCCAACACACAAAATGACTAAAATGTCACTTTTTTTCAAAATGTATTACTTAGTAGGATATTTTTCTTTCATGAGGACTTATAACAATATGCTATCTCCAAAATATTTTGAGTACTGCCCCGACGGTAAAAGCGCCTCTAAGAAAACTGCAAATTAATGATGTTTTTGTGTATGACAAATGGGAGAGTTGTCCACAAAAATGTCACAATCGACTCACCAAATTGCCAATTTGAGATTTGCATAGATGTAGTCATCTCATTTTCAAACATCCATAACTTACTTTCCTAATCCTTGTACAATTTCTTTCAAACTTTCACCATCCTGTTTTTCTTATTTTTCTGCTTTCACACAAATCATCTTATTACCAAGGTTGGATTGCCCTTTAATGTCTTTTCTCTTTGTCTTTTAATTTGTCATCAAGGCTACAAAGTGACTCACCTTCCAGAGTTGGTTAAATAAGAGTTGTGTGGCATCCCTGGTAACAGATGTGAGATAATCTTCTTTATTTACTCTTGTGAATGGAAAAAAAAGAAGAAAGAGGAAAGAAATAAAATATCATACTACAGACAGGGTGCAATTAAAATACATGTATGTTGAAGTCGTTGGTTTTAATGAGAGATCAAAACAAGAGTAAATTTTGAATAGCCCCTTCAAGTAAAAAAAAAAAAAAAAAATCCTGACCAACAGTATATCACTTTATCAGGGTGGACTTTCCCTTAGCTTTAAAGGAACATTTTTAATGTTTATTGGCTACATGTATACCGTGGTTGAGGAACCCACTCATTCATTTGCACGCACACACTTGCGTGCAGAGAGGGAAAGAGGAAACCAATGCGTGTGACGCAACAAAGCACTTCTGTCACGTGTGCGGAATGAATTGTTGTTTATTTTAAGATTTTTAAACACTTTCAAGTTTGACAATACCAGAATGTCTTGACAACAATTATTTCATAGTTTTATTAGCACAAGCCTTGCTGGGATTTTGTTCCACGTGTGAACTCTCCAAATGCAGACTGTCTTGACAATTATGTCATATTTTATTAGCACAAGCCGACTCTGGGACTATGTTCCACGGCCACGTGCGAATTCTCCAAATGATCATGTTCAATTTGCAATTGACTCGCAGTACATGTAATTTTTGTAACAAAACTAAGTAACAGTTAATTGTCAGACAAGACTATATAGCCATTGATAGCACGGCCGTGGTAGGCTGAAAACCATGTTAAAATCGCTGGGCCAGAATTTGCTTCAATTCAAATATTATTTCAACACCACAGGCACAGGGGAAACAAAAATTAATTATTTAATCTTTCATATCATACCAAATAATAACTAATATTATAGATTTTGATTATGATACCTACAACAATCTGACTGCATGAGGGAAGGGCATGGAGGGTGGGGGGAGGGGGCACTTATCCATTGAACAAGGTTATAATATAAGGGGTACTCCTATCCTATCCTCTCTGCTGCTTTAGTTTTAAACAGTCCCGTCTATCCCTTTCTGTGTTGCCATCAATCAAGGAAAGAAAATGCTAAAAAAAAGATTTATTCTCACCTATATTTCTTTAAATCTAAAGTATTTGGGTCACATGTCAGCAAATTTCCTAAGTCGATGTCTACCTCTACATCTCGGTGTACTTCTATAGACTTGTACTTCTTCTCTTCTTCTGCAACATTCCTCAGAACCTTTTCCACAATTTCAGACGTGTCCATGTTTTCTCGCGTCGTGTGTGTTTTCTTTTTCACACGTGTTTTTGAATGGAGTATAGAAACGTACCAGAGGGCGCCCTTTAATAAGTCTCTTTGGTCGTAAACAGGCAAAATGGTATGACGATGAGAAACATTGAGCTGATAAAATCGCACAATATCACATTCATCCGACATTACTTGCATTTAAATTAATATTTATTACAATTATGATATAATATTTTTTCATATTTACATTATAGGGTATCGACATCGACCACTCAAAGCTGCGGAAAGTCCACAGAACCGAGCCCAAGAGTGAGGATATCTACCTCCGACTGCTGGTGAAGGTGTGTTTCTTCGTGCAGTGTATGCATGCTAATAACGGAACGATGAAATGAACTTATGTCGTCGCGTTCTGATACAGTTGCACAGTCCATTGACATTGATCGTACTTTGTAGCATGTTTAACAGTTAGCAATTTGGTTGTTCGTGTTGCTGTTGGATTTAAATTTGTTTACCTGATGATTTCACATCAACGTTTTGGCATTCTCGTGAAATAAGCCACCCCCCATTCACTTTGTACATGCAGTTTATTGCGTGTAAATGTCTATGAGGGTTCACATCCTCCACTGACTTTACACGGCAGTGTGTGTGTACACACTCGATGACCAGTGGCTTATTTCACGAGATGGCCAAAGTTTTTTTAAAGATGAATTTGCATGAATGACTCAAATCACTCAATGATGTTTGAACTTTTGATTTATAAGGGGGAGGGGGTAGCCTGGAAGGCTCTTTGAAGAGTAAAAAAAAAAAAGCTGACACTACTCTTCAAAGAGCCTGGTTTTTTAACCTCACTCTACACTACAGAGCAGCCATTTTAGAGTCTAAAGAACCTCCTGAAAAGGTGATTTTTAGGAGGTTCTTTAGACTCTAAAATGGCGGCTCTATTGTAGAGTGGGGTTAAAAAACCAGGTTCTTTGAAGAGTAGTGTCGGCTTTTTTTTTTTTACTCTTCAAAGAGCCTTCCAGGCTAGGAGGGGGGGGGGGGTGTATTTTTGTAAATTGTTCATCCAACAACATATGGTCGGGAGCTCTCTCTATGTCTGTGCACCTGATTTGACCTAAAATTGAACAAAAATTTCTTCAATATTCCTCTGATGCTTAATTTTATATTATTCCTGATATTCTATTAGTATTAGGCCTAGAGATCTAGGCTTGTGTGAAAAAAAATCTCATCAAAATTAGACTAGAGCAAGAAGTGAAGAATAATGTCATTTTCACAAGAAACGGTGGCCGTGTCATTTTGACATTGAAAAAAGACAAGTCAATGGTGCCCATGTCTGCGCATTCTTTCTTTTTACACACAGTTCAGAATTTTTTATGTGAAAGACAACAATTGTGAATAGTTTACAGGTACTGAAATCAGACTTTTTCCCAATATTTTTACTGGTCTTTAGTTTAGTGTTTGAAAACAAAAAGTGTGTGTTCTTAGACTTAAGCGTGTGTGTGTGCAGACATGAGACAAGCATGACAAGGGGGCTGCTCAGACTTGGGTGCTCCAGCTTTAACTGTTCTGGCCAGACTGCCAGGGTATGGTCTACATGTCACTCATGGTTTCCCATTCTTAATTCAAACTATGATTTTCCATCTGCAGCTCTACAGGTTTTTGGCCAGGCGTACCAATGCCAAGTTCAACAACATCATCCTCAAGAGGCTCTTTATGAGCCGCACCAATCGCGATGCCATGTCTCTGGCACGTGTGGTAAGTGCACTGTAGTACCTAATAGAGAAACATTTCACAATGTAGATCTATTGCAAGTTACAACATGGTGCTAAAAAATTACTTCAGGCTTAAAGGGATTCGGTAACTTTGTGGAGGCTTGATTTAATAAATTTTTGAATTTTGATATCTGTCTTGTATAATGATGTTCAGGGGCCTGTTTCTCGAAACCGTCATATGTCTAAGTTCTTGACTAAGTCAGCGCTAGTTCTCTAGTTGTCTGCTACGTGTTTCACGAAGACGTCTTTACCAAGATGCATGACAACTTCCTGACTAAGGACTTATGACGCCTCCAACCCTGTCATATCTTTTTTAGTCGACGTACAGCGCCATCACGTGTTATTTATTGGGTAGATTATGGTCGGCAAAAAGGGCACTACATACTTCTATGCAACTCTTTCTACGCATTCACTTTATCTGGAATTCATCCATGTTTATATTTATGAAAATTATAAGGCTTGTCTCCACTTAACTCTGGTGAATCAACACTCTTTCCACATTCTAATGGATAAAAATACAAAAAACAACGAGTCTAATTGAGGTCGTTTCAATATGAAAGGACCCTTTTTTTTTCAAATGAAAAATAAAATCATAATAAAAACGATAACATTAATAGACTGACAGGAGATAGGCCTGTATCAAAATGTGGTGGGATTTAAAAAAAAAAGTTAAAACCAAAACAACTTCTGACAAACATTGGGCAAGAAAAAAATACAAGCCTTACTGATAAGCAAGGGGAAGTATTATAATCTAGACAAAAATATAAATTCATAACTGTTGCTAGGTAGGCCTATGTTTTATGTCAAATGAATTTAGTAAGTCTCTTAACTTCTGATTGCAAAGCTATTTTACGATATGGGTCCTTCATATGGCCCCGTTGCTTAAAACTTGCCAGTAACGGTAACTTTGCCATCAGTGGTAACTCCCATGGAAACCTTGATTTTGATTGGCTGTTGAGTGATGTTACCATGGTAGTTACCATTGATAGCAGATTTACCGTTAATGGTAAGTTTTATGCAACGGGGCCCTGATCAATTAGCATGAAAAATGACGTGCTACCATAATCAACTTGAAAATCACATGTTACTTCTTATATAATAATTACAAGAGTGCTTTTTGTGTGAAAACAAATAATTGGGCAATCTTCGTAAATGATTTCTATAAAGATTTCTTTGGTGAACTAAAATCCGACGAGGGAACTGTAATATGACACCGTAGGCCAGCCATAGTCAACAGCATATTCTCTGGTTTTCAGACCCATATCGGTGTAAACATAGATTATATCGACGATTTTAAAATGAATACTTTGAAATATACGTGTTTAAACTTATAATATGAATATTTTTGTAATTTCCATATCATACTCAAGCCCCAAAACATGTAAAACATCCAAAGCATATTATTATTACAATTTAAATATATGGGTTTATTTTGATAAACTATCAAATGATGACATCCGGGGGGTACCTATTAATCCAACGTAAAACTGGCTCACCGATCATGAAATCAATCACTCATATTTTTCATTTTACAAGCGAATCCATCATGTAATTTACATAATTCAAAAAGTGTTTGGCATCTTTTATACCCTTCAACATTTTTTATTTTCTTTTATTCCCTGATTCATTCAAATATTTGCAGTTGAGTTAAATTTAGCTTTTAAAAATATAGTGTAATTGCAACCAAGGCTACGTGTCGGCTACTATTCTGCCCAATAGTATCGATATCACGAGATATCTAGCTAGTAAGCTCTTCGTGAAACAGTTTAGGAAGATCATTGATATCTCCATAGTTGGCGGATAAAGTTATGACTGTCTTGTCATTGGTTTTGAGAAACAGGCCCCTGAAGGATAAATAAATAGCCAGGCATAGAAAGGTTTTCAAATATATTATGCTATTATTAAGATATCTATGACTGAATACTCCCATTTACGAAAGCGTATGGCCATACGCTTTAGTCTAACACTGCGTCTATGGGGGAAAATGAGTCTGGCATTTCCGGTCACTTGCATATGTTTACTTTTGTGAAGCACATGATGATTTTGAAGTGCTTTTTTTTTTTCCTGGGCTTCATTTTTACACCATATTACTTACACTGATAGCATGTAAGGCCAGGCAGCTCAGATTTTATCAAGCCTCTACAAAGTTACCAGATCACTTTAAGTATTGGGGTGGGGGGGGGGGGGGGGGGAGGGGGACATTGATTATTGAGATTAGTTGAAAATCCTACTGTTGTAGGATTGGTCTATATTTGATTACAACTTTCTTATATATTTCCTAAAACGCTGGGTGTCTTGTATTCTTCAGCTTTAATTAAAATCAAACTAACTTTTGGGTGAGCTTCCACTGTAATTTATAAATTCGGTGAGAATTTTATGATCAAGTGGAAAATCACCAAAATTAGATAGGGAGAAGTTTGCATTATTTCATCTCTGTGTTTTGTAATTGAAAAAAGAATTAGGGAAAGGATGTCATGATCTTCAATGTATGGATAAAACCACAATGATGATATTCTATTTTATTTACTCTCCCGAAGGTTCGCTACATGAAGAGTGAGAGCAGGCAGGGCAAGACCGCCGTTGTCGTTGGCACCATCACCGACGATGTGCGCATCCACAAGCTGCCCAAGCTGAAGATCTGTGCCCTGAGGGTGACAGCCCGTGCTAGGGCTAGGATCATCAAGGCTGGTGGAGAGATCATCACCTTCGACCAGCTCGCTCTCCAGTCCCCCAAGGGACAGAACACAGTCCTCATGCAAGGTGAGTGAAGACAGGATGATGATCCGACACATGGTCCGGCGACATTTGCTTAAGACATTTGCTCTTGGCCTTATTCCGTCACTGAGTTAGGGTTAGGGTTCCGGATTTCAATTGTCCCTTGAGTATGGGTTATACAATCAGAGGAAATATAGAATCCTATCTGAAGTTCACAGGAAGGCCAGTTTTCAGGTTGTTCAGTTTCCTGCCTGATTTCAGGACATCCGACATCTCTATTTTAGGCCTTTTAAATCTTCATTTTGTTGAGAACCTTTAGAACTCCAGGATTTATTGCCCCCTTTTCAGGCTAAATGAATAAAACCAACTGGTATCCATGAGTTACAACAGTCAAACATCACCTAAAGACTGGGCCCTGCAGATGTAAGATGATTTGCTATGATCTGGATATATATATGCATGTATATATATATATATATATATATATATATATATATACAGTGTATATAGGTCTGGTTTTGCACACACCTAACTTGCTACCACAATCCTGTTGTGATTCAAATCTTTGGAGAATTCTCGCCAGTATATAACTTACATGGCGATAGTACCAAGTATGGGACTTCGGAAAAAGAAGGACGATTTCTTCTGACAAATGTAATGTGGATGAACATATTGATTGACCTGCTGAAACACTGCAGGCCTTTCCACTCAGAATTCGAGGGATTGACAATAGCTGGAAGATAGTCGCCGATGACGGCACTATATTACTTTTGTGACGCCTACTTCCGGTACAGGTGTAAGTTATGAGTTTTGATACTGATTAGCTGATGTGTTTTAGTCACTAATGGGTCTAAAACGCTATTGAAAAGTGACTTAAACATTGATTTAAATCATATACTGTAAATGCAGAAATATTCGCGGAACATTAATTTTCGCGGATTTCGTGCTGTTTTCGGTGGGCGCGAATTCTAGAACACGCGAAAATATTAGCACGATTTCTTATGCTTGTTTTGAATGGACGCTGCATTGTGCGCTTCATCTGATTAATAACGTGTTTGAATCCAATTTATTTTAGAGTGCGTGGTGTGTAGTTGTGTCCGTAGTATGTATTTGAATGGACTGCGTGTGTGTTAAACAATAAATGGAGCTGCATTTTTGGGAGTGAGTAATTGTGCAACACGAATTCAAGAACCCATGAGTATGTTTTGGGGTAGCTCAGCACGAAAATTTAATCACGCGAAAATAACAGCGTTTACAGTAAGTGTTTTTGTGAGTATGGGGTTTCGTTGCAAAGCAACAATGTGTTGGTCGGAGGAAAATAAGAGCAGGACTGTATCGTGTCTTACGTAGCTTTGAAAGAAATGTACTGTAAGCGAAAAGACCGGAAGTAGACAGCACAACCTAAAGCTGCTGCTGGACCCACAGGTCCTGTATTGTGCGTCAACCAATCAAAATCAATATCTGTTGACGCCCTCATCGGCTAAATAGTTTTATTTATTGTCGATCCCTCGAATTGCCTGGGATGATGAGATATGTTCAGCCAGTGTGCCTTAGGTTAGAATTTAAAAAAAGAAATTGGTTATCATGAGAACATTGCTTCTAACCCCCTTTACACTTCAAATATTACATTGAGGAAAATTTCTTGAACTCTAAAACTCTAGTTTATGTAGGAATATTCAGATTTTTTTACTAAGGTTGGGATACATTTATAACACTACTTTTAGGCAAAAGAACATTCTCAATTTGCAACTAAAACTCTTCTTTTCAGGTGTAGTCCAATTGATCACCTTATTGACTTTTGCAATCCATGTGTAAAGACGAAAACAACAAAAGTAGATTTCAAGCAAGTGTAGAAGTTATTGCTCTTATACTTTGTGTGCACGCTAGACTAAGCTTACTAAACTTGTAATTTACTTTTCATTGATAATGATATGGACCAGTATACTATTAATACATGGTTGGGAGTGCGTTAGTGGGATCTGGCAACACAAAGGTTTTTATAGTGGTGTACTAACGCACGAGGCGTAGCCGAGTGTGTTAGACACCACGATAAAAACCTGCGTGTTGCTGGATCGCACTAACGCACAAACTCACAACCATGTATTAATAGTTTTATAAAACGGGTCTACAATCTTAGTGTTTTCTTACAATCTTAGTGTTTGATCCAGATTAGCCGTGCGTTAGTCCCCTCGCCGTGCGTTAGTACTTTTTTCTTGCACGGTCACGTGATGTTATTTGACCAGTCAGGATGGTTACATTCTTGAACCCGTTTTATAATCTTTATTAGTTCATTATACAATCTATCCACTCTCGTTGAGACTGTATGAACCTATTGTAAGAAGCCGTCAAGCTGAGTATGATAGTTTTAAAAAAGCCTCAACTGCAGAGTGGATAGATCATATAATGAGCTCATTCCAATGCTTCATTTGTCTATCATTTCATTTTTATCATTCTAGGATGCCGAACCCACCGCAAGGTGTACAGACATTTCGGAAGGGCCCCAGGAACACCAAGCGCTCACACTGCGTAAGTTGTTGTGTATTTTTCAATATTCATATATTTATATAATTGTTCCCAGCTATCCTGGAAATCGGGGAAAACCCTAGCAAATTATTTCCCCTTTTTTCCAGTTAGGGAAAAGTCAGGGAATTTGAAAGAAAGAAATCATTCAAACCAGGGAAAAACCAGGGAATTTCATTGGCCTCAAAAGAAAGTAGTTGGTCTCTGATGTTTTGTCTCATATCCAAACAGAGAATCCACTGGATGATTGTTTATTGAAGACATTTCAATGTGGAAATAGGTTGAAATAAAGATCCTGGAATTTTGAAACTTCATCAGGGAAAAGTAAGGACAAAAATGGGGAGTGTTGTTTTCATGAAATGGTGAGAACCCTGGATAATGATGCATTGTTGTCTTCACCCAAAATTGCCAAAGAAAGTTATTTACAGCTTTATGCAAATCTCATTCCTTTTTATTTTCTTTTTTTTTTAAATATAGAAATGTAGTTTTTGACAGATTTGTAATATGATCACATAATGCTTGCATAGGTCATTTTACAAGAAATGTCACCGAACAGATGAGTCCTAGGTTGCCTTTCACTTCATAGATCTTTTATATGTTACTCAGCTCAACCTTTTATTTTTTTCTTTAAGAACAAATGCCTGTCCTATTGCTTTGTTTTAGCATTGTATTCATCCTGAAAGGGAAAAAGGATTAATGTAAAATTTGTGGGAAAGCGTGGAAATTACCCAAAACCTTTCTATTTTTCTTTCAGACCATACGTACGCTCCATCGGCCGCAAGTTCGAGACAGCCCGAGGTCGCCGCAACCGATGTGGATACAAGAACTAAAACCAGAATACCCATGGTTGCCTGCAATAACCGCCAGTGTCATCTCCATAAGTCTATATTTCTGTTCATAGCGTGAATAAACAACATCACAGATACTGGACAGAAGGGTACATATGTCGTC
This sequence comes from Heliocidaris tuberculata, assembly GCA_025618425.1. Classification (NCBI taxonomy): domain Eukaryota; kingdom Metazoa; phylum Echinodermata; class Echinoidea; order Camarodonta; family Echinometridae; genus Heliocidaris; species Heliocidaris tuberculata. The sequence continues at coordinate 11,976,269 of CM046836.1, read as the reverse complement.
TCTATGTGTTTGAGTGATTGATTGGAGTGACAGGCAGAAAGAGAGTTGATGGAGAGGGCAAGTGATGGGTTGAGAGAGAGAGGAAGATTATGTAAATAATACAGTGGAACCTCGTTATAACAAACTCCTTGAGACCAAGGAAATGTCCTTGTTATATTGAAACCTTTTTGTATTAGGACAAAAAAACAATGAAATACAAAAGAGTGGGACCAGGAAAATTATCTTGTTATAACAAGGGATTGTTAAAACAGCATTCTTTATAATGAGGTTCCACTGTATACGAAGAGATGGAGTTAAACTGATACTGCATGTAGTAGGTCAAAATAGGGACAGATGAGAGAGTGATTATAGAGAGGGAAAGAGTGGGTGAGAGAGAAAAGAAAAAGAGAGAGAAAAAAAAAAGCAGACAGAAGGTTGGGCACTGATATGGTAATCCAACAATCACTCTGGCTACATTTCCTCTGGGCTTTTTAAAAATTTTGTTGACGAATGTGACCCCGACGCCTCAAAACCTACAATAAGTCGCCAAAATTATTTTTTTGTTGTTTTATACATTTTCTGAAAGTAGAGATTCTCAGCTTTCCAATGGTATATCACTTGCCTAGTTTACTCAATGATAACACCTTTAAATATCACATTCAGAATAAGTGTGTAACCAGCAATCAATAACTCCTATTCAGAGAAAATGGTCATTTAAGTTCGGAACAAAAGAGTGCTAAACCTTCGCTCTGTGTGCGACCAAGTAAAACTGGGTATTCGAATGGCCATAGCAACCGGTATGAAGGGATTATCAGATTAGGCTGAATTTTGGCACGCAGCTTGAGGAGGACCTATTCATTACTCACTCCAAAAAGCAATTTAATACCTTTAGAGGTAAAGTAGTAATTTGGCATTGAATGGAAGTATTTCAAAAGCAAATTTCGGCGATTTCGATTTTTTAGCTCGACAGGTGATAAAAAGGAGTCATTTTAAAATGCCCCAGAAACATATTTCTAAGGCGAATTACGACTCGCAAACTTGAGACATGATAGAATGATAATGAAACTACCCATTTCTATCAAAAACAGAAAATCGACTGATCCAAGCAAATTTACTATTTCGGGCCGTTTGCTACGTTGTGGTCCGTGCGACTTATTGTAGGTTTTGAGGCGGCGGGTCACAAATGTAGGTGTAGAGCTTGATTGCTATTGAGTTTTCGGGTAGGGTTTACAGGTAATGTGTTCTGATCCAGGGGTAGAAGTAAAGGTGGTATCTCACTGAGCGTCGAATGCTTACGAACTTTGCGATTTTTGGATTCGCCAACTTTTCTGACGAATGATGACGAAAATCAGAGTTTGCCTCTGTCATTAGCGACATGGTCACATGGTCACTGTAGCATTGGCGAATCAAAAAGAACTTTAGCGAGTAATAGCGACACGTCTTACAATCGCCGTTTGCAAGGCTTACGACTGCCATGAAAACGCTTGCAACTGATTGTGGAAAAATTAATTTGCAAAGAAATTTTGAACATTTTCAAAATATCTTTGCGACAAGAAAAACTGTTTGCAAAACTTCTCTGCAACCTTTTCCGAACCCTGACGAAACCCCAAATTCGCTTTATTCGCAAACATTCGCCACTCAGTGAGATACCCCCTTAAAGTGATTTGGTAACTTTGTAGAGGCTTGATAAAATCTGAGCTGCCTGGCCTTACATGCTATCAGTGTATGTAATATGGTGTAAAAATGAAGCCCAGGAAAAAAAAAAGAAATTCAAAATCATCATGAGCTTCACAACAGTAAAACATATGCAAGTGACCGGAAATTCCAGACTCATTTTCCCCCCACAGACTCGGTGTTAGACTAAAGCGTATAGCCATACGCTTTCATAAATGGGAGTATTCAGTCATAGATATCTTAATAATAGCATTATATATTTGAAAAACTTTCTATACCTGGCTATTTATAATAAATATTATTCATCCTTCTGAACATCATTATACAAAATTCAACAATTTGTTAAATCAAGCCCCCACAAAGTTACCGAATCCCTTTAAAGGGCCCCTGCCATCAAAATGCAAGTGGATACCTGTTGATGTGCAGTCCTACATACATCTCATATTTTGATATTTAAACTTCTAAATATGTTTCATAGATTTTTAAATACTTCTTGAAATAATTTTCTACAACCTGCTAAGCCCCACCCACTTAAAAAAATCCTCCAGACCATTTGCCTGCTGTGACATCTGTCAATCATCAGTGAGCTAATAGCGATTTTGCAAGTGAAATTGGTATTTAACTTTGTCAAAGCCGACACCTGTTATAATATAATGTACAATAACAACATAGGAGTTGCTATGTCAGACATGCTGTAGCCGCAGCAGGAAAACAAAGGCAATAAGGAGGTATTGTATGAAAGCATGCAATTCTATTATGAGTGTGTGCTGAGCTGGTGGAAGTTACATTCCACTATTCTACAATACAATAGACAGTGATCCCCAAGCTCAGCCCACACTCATAATAGAAGTGCATGCATTCATACAATAGTGTCTCCTCATTGCCTTTGTTTTCCTGCTGATGCTACAGCATGTCTGACACAGCAACTCCTGTTATTGTATGTTGTATTGTAACAGGTGTCAGCTTTGACAAATACCAATTTTTCACTTGCAAAATCGCTATTAGCTCACTAATGATTGACAGATGTCACAGGGGGCAAATAGTCTGGAGGATTTTTTTTAAGTGGGTGGGGCTTAGCAGGTTGTAGAAAATTATTTCAAAAGATATTTTTAAAATCTATGAAACATATTAAGAAGTTTAAATATCAAAATATAAGATGTATGTAGAACTGCACACCAACAGGTATCCACTTGCATTTTGATGGCAGGGGCCCTTTAAGGAATTTGAAAAGATAGAAATGAACCAGAAGCACTAATTAAATTGCACCGGCATGTGCATGTAACACTGATACATACAGAAAGAGGAGAGCATTTTTCGAGTGAAAGTCAAGGGAGAAAAGAAAGGAAAGGGTTAAACTAAAAATAGGAGTGGGATAAAGAAATATTATTTCAGAGACATAGACTTATTTCTCTGAAAGTTGCACTTTCAGAATAAATTTATGTACAAATTACATGTACTGTACATTATCAAAGCTGGAGATACAGTTTCATGATTTTAATGAACATTTGAGGGGAAAAAGAGATAAGAGGGTTAAAGGGAATCTTGAGTTCTGGGAAAGGTGAAAAGTAATTTGAGAGCTTTCTCATTCCTTTTATGTCAGTTTGGAAGAACATTATAGTAGAAACATCCCTGAAAATGATTGGTCTTCAAACGCTCTTATATTCAAAATACAGTTAACTCTGCATAAGTCGACCTTCCATAAGTCGAATAATCGCCTTAGTCGAAGCAATTTTTCAGAACAGAATGAGCAAAACGTGTGTTTTTTACCTCTTCTAAGTCGAATTTCACGTAAGTCGAACAGATTTCTGTGGTCCCAAGAGATTCGACTTAGGCAGAGTTACCTGTATTACTAGAAATGGCTGAAATGTTCAGGCAGAACATTCATGCCACTTTGAGTTATGCAAGGTTAACTGTATTTATATTTGATGAAAGGGGACATTAAAAAAAAAAAAAAATTAATAAGGGGGTTGACCCCTTCTGTTATCTTTTTCAAATGGCACCTTCCATCAAATTCATAAATTTTGTGGCTAGCTTTTGTTTCTAGAGACAAAACTTGCAAGAAATTATTTCTTGGCTCTTTAACCTCTTAACTTTGTAACTTCTCTCTGTCATGACTTAAAAGTGACAAAAATGAAATGAAAATTAAAAATGGAGCATAACCACCTGACCGTCTGCAGTGCTGTTCCTCTCTCTCTCTCTCTCTCATGCACACACTCTCGCATTCTTCCTCACCTCATGTCTCATTTCTTCTCTCTTCTTTTCCCATTCTCATTCACCCTCTTTTCTTCCAATTTTCTCATGTCTTATTCTCTGTCCCCTCCTTCCTCTCTGTCTCTGGAGTGTCCCCCAATCCCGAATAGGGCCTCTCACTGCCTCCCCCCCAACATGTGTGAAGATGTCACACGTCGCATGTACATGTATTTTGAAAATTCTCAAATACATGTACATGTATCTTCATTAGTAGAAAAAATCTGAAATTCTGAAATCCTTTAAAGAGCATTTCCTATTACATTACAATATTGAAATAATGATTTTATCAAACAAAAAACCACTATCACCATTTACATGAAAAAAAGTTTGCCTTTGCTTCTAAAAATACATAAATACGTCATGATGATCATACTGAATTTAATTTTTACCACTGAAAATTATGTTAAGCTGTGAGCCTGTGACACACAAAATATTGCCAAAATATTTTAATTGATAATATAATTTGTTAAGCCATTCATTTTCATAGTTCATTATTACATGTATTGCAAGTTTAGTAGTCATTTTCTTGATGATGGGGCTCTTCTAAAATATCATTTTGTTCCTAACATCACAAATATTCGATAAATAATTGTTAACTATTCAAAATGGGAAGTATTCTTGCTCTGTTGCCATGCTTCCTCACATACTAGTACAATGTACTTCAAATTTACAATGTTGCAGATCTCTAAATCGAAGCTATCATTTTAAGGCAGAGATTCCTGCCTAATGTAAACTCCCTGTAGTACAGTGGAAATTCAGTATAACGAGGTCCTTGGGACCATTAAAATTACCTTGTTATAGCGGGAATCTCATTATATCAGGTTCAAAAATTGCTCGGACCAGGAATATTACCTTGTTATATCAGGAATATTGTATCAGACCTCTTTATACTGAGTTTCCACTGTACCTATTGCAGGGTCAGCAATTCGTGGGGGACGGGGGATGCCTCTCTCTGGAATTATTTGAGGGGTTTGTCCCCCCCCCCCCCCCACCCCTTGGAAATAACTGATTTTTTGTTGTTGTTTAATTGGTGATTTAACACTTGGATTTGCCTGTGTGCTGCAAAATAATAATCATTACAAAATAATTTACTAAGAAATCTGCTAATATACAAAATTGTTATAAAGCAATGTGCAAAATCATCTTTTGGGGGGGAGGGGGTGGGAATGAACTGTCACAGACCCCCCCCCCCCCCTCCCCCACCATGCATGACAAGAAATCACCGTCCCTGACTGAAATAGTCAAGAACGTCTATTTCTCTCTCATTTCAGCTGACATTTTCATTTATCCTTCGAAAAGTGGCCCTCCAAGTCCATAACTCTAAAATATTTGATAATACTAGCCTTAGGAGTAAATATCAAGATAATTTGCAGAAAATAACTGTTTTCTTCCCACTATTTAAACTTCTTTACAAAGTAGAGAATACATATCTGTATGCAGGGTTGATTTAAAAAAAAAAAGAGTTCACAACTTCGAAGACTTGTTTCAAAAATGATATTCCTCTTTGATCCGCAAGAGTTGTGCCTTCTGCAGTGCCTGTCCAAGTTTTGTCCGCTGTTCAGGTGGCGGAATTTTTTCCCTCCAGTCAAAAAGCATCTGAATTGTTCCATCGGCCGTCACATCTCCCGTCCTGTAATTAGTAGCTTTATACCGTTTGAGATCCGCATATTTCACACCCAGAGCGCTCGCAAGTTCGTCCACACCAGTGAAGAGACGCTTACCAAGTTTTCTCAGGGTTTCATCGTCGATGCTTCCGTCGTTGCCGGCTTGGGCTGGCTGAGTTGACTGAAGTGGCTGGGGTTGGGATGGTAGGCTTGGCTGATCTCTGGAAAATAAAACCCCTAGGTAAACTAATCAATTAGCACACTAATGTGACATTTAATTGGAAAACATGTATCACAAATCAAGCCAAGAAACTGAGTGAGACAAGTTCATAATCTCAGCAGCTTGTTTCTAAAAAGAGTTCACAAATATTTTTTTAAATACAGTAAACTTTGCCTAAGTCGCATCTGTTGGGACCACAAAAAATAGTTCGACTTATGAAAAATTCGACTTAGGAAATGTAAATAACACATGTTTTGCCTAGTTTGGTAAAAAAACTGATTTGACTTAGGGAAAGTTTGACTTATGCAACTTCGAGTTATGCAAGGTTAACTGTATATTGTTTTTCCATTTATCATATATTTGGAAATATTGGGCAGTTCAAAATTCCTATGTATACATCACTGCAGAGATGCCAAGGTCAAAGACCAGCATTGCGTGAGATTTTCCGCACATCAGCACCAGGTAGGGGAGGAATCATGCACTCGCCGCGCAGTATGTATGAAGATAGGCTGTGAGGCAAGGCGTGAGAAAGATTTTGGGCGCAAGTAAGAACCCTAATGCTTGAGACTTGGTAGGTCTGATCACTGCAGAAAATGGTTTGCACCTTACCCCATTATACATTACCAGGTATGTATCCATACTGTGGTGATGGCAAAAGAGAGCAACAACAGCAACAACAAAAAAAAAGAGAGAGAGAGAGAGAGAGATCGTCTTCTCAGAAATTTATTGGCTAACACTGCCAATGACCCAAGCATGATAATAGACCATTTTGAATTGGGGAGTGGTTCACGAAGTTGGGCAAAATTTCCCATTGTGATATTGTCCTTGTTTGGATAAAGGTCGTACGTTGTTCCACTGATAAGACATCAAATCTGAAGTTGGTTTTTTTTTTTTCCATCGCCAAAGACGCCACCCCCTCCCTGAAATGTGACTTTTATCAGTGAGCTGGATAGATTATTTGGAGCATGCTGAATCATTACAAACTCACCGTTGTGTATTAGAAGCCCCGCTCGGTCCTTGGCTTTGAGTGTTGTCATCCAGTTTACCTTATCAAGAGAATGAAAAGTATAACACGAAAAGGACATTATAAGATACTGAGCGACTTTATTTCGGTCACATCCTACTGCCACAATATTACGCAGAGCTACATGTAGTATGGGTACTGTCCAATCAAATAAATGACCATGATTGCTCATCAAATCTCAGTCTACTTATACATGTAATTATAGATCAACAAATGTATATAGAACCATGACGGTACAAACAAAGTAGCTATACGAGCTCTGTGGCTTATCAATCTGGTACTGGCCACAGAGCCAGTTATCTTACGATAACCTTGTATATGTATGAGTGCCACAGAGCTATACACTCCATGCCTATACTGTGTGTGGAGGGGATATCAACCAAAAAAATCTAGATCTAAATATCACCATTTCCCACATACTGTGAGCCATGGCCATGCAAACCACCCTCGGAGTTTGCTAAAGGGGTTACCTTCCAGGATCAACTAAGATTGTAAAAATTGAATGAATAAAAAAGAAAAAAACCCACAATAATCGGCAGGTGTGATCAGGTTTTTTTACCTTGCACTTGTAACTTGTATATGGGACTGCACATGCAAGGTAAGATTGGTGTAGTCCCATATATACAAGCTACACATGAAAGGTAACAAAAAACCTGATCACACCTGCCGATTTTGTGGGGTATTTTTCTTTTTTATTCATTCAATTTTTACAATCTTAGTTGATCCTGGAAGGTAACCCCTTTAGCAAACTCCGAGGGTGGTTTGCATGGCTCACAGTATGTGGGAAATGGTGATATTTAGATCTAGATTTTTTTGGTTGATATCCACAATGATATCCCCTCCACACACAGTATAGGCAAGGAGTGTATAGCTCTGTGGCCAGTACCAGATTGATAAGCCACAGAGCTCGTATAGCTACAAACAAAGTATGTGTGAGAGGCGTATAAGCAGGAAATTCTGGAAAATTTACATCAGATTATGAGCAATATTTTTCCACAAGTACCGCATTCTCACATTTTTACCCTTCCTCATCTACACCGTCACACACCCACACAACAATCATGCCCAACTGACTGCCTACTCGAAGAATTCAAACCATCTTACCTTTTTGTGCTAGGATTTCATTAGCCAGATTCCCCATGTCTGACACTCTCAGCGCTTCTAAAAACTTCTCAAACGACCCATCTCTTTCAGACCATGATTTCAACATTTGGAAGGTTCCCTCCATGACCATGCTTGGAATATCCTTCTGCTTCTCATTTTCCTTCTGAAAGGCTTCCACTTCTTCGTATTTGAAATCCAGATTTAATCCCAGTTCGTAAATATCGCCTTTATCGGGGATCGAGTTGGAAATGTAGATCAGATCGTTTGTTGATAAATTCGTCATTTAGATTATTATCCCTTCAAAATTGCTAGAGAAGTACCGGTAGCGTAGTTCCGTCCAGCCGCAATAATTGTTAGCATTGTGAATTGACGCAGGGATTTCATGCATGCGCTATGCAATATGTAGCTCTACACGGAATTCCGGAACATCATACTATGCGCACCATACACAACAACCAGTGCATGACGCGGGGCGCGGAGCGCTGCTTCGCCGGCCGTGACGCCATTGCTCGTTCTCGGCGCGGCCAGGGAGATCGACGGGCGCGGCCGGGGAATTCCCTTTTTGATTGTCATCGATCGTAACTGGGCGTTGTGGCGTGCGCCTGTAATCCAGCTAACAATGGAAGCTATAAACTATGGCAAGCCATCGGGGTCTACCTACGTCTACTAGTACGCGTACCCAGTAGACGTCACGTAAAACCAAACGGTACGTCACGTCTACTCGTTACGTGACGTGTACCCAATTTCGTGTACTCTGTCGTGACCTTACGTCACGTCACGTCTGTTCAATTACGTGTGCTTTATTCAATACGTCACGTCTTCTTTTAAATGGTCTAATTCCAGGCGTTTTTTTTTTTTTTTTTTTTTTTTTTTTTTTTTTTTTTTAATGAGACCGCTTCTATTCTCTACATAGGGGATATGGGATATGACTATGAGAGTTTGGGAAATCAAATCCCGATTATCAGGATTCCCCTCTTTGTTATGAAAATGGATGGCTCTATCATGATCAAGTTCAGGGGTCGCTGAACGGGGGGGGGGGGGGAGGGGGTGATCTGGCTAGGGAGTGCAGGCTTCCCCTCCACACACATACACGCACACACACACACTTATATTAATAATAACATATTATGCTCTTACTCATGCTCAACCTCCTGCCCCCACTTTTTAAACGCTCTGTGGCCCGTGAACTAATAATTGTTATGTCTTTCCACGTATATCAACATCGTTTTCAGGCCTAGCCAACTTGATATTAGGGGTGCCCTATTTCATTTCAAGCCTTTTTTTCAAGACATGTATAGTGCGGTTTGTGGTCTATTATCTTCACTTTTGCATAAACTGAAAATGAGGGAAAGGTAACCGTTTCCTTTGTTTTCATAATAGAAGTTCGGAAAGGCAATCACTAAAAAAGAAGAAAATGAGGCAAAGAAAATTACATTTTGTACTTGCATGATAGCCCTCATGCCCTCGAGTTTGGGGGTAAAAAAACTCTCAAGAAAAACAGAAAAGGAAGATTACATGTAATAATAATTTTCCATTACAACGATGTATAGGCTTAATAAGCTTATTAGTGCTCTAAAATGCAAACTTTCATCATTTAAAACCAAAATTTTCTCACACGGTCACCATCCTCCCTCGTGTATTGCCTGTATTAGTATTAGCTGTATTAGCAAGAGCAGTAATAAATTTATATCAAGAAAAGCCTTGATCAGGGGCGGCGCGCCCGTGGGGGGGGGGGGGCAGGGGACACAGTGCCCCCAGTTTTTCAAGTACCCCAAAAGTGCCCTTTTTATTTCTGAAAAATGCCCCCTTTCCCTCCGATAAGTGCCCCTTTTTACTACTAGATGTGCCCCTTTTCCTTTCTAATAAGTGCCTTTCCCCTTCTGATAAGCACCCCTTTTTCGCCTTCTGAAAAGTGCCCCTTTTCAAATCTGATAACTGCCACCTTATCTCTCTGATAACTATCCTTTTCTCCTTCTGATAAGTGCCCCTTTTCGAATCTAAATATTGCCCCGTATTCTCTCTAATATATGCCCTTTTCTCCTTGGATAAGTGCATGTTTACTTCTGATAGCTGCCCCTTTTACCTTCTAATATGTGCCCTTTTCCTCTTCTCATAAGCGCCCCTTTTCACCTATTATAAGTGCTCCTTTCCATCTCTGATAAGAGCCCTTTCCTTTTCTTATAAGTGCCCCCTTTTACCTATATTTCCAACTCTTTTTTTTTTTTTTTTTTTGGACAAAAAGAGCGATATCTAGCTACAAAGAATCGGTTCGGCTTTACAGGTACCCATATTACTATATACAACTACAATGCAAGGCAGCGGAGCTGGAGGCAAAAGGGGCACAATTCTCCCCCCCCCCCCCCCCCCCCCCCAGCAAATGATTTCTCATTCCGCTCGCTCGAATGTGCCAATAATTTACACCAAGTAAGTGCAGTATTTTCTGAAAATGTCCCCATAACTCGCTCGCTACGCTCGCTAGCTCTTACAGTATATAATGAAATCAAGCAGATCGCATAAAGTATGTATCGGTGTAATCCTAAAGAAAACGACAGAGTTAATGTACAAATTAAAAGATCATTCGACATTCCCCCAATTAGATTTGCTGCTGTCATTTTTATTGTACATGTATATCGCTGTAAATAATGTATAACTCAAGGACTCCAGCAATAGAAAAAAGTCAAAAAAATTTTGCTCGCTCGCTTCGCTTTCTCGCACATGAATCGTTAGACCATTACACACAACTGCGTATCAGGAAAGCTGAAGTAGTGACCCACAATAAAAAGGAAGAAGGTGATGCTTGATAATAACTATACTAATTAGATTGTAGGGTTATACCAGTGTCACAAAATGGTCCATTTTTCGCTTTATGTTCACCCCTTGTAGGTGCCTCCTTTCCCCAAATAAGTGCCCTTTTTTGCTGCCCCCCCCCCCACCCCCACTTTGAAAGACGCTCAGCCGCCCCTGGCCTTGATACTATGACCCCACATATCAAAAAGAGCCACTGGCTGGCATCAAGTCTTGGGTTGTGCCCTACGAGTCGCCCCCGTGCTCCATCCTACCCCGCCCACCTCCGAGTGAGCTGAACCGGTGAATTCAGTTGATAGATACATATACTCAGCAAGACATTTCAAGTCGTAGGTGGAAAGAAAATGACGGAGTGAGACCAAGTTACGGGGAAATGTCTGCCCAACGCCCATGAATATGAATTGCACAAAAAAGTAGCTAGATTAACCAGAAACGTAATAGTGGAGCAGCATATCGGAATAGTCCGAAAATGGGGGGGGGGGGGGGGGGGGGAGAGGGGCCTTTCGCTCGCGCAGCACACTCCATATAGGCATCCAGTAAACATTCATTATACACGGATTCTAGCATTACCGGTATGTACAACCTGACTTCCTCTAAACTGCACTTTTCTTACTGATCCAGTCAATTCCCCCGTCCTATTTTTATTATTATTTTTTTTTGGGGGGGGGGGGGGCGGTGGGGGTGGGCATTCTATGGCGTTTGATAGGCACTTAACTTGTGGTATAGGAATGTCATAAACAGTGCTTATCTAGGGAATTATGGTGCCCGGGACAAACTATAAAACTGCCCCCGCCCCTTCCTGATTAAAAAACAAAACAAAACTGATATTAACCTCACACACTATGTGGAAATGAATTTGAGGCACTTTACCTTGGATAGTTACAGGAAGTTTTTAAAAACTTTCAAGATCATAACGAAACCTTTTTCTTCGAGTGAGCAAAGGGACCAAGCCAAACTTGAATCTTTATTCATAATAAAAATTTAATTTTGTCATGAAAATATACTAAACATGGAATAAAATTAACAGTCTACCTCGCTGCTGGAATAGGAGGTGAAAATCGCCCCAAAATTGGTCTTTCCTAGTTTTTTCCCTTTTCCTCCCCCTTTTCTCTTTTTTCTTAAATAGAGTGGAACGGCGGGGGGGGGGGGGGGACATCAATGTGCTCGGCCATTTGCGATGCTTCAAATTCAAGTCAGTGGCAACTCACTCGTGGTAATGAATGTGCCTGATAAGGTCGCTCCCATGTCCTTTACAACATGAACATGCCGGGGGGGGGGGGGGGGCGGCATAACCTTTACCAGAAGACACGGGAGCCCGTCCGAAGGTACTTGTTTTTGATGCCGTTATGGGATAGAGGGGTCTGGCTACATGCACAGAGGAACGTTAATTCTTGACCAAACCTGCGCACTCTTTGTCAGAAAATCATGGATGAAAGGGCCACTATGAAATGTCGAAAGGAGTTTTTCTCACCAACCAGCCTAATTTGAAATATATAAAATAAATTACGAAGGGCGCAGGAGCGTCACCAGAGCGGGCAGTGACTTCTCATTTTCCTTAAATCTCTCTTTGCAAATTTAGAAGATTGAAAATAATTCAATTCAATTCAACTTTATTCAATTCCATGTATAAAAACATTAATATCAACATGCAAGAAATATGTTACATAATAATTGAATACTAAGACATAATTATTACATTTTGCATGCAATTATTAAAATATTAAAAGATTGACAGTAAAAATAGGAATTTGGTTGCTGTATAAAAACCCTAGTGGGTTTGTCTTGACAGCCACCATGACAGTAAAGAAATTCATATAAACAGTAAAAATACTAATGGAATCATACAAAATGATTTATGATGAAACAATAAAAACAAAACATAATAAAACACAATGACAAAAACGTAACCGCACAACCCTAAACAAAACTGCATTGTGGAATGGTATTAATTTTGTTTACATCGCGAGATCATTGGAAATAAGATATAATTTAAGCTTTCTTTTAAATAAATTCAAACTTTTAACAGAAGTTATGTCTGATGGAAGAGAATTCAATACAAAAGCTCCCTACAGTGCGAAGGGACTTCGATATCTTATTTTAAGGGGCAAAGGGGAGGGGCAAGTTGCCCCCTTGAAAATTCTAGAAATAATAAGAACTTTCAGTAAAGTGAGGAAATTATATCGTTATAGTGAATAATCATCCAGTTAGTCTTTTAAAAGTTTGAATAAGCTATAGTTATGCAGGGGCCGCGAAGCATTTTTGAAAGTGGGGGGGGGGGGCTGATTTGATTTCACTTGAATAATGACAATCTCGCACCTTTTTTCGGGGAATTTATGAAACGTGTCTACTCAAACAACTGTGGGGGGCTGCAGGCCCCAGCCTCCCCCCCCCCCCCGGTTCCGCGGGCCATGTTATGGAATACACTCCTCCAACACAACTCGCCACTCCTGTGCTCCACTTCATTGCAACGGAAGCCCCCAAGGGCCGCCTCCGGGTTCCCCCCCCCCCCCCCGCTCTACACCGTTCTATAACCCCTTCCTCCCACATCCATTCCGGATGTATATTGCATTGTCTTATCCTCTGATTTTCTTTTTAAAGACCCTCTCGTATGATGACACACATCAGGGATTTCAAAACTATAATTTTTCAGGGTTGGAGGAGAACCCCCTTCCACATCCACACCTAGGTGTATATGCAGTTTCCTACTATCAGTTTTCTTTCCAAACTAGTAAAATTCGTGCATCGTTTACCTCTCTTGGGTAATAATAATAAATGACATTGTAAAGTGCAATGAAGTATTCACGGAATACGCTATATAATTGTAACATAATTTTATTATTATTGTTATTATTATTATTTTATTATTATTATTATTATTATTATTATTATTATTATTATTATTTGTATTATTATTTGTATTATTATTGTTATTATTATTATTATTATTATTATTATTATTATTATTATTATTATTATTATTATTATTATTATTATTATTATCATTATTATTTCTAATCTCAAAAATTTCGTGGGAGGTGAGAGATAAATCTAAGACAAGGACAACTACCCCCGCCGGAAAGTTACCCCCTAGCACAATTAGCCCTCGGTATCACAACGACAGCCTCCCTCCTCTCCACCCCCCCCCCCTCCCAAGGGGGCTGGGGGCACAATACCCCCACATTTTCAAGTAGATTCAGCCTATTTTTGTCTGATAAGTGACGGTTTTGTTCATAAGTACCCTCCCCCTTTCCCCCTAAATGCCCCTTATCACTTCCAGTGAGCTGTGCCCACTTCCTCTTTTAATAATGCCCCATCCTGCCTCTGTGCAATTTTAAAATCCCAGTGCCGTCACTGAACACTGAATTTCAAACTGAAAAGTGAAAATTCAGATACATTTATACAGTTTTCTTTCTTATATTGTTTTAAAAATGTTAAAGGAATGGGGAAAATTGAAATAACAGACCAATAAAAGTTTGAGTAAAATCTGATAAGAAATGAGAATGTTATTAATTTTTTAAAGTTGTAATCAATCAAACACAACTTGGCAACCGACTCCGTGACGTATCTTGTAAGGGCCCATCCCATTTGCCCTGCAGTACTAAAAAAATATATTTTCTGCTTTTATTTAAATCAGCTAAATACCAAGGTGAAATTCCCCTTTCATGTAACTATTTGCGAGCGACTAAAAAAAATTTGGCCTCTATGTTTGATTGAAAGTTGTTTTTTTGTTGAAGATCTACATGACTGTTCTTTACAATAATGCAAAAGCTATTGATTTGTTTGTTTTAAGTTAATACATTGTATCATAGTTTATCTCAGTGAATAATATACAAGGACTTTCAAATTAGCTCTCAGACTGGTGGGCTCGACGCGTGCCAGGGCCTGTCATAGAAGCCGAGGAAAGGGGGGGGGGGCAGAGAATGGGAATTTATAGTTCCTTGGCTTCGCTCCCTTGCAGATTAATATAGATGCAGTGTTTTTCTACTTATGACTTTTGACAAACATGGCGCGGTACAAATGGTCACAATTATTATTATTTACAAATCCCGTCTACTACAAGGCCCACAAATAGAATGGGTAACACCGTCTTTCCATCCACTCGCAAGGAAAAATAATATGACATAAATCATTTTACAGTAAAACAATGAAAAATATTTACATTTTCTAGTGCTCTAATTTTATCGTTTCTTACTCGGTCTCTTCACCATTTCCTTGCATATTAATGAGGTAGTGTTTCTAAAGACTGTTCTGTAGAAACACGGTTCAAGTCAAGGCCTCGGAAGTAAGGGGCAGGGGCTATACTCAATTTTCCCCCGCCCTTAGCGAAACATGAACCTATATTGCACTTAATAATTCGCAGTAAACAATGAATAAGCTTTCCATAGTGGTAAAAAGTACAAAGTTTTATGGAGTTCAACAACCCAAAATATCAATAATCTTACTAGGTAGCTATAAGCTCCCTCTTATTTTCCTGTATGTCTCCGGGCGGCCGCGTGGGGCTGGGGGGGGGGGCACTTTCCTCTTTTATTGGTCCCCCCCCCCCCCATGACAATAAATTTTTCTGTATCGCGATAAAAAAAAATTTAGTGCTCTAAAATAAAGAGGCAAAATTTCACCATACCAAAACCAAAATTTTCTCACAAGTCATGGTTCCCACGCTCCGTTACATAAAACACTGGTAATGAAACAGCACTGGAAACAGTGCCTTTTTTGATAGAAACCCGGTGGCGTAAAAGGGAGGGGGCAGAAGTTTTAGTGGGCTACAAAATAGTTTTGCCCCCTCCAAAACACACACAAGACCATAATTTTGCAGTATGGCAACATTGAAAAAAAATTAAATGTTTTCAATAGATGAAGTACTTATCATTGCGTACTATAGAAACTCAGTCTACATGCCATGACATGCGAGGCCACGATTTTGTGGGACAGAGGCTTGATCTCTTCTATATAGGGGAGAAGGAGAATCGATGCTGATGATAATTTAAACATCAACTGATTGAACATAATATGTACATTACCATGGCGGCGGAGCCGGGGTTCGGCAAGGGGCTCGATGGGCCCTGTGCCGAGTTCCGAAATCAAGAAAAGTGTCCTTGCTGTGACAAAAGAAAATTTTCTGAGGAACAAATGCCCCTCCTGTCAATTGCCAATCCTGTGATAAAATTGTCCTTTAATTTATCTGATTTAGACTGCTTCATGGACAAAATGATCTCTCTTTATTTATAATAGGCATACAATTGTTTGCGTGTGTTCTTGTTCCAACAGTCACACCCCCCCGCCCCCTCCCTGTATAACGTACGAACATTCAGTCTTTAAAAAAAATAATAGTTTTAATGAATACATTGAATTTATCAACAGTCTTTTCACTAACGCCTTTGCGACTAGAATATGTAACATTGACAGCCGATACATTCCCCCCCCCGGCCTTAGTATAGGCCCTATGACGAAATTTAGTGGAATCTAGCTCTGCCTCCACATGGATTACAAATCTTCTATGATTTTTCAAAGTTCAAGTATATAATGCCAAGGAGTGTAACAACCGATGAAGAAGATTTTTTTTTCTTTAATTATTAAGAAAACAAACCGTTTGTTTTATCATTTACTCATCATTATTTTACACTACTTTTTCTTCTTCTTCTTCTTCTTCTTCTTTTTTTTTTGGGGGGGGGGGGAGGGGGTTCACATTTTTTTCGCCGGGGAGGGGGGAGGAGGACGAGGATGTCTCGTTTCAATTATTATAGCAGATAACTCCTTGGTTATAGCATGGGAATGTATTAATGTAACTAGGATTCCCTGGTTATAGCAAGGATATAGGCAAGCCATCTCCCCATTTATGTATCAGTATCCCTTATGCACTGGATATCAGCTGGTTAATCCTTGGGTTAACAGGCGGCCTTCCAGTGGTCATGTAGTAGAAGTTTGTATACTTTGAATGCACTGTATAGCTTTGACTATATATAGTAAACATGAGCTGTACATGTGGGGAGTTCTCCTAATCTAAATCATCAACTTGTTTCTCTTTCCTCCGCTCATTACATGGTATTTATGAATAAACTTTATACATTAATTTCATTACGACAAATTTTTATGACGATAATAAAAACAATATTAATAATAATGATAATAATAATAGTAATAATAATAATAATAATAATAATGATAATAATGATAATGATGATGATAATTATGATAGTAGCAATCATAATAATGAAATAAAAATGAGTAGTAGTAGTAGTAGTAATGACAATAATAAACCAACTCCGCACGGTTTATACTTTACTTTGATTTTTGTTAGTTTGCTAAAAAGAGTCTAGGCCTACTACTACTACTCTAAAAATTTATAGGACGACTTAATAATCAGTCACCAACAGAAATATATTAAACACCCTGAGCCCTTGCCAAGCCCTATACTTCCCTTATTAATCAATATTATTAACGCACATGGGTTGCTTTCCTTAAAAAAAAAAAAAAAAAAAAAAAAAAAAAAAAAAAAAAAAAAAAAATCCTGGAAATAGACTAACTTTTAGCTGACGTCACGTAACGACCAGAGCACACGTAATTGTATAGACGTCACGTAATGACTAGTCAAGGTACACGTTACCTAAATGACAAAGCACACGTTACAGTAGCTGACGCTTCTGAACCCTTTGGCCACCTATGGCCGGAGGGGTCAGGAACGTCTGTAAAAGTAAAGTACACGTACCCTTAAACACACGTGACGTGATGACCAAAAACAGTACGCGTACTGAATACTGGCTTCTGATTGGTCAATATAGGTACGTGTATCGAAAATCAAGTACGCGTGGTGAGTAGACGTAAGTAGACCCCGATGGCTTGCCATAATAAACTGATTCAGCGGACCCAGGTTCGAAACTGAGTCACGTCTTTCGGATGGTGACGTTAAAGGTCGGTCCCCAGACGTAAATAATCATATCTGATTGATACACGTCTGTAAAAACCCAATTACAAACACACACACACACACGCACACACACACGCACACACACATGATACGTACCAGGCGTTGTGGCGTGCGCCTGTACTCCAGCTAAAAGTCGAAGTTATAAACTGATTCAACGGACCCAGGTTCGAGACCCGGGTTCGAGACTGAGTCACGTCTTTCGGAAGGTGACGTTAAAGGTCGGTCCCCAGACGTAAATAATCATATCTGATTGATAACGTCTGTAAAAACCCCAATACACACACACACACGTCCAAGGAAAATGTACTGTATCTGTGCTGTAACCAGGGGCGTCGATCCGTGTTCATGGATTGGGGAGGGGGGGGGGGGGGGGAGATGACCGGCGAGGGAGCGAAGCGACTGAGCGGGAGAGGGTGTAGGAGGGGGGTAGCCACCCTCCCACACCAGGGACTTTCTAAAAAATCTGTCTATAAAACTTGCATTTTAGAGCATCCCAAAATGGTTTTTAATGAAAAGAAGGATTGCACGGATCTACGCCAATGGACGGAATGCGAGCGAACAAATCTTCGGAATTTTCTTCGATATTTTCACATTGAAATTATGGCATTTCTTATTTCCTTACTTCTAATCAGTAAAGAATGTGATGGTATTTCAAGATCAAACATAATGAGTTTGGATAATTATTAGTTTTAAGTTAATGTATCATAATTGTTATTTATTTCAATTTTTTATCAAAAAATATTGGGGGGATGATAATACAGGCCATCCCCCCACCTCAAAATTTTGGGGGGATATATATATACCCCCCCCCCCCCCCATCCTCCCGGGATCGACACCCATGGCTGTAACTCCGTCCATGCAAGGAGTAATATGGTAGTGGATCCTATTTCCGAACACTTTTCAGAAAATCAACGATAGCAAATAAAATATCAAACGAATATCTGTCAAACTTACAAAATGAATGCGTAAAGTCCTACAGATTTTTTTGTGTTTTTTTGTTGGTAATAAAGTTCTTTCATTCATTCGTTCATTCAATAATAATGAAAGCGCACTTTCTGATGCAAATGTCACTCAAGGCTACAATATACATGTAGATTTTAAAAAAAATATGATTAAATAGCTAGGCTACATGAACAGTCTAAGCTTAAAAGTAATAGAAAAATAATTAAATACAAAAAGAACAATTCATAACTTTGTGTGAACAGAAACTGTTTAAGTTTGATTTGCAAAGTTTCTAGACTATGAATGCTTCTAATGCTGTATCAAATAGCTTGTTCCATGGCTATGGGGAAATTTGAAATTTCATGAGCAAAGGCAAAGACATGGGATTTTCCAGTTACTGCTCGGTAATTAACTATTTCGTAATATTTACCCAAATATTCCTAAATTTCCCCCTCATACTTCAGTAATTCTCAGTCTACACTCTTAAAATGTTGGGTAAATTTAGTTGGGTAACTGCTGGTTGGTTAAAAATATTCCCAATTCTGGGCTATTATTAACCAACTGGACACTCGAGTGGTGTAACCAATATTGGTCAATACTTTTTACCTAAATATTGGGCATATATTTACCAACAGTATTTGGTAATTATGGGTTGGGTACTTGTTGCCCTGTAGTTGTGTAATTTTGTCACATTTCCTTTGCCAGTTGGGTAAATTTTGTTGGGTAACTGATGGTTGGTTAGAAATTCGCTTTTGCCCAACTTGTGGTAAATATTTTTACCCAATATTGGGGAAAACACTTATATGAATATTCATGAATTTTTAGTAGCGTATGGTTTGGGGTGGCCCGATTTACTAACTATCACCGAATGCATAAAAAAATATAAGGGGTATATAAGAGCTTGCACTAGTTTGCACTAGTGGGCGTTGTGGCGTGCGCCTGTAATCCAGCTAACAGTGGAAGTTATAAACTGATTCGGCGGACCCAGGTTCGAAACTGAGTCACGTCTTTCGGATGGTGACGTTACGTCGTCCCCAGACGTAAATGATCATATCTGATTGATACACGTCTGTAAAAACCCAATTACACATACACACACACACACTAACTGGATAGGATAGGACTAGGATAGGATAGGTTAAGATATAGGATAGGATAGCTTAAAATAGGATAGGTTAGGATTGATTAGGTTAAGACCCAGAAGGACGTAACAAGCAGATTTCATTTTTTTTTTACCTAGGTTGGAGGAAAAAGGAAACAATAAATTGGGCAGCTGAATTTGCCCAACCACATGATATTTGTTACCAAACAGCTGAACAAATAGAGGGTTGGGCAATCCTATTGGGTAAGATGGGTTGGGCAATAATTACCCAACTGAGAATATAACCAACAGTTGGGCAATTGTAGAGTTGGGTAAAATCTAATGGGTCACCAACTGATGGGCAATTTAATTTGCCCAACAACATAGTAAATGGATTGCCCAACATCAGTTGGGCAAATTTTAACCAAAAGTTGTGTGGACAGTATGTTGCCCAGTGTTGGTTAAAAATTGGGCATTTTTTTGCCCAACTTTTTTAAGAGTGTACTGGTACTACTTCGCACCCTTGCAAACATAAGTTACGCGTAATGTCTCCGACATCAGGAAATATTATGTACATAATTATAATACTCGGGTCAATTTGGACATACTTCTCTAAAGTCTGTAAGCGGTGTCTCCAAAAAAGCGGAACGGCGGATTTTCAGTACTTTGCCTTCGAAAAGTACATATATTTTTTAAACACGATAAAAACTATTTTCGAAAAATAAACTCAAGGGCAATTTCAAAGGCCTATTGTACTGCCCATAGAAATCAGGTTCGGATTACGTAATAATTGAAATTGCCTTGAGTTGATTTTTCGAAAATAGTTTTTATCGTGTTTTTACATCATTGTGGAAAGCATCTTCTACCGAAGAGAATGACATCAAGATCATTGAATTTGGTAAAGTAATTTTGATTCTGTGCCCGTTTCTTAAAATACAGTCATTTTCAAATTTCGCATGTTTTTTTGCGACCGATGAGAGTAGAAATGTGTCGGGAATGGCTTTTCATATGGCATGTACAGTAATTAGCGTCATTTCCACTTTTCCCGAGCTACAGCTCACTAAAACCCATTCCCGATACGAGTTACACTCATCGGTCGCAAAAATCAAGCGAAATTTGAAAATTACTGTTTTAAGAAACGGGTATAGAATCAACATTAATAACCAAATTCAATGATCTTGGTATCATTCTCTTCGGTATAGAATATGCTTTCCCCATGATGTAAAGGCAAAGTACTGAAGTACTGAAAATCCGCCGTTCCGCTTTTATTGGGACACCATGCAGGTATATTATTTAAATAGTCGAGGGGTGTCAAAGCCACGTTTCTGAAAAGAAGGGATATTAGTAAATAAGTTAGGATTTTTTTCATGGGTTATATTGGTTGCAGTTTATTCTGTATTTATTGGCCAAACTTTGATCGGTTTTCGTCCATAATATATAGAATGTGAGCAACCAGGTGCCATAGCTCGGAGAGCCAAAGATAAATTCCGAAAGGCTGAAAGGCTGTCTCTTTCTTTCTCTCCCTCTCTCATCTCCGTAACTTGCTCCTTATTCTTTTGGCAACCGATTCCGATTCAAACAACGGAGTCTAATAACAGAAAACAAGGACAACATAATGATTCATGAATATCCTTCTTGTCATGTATTTCAATATTATTCTTTATTCAAACACTTCCTCTGTTTGAAATCAATTGCACGACCGCTGCCGTGAATTGTATAGACGTTATGGATTGGAATGTCATATAATTATACAGTTTCCTGCAACGTGTATACTTACTTTATACATCCCGAATAACGATATCGATTTATCAAATAGATGAAATTTAAAAATTTAAAAATTCAGTGTGTAGTAAATATTGAAATCATGATGTATATAAAATTGACTAGAACACTATATCTTAAAATGATGTACTGTTTATTTCATGACAAAGCTACAGGCGAAACAAAAAGTAAAACATATACAAATAAATAATAATAATAATAATGCATCACTCACGTGATCAAGTATACAACGACACAACACATAGAATATTTTTATAACGATTGGATAAATTTAATCGTAGTGTTTAAGGATAACTTTTTTTCTTCTTCTTCTTCAGAAAGAAGCATAGGAAATTATCAATTTACAAGTACGTCTATACATTGCTACTTTTAAAGCTATTCCACAACACAAATGATAAAATACTGGCCTTAAAAAGTAAGCTGGCATGGTTAAGTGTATGCGATTTCCAGAAAGTTTTCGTATAAGTAACATACAATGCAGATGATAATTTACAGTAAAATTTACAGTATAATTCATTTCAAAGGTTTCACGAAATGCAGTTTCAGTGCAAACGTGCATAGAAATATATAAGCAATAATGCATAACGACATCTCCTGAAAATGGAGGAGCAAATAAATGCGTTGTAACCGGAGATAATGCAATTTAATAAGGAAATCGTTAAATGTTACTCTTATTACTGGCACCGTTAGTCATTTTACTTGTTTTCATAGTCACACAATGTACAGGTACATAAATTAAAATCATTTAACAATGCTGGCATACGATATGCACTTTCTTTTCAGAATATATATTATACAATAATTATACATGTTTATAAATATAATATAAAAAAATCTTTTACAACGATCATTTCTACCATCACAGGGTTATAACAATTTTCTCGACACCAGCGGTAATAAAAAAAAATAATAGACATGAAAGTATATTTACTGAACTATAGATTTAAAATGAGAAATTCACGATGAAAATCTATACACAGCCATTGAGCAGCACTGAGCAACGGTTTTTAAATTCACGCGGACCGTCTACTCAAAAATAATCCCACATCATAATTGATTTAATGAATGAGCAAATTTGTCGGTAAAAATCACTGACGAGAAACTTGATGAAACGCCCCCCAGAACAAAGACATATAAAGAGAATAAAGAAAAGTATTTTTTTTTTAAATCATCATCCAATTCCTGATTGACACTGAGAAAAGGAGTTTTGCTATTGCAATCTATTGTCAAAGGAAGTCCAGGCGCAAAGCAATCTGATTTAACTGAAAAAAAAAAAATCGGGCATGAAACTATAGTGGCATATAGGTGCACTAATTTCCGTTTGTTTGTTGTCCTTTTTAAACAGAAAACGTACCCACTTTTTGTTTTTCAAGAAGTTATTTCCTCATGCCTTTGAAGTAAAGCACTAATGGGAGCATGCTAATTCATGTATGCACCATAATTATTTTTCTTCTCGTAAGCATGGAAAAGAGAGAACATTTCTTGATTTCTATACAAAATATATATTTATCTAATCAAAATATCTCTTTTGAGGTTCACCGCAAAATCATTCAAGCAACGGGCATGAGCAGGCCATAATAATTATTCAGTGCTGGACGCTGATATGATCACCAAGCCAATGTTTAGCACAAAACTGTTTGAAACCGGCAACGCTGACAACCTGGCCAGTATGACGTCACACTTCTGGACTCGGTAACATGTTATATGAAACATTAAAATAAGTCTTTGGTAAAGGCATGAAGAAATCAGTTTCTTGAGAAAAAAAAAAAAGAAGGAATTTTCAAACATTCATGAATTTCTAATTTTTTAGTGTCCAATTTCTTTCAAACTGTCATAATCCTGTTTCTCTTATTTTTCTGCTTTCATACAAATGAAATTATTTTCAAGGTTGGATTACCCTTTGAAGGAGAATGAAACCCTGGGGAAATAATTTTTATGAAAAGAGAGGATAGAGAGAAACAATTTTTAAAAAGTTCCATCAAAATCGGTTACGAAATGAAAAAGTTATGAAAGTTTGAAAAGTTTCAATTTACTTTCTATGACGATCCTCAAATTGGCAATGTTGCTTCAAAATGGCAGGTTTACTAGTAGTACAACTCTCAGTATGTTTTGTACTCAAAATGTCATATTTTCTCCATTATCTCTAAAGATGCTGACTTGTCTTTTTGTGAACTCAACATATGTTGTGTCAAATACATTTTCCCATGATATATCCTGAGCTAAGAAGGAGACAATTAAGCTGCACCTTGAGAGATGAGGAAAATATGAAATTTTGTGTACAAAACATATGGAGAGTTGTACTACTAAACCTGTCACTTTGAAGCAACATTGCCAATTTGAGGATCGCCATAGAAAGTAAATTGAGACTTTTCAAACTTTCATAACTCTCTCATTTCGTAACCGATTTTTAAGATTTTTTTTTAATTGCTTCTCTCTATCCTCTCTTTTCATTAAAATTGGGTTTTTTTTCCCAAGGTTTCATTCTCGCTTAAAGAAGTGTAGTCAAGACATCACACTTTTATGAAAGAGTTGACAAAGTGTCTATAGTGATCAGTCATCTCTATACCTGTATAACATTCAATTATTATTAACTTTCTCATTATTTGTCTGGTTTACCTTTAAAATATATTTTTTGAAATATATTACTATTATTTGAAAAGCTCAATTTTTTTATGGGGCTTTGACTTGAATCGTTAGCTTCTCTTGTTAAAAAACTGAAATCAAAAGAAAAACAAAATAATAAGCAGGAGAATGACATTAACATTGTCGTATTAGTCGGGGCAGTTCTAGGCTGGAATACAGCTTGCAATAAAAAGACGACAATTTCAATAACGACATTTGAATGTTATTTGATACAAATAAAAGTAAAGAAACTGATTTGTATTGCACAATGATTCAGCGAAGAACGCTGAAAAAAAAAACCCGCTGAAAACCCCCACCCCCGATTAAAACCATTACATGCATTGAGAAATATAACATAAATATATGACCTTATATTTAAAAAAAAAAAGTCTCTGATGGGCACACACACACACACACACACACATATACTTGGCAATCTGTGGCAGTGGCGTAGCATAGGTCCAATCATAGAGGGATGAATAGCGTCAAGGAGGGGGGGGGGGGCGGCATCGGTGTGTGTGTGTAATGCATGAAAACCAGGCTATCGAGTTAAGAGTAGGTCGTGGGAGGGGTCCTCATCATCTTCTTTTTATTTAGTCTTCCTCCTGTCCATTTTTCTTTTTCTTTTGCTTTCCATTTCTCTCTCTCTCTCTCTCTCTCTCTCTCTCTCTCTCTCTCTCTTCAGAATTTGACGGGCGGAGCATGCCCCCCTAACTACACCACGGTTAGGTGGTTGTCCAAATACTGTCTAACTTTTCAAATGGAAGGTTTAACCAGGGAGATGAGCATTTTCTCCCCTGGTTCATCCATGGTCTACTCTGGACGATCCTGTGTAAGATTTCTCCCGGGGCAGCCTCTTGGTAATTCCCTTCTAACTTTTCATTTCAACGGTGGACACGGGTAGTTTCCCGAGAGTTGCACAAATAGGTTAAAATGGTCCCTGATATAATGGACAGTCATTGTTCGTGCATTGCCTCATAAATGAAATTCCTCTTTTATCCGTATAAGTTGAGCTTTCTTCAATGCCTGTCCTAGTTTTGTTCGCTGCTCGGAAGGCAAAATCTTTTCCCTCCAGTCGAAGAGCATCTGTATTGTTCCATCAGCGGTTACTTCGCCCGTTCTGTAGTTTGTCTCTTTGTACCTCTTCAGATTTTCGTGCTTTACACCAAGAGCACTTGCAAAGTCGTCAATGTTAAACAGGCGTTTAGCAATTTTCTTTAGAATTTCATCATCAACACTCTCGTCGTTATCTGAGTGGGCTGGCTGAAGTGGATGGGTTGGAACGGGTCTGGAAGAAAACAAACAGATAAACAAATTAGTTGTCACGCTAAATGTTGAAGGATTGAGGAGAGTCAAATGGAGGAGCATTGATTCTGAGGTGCAAGTGTCCTCCGCCCCTACGGAAAATCACATTATAGAATTTCATCAGTGGCGATGGCAAAACAGAAGAAGGGGAAGAAGTCGAAGAAGAAGAAGAAGAAGAGTCGAAGAAGAAGAAGAAGAAGAAGAAGAAGAAGAAGAAGAAGAAGAAGAAGAAGAAGAAGAAGAAGAAGAAGAAGAAGAAGAAGAAGAAGAAGAAGAAGAAGAAGAAGAAGAAGAAGAAGAAGAAGAAGAAGAAGAAGAAGAAGAAGAAGAAGAAGAAGAAGAAGAAGAAGAAGAAGAAGATGATGATGAAGAAGTCGAAGAAGAAGAAAAGAAGAAGAAGAAGAAGAAGAAGAAGAAGAAGAAGAAGAAGAAGAAGAAGAAGAAGAAGAAGAAGAAGAAGATGATGATGATGAAGAAGTCGAAGAAGAAAAGAAGAAGAAGAAGAAGAAGAAGAAGAAGAAGAAGAAGAAGAAGAAGAAGAAGAAGAAGAAGAGGAAGAGGAAGAAGAAGAAGATGAGGAGGGGGAGAAGAAGAAGAAGAAGAAGAGATGGTATTGTCTTGGCCAGGCTGTATATAGGGGATATACAAAAGAAATTAGAGTATATTCTGGATGACTATATCATTTTAAGGTCAATACTCACCCATTCACGCTAATAATGAGAAGATGAGGAGCTTATTTCTTCAGTTTCACTAAGGTAATCAATCAAAATTAATCGGGGAGTCGACAGAGATGTGGGGAATGGGATTTTAGGGACCATTTTAGGAATTATTTTGTAGTGGTTATGGGATACTTTCGACTGCCTTGTCTGTGACTATGATCGGACCCCCTGCCCCCATTCTAAATGGTTCAGCAACACCCCTGTAAGTAATTCCTGACGCAAGTTATGCAATGCCAAAGAATATCAACCAGAGGAGAACACGTTCCAGAAGTCAAAAGCTTACTGATTTCAGAGTTGGATTCAGAATTATTCTATTATTCGATCCGCCACACACAATACAGCATGTACAGAGTAACTATGAAAAAGTTGGGGTGTGGGGTGTGGTTCTACACCATCCTCTACTAAAAGTGATTTGCTAACATTGTAGAGGTGTGATAAAATCTGAGCTGCCTGGCCTTACATGCTATCAGTGTATGCAATATGGTGTAAAAATGAAGCCCAGGGGGAAAAAAGCACTTCAAAATCATCGTGTGCTTCACAAAAGTAAACATGTACAAGTGACCTGAAATGCCAGACTCATTTTCCCCCATAGACTGCAGTGATAGACTAAAGCGTATGGCCATACGCTTTCGTAAATGGCAGTATTCAGTCATAGATATCTTAGCATTGTATATTTGAAAACCTTTCTATGCCTGGCTATTTATTTATCCTTCTGGACATTATACAAGAAAGATATCAATATTCAACAATTTATTAAATTAAGCCTCCACAAAGTTACCCATTCACTTTAAAGGGGGAATTCTATCTTTATATCAAGTTGGTTTTAAAAACAAAGAAACAGATCAATGAAAGTCTGAGCAAAATCTGATTAGAAATAATAAAGTTATGAATTTTTGAAGTTGTAATCAGTCAACCACAAATTGGCAACTCTGTGACTTATCTTGCGAGGTCCTCTTCCTTTTGCCCTGTAATAATTTATAAGAAAATATTCAATCATACATGCCTCCTAAATATAATCATATGTTTTACACACAATATTATATGAAACAAATACATTCGTTCAACAACTAAGAAAGTGAAAAAGTATGACTTTTTTCTGTATGGAGCAAATGGGAGGAGAGCTCGTAGGATAAGTCACAGAGTTGCCAAATTGTGTTTGATTAATTAAAACTTTAAACAGAGTTGCCAATTTGTGTTTGATTGATTACAACTTCAACGATTCGTAACTTGCTTATTTCTTATTGGATTTTGCTCAAACCTTCATTGATCTGTTTCTTTAATTTTTTGCTTCCATTAAAACCAACTTGATATCAGGGTGGACTTCCCCTTTAAAAAGGTGTTCATGAATAGGCATATAGAAATATTCAAAGTCTGCAAACATTTTGCCAAATTGACAGTTCATTCTCTTTTTGTTGGAATGATATGCCATTAAAGTGATTGGTAACTTTGTAGAGGCTTGATAAAATCTGAGCTGCCTGGCCTTATATGCTATCAGTGTATGTAATATGGTGTATAAATGAAACCCAGGAAAAGAAAAAGCACTTCAAAATCATCATGTGCTTCACAAAAGTAAACATATGCAAGTGACCAGAAATGCCAGACTCATTTTCCCCCATAGACTGCAGTGATAGACTAAAGCGTATGGCCATAGGCTTTCGTAAATGGGAGTATTTAGTCATAGATATCTTAATAATAGCATTATATATTTGAAAACCTTTCTATGCCTGGCTATTTATTTATCCTTCTGAACATCATAATACAAGACAGATATCAAAATTCAACAATTTATTAAATCAAGCCTCCAAAAAGTTACCGAATCCCTTTAAATCAGAAAAGATTAATGTATCTTATTGTTGGTTTGTACCACTGCGACATGATATATATTTTGATGAGCATAATATATCAGTCTAAATTCACATTGCATGACAATATTTTTCTTCAAAAATGAATTAGATTACACTTGACAAGAGCACGAAAATGACTGAAAAATCATACTTTTCTACAAAATACTCACACATAATCACTGTTGTTACGAATAACATGTCTAAAACTTACAAAGCTATAGATCCTCCAAAATATCTCTGGAAGTTGATAACCCTGTAGAAATTGGCCAACTTTTTTTTGTGCAGTTTTAAAATGCCAGGGCAGCAAGGTTCAGTAACTAACTGTTTTGAGTAATGCTTATAGTACTACACAATGTTATAAATATAATTTAAGGCCCACAAAGGTATTTCAGAGCACAATGAACACTGCTAAGAGCCAGAAGGGCGTTCACTCATATACTTTACTATAGAGTTAACGCCCTTCTGGCTCTCCACAAATGATTATTCTGAACTCACTGTTCATGATATGAGGTAGAAGCTCCTGTGGCCAAGCCTGTTTCCTGGTTTATTTTCTGTATACCTCAAAAGAGAAATGAAAAATAATCAAGCAAGACTTAATTTTCACACAGTAAAATAGAACGTACTTTTCAGCTAAGTAACTTTATACATGTATACCATTCAATTTTTTATTATGATTATTATTATTATCATCATTAGGGCTAATATTATCATTATCATTATTAGTAGAATTATTATCATCAGAGTTCATCACTATTATTATTATCATTATTATTATTATTATTATTATTATCATTATTATCATTATTACAATTATCATTATTATTATTATTATCATCATCATCATCATCATCATCATCATCATTACCATCATCGTCATCAGCATCAGCATTATTTCTTTTGTTTACAAAGGCATGTATATCTATACCCGTGTAAGATTAAAAATAGGACTTTTAGCTTTGTCTATTGTTCTATAGTATGTACAACTGGTTTTCCTGTAATATGTCCATGTGGGTGATCTGGGAGAAGACAGGGCGCTTTCAGTAATTACCTTTAAATCTTCAGCTAATATTCCCTGTCACTCTCTAATTGCTCTACAATCTCCAGACTGTTATTCCTTTTGTATCTTTACTGGTATTACCCTGCATGGAAGTATCATCCCTTTCATTTATTTGGCAACATTCTACAGCAGGGCTGCAGGATTTGTAAAAAAAAAAAAAAAGGGGGGGGGGCGGAGACCAGCTTCCCGTTGCATTAAGGAGGCATTTTTTATTGTGTACTTAAGGTATGCCAGTTGGGTTTCAAAAGGGGGAGCGGCCGATTCGCCCCCCCCCCCCCGATCCGCCCCTGACCAGTTCAGTAATATAGTCATTTGCTAAGGTTACAGTTATTATTTCTCTTGTAAATATTCAGTATAGTTCCAAACTTCAATTCCTGACCAATTCCTGGGTCCAAGACCCAATCCTTAATTTTTCATCATTTATAAGTTATTCCAGGGAATATAAAAAGAGTAGATACAAGTAGATACTTGTGTCTCAGTTGCAATGCTGTCAGACCATATAATTTCTGCTCATATATGGCTGTTTTAGAAGCCAGCCTTGCCTTAATTCCTACTCATTTTTTTTAATACTTTGCATGCTTGCTTACTATCTTGATCGGAATGATGCATATATTGCCCAGTTATAATTTTATTATACTCAAACATAAATTTCTGTAATATTTTGTTCTTGAACAGCTATGTTTATCTTATCCTTAGGATTACACTTTCTTCTAATTGTTCAGGGGATATGATTATAAGTCTTTTCTCTATATATAGCATTTTTAAAATCAACCTTTTGATATTTCATTCAATTTATCTGATTCTTAATGAAAAAAAATTCTTCATCATGTGCAATATATTTCTATGTATAGAGATATCATTATGTAGCATGAGTGAGGGCACATGCCTCTGGGCTACGGTATTGAATTTCCACTTTTGTGCACCCTGACCCACTTATTGCTCCTCTTGTATGTCCTTTTAGTTTTACATGCTGCTTTCCGCATTCTTATGAATTGTAATTGTCTCGATCTAGCCATGTTTGTACCTGCATGTGCGCTATTTTTTATGAATGGTCGAATAAATAATAATAATAGTAATAATGAAAATAATACTTCTCAAAGGATGCAAAGAAATTCACAATGCAAGTTAAGAACTCTATCTGCCCCACATGATATAGCTACGAAATATTGTATGCATTACAATACAATAATACTGAACAGGCAATTGAACGCGAAAATGCAATACATAGTCCCATATATGCTTATTCGTGTTAGTTGTTCTTCGATAAGTATATACATAATTCGGCGTAAATGCGTATATATGTTTTCAAAATTTTCCTCATCAAAGCAGACCAGTACACGAAGAATTCCATCTGTGATTCAGAACGACTTTCAGCTTTTATGGAAATGATAGTTATATAACCATACTTAATAGAATAGGCATTCTAACTAGTAGTCTTTGAACAACTGTATTTCCGGGTTTCAACTCCCTGACCCATGATGACATTTTTATAAATCATATACTTACCTTCCCTAACTCTGCCAGCTAGCTCCTCCATGTTAGACTCTCTCAGAGCATCTATAAACTTCTCCCTGGTAGATTCACCCTTGTCAAACCAATCACTTATCATTTTAAACGTTCCTTTCCAAGCCTTCTTCTCCTTCTGATATGCTTCCACTTCTTCCAATGTAAAATCCAAATTCAACCCGAGCTCATCGATTTCTGGAATCTGCTTTGCAATTCTGAGCAGTTCACTCGGTTTGGGTTTCACATTTAATATGAAGTTACGTTTAGCCATTGTCAGATTGTCGAAAGAAATTAGTGCGAGAAAATGTCGATGCATTGACCCCAGGCTAGGCCGGCTTGGACGAAATATGAGCCTGTATATGTAGTGACCGTATACATGGCGCCGACCATGGACTGGAGTCATGCATTGCACTCACGATCACTGGGCGGCGGTAACTACGCACAGCTTCGCTTGAGCCTTGGCTTTGCGAGCCTAGATGGTTGCATGCAGTCTGCACACTCGTTCCGGGGATTTCCCATCGGGATTCCCCTAAACCGGAACTATATATATTGGTGTACGGTACATGGATTTAAAAAATGCCCCCTAAACAAGTTTCATACTTTGGTGAAAAGACACCCCTTAACAAGGATTTCGCATGCTTTTTTTCGTAAAAATTACCCCTTAACGAGGAATTCGCGTGTTTTTTCATAAAAATTACCCCCCTAAACAGGTTTGATTGAAAATGACCCCCTAAACGCGTTTGGCCGCATTCCGTTCAGCACCCTCTTTTTGTTGAAAATCGGCGTTTTCGGACCCCTTAACACGTTACGCGTCCTGGATTTTTGGACGCGCATGTGTACACCAATATGCCTGAGTGCCCCCCCCCCCCCGGGATCGGACGGAGGTGGGACAAGGGGGGGGGGGGGGTATCTTTCCCCCGTCACTCGCACACACCTCGAGTCAGCACTTGCACATGAATAAATAAATAAATAAATAAAATTCTTCCATGTGATGCACCACCAACATTTTCTGTGTTGTAGGTTTGCTTCCATTCCCCCTAATTTCTTCTTTGTCTCACCCAACTAAACACAGTTTTCTGAAAAAGAGTATTTTTAAAAATTAAAGCCTAAAGATTTTTTTTTTTTCATTGGTTCATTCTTTATTTCTCCACAGGGACTGATATGGATTTTGATAATCTACAGTTGTATGATCCATTTTAAAAAAGTTTTTGATTTAAAGAAATTTGTTTAAAATGCTACCAAAGTCATAACTTTTAAGAAAATTACAATTTGACATGCATGAGTCAGTGTTTGTTCAGTATCCTGAAAAGAATCAACTATTATTTGAATACAATTTACTATCAGTGCTACGTGCAAAACCTGAAATAATTTGTTAAAGTTGAAAAAAAGCAAAAAGCATAAGGGGATTTTAGAAAAGGGTAATAGTCATTGGGGCGAGACTGTGAACTTGAAATTTCAGGAGTTTTGACATATTTATGCGGAATATCATACAAAGTCTTCATTTTGTATGCATGACTTAGTGATTTTTTATGACAGTTTTAATAAACTAAGTATTCTCAGGTATACCCCACCCCCTTAAGTTTAATTGACAAGAGCTCTAAATGGGGAAGCCATTCCGTAGATTTCTAATAACTGTGTATACGGATATTCGTACTAAACGAAAATCAAAAGTATATGTGACTTATGCAGAAAATATGAGTAATTTATTGACTCCAAGGCAACGTAAGACAAAACAAACAATGTTTACATGACATCAGTGGCGGCACCAGGATTTTTAAAGTGGGGGGGGGGGCAAATGGGGGGCAAAAGAAAATGTTGGGGGGGGGGCAAGGGCGGACAAAAAAAATTTGACACTTTTTGTAGTGAAAATGTACAGAATATTCGGCTATAAACCTACCCAGATATGAGGACATTTTGAGCATCTAGCTGAACTGCCCGATTATAAAGAGGTGTTAGTTATATACTGCGAGCGAGCGAAGCGAGCGAGCAAAAATTTTGACATTTTTCGTAGTAAAAATGTACAGAAATTACATATTCGGCTATAAAACTACCCCAATATGCATGAGGACATTTGAGCATCTTGCTGCCCGATTATGAGGTGGTAGTTATTTATTGCGAACACTTTATGTCGTGAAAATGTACAGAAATTATATTCGGCTATGAAACTACCCAGATATGAGGACATTTGAGCATCTTGCTGCCCGATAATAAGGTGGAAGTTATACATTGCGAACGGGCAAAAATTTTGAAACTTTTTGTGGTGAAAATGTACAGAAATGATTATTTGGCTATAAAACTACCCCAATATGAGGACATTTGATCATCTCGCGGCCTGATTATGTGGTGGGAGTTATAGGCCTGTATTGCGAGCGAGCGAAGCGATCGAGCAAAAATTTTGACACTATTATAGTGTAAATGTACAGAAATTATTCGGCTATAAAACTACCCAAATATGAGGATATTTGCACAAACTGAGCGAACAAATTTGCCCCATGCCCCCCCCCCCCCCACCTTGATGTCGCCACTGCTTTCCAAGTGTCCGTTTTCTTTCTTTTTCCTTCTTTTCTCCATTCCTTTTTCACTTTTTTCTTTCCTTTTCTTTCCTTTTTCATTTTCCACCCTTTTATTTTTTTTTCACTCCGAAAATTATTGGGGGGGGGGGGCAACTGGGGGGGGGGGCAAACTGGGGGGGGGGGGGGGCAAATGCCCTTCAGATATCCAGTTCAATTTGTATTCATGTAAAATTTCTGTTTTAAGAGACCTGTTCTTCCCTATCCATATAACGTGCGTTTTTGTTATGTTGATTTTAAGATTGGACATATTTTTAAAGTCATTAAGTATTTCGAGGGCACACTGTAAATCTTGCCTGGTACCATTGAGTGTCAAAAGGGTATCATCTGCATATTGCAACAGTTTGAGTGTTTTCCCATTCATATGCAATCCAACTAAAGAATTTGAGTGACGCATTAGGATACCAAGTATTTCACTCACTAACAAAAACAGGTAAGGAGACAAAGGATCTCCCTGGCGACACCCTCGTCCTATTAAAAATCTATCTGTACAATGTCCGTTAACTAAGACACACGAGGAAGCGTTTTCATAAAACAATTTAATCCATTTCTGTAAAGATGGGCCAAATTGAAAGAAATCCAAAACTTTATAGAGGAATTTGTGCGACACAGAGTCGAATGCCTTTTCGAAGTCAATAACCAGTAGCATGCCTGCTATATCATTTATTTCAGTGTAAAGCAATGTGTCATATAATAAACGTATATTTTCCCCTATGAAACGACCCTTTATAAATCCCTTTTGATTTTCATGTATCAAGTAAGACAAAACACCTTTTAGTCTATTAGCTATACAACCGGATGCCAGTTTATAAATAACGTTTAGCAAGGAAATAGGGCGCCAGTTTTTAAGAAAATCTCTAGACTTGTTCCCTTTCGGAATCAAAGTTATAATCCCCAATTTTTGCGATTGTGATAAATGTCCTGTAAAATAAGCATGGTTCAAAGACTTTACTATAAAATGTTTTATATCTTCCCAAAAGAAACGATAGAATTCTGCCGTAAAGCCATCTTGCCCCGGGGATTTATTGTTTTTCATATGTTTTAACATAGCATAAACTTCATCGATACTTAATGGACCTTCAAGCAATAAAGACATTTTTGATGACAATTTGGGAATGTCAGAATAATTCAATAAAATTTCTAAATTTGTTTCTTCTACTTCTTTTTCTGCATAAAGGTTCGAATAAAAATTAAACACCTCTTTAAGTAATGCACTTTGTTCACTAATGGTATCACCATTTTCAGTAGATAATTCACGTATTTCTTTATTAACTTTGTTTTGTTTTTCCAAATTCAAAAAGAATTTTGAGGGTTTTTCCCCAAACTCCATCAACTTTATACGAGATCTCATGGCGATTCCTTCATTCTGTTTTGAGCGGAAGGTTTCAAGTTCTAATTTCATTTCTTTAATTTCCTTTAATAAAGCAGTCTTATCATCGTTTATTACCAATTTTCTTTCTAACTCTTCAATGTTCTTTTCTAAATATTTTTGCCTATTTACACCTTGTTTCTTTAAAAAGGAAGCATACGATATAGCTTCTCCCCTTATAACCATCATTAAAGTTTCGAAAAATAATTGATCATTTATAGTAAATTCACAGTCACCAACTATACAATCGTTTTCATCAAAATCTACCGTGTCTTTTGCGTAAAACAAAATAGTCTCTTTTATTGTTTTCTTAATTTGTAAAACAAAACCCTCGTTTTTTAACAAAGAATTATTGAATTTCCAGTAACCGGGACCTCGCTTTAGTTGATTTAAGCTCAGACTTAGACTAATTAAGGAGTGGTCCGTTCGATAACCCGGAAAAATATCAACCCTGTGAACTAAAGAAAGAAGTTCTGAAGATATCAAAAAGAAGTCTAATCTGCTTTGTTTAAAAGGGTTTGGTTGTCGCCATGTATAGGATCTTTTAGTTGGACATTTAATTCTCCATGGATCGCATAAATCTAATGCACTCTTCATTTCCTTAACTTGTTGTTTTGCTCGAGGATTATTAACATGGAGGTAGTTACATGTATCGAGAATTGAATCTTGTACTAAATTCCAATCCCCACAAATAATGGTATGTGGATTTTCATATTCTGTTATAATTTTTTGAAGATCAGCAAAAAATGTTGGATTGTCTGTATTTGGCCCATATAACGATGCTAATGTTATGTTATATTCGTAAAGTGTCAAGTCTAAAACCACAAAGTTTCCTACATTGTCTATTTTCAGCCTATTTATATTTACTGGGACGGTATCTTTAAAAAGAATAGCTACTCCCCTTGAGTTGGACGTATTACAAGAGAAAAAACATTTGCCTCCCCATTCCCTACGTATTTCGTTTTCTATATCTGGTACAAAATGAGTATCCTGAATACAACACACGTCACATTGTTTTGACTTTAAATATAACAAAATATCCTGCCTTTTCCGACTATCACCTAGGCCACGACAATTCATGGAAATAAACGTAACGTCATCGTGCATCATACATGAGTTGGTTAAGAAAAAGAAACAAGGAACTACCTGTGGAAGTATTAACTTTTTGTATACGAACAACAAGAACAAAAACAAAGACGAAAATTATTGGGGGGGGGGGGGGGGGGGGGCAAAGCTTCTGACGGGGGGGGGGGGGCAAATGCCCCCCATGCCCCCCCCCCCTTGGTGCCGACACTGCATGACATGACATCAGCAACTATATCCGTGAGAACTTGTAAAATATCCTGAACCATTTCTCCTGTATTATTTTTACGTGCAGAAATGGTGTAGGTAGAAACATAGCCTTTAATCAAGGAGATTGTGCTGCTCTGTCGATTCCCTGGTCGATCCTCGAAACGTGTGGAATAGTCCTGATTATTGCGCGGGAAGTCTTGCTCCATTCCCGCGCAATAATGAAGACTATTCCGCGCGTTCCGAGGATCGACCAGGGGATCGACAGAGCAGCACATGATCGCCTTGATTAAGGCTTCCCCCGCGCTATAATCAGGACTATTCCGCGCGTTTCGAGGATCGACCAGGGAATCGACAGAGCAGCACAATCGCCTTGATTAAAGGCTAGCAGAAATCATATCCACCGCGAAGTTGTGAATGTGATTTTTTTTTGATTTTTTTTTTTTTATATTATAGAAAAAGGTTGCCAAAATACTAGATTTGGTCACCAA
Organism: Heliocidaris tuberculata; assembly: GCA_025618425.1. Taxonomy (NCBI): domain Eukaryota; kingdom Metazoa; phylum Echinodermata; class Echinoidea; order Camarodonta; family Echinometridae; genus Heliocidaris; species Heliocidaris tuberculata. The sequence goes on along the minus strand of CM046836.1, from coordinate 11,940,109 downwards.
TTGAGCGTGCATGTAAGGAAAACAAACAGTTAAAAAAAAAAAAAAATCGTTGACATTACTCAAAAAACGTTCTTCAACATATTGCCTTGATTATTCTAAGTATTGGTAACAGGAAATTTTTAGGAAAATTTAGTTATTTTGCTTAATAAATTTTTACTCAGTTAAATTGAGTTACATTAAGTTAAACGTAAATAACTTAAGTAATGTAATCATGATAGATTTAAAAAAAAAAATTAAGACATGATTAAACTTGCAGTGGCGTATCTAAGGGGGGCAGAGGGGGCACGTGTTCCGGGCGGCATTTGAAGGGGCACAAAAACTCAAAAGAGAGAAAGAAAAGGGGGAGAAATACAAGAAAAATTATGTGTGTTTTTTTTTTTTAGGGTTATTTGCGCCCCAGTCAAGGACAAAATGGGTAAGAAATGGTATTTTATAGGGTTTGAAATGCACAAATTTTCTAAAGTTTTAACCATTAATTGACTTTAGTTGCTTTGCCCCCCCCCCCCCCCCCCGCATAAGGCATGAGCCTTGTTAAATTTTGCGCCCCCGGATGGGATATAAAAAGCACTTTCAAAGTATAGATCATTCGAAAGAAATCATAAATTTGACTTGCAATTGCTTTGCTAAATTCCTCAAATATATTTCTTTAGGGTTTTCATTCATGTTGCATCCCCAAAATAGGAATGTTCAAAATAAAAAAAATAAAAAAAATCTATTGCTAGGTCGCTGTATTCCCTTGGGTTTTTTTTTCTAAGGGTAAAATACATAAGAACTTTCAATTTGAGGGATGAAAAGGAAAAAAAATCTGCCGCTCCGTCGCGTTGCTCCCTCGCTTGTACAATAATTCATTAAATTTGGGCTAACAACCCCGGGTTATATGCATCAAACTGATTTTCACGTAGTGCCATCATTTCCAAATTAAAAACGCTCATTTATCTGAGTTTGGGTGGGGGGGGGGGGGGGTGGGGGCGCAGATTTGATAGTTTGCCCCGGGCGCCAGAATACCTAGATTCGCCACTGTAAACTTGTACCCATCTAACATTCACTGACACTATTTCGATTTAGGATTTAATCAATTATCTACCACCATCACCATGCACAAACACTATCAAATACTCTTTAATTTGACAACTACTGAAAGGGCTCCGAATTTTATAGATACTTGATAGTAGTATCTTAAAAAGAAAATTGATTGACATTTTTCCTGAAAGATCAAGTTTTGATTTGTTTTGAATTGAGTGACAATTAGAATTGTCTTATCTTCTTATCTTTGCTTAAATGAGTTAGGAAATATTTCAAACTCCTTAAATTTTCATTCAACCACAAAAAAGAATTGTTTTACTTAAAAGAAGAGAGATTAATTAATTGAATATTCATGGATTATGTTAATACTTATATTACGTACAGCATCAGTCTTTACTTTAAAAAGATAAGTACAATCAACATAAATTGTTTAAGTAATACGAATAACTTCTTACTTTGAGTTCACATTACTAAATTAATACAAGTTGAAATTACTTGAATGTTCTTTTGTATTTAATTTTACTTAAGAATTTCACGTATATTCTACTAAATTGAAAGTTTGAGTTAGTAAGACTTAAATCGAGTGCGTAAGTGGCAAAACTTATGTTTTTAAGTAAATACATGGGCAAAATAAGTAAAAATTACCAATGGGCATATCATTTTTACAGTGTTAGATTGAAACAATGGATTATAAAGGATCTAATAAATATGCTAAACAACATATAGGGCCTATGAGAGGAACTTATTGGGGAAGTATATATCTCTCTAAATGTAAAAGAGTGAAAAAGCACTCAAAAGAGAGTGAAATTCCACTCTCACAAGGAGTTAAATGAGGGACAACCCTTTTTCGAGTAGTAGTAGTAGTAGTAGTACTTCACATTTCACATTTCCCCGCTTTTTCTCTCCCCTCCCCTTCCCCCCCCCCCCTCTTTTTTTTGGGGGGGCGTGGAACTTTTGGGGGGGGCTGCAGTCCAGCAAGCCCCACCCCCATCAGTATGCCAGTGGTAGTAGTAGTAGTAGTAGTAGTACAGTGGAAACTCCTATAACAAGGACCTATATAGGACCATGAAAATTACCTTGTTATATCAGGAATTTCCTTATATCGGAGCGAATTTCCACTGACGTATAGTAGCAGCAGTATTAGTAGTTATGATTTTTTTGGTTGTATGTTCTTGTTTATTTATTTGTTTGTTTGTTTATTTATGATTCAGAATTTTGACAAAATTGATGGATTTAAAAGTATTCACGAGGGTTTCACTAATGAGATTTGATAACAGGATATTGCATGGAATATACTATTAGGAAGAACAGAGGTTTACATAAGGAGAACATTTTGTAAAGTGAAGAAAGAAATTGTATCACAGCGTATATGACTCAATCAAATGGAGAAACTTATGATTTTTCATAAGATGAATTGCGTAAGTTAGAAGACGTTCAGTCAAAATCAGATAATTGGAACAATTACACGTTCTAGAATTAAGTGCTGGGCAGAGTATGGGAAAAGTTCAAGAAATTTGTTGCAATCTTCAGAAAAGAAATTTTGAGACAAAGAATATTCGCCAATATGTGCCGGAACACAGGAAAGTTTGAAAGAGTTGAAATTGTTCTATGCAAACTTGTATAGATCTGAGGAGACGTCTCTCTCAGCGCGAACATGGCGAAAGGCTGTAGATGTTCTTGATTAGTTTGATATACCTGATGATTTGAAAAGTCAGTTGAATGCCCCTGCATGTTATTAAAGCTGAAATGTTGAATACTATAAAGATCATGCTATGTAAAAATAAGACACCCGAGCTAGCTGGTTTGCCCTTAGAGTTTTATGTGATATTTATCCAAGATTTAATCAATATGTTGTTAGATTCTTATAATCATTCCTTTACGAATGGACTTTTTGTAATCATCACAAAGAAACGGAGTAATAATCCAGTTCGTAGATACAATCTGAGCATGAGTAGAAAGGTCACCTGTGACAAACCCACTGACACGAATACTTCATGTGCTCATGAATGTCATGTATAGTCCTTAGTCAATTATGCGTCAATCGTGCATTCCATGATACCAAGGTGAAGTATTCTTTTTTTTAAAGGTGAAACAAAAGCTAATTATGAGGCACATCTTTCCACTTTCCTCTTTCCACTGGTGGTGGCAGAATTCCGAAAATATTACCGAATTTTTAAGGATGAAGGCCTTCCGTGAACTTTGGTCACGAGAGAAATATGGTCACACTAACATAATAATGCACATGCTAAAATTTGAATTAAAGGGAAATCCAACCTTTATAGCAAGTTGCTTTGAAAGAAAGAGGAAAAATCAGAGAAACAGATTGGTGAAAGTTTGAACGAAATCGGACAAGCAATAGGAAAGTTATGAATTTTTGAAAGTTGTAATCACTATGCATATGGGAATTTCAAATTGGCCGAATAGGTAATGTCACTTTGATGTAGCTGTGGACAACTCCCCCATTCGCTCTAACACACAAAATGACTAAAATGTCACTTTTTTTCAAAATGCATTACTCAGCAGGATCTTTTCGTTCACGAGGACCTATAACAATATGCTATCTCCAATATATTTTGAGTACTGCCCCGAGGATAAAAGCGACTCGAAGAAAACCGCAAATTAATGATATTTTTGTGTACGACAAATGGGAGAGTTTTCCACAAAAATGTCACAATTGACTCACCAAATTGCCAATTTGAGATTCGCATAGATGTAGTGATCTCATTTTTCAAACATCCATAACTTTCTTAGTCCTTGTCCGATTTCTTTCAAACTTTCGCCATCCTGTTTTTCTTATTTTTCTGCATTCACACAAATCATCTTATTATCAAGGTTGGATTGCCCTTTAATGGTTGATAGTGACTTTATATTTTTTACAAATTTTATTCATGTGCAAAAAAAATAAGGTCATAATTGGTGTTGTTTTTAAAGAAAGGACAGTATAAGTATGATATTAATGTGGTAGGCCCAGTCATTTTGTTAATTTAGGTCACAGAGAATCACAACTTGTTTTCATGATCAGTGAATATTAATTGAATTTATTTATTCATGCAAATGTATAAGAAAAATTTTTTTTTTAAATCGACAGAAAAGGAGTATAGTCAAGCTGAGGACGATGACATCATTATTGTGAGAGCAGCCCATATAAAACATAGTGGAAGACGAAGAAAGAAAAAAATAGCAGAAAAAAAAAAGAAGAAAGAAATGGATGAATCTTCTTCTTCTTTTTCTTTTTCTTCTTCTTCCTCTTATTCTTAATCTTCTTGTTCTCGTTCTTCTTCTTTTTCTTTTTCTTCTTCTTCTTCTTCCTCTTATTCTTAATCTTCTTGTTCTTCTTGTTGTTCTTCTTTTTCTTCTTTTTCTTCTTCTTCCTCTTCTTCTTTTTCTTCTTGTTCTTCTTTCTTCTTGTTCTTCTTTTTCTTCTTGTTCTTCTTTCTTCTTGTTCTTCTTGTTCTTGTTCTTGTTCTTGTTCTTTTTCTTCTTGTTCTTCTTCTTGTTCTTCTTCTTTTTCTTCTTGTTCTTCTTTATTCTTTTTCTTTATCTTGTTCTTCTTGTTCTTGTTGTTGTTCTTCTTTTTCTTCTCCTGCTTCTTCTTTTTTTCTCTTCTTCTTCTTCTTCTTCTTCTTCTTCCTCTTCTTCTTCTTCTTCTTCTTCTTCTTCTCGCTGCTACCCCTCCTTCTCCTCCTTCCTTCACTTCTTTGTGGTCACAAGAGATACAGAAAATTAATTTTGCGTCGTCTTTTAAACTGGAATAGCGCCAGCTACAGTGGACGCAAGATGATGCTGCATTGACTGCCAACGCGACAGATGGTGTGAGCAGGTGTGCTTACAGTCAAAACAAAGCCCGATTTCTTTACTGCAGCGCGCCTAGTAGTAGGTCCATGCTATGATCATGTTGAATTTTGAGTTTCGTATGACCATGCATTATTCACTTTCACTCTTCCTTGTTCTATTTGTCTGCCTGTCTCTTTTTCAGCTTCTAGCTCTCCTGTCTTTTTCTAAGTTTCAATTAACGTTGTTCTTGCAATATGTACAATGTAACTATTTATCCACCCAATAGGTCTATACTCTCCTCCCCCCCCCCCCCCCCCCCCTCTCTCTCTCTCTCACACCCTTCTACCTCATCTCACTTATCAATTCTCTCTTATCAATAATTCGCTTCTCATAATGATGCTTTATGAATTTAACATTATTGAGCCACCCAATCGTAATTAAGTTATATAAGTTTCTGGACATGTAATATACAAGCTTTGCTTCTAAACATGTCCAACTGTTTTCAACATCACTTAGGTCAATATTTGTGCATCGTATACTTTACTCATTGATATTTAATCATTTCCATATCTATGAAAAAACATCACTGTTATATCATTGTTGTTATTGTATTTATTTTATTTTATGCACTGCAGTATTATGTTAATATGATTGAAAATAGTCAATAAATCTGAATCTGAATCTGAATCTCCCTTCTCTCTCTCCTCTCTCTCTCTTCCTCTTCCCTTTCTCTCTCTCTCTCTCTCTCTCTTTATGTCCTTCTTTCTGTCTGTCTGTCTCTCTATCCATCTTTATGTCCTTCTTTCTGTCTATCTCTCTGTCTGTAACGCTTCCCCATCTCTCTATGTAAATAAGTTTATGTCTGAAAATTATTTCAATTTCAATTTCTCTACTTTTCTGTGATTATTACACCATAGAGCTACAGAGATCATTCACTCTCTCTTCTCATGCTTTCCAATGTTTCAATACATTATACACCTAACTCCAGCCCAATAACTAGAAGAGCAGTAAGTGTGTAAGGTCAAGTAAAATTGATTCCTAGTTTCTCGTCCGGACTATTTTTTAAGTGAGAAGGAGGGAGTTCCATGTTATTTGATATTTGATATTTCTCTTGGACATACAAATGATATTGGGGTCAATTTCAACACAAAATGTTCTTATCTTGATTTCATATGTACATGAACAAAGGAGGCTCCAAATAAAGTAAAAATTTATGTTACATCATTGTCTAGTTGTCTTCAGGTTATTAATTATTTTATTTTTATACAGAAGAAAAATAACAAATATCAAAAATATTTAGGCCAAATTTAATTTGGCCTGAAGTTAGCACGATCCACAACTGCCATCACGTTTGGTACTTTTGTACCTCGTAATTTAGTCTAACATGAAGGTGTTGCCAAGGCTGGTTTGATGGTTAATTTTACCCGACTGCTAAGAAAGCATGTGTATGCTTGTAAGTAAGCAACCAGGCTTTAAGTCCTCTCCGATGGACTTGGTAATGAGGATGAGATACCAAAGGGCACTCGCGCATCCAATTCGTTTCGAACCCGGGTCCTCCCAGTTACGAGATCACTTCTCTACCACTGAACCATCGCGCCTCCTCTTAATCAAGGTAATTGATTAAGGAAATTATTGGTTATAAATTTTATATTTTGGAGCAAGCGCCATGAATGTCTGAGTTGGCGGATACCGGCGCAGTAGAATACTTCATTTTTATTATTTTATTCTTCTTTCTCGCGCATCTAGCTGGTATTGAAATAAGTTTTCTTCAATTAGCTTTGTCATTTAAAAGAATACAACTTTTGTTTTATGTTCCGTTATGATTTTTTTTTTTTTGAATTTTTTTATTATTGACTATTGTACACTCTTAAAAAAAAAACGTCTGGTCACATTTTCTTAATCTAGAATCTAATGATTCTAGTCATTCTGACTAGAATTCTGTTATTTTTTACTTCGATTTTGTTCATTTTGACTAGGATTCTGTTCACTTCAAACCCGAAGCTGGTAATTTTGACTAGAATAGTGCAGGTGCCCGTGGGAATAGTTATTCTAGTCAAATCTGACTAGATTCTAGTCAAATTTGTGAGAAATATACTGAGAAATATTCATAACATTGAGCGAATCAGGTTTACTTCAATGCTCATTAAGAAACGTGTTGGAGTTCGAAAGCCTCGAAAGTTTCGGCGGAGCACATTTTTGCCGGAGCATGTCTCTTACAACTCATCTTTTAGTTTTAGGCCGAGGCTCTCATGATCGTCTACAGCTTGCATTCCCGAACATTCCCTTAATACTCCCGTCATCAGACCATGATCAGACACACACATGCATCTCAATTTCTTCTTGATGACTCACTTACGTCATGGCGCTCTGAAAGTACGTTCCCATGGCAACCACACCTGCAGTTCGTTTGATTGACTCCTCCCAGGTAACATGGGTTAGTCTAACTAGCTCAGACCCAACATGGTAAGTCTTTGAAAGGAAGGTGTCACATAAAGCACCCTCTGTGATCAAAAAATTTCCTTTTCATGTTGTTAAAAAATAGCATCAATATGGAGCTTAAATGATATACTCTGAATTAATACCGTCCTTTGATAATACCGCACATTGGAGCGTCACACCATAAAATAGTTAACCCCCCCCCCAAAAAAAAAAAGAACACAAAAACAACAACAACAAACATACAAACAAAACAACAACAATATCTTTCATTCGAATAGATAAACTCAACCAAAAAAGATAAGTTGCTCCCTGACACTTTTCAATATAACTCAAGAAATATTAGATTAAATGTGTTCATTAAAAAAGCAAAATATGCAGAATTTTCTTATCCACATTTTTATTATGAAATTATGGTTTTTATTGCAGGAGGTACGAGGAAAAAAGAGTTGCACTTTGCGTTTCCTAATGCAATGCAGGGTGTACATTGTGTACTCTATATTCAATTCTTTTGTTCATGTACGATCGCATAACTTGCTGTTCATATTCATGAATCTGCATTGAAAACCGTGATTTTTAGTGCAGTTTCATGAATTTGAATTGCAATTCACCCTTCTTTAGATGAACAAAAGATGAAAACAAGTAAACTCTCCATTGCGTTATGAAACGAAACTTGCAACTTTTTTCTTGTACCAACTGCAATAAAAACCATACTTTGACTATAGAAAAAAATAATCATAATCATTCTTTAGTAAATAATCAGGGAAAATGTGGAAAAGAAAATTCTTCACACTTCGAATGAACGCATTTCATGAAATATTTCTCGAGTTATGTTAAAAAGTGTCGGAGGAACTTACGTTTGAGTATAGTTGCTGCAAAGCTCTTTCATCATTTTCCCACTTAAAGTAATAATACAAACAACAGGTGAAATCAACAAACTGTTTCAAAGCTACTAACTGCCTTTTTCAGAGGGCGTCGCTAGACGGAAGGAGATGACTTCCTCCAACAAAAAATCTATGTCACTTTTGAAAGAGATTATATTTTTTTTCTTCTTTTCTCACCCCCTCCCCTTTGTATTTTTTCTTATCTGACATAAAATTAAACATCTCCAGGCAAATTTTAAAAAGTGTGCACAATGTGGTTGCTGGTTTCCAAGTTGAAACCGGACAGAATTATCATGCCATCTGTTCCATGATTCGTTTTATCTGACGGGGCTCAAACCGTTACGCTTTCTGCTCGAGTTCGAAACATTTTCATGACTCAAGCCTTATCAGGTATGGGTCGACGAATGATGTCGAAATTTTGATTCTCCATGTTTTCACTTACAAAACTTTGATATGATAACTGTCATAGGTGGAAAAATAAGCTTGAATCAATACTGGACAAATCTTCAATTCAATACTCAAATAAGTACCCTCCATTTACCGATGAAAAACCATCATGTATAAAACAAAAACAAAAGTTCAATATTTTTGACGAATCCAGGATTCTTTGCCGGGGAGGGGGGGGGGGGGTGTCATCAGTATAACTCGATGGATGGAATGCAAAAGAACACGGGCAATCGAGAGGATGTGTATCGTCCTTTTAGCTTTACATTTCTCTCTCTCTCTCTCTCTCTCTCTCTCTCTCTCTCTCTCTCTCTCTCTCTCATTTCCATTCTCCTCTCTCTCTTATATTTCTTTGTTTCCCTTTTTCGCCATCCCATAAAAGGGAGCACGTACCCCCATGCCCCAAATCGTAGATGAGCCTCTGTCAAGAACACTCCCATTATAAACTGACCAATAAGGTCATACCACTCCCGTTGGAAACAATGTGCAACAAAAAAGAGGTCAAAGACTTCGGAAAGACAGTTTAGCTCAACACTTCACAATTTTCAAGGCCCATCCCTATCTGTCCAATAGCGATAAATTTATTCATAACGTTGTACCTATGTTTAAAGATATTATAATGCCCTTATATCTAACCTCTTTGTGTATAAAGTGAAAGTAATGCTGGAAAGCATATTGGAAAAATTGAGATCCCCTCCCAAATGAAATAAAAAATAAATCGATAAATAAATAAAAAATAACAAATGAAAACATAAATATATGAATAAATAAATAAATAATAATAATACATGTACTACTAATAATCGACCTTTCCTATAAGTAGTTTTGCAAACGCATTGGGGAGGGGGTTACCGCAACTACACACAAATGTCTTTTTAAAAAGAAAAATATATCTACATATAGCCCTATACCTATTTGTTTTCATTATACAAACGTTCCTTCATAGTGAAGGAAATGTAGAAGGGAACGCAGGACAGGGGCTTTATAAGGGGAGGGACTTAATGCTGATGGGGACGGGTGGGGGCCTTGTCACTTTATCATTGTCCTGGTATAGTTGGAAAGCATGTGAAGGCCAACTCATTACCGTCAGAGCTGTTTAGGTGTAGATTAAAAGTTCATTACTAACGAGGGGCTTTGGAATGTTTCCAACTGAAACCTGATTTTAGTCCCAAACTTTTCCAAACCGCGAGGTTATCTCATAATTGAGAGATGAAGGTGCTTATTAGTGCTGGCCTCACCCTGTAAATTATGATTATCTTCACTTACTTTTATCTCTCCCTCTCTCATTACCTCTGGGCGGGGGCATGCTCTGGCGACATACTTTGATCGGGCCTTGTTTCGTTACAAATAAAGGGTTAGAATTATGGATTCCGACTGGTTTTTAGGTCAGGTTTTGAGTTGGGTCCAGGATGGTTGATATTACGACTTTCGTTATAACTTGACCGCGCTGGAGCCGTATCCGGACAACTACCCCCTGGACTATTACCCCCGAACAACTACCCCCTGGAGAACTACCCCCTAGGACAATTACCCCCAGAACAACTACCCCCAGGACAATTACCCCCATAAAATGACGATTACCCCGGAATTTTGTTAAGCCCCCCAGGACAACTACACCCTGGAAAATTACCCCCCCCCCGGACAACTACCCCAGAATCCGGGAGTTGTTGTTCGGAGGGGGGGGGGAGGAAATTGTCCGGGGGTAGTTCCCACCCGCGGTAGTTGTCCTGGGGGTGATTGTCCTGGGGGGGTAGTTGTCCGGGGTAGTTGTCCGGGGGTAGTTTTCCAGGGGGTAGTTGTCCTAGAATCCGCTGGAGCATATGTCGTATAATCGCATCCTCAATTATTTCTGCCTCCCTCTCGATCCCTTCTCTCTCTATCTCTCTTAATCAATACTGCCTAATTCAAATAAATTACTTTTTGACTTCATTTTTTTTTCCATATATTATCATGTGTTTTATCATGTATATTGTCTTATTTTTATTGATTTGTAGCAATGATGAAAATTTCAATGCTATTTGTACATATTATAGGACTAATCATTAAAGATTCAGAACTCGAACATTTTTCTTGATAATCATGCACCCATGTACGGAATAAAATCAATGGGAAAAACATAATTATGAGCAAATGACTTTGCGGTTTTATAGCTCAAATTCAAGCCAACATGTCCTTAGGTTTAACTAATAGATTTCCACGCCATTCGTAGATTTCCCTGACATAATTGGGAGGGGAAATATACGTTACCTTTCATAGGTCATAACAAGGATACTGTTATAACTTCTGTGAAGAAACGGTAGCTGATGCAAGCTATCAGTTCGCGTGAAAATATTATCCACATACCAAAAGTATACTATTGAACGTTTTTCTGCTATATTACACATCAGGACGACAAAATATGTAACGTTTTCAATTCAATTTCAGTTTCAATTTAAAGACATTTATTTCAGCTACATCCTACGACATCACAGCATTCGTTGATCGTTGTGCTCTCTGGATTAGACTAATTAAACAAGATGAATATTATTGTAATTCATGACTTGTGGAAGGATTTTCATCAATTTTCCTTCAATCATTATGTGACTGCAATAAAAAATATAATTTGGGGGGGGGGTAATATTTTGATGTTTAATGAAAACAATAGTCACCGTCGTTTGGTCTCTAAATGGATTATCACGATCATTTGGGGGCGTATGCATGTAATTCTGAAATGTAATTTATGAATGGATCATAATTTCCCCTCCTCATTCTCCTTAACCAAGGGCAGCAAACCGTTTTCCTTTTAAGTGTGTGTGGGGGGAGAGGGGGGGGGGAGGCTAAGCACATGCGAACGAGTATATCATTTTCTATACTATAATGTATAATGGAGAAAAAAATGGGGTGGGGTGGGGGCTAGCCCCCCTGTTCGTTGCCCTTGTATCCTCCCCCCCCCCCTTCTCTCTCTTTCTCTCTTTCCCTCTCCCTCTCTCCCTCTCCTCCCTCTCTTTTTTCTTATTCTCTCCCCTCTCTTCCTCTCTTATTTAAAAAAAAAATGATTTCGTTTAGTCATGCGTACATTCTGAACTGTGACGTCCCCTTTCCCTCTGTCTCTCTATCACTTTACATTTTTTCTTTCTACTTCATAATCTCTTTCGAACATTATGTTAGTATCCATGGAAACACAGGACTGGAAATTCTTTTAAAAAAAAAATAAATAAAATAAATCATCTATATAATCATCGTCTCATGAAAGCCGCAGTGACAACATGCCGATAAACATTTTCAGACGGCCTTTTTATGGTATTGCATAAAACATCTTCCATAAACCACAATATACGTCAGAAAAGAAAAATCACAGGTTTCTTCGTCATGCATGGCACAAAAAGATTTCTACATCTACATCGACATGAAGGCAAAACAGATATGAATGTAATACTCTTCTTTACGTTTGAGCTATACATTTTTAACATTTGGAACAGCGTTATACAATACATGTAGCATCAGTGGCGGATCTACATAGGGGGAAAACCGGCCCGTGTCCCCCCCCCCCTTTTGAAACCCAAATGGCATACCTTAAGTACACAATAAAAAATAAAAAACATTGTCCCCTTTATTGAGTACTTTTACGGTTCTGTGCCCCTTCTTTTAGAAAAACCTGGATCCGCCCCTACCTCAACACGAGCATTTTCACAATATTAAAGAGATAGGTGGGTAGAGAGAACGTGAGAAAGGGAAGGGGGGGGGGGGGGGAGGAGAGAAAGAAGCAAAAAAGAGAAGTGTTTGATTAAACCATTCTGAAGCAGAAGCTATACATTACAGTGTGAAAAATAAATTACACCGTACTACTGTCATGACTGTGGCATTATCATTTTTGGGGCGGGGATAGGTCGATTCAGATCGTGCTTCAGATACTCTAAAAAGCCATGACCATGATGAGGTATTCTGAGATTTATTTTATCTTGATTATAGTGAAATAATTTTAATTGTCATAACAAACTGTACGCTTATGGCGCATCATTGGTTAGTGACTGCGCAGAAGTGGCTACGTACGCGGATTCATCTGCACAAACACCAATGAAATGTTGCAATTTAAAATTTGTTATGACAATTAAAATCTTTTCACTAAAATCAAGATAAAATAAATCTCAGAATACCACCCAAGGAAATATATCTATATAATGCAAAGGATGAGTGGGATGGTGATGACCAAACGGCATTTCCCTAGTATTGTGACTCGATCTCGTCAATGAAAATATACTGCATGTGACCTTTAACAATCACAGTTTAGCTCTACTCACTCCGGAAAGACGTCACACTCTGTGCTAATACCTGCAAAGCTGATGAGAAAAGGTGAAGGCGAATATATGGATCAGTGACATTAAGATGAATCTGCACCTTTTTTTTTTGGCTTAAATACGGCAATATAAATTGTGGTAGTTTAGACCCCCCCCCCCCCTACCCCCGAGGAAATAGTGATCCGGTCAAGCTTTGGTTTAGAAAGCATGCAAGTGTCACGTGGAAGATAATGCAATGTCAAAATTCATTCATTGATAGATCATTCTCAATATTCATTTTATACAGAAATTTCGAGATTATTGAACATTAAGTTTACAAAAGGGGCAGTAATTTAAAAAAGTACTGAGCTAATATATTAGGTTAAACCTTCCTGTTATGGCTTTTTAGAGTATCCGAAGCCGCTCCCCGAAAAAAAAGAGGAACACAACTGGCTTACAAGATTTATCAGAAGGACCACGATGTCGGTCCCGCGTGCCATCGAACTCGTCGACCCTCCGAGTTGTCAGAAAGTCTACGTACGAGACCACGTTTGTTTCGTGGGCTGTCTGTCTCTCGGGCCGTCGATCAACTGGGCCGTACGTTACCTATTCCAATCGGGGTCCACTCGCTATTCATAAGGACCGCTATTCATAGAAAACCGATATTCATTTAACATCCGTTATGAATAGCGGTCCTTATGAATTGTTATGAATAGTGGTCCTTATGAACGGAAGTCCTTATGAATAGCGAGATAATTTGTCTATGGTTTGCTCGCTATGTAGAAGGACCACTGTTCATACAAAACAGCTATTCATGTAGTCACGCGTTATGGATAGTGGTCCTTATGAATGAGTGGTCCTTATGAATAGCTGTCCTTATGACTAGCGAGGTTACCCCTTCCAATCAGGGTAGTGAAATTTCAGTGATTCATTGCAGAAGGACAAGATAATGGTGGCGATAAAAATAATATTTATCAAGCATGTCAAGTAAAATAAGAAAATTGTTTTCCTAATTATATATCACATGTATTAAATGTTTTTCAAAAAAATAACTTTAAGGTTTGTTCGAAGTTATTCTTCGATTTTTTATTTATTTATTTTTATTTTTTGTTGGTAGTACTAATCAACTCTTTACCACACATTTAATTCATTATTGATTATAATGATATTGCAGTCCTTGCGGCGTTAAAAAAAAATCTCTCAGGATCATTGATTTCCTTTCATTTTCAAAGTGAAACAAGCTATGCTTCTGGGTTGATATTATGATTAAACCAACTATACCACGATGACCACATTTACAGTACTGTGAAAGAGAGATGTTGAAGGCCAGTTATTGAATTCAATATCTTAGTGTGGTATGTTTGAGTAGGTGTGTGTGTTGTGTGGGTGTGTTGGAAATCATAATTATTCCCACAGTATAAGCATCAATATTGCCTCTGATCTCTTGGCGCAACGACCCTTTAAACATGTTAAAGGTGCACCTCCTGCATGCGTGGGATATAAAGTTGTCTAAATACGACGGAATGTTAGGAGGCACCGTTAAAAGAACATTTTGACATTGTCCTTTAAAGTAATTAAACTGTGAAATAATTTGTCTCAGAATGTAAGCCGAAAAAAGCCCGGAAAGTTTTAGCAAAACGTATACTTATGGAAATTTTCAATGTTCCATTTTAATACAAATAATTAGAGCTCTATTATCATGATAATAATTCATAAACCATAGTATGAAAAAACCCCGAATCATAGATATCATTGGGTGCAAATTAATAATATTTTGTGAGATTTTCATCACCCGTCATCTTGCTTTCCTTTACCTCTCGATCGACTCTTCAATGTCTTGTCACTGAGGTAAATACAACCTTTAACATTTGACCTCCATACATACAGGAATAGGAAGTGGCTTTTTTCAGATACTATATTTCATAATAATTTCAATATGGAAAGTTCGTCCACACCATCTGACCATCTGCTATGGCACAGCTAATCTCTATAGTGGTATATAACCAGCATAATTTGGACCCATGAGATTAATAAAGGGGAAGTTCACCCTGATTTGGTTTTAAAAGAAGCAGAAAAAAAGAAAGAAACAGATCAGTGAAGGTTTGAGCAAAATATGATAAGAAATAAGAAAGTTATGAATGTTTGAAGTTGTAATCAATCAAACACAAATTGGCAGCTCCGTGACGTATCTTGCGAGCTCCTCTCCCATTTGCCCTGTACTCCAAAAATCATTAATTTCCATTTTCTCTAAAGAAAGTATTAAGTCATACATGCAAGTTAGATAGTATTATTGCTCATATGTTGTTTTTTTTACACAAAGCATGTGTGAAACAAATCTATTCCTTTATCAAAAACTAAGAAAATGAAAATCTTATGAAATTTTCTGTATTGAGCAAATGAGAGAGGAGCTCGCAAGATACGTCCATTTGTGTTTGATTGATTACAACTTCAAAAAATCATAACTTTCTTATTTCTTATCAGATTTTGCTCAAACGTTCACTAATCTGTCTGTCTCATTTTTTCTTCTTAGTTTCAAATTAACTTAATACCAGGGTGGACTTTTACTTCAAGCGCACAATTTCTCAATGGACATACGTCTCCTCCCTGAGTATCACTACAGGTATCCAGTTTCTACATTTTACCAATTGGATGACATCCACTGTTGGTGCGTGTACTATAGACCCTAAATGACATAAAAAGTTACTATGACACCATCTTGCTACCCAAATACATGTGACGATTGACCAAGCATTTCTTCAAAAAACTCTAAGAAGCGAGAGCCGCAGCTGCTGCCCTGAGCCCCAGTGGCGTATCAAGACCTTGGCTAAGGGGGGGGGGGGGGTAAAACATCCGATCCAATGGTGATCCAGAAAAAAAACACACTTTTCAGGCCTCAATTTGCGTCTGGAGGGTTGTCATGGTTGTGTGTGTGTGTGTGTGGGGGGGGGGGTAGGTCTTCTGTTGTTGCTTTCACCCATATTTTTATACTTTAATCATGTTAATTATGCATTTAATTTTATTTAATTTGATATCCATTGTAGTGTCATTAGCAACAGCACAATGAGTGAATTATTTTTTTTTCCTCATTGCGTATCGATTTAAAGTGTTTGGACAGCTTTGTTCTTTATAATTCATGCATAAACTTTTGATTTGATTTCTATGTTTGAAGATAGATATAAGATCGGTGTTTAAATTCACTATATGTTTGGCTTTACACATGGCCCATTATCCGCTTACCTTTTTGACGGTTGGTTTCAAAACGTTTTGGGAGGTCGCATTGCGACCGAGTGAGATTTTTTTTTAATGTCTCCTTCATCAAGTTTTAAAAGCAATTCTTTAACAGCTTCTTTGAAATAAATGATTCGTGATGATTGAAAGAGTCATTTTTTTTTCACTGTATATTTGGCTTTACACGTGGCCCAATATCTGCTTACCTTTTTGACGGTTGGTTTCAAAATGTTTTGGGAGGTCGCATTGCGACCGAGTGAGATTTAAAAAAAAAATCTCCTTAATTTATCAGGTTTTAAAAGCATTTTTAAAAACAATTTCTTTGAAATAAATGATTCGTGATGATTGAAAGAGTCAGTTTTTTTTTCACGGTAGAAATTCTGTCGGGGGGGGGGGCAAAACTTCCCCTTGCTCCCCATTGAATACGCTAATGCTTAGCCCCTCTGCCCCCACCACACACAACACTTTGTACGTTTATGTGTGCATGAAGCAAATGAACATCCTCCGCCAAAAGAGCCCCCCCCCCCCCCCTTCCCCGCTACGTTCATCATTTTCTGGATATCCCACTGATGATTATAACCACTTGACATTTAGATGAGCCAAAATATTTTCATAACTCTACGCTACATCTCTGGCGCAATTGATAGCGATAATTCATCTTGATAATGTGCAAGTTCAAACAGCTATGGTAAACAGTGATTCCTTCTCATAACATGTATAATTAGGCCATCCGCCATTTATGTTTTCTCCATTTTAAGTATGATTCCCAAATTACCAGAGGTGTCGCTAGAGAATTTGGAATGTGGATGGGTGGGAGTTGTCGAATCGAACTGAGACAAGTTTGAGGACTGTTTTAATCCTTTTAAAATATTGTTTGTATGTTATAATTGTTGTATAATATTATATTTGTATTGTTACGGCGACCCCAACACAGTCACGTGCTTCCTGGGACCCTCACCAACTTCCACCATATTTTTGTCAATGTAGATTTCATTTTGTACTTATTTGATTATGAGAGGGAAATAAATGTGTTTTGAATCTGAATCTCAATACATATAATAAATATTTCAGACACAAGAATCTTCTTTACATTATTTTTTACACATTGTTTTCGAAGCTTGTTTTAAAACGCACTTATTGAGAGAGGGGAATTTAATAATTATCTCAAAACATTTTTTTGAGAGAAAACTTTCCCCACAATATCTTTGTAGGCCTTTAGCTTAAAGACCGTGATTTCCACTCGCATTTTAATGGACTTTCTTGTGTCCTCAAATTGTAAAAAGTACCTTTAAAATGAAGCAGACTTTATCAAATGCGCTCTGGGTGTCATTCCGAAACCGAAAATAGACAAATCTAAGAACATTTGATTAACCTTTCTTGCTATTTTACATGCACATTCATGCCCTGACATACCCGTTCATCCCTGAATTCCAGTAAATCAATGACGTCACGACCCGAATGTATGTGCCCTCCAAACAATAGGCTCGACTCGGGTCTGACGTCATAACCTGTTTGCTGTACATTTCGATCGCGATTAGCAGAGCTTTTGTTGTCGCCTTGTACGTATTTCCCTTTCATCATTTTTGCTATTCATTCCCTAATGTCAAGACTGAATAAACATTTGAAATATTGATTACCGCTTCAGTTATTTCTGGCGCAAGGCGATATATTTTTTTTTCAAGGAGAGTCAAGGTAGCTACATGTACCTAGGCTGTTCCTCGGAGGGCGAACAAAGTTTGACAGCTTTACTTTCGTGAAACTATTTTAAATCATAAACCATATACGTCTGACAAATCCGGCTTTATCTTGAAGCTTGATTGTGAATTTACATAATTAATGGCTGTCTACATTTGCATGCATATATCCACTGTTTTACTGTTATTTTAGCTTTTACCAATAAGAAACAGACTTCAAAAAATATATTGGAGCAGGTGTTTTTGGACTGATTGTGAATGCCTAAAGGATGCAATTCAAGTTAACCATAGTCATCCTTCGTCCTTGAATAATAACAAATCTTAGATTTCATATTCCTAAAAGTTAATACAAAAACATGTTTACAAACGCAAGTACATGGATGAGAGGACAAATATAATAAACAACATATCATTTCAAAATGAACAAATCTTTGTTCATTTTCCTACTGAATTTCATCAAACTATTCGTTGATTATTTTTTTTTACTGAATTTGTACGTCGGCCATGGAACCGAATAGCTTGTGGCAAATACACAAGCGCTTCAACCTCTTTCACTTGCTCAGTACTCACTAAAATATCAATCAAAATCAATCACCAATGCCAAATCAATGAAGCACATATACACAAGATATATTTTGAGAATAAATGTATTCTTTAATAAGAACTCAAATACAAATAAATATATGTACAGATCAAATCAATTGAGAGGATTAATCTCCATCGAACTTGAGGATGAATTCATCTTCCCCATCTCTACTTGAAGATTAAATCATCTTCCCCACCTCTGCTTGGAGATTAGTTCATATTCCCCATTCCTATTTGAAGATTATTTCATCTTCCCTATCCCTAAATGGAGATTAATTCATCTTCCCCATTCCTATACTCGAAGATTATTTCATCTTCCCCACCTCTACTTGGAGATTAATTCATCTTCCACATTCCCACTCGAAGATTATTTTATCTTCCCCACCTCTACTTGGAGATTAATTCATCTTCCCCATTCCTACTCGAAGATTATTTCAATATATTATATTTAAAAAACACTTTTATTCAAACATACATATTGAAACATACGTTCTTGAAACGTTTTATGACAGAAGATAATATCCTTTCGACAATTTCCAGAGATTGAGCAGGAGGAGTTCATAATGGCCGAATTATTTTATTTACTATTATAATTATTTCAGCTTCAGTAACTGATGATGATATATAAGGAAACACAACCTGATTATGTTACTAGTATTCTATAACTCTCTCCCACTGTGGCGTAACTACAGGGGATATGAGGGGCACAGTCCCCCACCCATCTAGTGGCGAAGAGAGAGAGAGAGGGGGCGGCAACATGAAAAGAAGACCATACCCTCCCCAAACTCGAGGGCCTTGTTTCTTGCATCTAATCCAACGATTAAGGCCTGTCCCCCCCCCCCTTTGACACCACGCTTCGCCACTCACCTCACTGTTCTTTTTTCTTCATGGTAGACCAGCCATCAAAATAGGTCGTTAATTTATTTATTTAAGGGACTTTATGAGGCTGTTGTAAATCACATTCTATTTTGAACTCATTAAATCGACCACAGTTTTCATTTGACATTCGGAGCTAATTTGTAAAGTATTTTTTTGACATCAATAAAGAAAAAGAACATACAGTACATCAATTGCAGCATTTCTCTCTATTACAACAACAAACAAATCTCCCAGTTGCGTTTTACCGGCTCAGAAAACAAAGAGAGAGAGAGAGAAAAATCAACATCTAAGTTAACATATTAAACTTAAGAATTTATTCAGATAGATATAGACACATTTCAATCATTTTTTTTTAAATATTAAAAAGAGTTTATCTCCAGCACCTCCAGGGCCTCTTTTAATGTCGGAAACTTCGTATAATTATACTTTATTTGTCGCATTGTGTACTTGAGGCCTGATTTGTTAATGCCATTTTTGAAATAATTTCGATCATGTATCTATTCATTCCCTCACTAAATGATACGTTAACACTTATCCATCCATCCATTCATTCATCTATTCATTAACCTGTCCATCCATTCAGAATCATAGCTTAATACATTCATTCAGTATTTCGCATAAATAGTCCAATAACGTCCAATTCTTCCTTAATATCAAAGGGACTTTTCATAATTGTTTTGTTTTTCAAATGTGTTTTATGGAGAAGTTAGTTTTGGTTGTAATTAGTGATCATTTTCATGTGCTGGGGTTTAATTCTATTATTCATCATGCTCATCATTACTTTTCATTTTTCTGAACTTCAATGAACATTTTCATTATCAATCATACCTCCAAGTTCACCTTGCAATATTCAACGGATGTCTGCACGCTAGTTTCTGCTTCGTTCACCGATGAACCGATAAGTATATGTGACGTCATTATGACGTATGTGAACTTGTCTTGATTGGCCGACTTTCTTTTTTGACACACATACCGTTGGATATTAAAAAATATATAGGATAATGGCAAAAAGTTATAAGAGCTGTCAAAACAAATGTAGTGGCAAAATTGAAAAAATATGTGGTACAATTATAAACATTAGCAAAGGAAAAACTTATATTTCTAAAGTAAAAAATGGAAATGAAGTGGGGGGGGGGGGGGATGAGGTAGAAATGACAAAGACGTCTGCTAATGGTAAGAAGGGCGTAAACTCCTATACTTTCTGGATCTTAATAGATTAGGATTCCAATGATAACCATAAAACCTGGCGAACTTTGTTTCGGCACACTAAAAATAGATTTGATTATGAGAAATATGGAGAATGCAATCATGGCAAGAGTATATTCATTTTTTGTAGAGCAAGCTTTATTCGGAACCGGTTGAAAGAGAGAAAAATGGTAAAAAGCCCCCCCCCCCCCCCCCCCCCCAGGTAGGGCTTGGAGAGCTGGTCTGACTTTTTAAATTCATATAGTCCTCGAAATATAGCGCTCACTCGAAAGACAATATTCCGCCCCCACACCCTTGTGACAGTCCTTGATCCGCCCCTTCTTTTTCTTCTATTTGTATTTTCGAAATGATGAAAAACACAGACGGACATGGGAAATCAAGAAAGCGGGAAAAAGACAACGGGGAATCGCGACGCAATTTGTGGATGCTAAGTAAAGACTCCAGCGGGAATGGTTTTTCAAGAAAATCACGGGGGCAAACGGCAAAAATAGCAGGGTCGCAGTACCTATAAAATGTAATGCTTACAGCATGTCTGCGCTGAGAAATCTAGTTTCTCTTTATAAGAAGGTGAAAAAGTAGAAATTGATGCATTTATTAGCCTCTTTGCCTTTGGAAAGCCCTCTTCAGTTGACAGGAGGAGATCATTAAATGACATCCCCCGAGTCATAATTAAGGGATGACAATCATGTATTGGGCTAGACAGGTAACACGAATGTAAACATGATGTAGTTTATAGAGCACATCACTTGTGTTTGATTTGAAAAGATTCTTATTGTTTACGAATAAAAACAATTCTTAAGACTTTCGTGACATAGATGATTATGGTTGAACAAATAGAGAAGATTAATGATTATAATTTGCATGTATTTCAAGGGAAATGAACAACTGATTAATGACAACCAAATTTTCTTTAAACTTTGGTCTGCTAAAACAACATACAAAGATTCGTGCCTTTTGTGTGCCTTTGTTTCTGTAGAAAATAAACATAGAGGCCCGTATTCTTAACTCCGGTTTAAAGCTACGGTCACAAAGGTTCGTACGAACGATGCGTTCGTACGAATCTCACTGTTCGTACGAATTCCGGAGTTCGTAGAGATTCGTAGATGGGGCATAGATTCTAACGGCCTTCTTACGAAGTTCGTACGAACACCGTTTAATTCGCAAGAACAACTTAAGACCTTCTTGAGAAACGAAGTGATTTTCGGTTATACAATGGCCCTAGAGTTCGTACGTTTTCGTAAGAATGCCTTGAGTTATTCTTTCGTCAGACTTACGGCCATCTTAAGATTTTTGTTGTCACAAGATTGTCGTACGTGCAACACACGGCACTCTCAAGTCATCCGTAAGAAGATCTTACGAATTTTTGTACATTTTGTCGGGTTGCAAAAAGGCGCTGCTGTGTACTGTCGAAAATTCTGTGACTGTTGAAAGTTTGACACTTTCAAGATGGCAGTAGTGCCAAGGAGACTACAACTGTAGCTGCAGCTGCACCTGCAAGTAGAGGAGGCTTTATACCCCCTAAAACTCAACAATTGCTGAAATTGTGTACCTGCGCCTTACGAGCACCTTACGAACGCCTTACAAACGCCAAGAGTCGTTCGTAAGAGCTCCGTACGAATCTCCGTTCGTAAGGCGTTCTTACGAACGCCGTAAGAGCCCTCTATGAACAACTTAAGGCGTTCTTATGATCATCGTAAGAATTTAAGGCTTCTAGAATTGTCTCTTGACCCTACAAAATCTTGTGTGGTTCTTACGATATTCTTACGACGTTCGTACTGCCGCCTTAGAAGAGGGGGTTTCATACGACGTTGAAAACAATCTCATACGACGTTGAAAACAATCTTGGACAAGATCATCGACCAGGCTGCGAACTTACGAACGGTCTACGAACGGTCTACGAACGCTGGTTTCGTACTGCCTTCTTGAGAAGTTCTTACGAAATGGTCCAAAAATCGTTCGTACGGCGTTCGTAGCAGTTCTTAATGGTATCAATAATAATAATGGTCATTTATAATGCGCTATACACAAAGAAGTACCATAGCGCTAACAAAGTAAAAATCAAAAGTTAAACATCATTAAAAAAAAATTAAAATAAAGGAAAAGACTAGCTCTGTGGAAAAAGATAGGTCTTCAGTTGTCTTTTGAAAGTTGCTAGATTTTCTATTGTTCGAATTGAGCGTGGGACATTATTCCAAGCTCTAGAAGCAGTTACACTAAAGCGTTTTTCAGCAATAGAAAGATTTGATCTGGGAATTACAAGTCTAGTAGTGTCATTTATTGAACGAAGATTACGTGTGGGTAAATAAGGAACTATTGTGTCAGCAAGGTAAGAGGGGGCAGTATTGTTGATTAATTTATAAACATATAGGCAGAGTTTGAACTGAACACGTTGAGAAAAAGGAAGCCAATGGAGTTCTTGAATCAAAGGGGATGCTTGTACTCTACGCCCAACCTGAAAAACTAAACGTGCAGCACGATTCTGAATACTCTCGAGTCTTTTCCTATCCTTAGCAGAGAGAACAACAAATAGACTATTGCAGTAGTCAATTCTTGATAGTATAAGAGCCCTAACAGCATGATGACAGGTGTTTACATCAATAAACCTTCTAACTCGCCACAGGTTCTTTAAATGGAAATTACTTGTACGAACAATATTGTTAACATGGGATGCAAGTGTGAAACTTGAATCAATACATATACCAAGATTCATAACTGTGGAGGACAAAGCAATTGTTTTATCACTTACAGTAAGTTGTACACCGGATAAATTATCATTATATCTATTAGATGGACATAATAGAGTAAACTCTGTCTTAGAAACATTTAACCTCAGAAAATTTCTAGTCATCCACTGGCTGATTTCTGAGATACATAATGAAATACGTTGCAACACCTCCTGCATACTAACTATAGAACGAGGATCAAAGGGAGCATATAACTGAATATCATCAGCATAAATTAGATAACAAAGATTGTGCTTCCGAATAATACTAGAGACAGAAGTGATATATGCACTGAAAAGAACGGGACCCATGACAGATCCTTGCGGGACGCCATATTCACAAGTCCACGGCTCAGACATCTGTTCCAAGATTTTCACACATGACGTCCAGCCAGTCAGATAGGAATGCATCCATCGTAAAGCAATATCAGACACTTGGAAATTCGATTCAAGCCGTTTAAGCAATATCTCATGATATCTCATGATATCTCATGATATCTCATGATATTTGTGACCGAGGCTTTAAACTCCAGTCTAATTTAAACCAGGTTTCATTAAAACTGACCTAAACCTCAAGTTCAGTCTAAATTTCTGTACAAAGGTAAACCACACTAGACTGGAGTTTAGAATGTGATTTTCTAAAACTACGTTTTAAAGGGCGTGTTTAGATTGGGTTTAAACCACACTTAGACCTCGGTTAAATTGGAGTTCAGAATACCGGCCAGAGAATTTTGTCTTAAGATTTTCTTATTTATTGCACCTTATCACACCAGATAAACAGGTAAAATGCATGGACTCCACCTGGCTACAGCCGTTTAGCTAATATATTTGTATCTTTATAGCAGAGGCGTATATTTATATCCAGAATCTAATAAAGATGGGGATCATTCCAAGAGGGGAGGGGGAGGAATATATGTTGGCAGCCCTGCGTGCAACCGGCCCTCTGCAAGTTGCATTTTTTTTTCCTGGGCCTTCAAAAAGTGGAGGGGCGCACACCACGGCTACAACCTATATTTGATACGTCACAGTATATTATAACTAGGGTAAAATTCAATCCATTCCTGCGTCGAACGATTCTCCACAAAAATTTCATAACTCAACTTCTTAATGTAAATCGGCAAACTGATCATGAATGACTGAAATCATCATAAAATTTTAGCGACATGTTCTAGCTTTATTTTGAACGCCATTCGACAAACCAACACAATGAGCAATGCATTGGCAATAACACCCCCCCCCCCAAAAAAAAAGCCTAAATCTTGTTATGGTTTCTAAATATTTCTAAATATTTCTAAACCTGATGAGGTCTACCCTACGTATAACTGACTGAAGTTAGATAAACTGTTATTACCAGAAGAAAAAAGAAATAAGAAAGGAAATGATCAAGCAGACTCACAAGTAAGATACACTATTTCCGTCTTGTACGAAGGACGTTTAAGCCCCGTCATGTAATTATCGCCACTTTGTTTACGGATTATAGAGCGGGAAAAAGAAGATGACAATGACAAATTCTTCTTTAGAGCGCGTTTCAAGGGAAAACTGACGAGTAAACAACAAAGTCATCCTTTATTTCCAAGCAAGGCCTCAATTTGAACTGACAAAGTACTTGACATGACTGCAAATGTGACCCTCAGCATCCCTGCTCTAAGGAAAGAGTTTACAGAAAAAAACGTGACTATGTCTGGTTGATTAAAAACGACAAGAATATTAAAGCTCGGTGACAATTCCAGCGCTCAAGGAAATTTAAGATGTCGCTAATCTTAACTAATTTCATCAAAGGTTTCATTTCTAAATTCTAGGAAAATCATTACGGAAAGAAACATGTTCTGTATAGTCAGGGGACCATTCGAGTGCCGTTGAATTACATGTATTTGATATGCACTGTGTAATGTGCATTATGACTGCTTCGTATTTCCTGTTGTTGTATTCAACACTGTCTTTTTTTAAAGGATGTTTGACTTTTAATTAGGACCATGATGTAAAACATCTTTTGCTGATCATGTTTTATCCTGAATAGATATGTTGCAATAAATAAAGAAAGAAAGAAATGAATAAAGAAATAAAGAAATATACACATAAAATCATATATAAAGTAAATTAACAAATGAATAAATATATAGATAAATAACCAATTAAACAAATAATAAAAAAGTAAATATATTTCCTCTTGAACGACATGGTGCTGATTCTTTAAAGGGACAAGCAAGCCACCAGGAGGCCGTGGGGTAAGCCCCATTCGCTTCTACACAAAGTTTGTGCGTTGAACGCGTCCGTCAGACTATTATGCAATAGACCGCTTCGGTAATAATGTATGCAAGTTTTATACATACCTTTCAAAGAAAGGTTGTTCTTGACAATCTGAAAGTTTGCCGGGACATAGCAACAGATAATGTATGCAAACTGGATTCCAAGCATTGAGGCTCATTTATAAAAAAAAAACAGGTTAATGGAATAGCTCGTCACTAGGTGCTCCGAGAATTATGTGCATAAATTTGTATACATTACAGAAGCGGTCTATTACATGTCGGACTGCACGAAGCCGAACGAAGGAGAGCTCGAACTTCAGACCATGAAGCTACGTTTGTAGCTTCATGTTCAGACTAAGCGTGTATAAATGCGCGGCGATCAGTCTGTCCGAAGTTTGCGCCCCGCGGCATCAACTGGTAGAGAGCCATGATCATTTTTTTTTTTTTTTAATGCTTTTTTGCCTTTATTCAGATATTCAGACGAGAAAATTGTACAGAGATACATTATTTTTCATACATTGTAAACACAATACATAATTCAATCCAAAACAAATAATACAATGCAAAATCTGCAATCTGAATAAAGATTTTAAAGGATAGATGAGAAAAAAGGTGAAGATGCTGCTTTATAACCCATATGACTTGTAACGAACACATGCAGTGCCCTCTCGAGGCATAAATCGTCCACACAATTTACGGTTGAATTTCGCTTTAAAAACTGGGGGGGGGGGGGGTGGTTTGTCACCAAGATTAAGACATTAAAAAAACCCAAAAAACTATACCAGGTAGCAAGAGATTATTAACACCTCTCCTCTTTGTCAAACATTTGAAATTGAAGAGGAAGGTAAAGAAATGAGAAAGCGTAATATCTCGAAAGAGAGACATTTTTATAAGATATGATATATTCATAAAAAATAAAAGTTAAACCGTGCATGTGGGTGGGTGGGCGGACGATATAAGATACTCCATTTAGTTGTGCTTTGTATAAACATCAGATGCTAAAGGGCCATTAAAGGGGTCCCTTCTTAGAAATAGAAATTATTCGAATTTGGAGAGCGAAGAAGGATGAATAGGACCTATCGGTAACTAATCATTATTGATCACCAACCGTGGCGCCTCCCGCCTGCTTGCTGTCACGTGGTACTGAGAATGGCGGAATGCGTAGGTTGCACGTGACGTTAAAGTGGCGCCATTCCGAGGAATCTTTGTGTGTGTTAAAAGCATGTGTCCACCATAATTATGCAGTCACGCGGAAGGAAAGGCCCATATTTTCTCACAATAAGATCACATTTGCTTACATTAATCATTCCTATATCCGGCCACTGAGTACAGTGATCCCGGCAAGTGAAACTATTGATTCAAATAAAATATTTTGGGGGGTCTGGAAGGTTTGAAAATTTAAAAAGGTATAAAAACACAAAAAATATCACGATCATGATGAAGCACGCGATACGAGGAGGAGGGGTGATCTTTTGGGCGTATCATATGCTTACTTTCAGTTTGACTTTGGATTGCCTTAATAAAGATTAAGCAATTGTAATTTATCCGTATGATACTAAAAAAATATTTCTAAAGATATACCCAGAAGAGGGTGAAAACAGGTAAAAGAGAGGGAAAAGCAGAAAGGAGAGCATAATTATATACATCGATTTTAACAAAGGGCAAAGTCATTTTTCTAAGGTCGTGATTTTTTTAGTATGTCATATTTGCACATATTTTATTTTGTTTATTCGTTTGGTTATTTACATGCACAAAAATATTCGTTGAGTCCCCATTCCTCTCCCATGATAAATCTCTCTCTTTCTTTTTTTCCCCCGTCCTTTTGTTAACAAAAAAAAGAAAGAAAAAAAAAAGAAAATATTTCTTGCAAATAGTGTTATGAAAAATAATATATACTTTTCATTCTGTTAAACCGCAAACGTATTCAGTTCTGAAAATCTTTTTAAAATATAGAATAGCATGCACTCATGTGACAGCATGTCGGGTAGTCAGTATAGGGGAAAAGAAACACTTAGCTTTCGAGAAAATGGCAACGAAAAGTGACAAAGGTGCTTCGAGAGTGGCGAATGTTGACTTATGACAAATGCAGATGAGTGCAATCTGTTACACGATTTTGCGCGCCAGAAAAATAGCCTTGTTCTAGCTTTGAAACCGTCACAAACGAGAACTTTCGCGCGCGTATTTTCCCGCCATTTTAGACAATAAAAAGGGAGAAAACATTTTGCTGTTTTAGCGTCTGGTTACAATCGGATTTGTATAATGATCACTTCATAAACCGAGCTAAGGACGAGGATGCCTATTAATATCCAATGAATCTTTACACGGACTTCCCCCGCGCCTCATGAAAATTAATTGGACTCCGCAAGCCTACACGCGCCGGGAAATTAGGGGCATAAAAGGAGTGGAGGGTTATTGTTAGAGCCCTACCGTACGTCGCGGGGCGGGTGCACGTGTAGCAGCTAAACCCCCCTGAATGGACCGTCACGCTCCCTGTAGTTTCGGGGACACGTGTCATTGCTAACCGGCTCACAGGGTTTGTTAATCTCCACAGCAGCTGGGGCGTTACAACTTCACAATACTCAGACGCGTTTTGGGTGTTTTCCTCACCCCCAAGCTCCCCGTTACTCTTTTCTCTCTCTCTCGTTCGTAGGAAACTTACTTGTAGCAAACTAATTAGCACAAGTCTTAGCAAAAACACGGACAACTGTGTTTAGTAACTATTTTCTTTGTCCTTTTTGTCCCCGAATTCCCACAAATGTCGCACCACAACACTTCTGTTAGCAGTACCATCAATTTTGCTCAAGAACACTTTTATGTAATACTTCCTTTAAATGTGTGACAGAGTCAGGCCATTTGTGTTCTGATATATATGCAGCAAAAAAAAAAAAAAAAAAAAAAAGAAGAAGAAGAAAGTAGACACTCTTTATTGTTCAGAATGTTCATATAAACCGTCAATAAAATATAATAGAAAATATATCAGTTAAGAAAATTTAATATATACTCTATCAATGCAGATCAAGTTTTGGACCTTCAGGTTTGAATGGGCACTTTCATTTAAAGGGCAATCCAACCTTAGTAATGAGATGATATGTGTGAAAGAAGAAAAATAAGAAAGAAAAAAAAAACTGGATGGTGAAAGTT
The DNA here is from genome assembly GCA_025618425.1 of Heliocidaris tuberculata. Taxonomy (NCBI): domain Eukaryota; kingdom Metazoa; phylum Echinodermata; class Echinoidea; order Camarodonta; family Echinometridae; genus Heliocidaris; species Heliocidaris tuberculata. The sequence continues at coordinate 11,911,594 of CM046836.1, read as the reverse complement.
TGAAAGAAATTGGACAAGGACTAAGAAAGTTATGGATGTTTGAAAAATGAGATCACTACATCTATGCGAATCTCAAATTGGCAATTTGGTGATTCAATTGTGACATGTTTGTGGACAACTGCCCCATTTGTCGTACACAAAAATATCATTAATTTTGCGGTTTTCTTCGAGGCGCTTTTACCCTCTGGGCAGTACTCAAAATATGTTGAAGATAGCATATTGTTATAAGTCCTCATGAAAGAAAGAGATCCTACTGAGTAATACATTTTGAAAAAAGTGACATTTTAGTCATTTTGTGTGTTGGAGTGAATGGGGGAGTTGTCCACAGCTACATCACAGTGACATTACCTATTCGGCCAATTTGAAATTCCCATATGTATAGTGATTACAACTTTCAAAAATTCATAACTTTCTTATTGCTTGTCCGATTTCGTTCAAACTTTCACCATCTGATTATCTGATTTTTCCTCTTTCTTTCAAAGCAACTTGATATGAAGGTTGGATTTCCCTTTAATTAACCGTTGAAAGTTCTGCATCTGATTAAGAAAATTGCAAACATAAAGCAAGCAGCCATTCAAATTTTAATGATAATGGGTATCTGTAAGACATTCTGGTTCAACAATGAAAACAAAGATTAAGAAACAATGAGGAGGATTGAGCTCTGGATGTCAACTGTAGTCTCAGGACTGAATGCATGGTTTTGAAATTTAAGTGTTTCTCATGATTGGGTTTTTTTGTTGTAATCATTGTTTTCATTTGACTCTACAAGATGGAAATGCTCATCAACATTTAAATGGTCAAATGCCCATTATTTGCAATTTTCTTTCAGAGACTCATAAATGGCTATGCTCACTCATGCGTAAATGGTATGATTCCAGTGGCATGTATAATTTTAAAGAGGATGTTTATTTTGATATATGAAAGATAAGTTTATATTAAATATTCATTTGAAAATCTTAATATCAGGGTTATTTTCTTCCTCTCTATTCGTAATTATAGGACTGTAAAGGCAATTCTATAACAAAATGATGACTCTACAAACTCTAAAAATGAAAATTACAGAGACCTATAGTAGTAGTTTTGTTCAAACTATCCAATAGCTACATTTCTTTAAAAATATGAGTGAAATATTCCGTCTTAAATGGCGTCAAGTATGTGATCGGCAGGTGTGTATATTAATAGAGGAGCGATATGGGGAGGGGTTACTCCCTCAATTCACATTTAAAAATTATAGGCAATTGGTTACGGCAGTGTTTTTTTTTGGGGGGGGGGTTTCAATAAAAAAAGATATCTATGAAACCCCTTTCATTGGCAAATTAAAAAAATCTGAGGACCCTTTTTTGTTCCAAAATTTCTAGCTGTACCTTGTTTACAAATGTGGTCCACCTCTGCACCTTTAAGATTATGGTCTATATATAAAGAGGACCGTTCTGGAACGCAGAATAGTTATTCGTTGGAAACAAAAAACAGGATAAAAACTATATCTTACGGAAGCATTAAAATGCCTTTCTACTTCTTCTATTTCATCTTGTCAAGTAGACTTAATATCCTTATCATGTCGACATGTAAAGATAATTAACTTAGCATGTCGACTTATCAACTTTTATTAATTATAGTCGATATGGCGAAATAAATTATCTTGCCAAGTCAAAATGTACGACATGAACTTTTTGTGAAGTCAACTTCACAAAATAATTTATTTTGCAATGTCGACTAATAAAAGTTGATAAGTCGACATGGTAAGTGAAATATCTTTACATGTCGACATGATATGGATACTAAGCCGTCATGATATGGATACTAAGCCGTCATGATATGGATATTAAGTCGACTTGACAAGGTGAAAATCTCGTCATGTCGTCAAGTAGAATGGCACTTAAACGCTTCCTTAGGAAATAATAAAAATTTAATGTATCAAGTCATATAGGTTGACTTGAATTTTTCAGCATTTGGTTATCTATTTTTATTTTCTCATTTGATAGTTCTTTCATTGAATAATCTGCTGATGCAATCATCTAATTATTGATTGAATATGAAATTTATTGATTAATTTTTTTTTTATTGATTAATGAATTCTTTCGCACGGGTATAGTTGTGTTCAATTCTACCGAGACATTGGTGTATCTACATTATAAGAATGCCCTTTATAATACAATGCATATGTGGTTAACAACAAAAATACAATATAATACATTATAATCAGGTATGAAGAAATAAAATTTTAATCATATACTATTTTTCATTATGTACATAGAATATCGCTCCTTTATATTTTTTTTTTCCTGGGGAAAACAACTGGATTTTTCTTGATCATTGTGCCGTCTTTAATATTACATGTATGTTCAAATCTGTACTCAGGCATTAAGATAATGGTTCATGGAATATCATTTCTTTTATAGGAATTTTGATCGTAGAAAATGGATTTATCTCTAAGGCATTATGCCATCTGGCATGATAATATAAATTTATTTATTTCTTTTCAGGTACTATGATAATGGTCCATCATGGAAAATCGTTTTCTCTATCAGTCACAGATTCGTTTCCTTTGGGAAATAGCTGAACTCATCTTGAACTTCATGGGTTCCAGGTATACATATCTAGAGAACAATGTCTCCAATCCTAAAGAGCTTCAATGCTTCCTCCTAAATCTTGAATAATATTTAAATCTAATCCTATTGAGCATCATAGACCTTGCTTTTCCAAGTACGGCCTATACACTACAACCCATTATATATCTAAGACAGATAAGAGATTACGTGCCCATTGCACACAACTGCCCGTTTTTCGTGGAATATTGTAAATAGATGAACCAGCTATTGTCCTGCAATGACATTGACTTCTTAGGAATAGATCAGTGATAATTATTCTAAGTTATTTTCCACAAATGCGCATGAATTCCCTGCCATGATAGAAAATTCTGGAAAAGGATTTGAACGCTTGAGTGCTTTTTTTTTCCTTCAAGTTTTTGTTTCATTTAAGGGTGTTTGCTGTTACGGCTATTGTGTAATGTTGTTTCTTTTCCCCAGTAATTCAAAGTAATATTGGTGAACACAAAACAAAATCCCTTTGACCAGTTGATTATGTTTTTGGTGTATAACGTATAAATTCATAATACTAACTTACTAACATAAAATCCAAAATATAGAAAAATTGATACGTGAAAAATAATGTAAATTCATATTCCTAGTATCGAGCTGGATTCCCATTCGGAAACATCTTTTATAGGGCATTTTACATAATAACTAAAATATAAATGTAATGATCACATTGTTTTCACTTCTTATTGCATCTCTTGCCAGTGTGTGCATTACCCAGTGGCAAAGAGTGGTCCTATATTAGCAATTGGCATGATTGAGGATCGAAGCACTGGCATCATGGGGGAAGGGGGGGGGGGGGTCTTGCTAGATAGATGAAATACGAATTCACATGAGGACCATGGTTTAGGAGAAGGGCGTTCCACATCCCTTCTCCTTTCATTTTTTACATCTTTTTATCCCTCTCCCCCTCCCGCCGTTGGATTGGGATATACATTCCCCCTTGCCCCCCTTAGCTCCGCCACTTGCATTAAACTTCGACTTTCTTCCCCTACAATCCCTTAATCGCAGCAGGTTTTGAAATGCAAGTAAAGTGTTTCAAAATTATTTAGGCAGCTCGAATCAATTTTCTGGAAAGTCGGGAGCGTTTTTATACCTATTTAGCACCCACCATATTTTAGATGTTCTTGCGAAAACAATAATTTAGAGGAAAAGGAATCAGGAGCATGATGAGAGTTAAATCACCTTGAATATTGGGGTTTACTATTTTTATGGTTAACCAATAATCACAATGGTCATATTTGAGGTTTTTAAACAATCAATTAATTAATTCAAATAAAGCAGAAACTTTTTAGTTATCGGATTCTCTCTCTCTCTCTCTCTCTCTCTCTCTCTCTCTCTCCCTCTCTCTCTCTCTCTCTCTCTTCTCCCCCCCCCCCCCTCGTCATATACTACAATACGTCCATTCTGAATACATCAAAATGTCATTTATGTACTTGGCAATGTATGCAAAAATCGCTTGTTGCACTGTGTAATAAGAACACGATATAATTTAATGCAGGCTGGTGAAAAGAGTGAACAACCTTGTACAATTACATCAGGACTTTACCAGTGTTCAGTGACTTAATAAACGGATGTATCATTGGTTTAGCCATTAAAATGAAATGCAAAAAGAGATCATATGGGTCATAATTATGCTAGCCAATAATGTTTATTTGCTTGTCTCATATTCATGTCCATCTTTTCATCAGTATTTACACATTAAGAAGCATTTATTAGGCTTTAATATAAACAAAAATGAGAAAAGATGCCATGGCTACCAAAACCGAGAGAATCATCCCTCTGAATTAATACCCCTCTTTTCTTCTAAACAACGAGCAAACATGTTATTCCTCTTTGTGACGTAAGTAGGTTATGTTTATCCGTCATAATGGATCGATCGATCTCATCCAGCTGCCGTCGGGGGCATTATCGTCTGCGTAAAGAAAGTAATACTATCCTCATTTATGATTGCAGAGCCGTCAGAATGTCAATTTATCAACAATGAACGTTAGGAATATATAAATACAGATCCGAATAGTGGAACAGTGTTTTCTATTTTCGCTATATCTCGGTCGAGATGCTCGAGGGAGGTGTTTATAAAAATAATGTCTCCCGTTCTTCCTTCCTCTATACTCTCTCCCCATGATATCTCTGCGACTATTATGTCTTTCCCTTTCTCTGTCTGATATTATTTACCCCCCTTTCTCCATTTATCTTTCTCTTTCTATCTTTCTCACACTCAACCTCACTTTATATTTTTACTCAAGTCTCACTCTCTCTCTACATATACATACATATATATATATATATATATATTTATATATAATATATATATATATTTATATATAATATATATATATATATTTATATATATATATATATATATATATATATATATATATATATATATATATATATATATTTATATATATATATATATATATGTATGTATGTATATCCCCCCCTCTCTCTCTCTCTCTCTCTCTCTCTGTGTGTACTCTTCTCCTTCCCGCTTCAGTTTCATTAATGCCGCTGTCTCTTTTATTCCACTTTTCGGCATTATTTCTTTCTTTGTCATTGAAATACTCCCCGATATTGTAATTGGGGGGGGGGGGGGGGTTGTCGTCTGTCGTCTATCGTCAACTTATTTCGCTTTAAACAATCATTCAAATCATGAGATCCAACGTGAAGATGTGAAAATTATACGATATCTATTCTCTATTTATAGCAATATCTTTCCAAATTCATTTTCAATCATTATCATCCAATTGAACTATACATGCATAATCACAATTGTTATATACTATTGTCAATAATATCTGTTTTCATTGTACTATAGTCTTTATACTTTGATTTAACTAACATCAGTATATTTCACAATTCACTTGGGAGCACCCAGATATGTGTAGATTCAATCTTAGACGTTTCTCTTTCACGCCTATCTGTTGCAATAATAGATTTATCGAATAGCGCAACCACTTAAATTTTGTCTTTCATCATAACTCCGATGTATATCGAGAAACGGTACAAATTTTCTGATTACTCAAGACCTTCGGCTTATTCCTGACACTATTTCCAGCGGCGTCACAGTTATGTTACACATCGGATATGGGAAAGCACTTATTTTTTTCTCCCCCCCCCCCCCCCCACCCACACACCCATTATGTTCTCCTCGCCCCCCCCCCCTCCCACTCCACTGTTGATGCCCCTGAGAGCCCAGAATACAAGTACATTAACGCCGGCAGAGCTTTGAAAATACATTAATCTCCCTGTTTCCATGGATACAGTGTACATTTCAAATCCCATTCTTGCGATTAAATTATGACGTATATTTCGTACGTAATTTCTATATCATGATGTTAAAGTGATTTGGTAACTTTGTACAGGTTTGATAAAATCTGAGCTGCCTCTCCTTACATGCTATCATTGTATGTAATATGGTGTAAAAATGAAGCCCAGGGGGGAAAAAAGCACTTTAAAATTATCATGTGCTTCACAAAAATAAACATATGCAAGTGACCGGAAATGCCAGACTCATTTTCCCCCATAGACTCAGTGTTAGACTAAAGCGTATGGCCATACGCTTCGTAAATGGGAGTATTCAGTCATAGATATCTTAATAATAGCATTATATATTTGAAAACCTTTCTATGCCTGGCTATTTATTTATCCTTCTGAACATCATTATATATACAAGACACATATCAAACTTCAACAATTTATTAAATCAAGCCTCCACAAAGTTACCGAATCCCTTTAACATGAATAATGATACAGGCATACGAGAAGGGGGATGTAAAGTGGGTTAGAGGTGGGGTAGAGAAAGAAAATGGAGAGAAAGACAGAGAAAGACAGAGAAAGAGAAATGGAGAGATAGAGAAAGAGAGCGAGAGAGAAAGAAACATGGAGAGAGAGAGAGATGGAGAGAGAGATGGAGAGAGAGAGAGAAAGAGAGAAAGAGAACGAGAGAGAAAGAAACATGGAGAGAAAGAAACATGGAGAGAGACATGGAGAGAGAGATGGAGAGAGAGATGGAGAGAGAAAGAGAAAGAGAACGAGAGAGAAAGAGAACGAGAGAGAGAGAGACATGGAGAGAGAGACATGGAGAGAGAGAGAGCGAGAGAGAGAGATGGAGAGAGAGAGAGAGAAAGAGAGAAAGAGAGCGAGAGAGAAAGAAACATGGAGAGAGAGACATGGAAAGAGAGAGATGGAGAGAGAGAAAGAGAGATGATAAAATACTAGGGAAAAGAGATAGACAGACTGGTGAGGATTGTCCGTCATACCAAGAAAGGCGAAGCACAGTAATCATTGTAATTTCAAAATGTTAAAATCATGAGAAAATATTATATCACTGGTTTTAACGATTTAGATTTTCATTTAGACATAAAGATATTGATAACTTGAAGAAAAAACCACAACAGTGTAGTTGAAATTAACATTGTATGACAGAGATTTTTTTAAAAGGCGAAAACAAAATGTGGTGTAAATAATTTGATATCATTTAATATACATATTACGCAATACATAAAATATATATGTTGAACTATACCTTCAGGGGAAAACGTACAATAGTTTTACAATATGGCCTTTAAAAAAAAAACGAATTGCGTTTGAATAACATTTCAGACATATCAGATGTTATACCAAATGTCCTTCACCATTTCCCTCCGTAACTTACCCGATTGTCATGGTTTTCTTTTTTTTTTTTTGGTTATGTTTTTTTTTTTTTAAAGATTTTCGATGTAAAGTGAATGTACATTTATATGTCTTTAAATCATTTATTGTTGACTGTATTTCGTAATCGAATAAATGACCCCTGAAGAGGAAAAAAAAATCTGTTTGGAACCAGAATGGCGTTAGCTCTGTATAACAGAGGCGGACTTAGGGCCGGAAGTGCCCCCCCCCCCCCTTGAAAGAAAAGTGTACATTGTGCCCCCTCTTTTTGAACTGATAACCTTTTTTTTCCTTCTTCTTATTCTTATTCTTTTGTTTAAGAATTTGGGAGGAAAACTGGACCCCAAAATTCTGATTAGCTTCTTCTTTTTTTTCGCTTGTCAGAAAATTTTCGGAAATTTGTGTGCTCCCCTCCCCTTGTTTTACAAAATCCTGGATCCGCCTCTGCTGTATACAACATGGTATGAGCTCTTCTTTCTGGTTCTTAACAGATGCATACTGTATTAAATCTCTTTAGAAGTGTGGATACCCAAGGCTCTATTCTCGGTATTTATAAAGAGAAGTCAAAGGATTCCACAGAAAAAATATTTTGCGGTACTTCCAAAAGACATATATACTGAAGGAGGGCTTGAAAAAACAAATCGACAAACAAATGAACAAACAAACAAAGAAAAGACAGCGCAAAGGATTTGGCATTGGAGAAACTTGACCGTTCATACAAGTTTTCCACTTAACTAAATACATGACAGAGAAAAGTCTCGTATACCGTAATTGTCAATGTCATCGCGTGGTGTTGTGAAGACGTATAGGCCATAAGATCCATATGTTGCGCCATATCATTTTTCATACAGGAAAGTAATGAGCTTCAGCCGGCCATGCCCGGGGTAATTTGACCCGACCGCACGTTACCGGTGATCGCCGTACCCAATCAGTGGTGTTCCGACATGATATTTAAAAGTTGAGTGATTGGTACGAAAGCATATATTCTATCTTTCTTTAAGAATATATCAATCAGAGTGCCCTAAAATTAAACTATGTTGAATATACCGGTTCTCACGCGAGTGGAATAGCACATCCCAGTGTTAAGCCTCAGAAAAATACTGCCCTTGCCTGAAAGAAATCCTTATCCAATTGGTTTGTTATATCCTTATTTAAAAAAAAAAAATCTCTTTACTGTTTCATCATCAGGAATATGGTAAGTACATTTATCGACTTATTTAATTCAATGATTATTGACTTTATCCGTTAACTGCTAGGTGCGCCTCAAAATTGCCAGGGGCTTTATTAATTCTCATTACCCTGGATAACATATCAAGCCAAATATGTTGGCCTGGTACCGTGCTATCTCTGCAGTCTGAATGCTAAATAATTACTCAACATGCAGGAGCAGGAATATCAAAAACACCACGCAATCTTGCACAAAAGCTTTATCTTCTTCATTTGTAATTCTATCTGTCTGTGCCATCTTCTTATCTCCATCAGATAATTCTACCGCCTCCAGCGTTCTTTCCATTAAATGATGATGGTTGAGTGTAGAAAAATAAATGAATATTATGGACAAACCATACAGGGAAATGTCTCTGCATGTAATCTTTCCCTGGGCAAACCTTTCTCACCTCATCATCATCTAAGGCCAAAGGTCACTGTTTCTGAAATCAGATGGATGAGAAAAAAGATAGCTGAATTTATCACTGAAGATGAAATTATGATTTATAATTACAGGTCGTAATATATATAAGTTTATGGTATAACAGAGACTGAGAATAAGACCAAAGACAACCAGGACCTGAATATATACTTCTTGAATAAAGAGCGAAACGCTGGTAGCAAACCTCGTACATTATATGCGCAGGCAGCTCAAGTTGGACCTTAAAGGCCAAGTCCACACTGATATCAAGTTGATTTGAATAAAAAGAACAAGCATTACAGTGAAAATGTTATTGAAATCGGATGTAAAATAAGAAAGTTACAGCATTTTGAAGTTTTGCATTATTTCTTGAAACAGTGATATGCATAACATGGGCCGTATGCAAATGAGTGAACCGATGATGTCACACACTCACTTTTCCTTATGTATTTTATTATATGAAATATCATATATTTCAATTTTTCGCTTCAATATTTGTAAAACATGGTTTGACTCCTTATGGAACATGTAAAATCATCATTATTGTAACTTATTTTGATAAAAGGGAGAGATTCTTTATTATCACATCCATAAAAATTGAAATATTTGAAATTTCATATAATAAAATACATAAGGAAAAGTGAGTGTGTGACATCATCGGTTCACTCATTTGCATACGGCCCATGTTATGCATATCACTGTTTCATGAAATAATGCAAAACTTTAAAATGCCGTAACTTTCTTATGTTACATCCGATTTCAGTGAAATTTTTCACTGTTATATGCTTGTTTAATTTTACTCTATTTATTCAAATCCACTTGATATTAGTGTGTACTTGGCCTTTAAAAATGTTTATTCATAATATAAAGTACAATTACAAAATAGAGGATATTTTAGTGGTAATATTCATCCATTAAATAGATACAGTTTCTCATGCGCCCACTCACTTCAAAAGAGCAATTCTATTACAATGATATGTACGACTAAGGTTGGCCGAATCCAAACGCTTTGGCACGGAACCAAATTCTTAATATCATTCTGATGAGGTCAGATCATAATAAGTATCGTTGTTGACATGACCTTTGAATTAATGATCTTCTTCTTGATGGGCCTAGAAATTCTCTAAGTGAAAGGCGATGAGGCTTAAAATAATGTACTGTCTCAAATGGCGAGATATATTTTAATTACAATAATTTGCATATAAAATGTGATAAAGATGTAAAAGAAACTTAAACAACAAAATTTCTTTGAACTGATAAACTCTATATTAACTACAAATAAATAAGTAAAATAAATACAAATTTTGAAAAGCAAAAACTGCTCGTAAGAATGCTATAATACAGATATGCCAGGGTGCTCAGCTTTTGTAGGATATTGACGTGTATATATTTCAGATAAAATTGATTTCAGTCTTTAAGTGAAGTGCATGATTTGATGAGAGCCGGCATGGTAATTATTAAGACAATCATTAATCAATCTGTTAATTATTCAAGGCGTCCAGTAGGTGCATCAAAATGTACGAAACACAAGTTTGAAAGGAAATGAATTTTTCAGGGGTGAGCAGATCAGTGGAATGATTTATTTGATTTTGTGCTCTGGGCGAAGGGCACTTATAAAGATTTCCGAATTTCATCCTTCTCATAAATTAGATTTTCCTAAATGAAGTTTTACTTTTATACGATACATATTTCTTTCTCAAAATCATTTGTTCATAGTTTTTAAAAAGTTGCTTGGGTTTTCATCTTGCTTTGTCTAAAATGTTTGAAAAAGATATGAGAGAGATTCAGATATTATAAGGATCTCAATTTCTTTAAACGTCTGAGATTCAAAGAAGTTAGGTCTTTCGATGCAGAATCAAGATCTCATCATATGCCCTTATCATGGGATGTTATCAGATGATGTCTATTTAAACCAATCATAGTTAATTTAAACTGAAATTGAAATTAACATTTCATTCCCTTCTCATCCGTACAATGTGATGTACAAATGAATGTGTAGCAATGTGGTAAACATGGAGTATATAATACAGCAAAATAATTTTTTAAAAATAGGAGGCGAAAAGCGGGAAAGCAAAGCTTGTGTTGGGAATGTCCTTATAGCAATCAAACACAAGTTACTGAAAGAACACCATTATATGAGTACGAGTTTTGCATAATACAGAAGGAATCGATTATAGGAAAGAAAATGCAGTATAGATCGAGAAAAACTCTTCTTTCTTTTGTAAGAAAGAAGAGGAAACATATAGTCATGTTTTTTACGAGTGTGTTCACATTCAAAATATGTGGGAAAAGGTTAGCATTGAATTCAAGTATCCTATTTTGAAAGATTTGAACTGGGAGAAAATTTATTTAGGAATTAATATGGAAAATGTGGGGAGAGAAAATTTAGTAAATCATCTTATTCTATTAGTTAAATATATGACTTTCCAATGTAGGAAAAGAGCGACACCTCCGACCGAAAAAGAAATTAAAGCAATGATGTCAGACAATCGATTAGAAGAGAAAAAATTGGCTTTGGAGAGAGGTACCCTCTCATTACACCTTAGAAAATGGGAACATTTTGATTTCCGGGACGAAGAGATGGACATGGGGAGCTAAGCGTGCTTAATAACATCAAAATCATGAAGAAAATTCTGAACTGTAGTTTTTTAAAATCTGAGGCGGAACAACGGACACAATGGGGGGGGGGGGGGCCTTTTCTTTTCTTTTTTTTTTCTTTTTTTTCTCTCATTTTCTTCCTTTTCTATTTTAATCTTCTTTTTATATTTTCCCCATTTTTTATCACAATAAAGACTTCCATATTTTGCATAATTTACTATTTAATACATGCATGTAAAATATTATGGTTATTTATTATTATTATGTAATTTGGCACAATGATACTGCATGTGAATATATTTGTTTGTATATTTTACCTTGATTATTGCGAAAATGTTATTTTGAAAAAGGAAGTAATAAAAGATTCTTAAAAAAAAAAAAAGAAGAAGAAAGTTAGGCATTAATCGTAATTTCAATGAAAATAAACATGATAAACAGACAAAATAATGATCGACGCATCTTTCGCGTTGTATTTCTTGAATCAAAATGCAGTGGCGTGGCGTAGGTACAGCCATTGGGGGGCACTGGCATCGTGGGGGCACTGGTCTCAATAGATGGATGAAATATATGACTTTCCACCAATATTAGGGAGAGGGTGTCCTATCATTTTATTTTTTACCTTCATTTTCCCCCTCACTTTGTGTTTTATCTCTTTCTCTTTTTCATTCCTTTTCTTTTCTACCGTTCGAATCCGGAGGGGGGGGGGGGAGGGAGACGTGCCCTGTGCCGCCCTGAAGCTACGCCACTGGGTACAGTAAGCCTGCATCCTCGAAGGACAGCGACAAGGGATTTCAATTTCACGGTGAATTTCGAGCATGAAGTCCTGGTAGTTACGAAGAAGCATGAATTATAGAACAATGCAGTATGCCGATGATAATGATACAGGAGCAAAGGAGAGAGGCGGGGCGAGTGTGAGAAAGAAACAAAGGGGGGGGGGGGAGAGGGGGGGGGGGGAGTGAAAGCCGAAAGAGAGAAAGAAAGAGGGGGTGGGAGGAATAGGAAAAGAATGTAAGGGGAGAAAGTGAGAGAGAGCGAGAGAGAGAGAAAGAGGGGGAGAGAAAGATTGAGAAAGTGAGGGAGAGAGAGAGAGAGAGAAAGAGGGGGAGAGAAAGATTGAGAAAGTGAGGGAGAGAGAGAGAGAAAACAGAGGAGGAAGAGAGAAATAAATAGATTGATAAAGGAACAGAGAGAGAGAAGAAGAGGGGGGGGGGAGGGGGCATGGGGTGGAGAGAGGTCAATGTCACGTAATTTCCAGCAGCGGCTCGCTGATTTCATCAGCTGGTTTCACGGGCGACCTCTCCCGGGGCTCATGTCCAAGTGCGACCCGGTCGGTCATCACGCCCCGCGTGCCGCTTGTGCCAATATCAACAAACCTCCCGCATTGTCCCAGCCTCCTCCCTTTTCTCTCTCTCTCTATCTCTCTCACCACCATGGTCATTGTTGATTTTAATCGCGGGAAATTAGAGCTACATATGTTTGACCAATTATGATTGATTGAACTGGAGTGGAGATCAAGCTCTCCCCGGTCGAGCATGGTCGACGATCATCCCCCTGTACGTCCGCCATTGTCTCTCTCGTCTCTTTATAGCGCGGGGTGTTCACCACAGCGCATGACAATAACAAAACGCTTGACCGTTTTTCTCATTTCAATAATGAATAAATATGGCGGTAATATGATCCCGCTGAGGGGAGAGGATGATAGTGAATGGGGGTAAGAACTCGCTCTTGCCAATCAAATTCATCAACAAGCAAGCTGTGTATACACTGATTACATGTACTTGGATTATAGATGATAATTTACCATGACAATTGATATGAGCTGGGTTCAATCATACTACATCATTTCGCAAAAATTACGATCCTGACAATAAAACTATATGAGCGTAGGTAAATAGAGTTTCCGATTTGATTAAAAGTTGCCTCTATCATTAACATTAGACTCTCCTCAAACATCTACTAATATTAGCCTCTGAAGATGTTTCTGATATTTATTTTTCCTCATATTTTTTTCTAAACCGATGAAAATTCCAAGTGCACCATTAGAAATCAAATAGTTTTCTAAAATCTAGAAAAGGTTCCTAATGAACAGTCCTTATATCCTCGTATTCTTCTTAACAAAAAAGGATAATTTTTGTTCCACTATTTGCCCATAATCATTATAAAGGTGTTTTTTAGTATAACTACTCACAAAACGGTGCCTTGCAAAGTTATCTACCCTTTTTTACATCTTCTAATTACATTTTAATATTTATCTGCAACACTCATGACATGGTTATACTCATGGATTTTATGTCTTTGATCATTATGATGGGTATGATTTAAGTATTAATGATGGTGGGGAGATGGGTGAAATTAAAGACATGAAAGTGGCGTGAACTGAATCTTGTGTCTTTGCTTTTTGTCTTTTCCAGTCTTTTTTTTTGTAGGGGGGGGGGGGGAGGGTGTGGGATACTATGTGAACAAATGTTAAATGTCCACAAAAACGATGGAAGAAAATAAATGTTAATTTGAATTGAATTTGACAGAATACCGTCAAAATATATACCCGAATCGACGAAAATCGTCGACATTCTTCTTCTTCTTCTTCTTCTTCTTCTTCTTCTTCTTCTTCTTCTTCTTCTTCTTCTTCTTCTTCTTCTTCTTCTTCTTCTTCTTCTTCTTCTTCTTCTTCTTCTTCTTCTTCTTCTTCTTCTTCTTCTTCTCCTTCTTCTTCCTCCTCCTCTTCTTCTACATTTTGCCTTTGATAGCTCATTTCTTCTCTGTCACTTCTGCCTTACTCTTCCCAACGTTCCGTGCTCCATCGGCTCTCCTTCGTCCACTCTCTACCTCTTTGTCCTCTTGTGACCCAGTTCTGTGACCTATGACCTCTTTAAACTCGAATACGTGACCATAATCATGACAAGAAGCGAGCGGATATGGAACGTCACTTCAGGTTCAAACCCAACCCAACCCTCTCAGAACTTGACCTCGCTTGACGTCATACCAAGGAGTTCTGTGATAACTCCTTGGTCATACAGATCACTACCCTACTTCAAACACATTCGTAAAATATTTTACCTGTCGTATGTATCCTTTTCTCTCAAATTCCTGCTTCTTTGTGTAAGTTATCCTACGTAGGCATGATAGGACTGTTACGACAGGGCTACATTTGTTTGTGAAATGTGAACGACACTTTGGTGAAAATCTTCGTTTTACGCAGCATTGTTTTCTTTTCTGAAGCGTATATAAACAAGGTAAAAGACGATCCGTTGCATAAAACTTCCCATTAACGGTAACTTTGCCATTAATGGTAACTCCCATGGTAACCTTGATTTTGATCGGCTGTTGAGTGATGTTACCATGGTAGTTACCATTGATAGCAGAGTTACCATTAATGGTAAGTTTTATGCAACGGGGTCCAGGCCACTTAGAATGAAAACAAAAACAAAAACAAAAACAAAACAAAAACACAAACAAACAAACAAACAAAGCATGTTCCACTTTTCAAAGTATTTCATTTATGGATATTTTTGATAATGTTGGATGAAAGTTGCCAATAATGACAACAGCATGATACAAAATTTGTCCACACTGATATTGACAGCAAACAAATTATCGCACGCATTTTGATACGAACAGATAACACACTCGGAAAAGAAAGATACATACAAAATATGCAAATTTCTCTTTTAGCACAAAAAACGATTATTTTTTAAACCTACTATTTTCTAATAAGCCTCGTATAAATGAACTATGATCTACACTCCCTTCTGGCATGTGAGAATCGGGAGAATCTACTTCTGATTCTCAAGATTTTCTTCTGATTCTCAAGATTTTCTTTGTTTGATTGTATTAAAATGTATAATGTTATGTAGTATTGTACTGTATTGTTGTCAAGTTTTTCTTCTGTAATGCTAGTGGAAAACAAATTTCTACAATTTCATGTGGATCACTATGGATGAATTACCAATCATCAATTTCCTAGCGGTTTAACTTAGATCTATAAGCGTGATTTGACCGCTTTCGTCATTACTAGTACTCCTGAAAGTTTTACAGTGTACCTTTAAGTGATTCTGTCAAAGTAAGCGTGTCCGTCGTTAATGAGGTTGATTAAACGGCACGGAAATGGATAACAAGACTGGACACTAGTGATCATGACCGATTAGGTGACCAAGGCGATCTAGAAACAAGATATAAACAAATAACCCCTTCCACTAATAAATTAATCCACACGGATGCGGAAGAGACTACTTTTCGAGAAGGACCGGGGTGGGGGGGGGGGGGTGTTTAGGGTATATCTGACAAACCATCATAGTGTCAGACTAGTTTGCAGGCACAAATCCTGGTCAGTCGTAAAAGAGTGTATGCACTGTAAGACTACCATAGGCCCTGTACTATAGATGTATATTATTGACACGACCAGTACTCTCTTGATGTAAAAGAGTGAAAAAAACACGCAAAAGAGAGCGAAATTCCAATCTCACAAGGAGTTAAATGAGGGACAATTCTTTTCGAGTGGAAAAAAGAGTGGTCACTATGTCACTCAGGAAAAAGTGAAACACCAATCCTTTGTAGAGTGACAAATTTATCACTCACGTGGACAGAGTGGAGATAATTCACTCCTTTCTGAGTGAAATCATCAACATAGTCCCAAGAGTGGTGCCTGTAGTTTTGTTCACAACAAAGAAATTACACTGACAATTGATTTCAAGGGCAGTCAGTTTATATTTTCAAAACTGTTAACAGCATGAACATGTTTGACATATTAAAATTTTCGATCAAAAGACCCGGGGTGGCTCACTCAGCAATATGTTGGTCTCTGAACACTGAACCCTGCACTGCATGCATTACCTTCAAACAGTTAATTGCATTTCCCTGCTTCAAATATCCTGATGATTTCGTCACCAAACTGAATCCATGGTCACGCAGAAAGGCAGAAACCACAACATTCTCCATATTGAGAAATGATCCTGCCCCAATGCGTTGTACGTACGTGCCTGATTCTCCTTGGTGAGGTAGAGATCAATAAATTGTGGAATTTGATTTCGCGCCTCGATACGTACCGGCTTGTCATTGGTTGCCTTGCGTCACTTGTTGCTTACGAGCATGACGAGTGAAAATAATTCAGTCTGCATATGATATTGAGCGGAACACGGGCTAACCCTGTCAGTGAGTGAGACGGCCGATGAAGAAATATCGGCATGCTCACTCAAACGGGAGTGCTTTACAACTCCATTAGGAGTGAAAGTTCCTTCACTGTTAATGCAGAGCGATAAATTCACTCCTTTACATTTAGAGAGTAGGTATCTGGGTTAGGCTTCTCTCAAAACAATGATTTTGTGATAAAGTGTCAAATTGGGGTCTGTGCTTGCAGACTAGCGTCAGACGGTCATTACCAGATTACGGTGAATCATTGTAATCAAAATGATATATGTGTAGGCCTCCTGAATCATCCTATATGAATAACTGTACTCTCTATAAAAAAGAGAGTGAATTTTCACTATGTTATCACTCCCCCGGGAGTCACGTCAGTGATCACTTGTTTAGGAGTGAATATCGAGTGACTATCGAATGGTCTCTAAAAGGAGTGGAGTTTCACTCTCTTTACACTCTATTTTCATTCCCCCGGGGAGTGACGTCAGTGATCACTTGATTTTTTTTGGATTTTTTTTTGGATTTTTTTTGTTGGTTTTTTTAGAGAGTAAACAGAGAGAATGAATATTAGAGAACGCGTAGGTGGAATTGGGTGCAGAGCAAAGGAGAGAAGGAAGAAGAAAGAAAGGCAGATCAATTATAGGGTGGATAGATTGCATCGTCACCCCATCGATGAAGACAGGAAAATGCTTTATCAAGAGTTGTCGAAAGAGATGACAGATAGAGTGAGATGGAGAATAGTATCAAAACGACCCGACCCCCATACAGGAGACCCACAGGTAGACATTGTTGTACAGACGATGGTAAAATCTATATTTTGCAAGGGGGCAGCTTATTTCCTCTTTGAGTGGATCCGCTACCAAAAGAGAAAAGAAAAGAAAAACATTTTGGCTAAGAAGATGAACCATATTCTCGGATGGACGCTTATTTCCGTTACTATGGCAGTGATTTCCTCTAATACCCAACGTGTCAATTCTTGTCATTCTCAATTTATGTCCAGTGGAATCGAAACATTTTCTTCTTCCGTTTGTCTAAGGAGTAATCATATTCTCTACGGGTTATCATTTGGGCCAGTTTCAAAATAATCTGTTTTATGCCATGTCAAATTTACTTTACTGAATTGACTTTCGTCCATATTTCATCTATCGTGTCTGTACCTTCATGGTATGACCGTGATATGCAGATGTCACATTTTTATGCAGATGAATTATTATACATAGGGATTGCATATAATGTGTTTGCAAGAACATTTATATTTAGCTCTGAAGCGCTAAAACGAAACTGGAAAATAGTCATGTGGGTCTGGGTTTTGCCGAGAAAGGCGCCCCATTTCATCAATTATTAATGTTGATTTGCATGTATATACATTGAATAAAGTTTGTCTATGTTTCTAATCATTCTCAAGTGTTGCAGGCCTATAAGATGTTACATTGGAAACCGGTCCTTTTGAAATGCAACTGTGCGTAATGTCGATGTTGGGATATTTAGATCATGTCGATGGAGTAGTAGGGTTATGCTCCCGGGTTATGCTATGGTCACAACTGATCGTGCATGTTTTTGCACGTGCGTGTCCGCAGTTGCGATCGGCTCTGGGCCAACTCCTGCAATTCGTACGTCCTTCGTCGCGCACCTCTCTGCATCTCCTCTTGGGTGTCTTGCACTCTCCTCATTACCTGCAATAACTCTTGAGGCGAACGTACAGCCCCGTACAGGTACCGTGCAACCGACGTGCAGCCGACGCGCGACATGTCACGGCTCCGTATGAAGCCGCGAGCTTTGTGAGGTCTTCGCAAGGAGCCCGTGCGATGATGGCAAGAAGCACGTGCAGGAAGTACGATGGCTGCACGTGTCACGTGCGTTCATCAGAACATAGCCATACGTACGCAGAGGTTGTTGGACATGTCCAACAGCCTCCTTTCGTGTCCTGCGTGCTTTTACGTGCTTGAAAAAACGTGCAGACCTGTGCTTGCGACGCAAGGATTTTCTGCGAAATCCATCGCAGACCACACGCAAGGAGGTGCACGACCCGTTGTGAGCATCCATTATGATGACTTTACCAATGCGGCATCGGGGGGGGGGGGGGGGCAGTGGTCGCATACAGTCAAGAGCATACACAAAGCAAAGATTCAGCCATTGTAAATATGTATCAAATACATTTTCTTGACCGTGTAGGAAATAAAAGTCCATTGTCCAGGGTATCACTTCATCGGTCAGGTTTCGCTTTTCAGGATGCATGGTGTTTGATATCATTTTCCTTTTATATGTGTCAGGTTTCATAAATCAGGTTTCAAGCTTTGATTACAGAATATGAATGCATATTAAAGACAGATTGTTCATTAATTGGGTTGCAGCACAATCTTACTCAATTCTTTGGCAGTTGGCCAACACAGTATGGAGGGGAGGGCGGGGGAGGTGAGGTTGCACAACACCTTCTACGTGCATGAGAGTTAGGTAAAATAGAGGGGGTGCGACGCCACTCATGCAGCCCTATCTGGATAAATTCCCTCCTATTCCAACCAAAATTGCTGCAAATCTTAAGAATTCATTACTTACTGCAAGGTACCCATTTAGTGATTTGGCTCTGTCACCTGGGTCGGGTGTGGCACATGTAGATGGATGTCTCGCCTGGACATTGGTGATATGGCAGGGATTCGAACCCTGTACCTTGTGATCCACTTTCCGGTCTTATCCACTAGCCCACAGCACCTCTTCATTAGAAAAGAGTCAATTTGCCCGAAGCAAATAAATCCTATTGTCTATAAAAAGTACGCCGATTCTGAATTTGCTCACTTTGAAATTCAAGTCGACAACCACAACTTTACCTTAAAATCTAAATCAGACAGGATATAAAGGAACACAACGTCCTTGAGACAAAAATTTACTTTAAATTGTTAAACGCGTTCAGTTACCCATGAAATTACTTCTGCCATCTCCGGTTTGGCTTCCTTAAATTTGGTCTGATCTTCTTCATGTTCTTATTGTGTAGATAATTCTATCAAATTATCATCTGAGCTTAGATATCGTCCATGTCTTGAATAAATTACAGTGGAAGAAGTGGGGAATACTTTTTTTTTTGTTCTACATTGACGTTATAATTATGTATTATGCATACGCATGGTGTACTCTTCTTTTCACATCATTTGGTCTGCATGAGTTAAGAAATAGATGGTCATAAATTCTTTATATGTTTTGATCCCTTGTAAGGAGAGCTAGAATATCGAAGATGCTTCACACACAGGGGATTAATTTGTAAATGAAACAGCCTGGCCGAATAGAACCACAATGTACATGTATATAGTTTTTTTTTCCTACAGCACCCCCCCCCCCCCTCTCTCTCTCTCTCTCTCTCTTCCTATTTCTCTCTCCCTCTCCTTCTTTCCCCTTCTCTCTTCTCCATTTCTTTCGTTTAAAAATATACATTTCAAGAAGACATTGATAGCCGAGAGTGAATAATTCAGTATCATGCAATTGTAATGATAAAGAACATGTATATCAACCCTTCATCTACCACGCATACTGCATCGGCACAACAACAGACGATTAACCCAGAGAATGATTTATTTCTGGTGTTGTAGAGACCTTTAAACTACTTCTAAATCACCTTTTGCAATATCATTATCAAGATAATCTTGAATTAAGTGGGAAATATTTGCTCCAACTGTTCATTCAGAAACATAACTTGTCAACGATGAATTGAATCGTCCATTATTTTTTACATCAACATGATCAAGAGATCAGGACTGACGTACTGATGACGGCATACAGTGTGAACATTCCCCTCTAAGAATGATATTGCCTCATGACCAGAAATAGACATTCCTGGGATGAGTATTATGTTAGTCATCTCACCCGCAAAATATCTCGCATTTGTGTAAAGCGAATGTATCTCACTGCGGAACATGACATCTCATTTTCCACGCAAAACATCTTGATTATTTTTGATTTATTCATTAATATCTTTTATTGTATCAATAGCATCTGATTTTTAGTAATGTTTTAATCCCTAATTGTTTTGTTATTGAATAAACTTACCAGAAATAGTGCCAAAAGGATCATTCAATTTTGATTGAAATGATTATGTATAAGAATGACGAAATTTCAATCATACTGCGGTTTTGACCGCATATTATACTAAATAGAAGCACTAAATAGGAAAACGCAATTCATTTTCACCATTCCCCACCAACCTACGATGCAATACGTGTAATTTGTAAAGTAAATCAGAAATAATAAGCAATAATTAGGTTTTGCTTTCCGGGTTTTCGCCTCCTCCTATTTTCTGAATTATTTACTGTATTGTGCTCTATGTTTACCACATTGCTACACATGTATCCTTTGTATATCACATTGTACCGATGAGAAGGAAATAAATGTTAATTTCAATTCAATTCAATCCAAAGAACAAGTACATGTATATATATATATAGGTACCATTATTTTTTTCATATTTGGGTTAAATTGTTTTGTACTTACATACAGAAATTTAAAAAAAAATCAGTTTGTATCATGTGGGGTACAAATTGATATGCCTAGCAGAAGGACAGATCCATAATGGAAGGGGAGAGTGACTTTTTTCAGAAATAACCCCCCCCCCCCCCAGATTTTGTATTTTTTTTTTAAATCCCACTAGGCGCTCAAAGACTAGCTCAGTTAGTATTAGGGAGATTAGAGGGGGAGGATTTTTCATCTCTTCTTTTTCTTTTCTTAAGGGGTCACCTCTCCTGCCAACCCGTCTGCGCCTATAGCATTATCATTTTGCATACAAGCATGCATACATCATTCAAATATCCATTCTCATTTTACATGTCTATATTTGTCTATCTATCTATCTGTCACATTCAAATTTCTCTTCTCGTGCCGCGCACACATTTCAGGTGTTGTGTATTTATAATGATAAAAATAATAACAATACTTCTTCTACTACTACTACTACTACTACTACTACCACCACTACTACTACTACTACTACTACTACTACTACTACTACTACTACTACTACTACTACTACTACTACTACTTCTTCTTCTTCTTCTTCTATACTACTACTAATACTACCACCACCACCACCACTGGTACTACTATGACTACTAGTCTACTACTACTACTACTACTACTACTACTACTACTACTACTACTACTACTACTACTACTACTACTACTACTACTACTACTACTACCACTACTACTACTACTACTACTACTACTACTACTACTACTACTACTACTACTACTACTACTACTACTACTACTACTACTACTACTACTGCTACTTTTCATTTATATAGCTCCTTTTCTTGAGATACAAAGCGCATGAAAATTCCCGTACACCGATTCAGTCGGTTAATTCTTGTAATTTATTCCAATTTGAGTATGAAGACATCACCAACGTCAAGGAGGTGTCGATTTATCACCTTTCTTGCGGTTGATGCTCTACCTCTCTATGCGTGGGATTGGAGCATTTAACCTTTCTACTTCTCAGTAGCCACAATTTTATCTATTTTGTCACCATGGTTTCTCCTCTTACAAGATTCCAAAAATGTTCGTATTCTCTCTATCTCTCTCTGTCTCTGTTTCTCTCTCTTTCTTCCAGAGTCTCATTTTCTTTATACAATATCCCCTTACTATATTTCTCTTTAAATCATATAATATAAAATATGAAGAGATATAATATTAGCTCATTTTCTCCTTGTCTCTCTCTGTATTTACCCCCCCCCCACACACACCCTTCTCTCCTTTTCTCTCTCTCTTCCTTTTTGCTCTTTATTCCTAAACCTATTATCTGACTATCCTCTCCCTGTTTCTCTCTCTCTCTCTCTCTCTCTCTCTCTATCTTTTACTCACTCCCTTTCTTTTTTATATGTATATTCTTGTGTATTGTTTGAAATAAATAAATTTCATGTGAGATGAAGGAAAAGGGTAAACACAAGTCAATGAATATAAGAGGCCTATTGCGAAACTTATCGGCCGTGAAGCTTATCGTCTTCACCAAGTTCCAAATACAGATAAATTAATTCATTGATGCATGCAAAGAAAGAAGTAAAAAAATCAGTAGATAAGATTGTGTGGAAACACAAAGATTATAACGAAGTAAGCACTATGAAAGCAAGAATGATGTGCCAGACAGGATCCAGAATCTATGATGACGTCTTTCACGAGTTTGGCTGCTATTTAAAGGACCGAGACTAATAACTAGAGACGGCATTATCCATCAGTTTAATTGATTTCTAGGGAAATCCGTTAGCCATTTCTTCATCATTAAATGGAAAGATATCGTTGCCTTGTAATAAAATGGAATTTGTGCTTATATTAGGGGCAGATAAATACGTAGAATAATGATATGCACTTCATGCATTTCGCCCCCTCAACAGGCAGTACATTAGTCAGGTACGTTATCCAGTGTTGAAACCAATATCAATAAGAACTTGCAACCCAAATTGATTACCATGCTGGCTTCGTCGAAGCCATTGGCTTGCGTCATTCCGAGATGTGAATTCCCGACATGCATTTCAAATGCTAAACCATGCACTCTAATTATTTTGGGAGTCATATTGGCATGGGGATCACTTCTTTTGGAATTGAAATCAACGCTCAAAAACAGTGGCTTCCACTCTCGAAAAGAGTAATTTAGCCACTACTCTTTAGAGTGGGTTCAACTTTAAAAGGAAGTGGTCCCTAACATGGCTTTATGACTCCTGATATATGGATTTCCACTTGTAGATAAACGAACGGGGAGGAGGAGGGGGGCATCTTACGTCACACCGGCCTATCATTGGTCTTTACGTGCTTTCGTCATAGCTATTAATCTCTTATGAATCACCGTGATCAATGGCGGAATTATTAAGGGGCACAACCCGCCCTTACCGCTCCTCCCCTTTAAAAAACACAATCTAGTATTCCCTTTAAGTACACACAAAGGTTTGTTGTTGTTGTTTTTGTTTTGTTTTGTTTTGTTTTGTTTTGTTTTGTTGTTTTTTGTTTTGCTTGTTTGTTAGCTCGTCAGAGATTTGTTGGCATCGTGCCCCTTGTTTGACAAAATATTGGATTCGCCCCTCTTATAAATAGCCTACTGGGTTTTTTTTAAAAGTCCAACATGA
The DNA here is from genome assembly GCA_025618425.1 of Heliocidaris tuberculata. Taxonomy (NCBI): domain Eukaryota; kingdom Metazoa; phylum Echinodermata; class Echinoidea; order Camarodonta; family Echinometridae; genus Heliocidaris; species Heliocidaris tuberculata. Next base: position 11,887,892 of record CM046836.1, on the reverse strand, counting down.
GAGTAATCTATTCAATCAACTTTGGAGGACATTTTTTAATTATTATTCTGGCAATATTTCATCAAATTTTTATCACCCTTTATCACATATTTGGCAAAATATTTCGCGTTAGATTAGGACTAGGATTAGTATTAGCATTAGGATAAGGATAAGGGTTCTGGTTGAAGATTGAATGAATGGACCAAATAGACCAAAGAATACCCGGTAAAACATTTTTTCTCAGATAGTACATTGGCATTTAATTTCCATTGTCCTACTGAAGTATTTTCCACCGTATTTTTTCTAGATTATAAACACATAGGCCATTATTCTTTATTCATTATAAATTGAAATAAAAAGAGAGTTTTGCTTATAAAAATCAAGGTAGAAAACAAAACAAAAAAACATTCGACTTTGATATGCAGGTACCCGTGTATCTCCGTGAGGAAGCAATATAAATAAAGCTCCATGGTACGGAAAGGCTTTGTCAGGAAATATGGAATGAATAAAATAGACAAAGAATAAGATACAATCTTTCATCTTATTCAACTTATAATAGATATTATCAGTGTTTTGAGTGTTTTGGGGAAAACGTTGTAATAATATTATAAGTTTGGCTATTGTTAACCCTTTGACTATTTGATGCTCTCATTCCCATATGCATAATACCGGGATGATCCGGTTCCCATATGCAATAAGTTAAGCCAAATTCATCTAGGGTTCTGTCTAGATAAGCGAAGAAAGAAAGAAAGACAGAAAAGAAATATTCAAAATATTAACAACCGAATGAAAAATTATGGTAATGAAGAAGGTTGTTTTTGTGAAAATGGTTGATGAAATATTTAAATTAAAATTCATATTGAATTCCGTCTGGTTTTTTGATACATTTTTTCCCCATTGTATAGAATAATCACTGTAAATCAGAAAGAGGCAAAAATAAAAAAAAGTGAACATTATATTTGGAACGCCTGCACAAACTAAAAAGAACCTACTACAAGACATCACTTAGATCTATATAGAGAACATTTTCTTTGAAAAACTGAAAACAGTCATCGTGGTACAAGTAGGAGGAACTCATACAAAATAATAAGAAGGGAGAGATTACTTGAACGGTAGATAAAAAGAGAAGCTTGAGTTCCGGTCAAGGTGAAAAACGATTTGTGAGCTTTCTAGCTCTTTTTATCAATTTATGTCAGATAGTTAGGAAGTACATCATAGAAGAAATGTTCCGTGAAACATGTGAAAAGGACTGCTCTTCAAATGCCTTCATATTCACAATGTGACGAGAAAAAGTTGAAAAGTTGGACCAAACTTTCATGCCACGTGTGTGTCTAGTCCCATATACACATTTCTGTGTGCTGTGCATATGAGTCAATTTCTTATCATTTTCATGATTACAAAACCGTAATGTACATACATAATGAACATTTTCCAGTTGCTTCCAGACATGTTATTTCACAACCTAATCACATGAACTCAATTTCATCAGCTACGTTCATACGGGACTTGTGGTTTCGAAACTTTAAGTTAACGAAACCACGACTCCCTTAACGCAAAGAGGGTTCACACGGCCCGAAACAACGAGCTGAAACTACAAGCCGAGCGATTGTTGTGGTTAACCCCGGAAGTAGATACTACCGATTGTGTGTACAGTACATACAGATCCTGTGTACATAATTCGCGGGAAGTGTATGAACGGAAGTTTAATATGAACAGAGAGGTCATCCTTAACCACAAGCTTGCGAAACTTAAAGGTTATTCATGAGAGAGAGAGAGAGAGAGAGAGAGAGAGAGAGAGAGAGGGAGGGAGAGAGAGAGAGAGAGGGAGAGAGAGAGAGAGAGAGAGAGAGAGAGAGAGAGAGAGAGAGGGAGGGAGAGATAAAGAGAGGGTAAGGAGAAGGCAAGGTATAGAGTAAATCCCATCTTACCCTCTCCCCTTACTCGATGGCTTTATTCTCTCGCATTTCATTTACCCATTAACTCTTTCGAGACATTATTGACTACATTTGTGGTTGGCTCAATTTTTATTCAGAGCTCTAAAAATATATTAGATTCATAAGAAGAAAGAGCAAAAATTTCTGCATGCATGTCCATATTTTTGGTTGCATGTCCGTCTTGCGTTTGATGTCAGGAGTTTCAAAAACGAGAATAAGCTTTAAAATCCTTTAATAGGCAACACATTGAGAAGTTCAAAACCTTTGTATTTTTTTTTTCAAAATTGGCATTTTTTTCAACTTCTCGACAAAATTTCTCACCATGTATATTGTTTTCAAAGACATTACACTTTATTAGAACCATGTAAATAATAATAATAAACCGTTCTTGTATAGCGCATATCACATTATGATATAACGTCCCTATCATGCCTATGCCTATGCGCTTCCCAAGGCCGGGTTTGGATATTATTACCCTGGCTTTAGCTCCGACTGCCATAATCAGCGCACAGTGCATTTCAAGGAATAAATCCTGCCAGGTACCCATTTAACACCTGGGTGGAGAGTGGCAAACGTGGATTAATGTCTTGCCGAAAGACGCTATAGTGCCGGGCTGAGATTCGAACCCTCAACCCTTGGATTAAGAGTCAAGTGAATGACCCACTTTACACGACACCTCCACTAAAAGAAATATGTTATTGTTGCCAATTTGAAGAACAGAATGCGATCAATTTAGCCCTTAAATAATTCCTGTCATGTCCTGAAAGGTTTAAACGTTAGCTTTTGGTTAAAGCCCAGCTCACACGGGTCGTCAATTTGATTGTGTCACTACCTGCGATAATCGAGCCTGTGAAGACAATTAAAACATACGCCAGTTATTATAAATGTATATTGTTAGTCCTGTTATTTTGCCGTCATTTTGCGTCATGAAAGAGTGATAACGTTTAAAAAGTGATTGAAAAATGAACAATTTAAACAACTCCTTTGAATAACTGGGTTATGGGTTACATTCGAAATGGCGCCTCATGTGAGCCTGGATTTAGGCTTTATTGTTTTGTTTTGTTTTGTTTTGTTGTTGTTTTTTCTTAAGGAAAAATTTTGAGTTTTGGCCGTGCGATTAAATTTGAAAGAAACCGTTTCAAAGCAATTGGGAAGGTTGATCATGTCTACATAATAATTGTTTTATACTGTGAGGTTTTGGAATCATCAAATGGATAAGAAATTGACCCAATCTCACTGAAAAGCTCATGCACCGCACATAGAAATGGGTATATGGGACTGCACACACATGTGGCATGAATGTTCGGCCCGAACATTTCAGCTATTTCTCGTCATATTTTGAATATGAGGGCATTTGAAGGCCTTTCCTTTTCAGGGGACGTTTTCTAGCATGATGTCCTTTCATGGTGATATAAAAAGAATGAGAGAGCTCACAAATTCTTTGTCACCTTTCCCAGAACTCAACCTTCTCTTTAAACCCTGCTCCCATGAAGCGTCATTTGCTGACGTTAGGACAGCGTCAGTGATTTGTGCGGTCTTTTGCCCGTTTAACGTTTGAAACGAGGTTGAAAAATGAACAGTGCAAAGAATGCTTTTAATAACTGGCGTGTGGGTTAATTGCCTTCACAGGCTCTATTAGGACAGATATACTGAAGCAATCGAAATGACGCGTCGTGTAAGCCAGGCTTTACTTTGGTCATTTTGTCAACGCCAAATTCCTGCTCCTATCCATCTCCCTTCACCTACGCAATGAGAACATTGAAACTGCAATGACTGTCTAGTATAAAACTCGTTCCAGAATTAGCTAAGAATGACTGGAACATATGTTTCGGGGGGCGTACAGGAAGCTCGCGTTTCTAGGAAAAGCCGTTTAAAGAGACGCAAAGCAGGTAAAATAGACATGACAGGCTATTTTTCAGCATCATTATGCTCCATTAGATTTCAACCCACGGATGTTTTAACATGAGAGGACTATCTTTTTCAACCACATCAAGTTTGATCCTCTATGGTATCGGATATTCCTTAGGGGGCGGGCGGGCATATAATTTTGCTTCGTTTGATCAATGAATCTCGATTTAAGCATATATTAATTTCCGATGAAATGAAACCACAAGTTCCTCCTACTTTATCATCCCCTTCCGCCCTCAAAAGATAATTGTTCTCATTAAAACATGCTGGTATTTGAATGTTCTTTATTGAACGAATGGCACAGAAATAAGATATTTCAAACTATGGTTACAAATATGCATTAAATCATTGATATCACGTCTTCATACTTCATATTTTTCTTGAAATAGGTTGTTGAAAGTGAATATTCAACTGTTTTTATTAGTTTTATATACTATAAACATGATAAATGAAATAATGATAAGGGTCTGCTTCAATATCGTGACAAAATATTTTGTTCTGAGTCTTTTCCAATTTTTGTTCTTGTTCACCTCATTGTAAGGTATTCAGTGAATGACAAATTTGGGGGCGTTATGTATCCCGGATTTAATTTTCTTTTTCTAAGTCTACAAAGCAGACAAGGGACAGATCTGTATGTCGGATCCACCGTATAATGGAGACACCGCTTATAGTACTCGTTTGATAACTCTCTTTAAGACTTCCCTTTTCCTTTTTTCCCTGTCAATCATACAGGATAATTAAGATTTCATTAATATCCCTAAATCAATAAAATACAAGAAAATACATTTCAGAAGAAAAACATAATGAGCTCAACCTAATGTGGGAGACTGACTAACTTCAAGGCGCACCCACCCATAGACAATGGTGAAGGGGCTAACTTTTCTTTTTCTCGCAGCTGTAACTATTGCTTCAGCCAAAACATACATCCATCTCCTTCCCACTAACCCAACACAAAGCTGCAAATCCTTACCAAAGGGCAAAAAAGAAAATGTGGAAGGGGGAAAATTAGCAGTAAAAGTCAAAATTTCCTTTGTTATTCAGTTCTTTTGTTCGCGAAGAACTTTTGTTGTTTACGAAAGTGCGCGTGCCTCCAGCGAAATATTCGAAAATTCTGTTGTCTGCTCCATGATTCGCGCGGAGTCCCTTCCTTTGTGTGTGCGAGTGCCTGTTCCAACAATTGTATGGGATATAACTGTGTTTGCACATTTAGTTTATTTAAAGAACGTATACATTTTGTAACGAACTGGTTAATACCACAGTCACACCAACAAGACCGACGCCAGACCGACAACAGAGCGAACAAAAAATTACATTGCCACCAATGGCCAAGAATCGGTCGGTTCGGAGTCGGTGTGGGGTCGGCTTGGCAGTGTGACTGTGGTGTAACGGCTGACTGGAGACTTTATACTTGGAAAGCTTTCTGGTTCCCGCTAAAAACTATGAATAAACTCTATATAGGATGAGGTGAATATGACTGCCATGCCCAAACGAGGAGATGGTTCTTCAATTATGATGAGAAAATATGGCTTATTCTACTTCACATAAATTATTTACCATTTTGCAAGAGTCGGTTTCAAATTATGAAGACATACATATATGTGAAAGTTTTTAAAATTGCAAAAAGATATCCCAAAATTGTAATACAGTGCTTTTTCTACAAATGCAGGGGCGGATCCAGGGGGGGGGGGCGAACCGGCCGCCCCCCCCCCCCTTGAAACCCAACTGCGCATACCTTAAGTACACAATTGAAGAAAAAAAATGCCTCCTTAATTGTGTCCTTTTCCAGCTCCGGCCCCCTCTTTTACAAAATCCAGGATCCGCCCCTGAAATGTATATTTGTTTGAAATTGAAGTATACATAATCATGATAATGCAGGAGGAAAAAAAAACCCCGAAAGAATCTTTGTCATAAGGATAATCCAATATTTAATATTAGATCTCCACATTCACACAAGCACCCACACTAACGCTTTATTTTGAATAAGAAAGATTATCGCCTATATGTATGCTAGCAATGGTGATGCATTAGACATGCTAAATAAGGATAGATCTTGGACGTAGGTGGAATAGTTACTGGAAATTATATCTCGGAGGGAATAAAACGGGATTCTATTTGTCAATGCATTACGTTCTATTTGTAGATTGAGTAATTTTGGGGAGCTATATGCGTTTTTCCATAATAATAATAATAATGGTGTCTTCTTATTAAGCGCTTAGGTCCATCACGCATGATGCTCATGGCGCTTGAAGGTTTGACTTTTATCTCAGGGATGAACATTTTAATAATTTTTTTTTTTTTTTTTTGTCTTTTAAGAATACAATACCGAGGTGTGGTGATTCAGTAATATGTGAAACAAATATGTCCATAGATTTTAAGATTTTATGAGATCTAATTTATGAAAGCTTCGTATTATTCATATTGAACACCCACTCACAATACAAACTAAACTTGATATCCTGATATTTTGTTTGGTGATGTTTTTCGGTAGATACAAATTATTCAAAGTAAAGATAATGCACTTGTCGAAAATGTTTGTTATTAAATTCCTTTTGATAGAAATGCGAGATTGCGGGAAACCAATTTCCTCGGAAAAGATCTTTCTTTAATTCTCTTTGATTTTTGTCATTCTTTTCCTTCGAGTTTCAAGATATTGAGGTATCCCAAAGGGAGCCCCCTGTCTGCACCCTAGAGACACAGGAAACTTGTTTTCCTGAAACCTTCGTACAAAACACGAGCAGGTTTGTCAGGACGGTGCCAATTTTGAACCGACAGGACTCTGTAACCTGGCATGATACTATTTTATATTTTACAAAACAATGTAATAATTATTTAAGAAATAAAAAAATAACTACCCCCCCCCCAAGAAAAGAGAGAGAGAGAGAGAGAGAGAGAGAGAGAAGTCAATTATATTATTTTATATGATTAAAGTCTATTAAAAAAATAACGACAAAAAACATTGTTGGTGATAATAGTCAAAATTGACTGATTACCATATAACACTAATCAACAATAACAACTTCTGCCCATTTTCCCTAAAAAATCTATTGTTCCGTACTTATTCAGTTACGGATGAATCGTTTTTTATCTATTCATCTATTAAAAGGACCTTGTTTCACACAAGCCATCCATTCTGAGATTTATTCCACAAAAACCTCCTCTAAGATATCTTAATATAGCTTATCATTTCGGAAAGAGAATGTAATCATTTATTTGTATTTTAGCAGTCTTTCTGAAAGAAATATCAGACTTTTTGTTTCCCTTCCAGAAAAGCTACAATTCAGATTCATTAAGCAGTCATAAATTTCTTTATAAGCAAAAAATATAACTCGAAATTATAATCACACTTCTCATTATAATTCAATCCCTACGCTTATATGTACCTGTATATTTTACGAATTCATGTGAACTATTAATACGGTAATTTTACGGGGAAATGAATAAAAGGCCTATCTTTTATTAAACTTGTTTAAAGCGTTCATTATTCACAAATGTGATATCCGAAAGCGCTTCATTTTTATTGCCTTACCACTTGATCTAATTTCGATATTTCGTGGAAAAAGGAGGTGAAGTTTTAGATCCCATTCATTAAAGAATAATATCTTGTTGTCATTGCCCCGAGCTCTTTACAATTCGGAAGCTCCGCCATCTGTAAGTTATATTGAATGTATGAATTATATACATTTTGTTCGATGGTTTCTCGGAAAGATGCCGAGATCAGTCGGGTTGGAAGGTAATCCGAACGCGGGGTTCTAACAATATTTCCAGACTCATGCATGAAGGGATATTTTATGCAACAAGGAAGGATGAATTTTAACATGCAATCCACATAATATCGAATGGAGGGGGAGGGGATGGAGGTCAGTGCCTCGCTGACATGGATAGTCATGGATTTTGTCGGCACTTCGCCTGGACTACTCCTTCCCCCAAACATTGCGAAACATGAAAAATCTATAGCTTCGCTAATATATATATCTATATATATTTCGACAAGTTGAATTTAGATAAGAATTAATCAGATAAGACTACTTTCTGGACTTTAAAATCTTATAAATAGTTTGCTGAAAACGGTCATGGCTGCATGTACTCAACCTCAGAAGCCTTTCATTAGTATTCAAACTACAAATGTTTCTCCCAGATCACGAAGCTGTATATTGCTTATCCTCGTTATATCGTGTTCATAGGAGTGAGAATTGTTCAAATAAACAACAGGTTTATGGTATCGCCTGCTGGATTAATCTTCACGATATCCCGCCGAGAGATTATAAATGATCTCCTGTTGTTGTGAAGTATTTTAGATAAACATTTTTGATCATCTTAAAGAGACACTGTCATTCAAATTTTGATTTGATCTACATAATATCAAATATTATCATCCATATATTGGCATTATTAAAAGTAAAATATGTAATTCATTGTTCATGACTAGTGATTTTGTACGTAAAACATACGTATGAAATACACTATTTGTATCATAACAATAATTTAAATACATAATCACCATGATCAACGCTCAAGAAAAATGATTTTTTTTTCTTTCTTTCTATTCATTAAGTTGACATGGTAGTTATTACTGAATAAATTTACTGTGTCCTTATGACAAAATGTTCCAAAATACTAGTTACGTATAAGTAATCAACAACAAAAAATCCAATTGCAACTTTTCTCCAAGAAAATTAAAATGAAGGCAGGTATAGCATTTTCAATGCATACAGAAAAGAAGTACAAAATGCAGAGGACCGTTTGTCAAATCTGTCGATCATCCCTCTCCAATGTCATTAAAAGGGGGGGGGGTCCAGCGACACCCCTGGGGAACAGTCAATAAAGATATAAGGTTTAATGCAATCCTTTGTGAATTTATTTGTTCTGATATAACTGCGTCTATACCATCCTTGTGCCTACCATTTTTCATGTTTTTTACTACCATGATTACGATTTCTAAGTATACAGTGTGCTTTCAACCACCCAAATCTACGAATTCTCTTCAAATTGATATCATTTCTGTAAAGAGATTAAAAAAACAGTTTGGCCTTCGTTAAAGGGAAATCCAACCTTAATAGCAAGTTGCTTTGAAAGAAAGAGGGAAAATCAGAGAAGCAGATTGGTGAAAGTTTGAACGAAATCATGCAGACAAGCAATAAAAAAGTCATGAATTTTTGAAAGTTGTAATCACTATACATATAGGAATTTCAAATTGGCCGAATAGGTAATGTCACTGTGATGTAGCTGTGGACAACTCCCCCATTCGCTCCAACACACAAAATGACTAAAATGTCACTTTTTTTCAAAATGTATTACTCAGTAGGATCTTTTTCTTTCATGAGGAACTATAACAATATGCTATATCCAATATAGTTTGAGTAAACCGCAAATTAATGATATTTTTGTGTACGACAAACGGGAGAGTTGTCCACAAAAATTACACAATTGACTCACCAAATTGCCAATTTGAGATTCGCATATATGTAGTGATCTCATTTTTCAAACATCCATAACTTTATTAGACCTTGTCCGATTTCTTTCAAACTTTCACCATCCTGTTTTTCTTATATTTCTGCTTTCATACAAATCATCTTATTACCAAGGTTGGATTGCCCTTTAACTCATTGTAACACTGGTACGAACTGAACCAAAGAATTAAGGTTGCAAAACGGAAAACAGATCGATTGATTCTTAGAAACTGTGGCTTCCTGTTTCCCCTGCTAAAAAGGCCGACAACAAGATTGTCAAAAAAGAGAAAAGTGAAAAACAGCTTCTATCAGATCGCTAATCGCCCACGCATAGGAATAGTGACATCCAATGACAAGCACCATGTCTGTATAACAGAGGAGTTGGCCACTGCCAACGAAGAAAAGGGTTTCAATTTCCAAACCATTCTAAGCATCCATTCATGCTACAATTTTCTTTCCCTAAATTGACCATCTTGGCGCCCTCCCATGCATGCACAACCAATCTGAACTAATTATGATTTGTATGCGTGTCATACAGCATCGTGTGATTCTAAAGACTTTTGTTGGTGTATTTTTCTATCGTGTTTCCCATTTTCAAAAACCTTTTACTGAAACAAAAGTCTTTCTCAGAAGTGGGCTGCAAACAGGGGGAGGGGGGGGGGTATGCAGGGCCAAAAATATGTGGGATACGCCTCTGCATATTCATATACGTAAAGCAATATAAACAAAATGAAAATTGGGCATACGGGATCAAATGTCCTGAGTCCCTAAAAATTGCAAAGGTAAATCCCGTTTTCAAAAATTACATTCCTCACGAAATAAGTAATTACAGGCCTATATCAATTCTTCCCAGCATATCAAAAATCCTAGAAAAGAGTATTTACAAAAGTCTGTATAACTTTTTAGATACATTTCATTTTCTAAATCTAAATCATTATGATTTCAGAAAAAGACATTCAACCGACCAGCTTTAGTACAATTATATGATAAAATAACGAATGCCATGGCCAATAAAGAACATGTGATAGGAGTATTCATGGACTTATCAAAAGCCTTTGATACGCTTGACCACCAGACTTTACTTTAAAAACTTCACTCTCATGGAATTCGTGGAGTTGCCCTCTCCTGTTTTGAGAGCTATTTATCTTATAGACAACAATATGTAGTGTATAATGATGTTTCTTCAAATTTCCTGCCAATCCAATGCGGTGTTCCACAAGGGTCAATACTAGGCCCTTTACTCTTTATTATATATTAATGATTTAACCAATACATGCAGCGCCTCTCTTATCTTTTCATATTATTTACAGATGACACAAACATCTTCTGTTCACATCATAACTTAAATACCCTAGTAAATACACTTAATAATGAGTTGCCAAAGTTATCTTTGTGGTTTAAATGCAATAATTGTCCCTTAATTTAGATAAAACAAATTTCATGTATTTCCAGCACGTAAATTCTCATGTCATTGATTTTCCTTACAACATACTTATTGATAATAACACGATAAAAACTACTTTCGAAAAATAAACTCAAGGGCAATTTCAAAGGCCTATTGTACTGCCCAAAGAAATCAGGTTCGGATTACGTAATACGCCATTGTAATGTTCGCACATTTCTAAAGGTGATAGACAGGGCTATTGAAATTGCCTTCAGTTGATTTTTCGAAAATAGTTTTTATCGTGTTTAATATACCTTTTGAAAGAAAGAGACAAACAAAATTTTGGGGCGTCATTATCCATAAAAATATAAATTGGAACGAAAATATACGTCACATTAACTATTTCTATTTCTAGGAATATTGGTATACTTTATATAATAAAGATATTTGTCCCTTGTAAAACGCTCATCATGCTTTATAATTCACTGATATTACCATATATAACATAATGCAATTTAGTATGGGCCACCAGCAACAAAACAAAAATTAACTCTATTTACTTATTGCAAAAGAAAGCCCTTCGCATATGTACTGGTTACCACATTTATCTCACACCAGACCAATATTTTACCAACTGAAAACTCTAACAGTATTCGACAGCAATTCACTACAAAGTTTCTTTTTATATTTAAGTATCTAAATGACATGCTCCCTCTTTCATTTCAAAACTTTTATACTTGAAATAACACTATTCACTCCTACCCTACTCGCAATCCCTCCAATTTTCATCTAGTCAACCCGAAGTTACTGATTGTCATAGATCAATAAGAAAGACACCATGGTCCAGACCTATGGAATTCTCTCCCAGGATTCATTAAATCCTGATGTTCCCTTTACTCATTTAAAGCCAAAGTTAAAACGATGTTACTATCTGAATATACAAGGTAAAATTTCTGTGTCAACTCTTCAGTCTTTTTCACAATGTCGTCCTTTCTGTCATTTCAATCATTACCGATATCATCATCATCATCATCATCATCATCATCATTTCATCATCAACATCATCATCATTAAATGCTCTTAACTTAGGATTTCAATTATTGATCCATTCTGCTTATTAAACATGTTTTAGCTATTTCACAATGCCATGGCAGTCCTTCTTCCTCAAATGATTTTACATTTGATGAATTACAATAATTTGACAATTTATCATTTCACGTTTGTTTTTGAAAAATGACATATACTTGTTTATTTATGATTCATTGTCAAAAAGTACTTTAAACAAGATAAAAGCTACTTTCGAAAAATAAACTCAAGACAATTTCAATAGCCTTGTCTATCACCTTTAGAAATGTGCGAATATTACAATGGCGTATTACGCAATCCGAACAAGATTTCTATGGGCAGTACAATAGGCCTTTGAAATTGCCCTTGGGTTTATTTTTCGAAAGTAGTTTTTATCGTGTTTTTAGTATTTTATTTTATATATGTTACCGAAAAATGTTGTACTTATATGAATGCAGAAGAAAATAAATCAAATCAAATCAAATCAAAGACCAAACTGACGATTTGCTTTGTTATTGTGTGCAATCCTTTAATTTAAACCGCTTTTTCGAGGAGCACAGATTAGGATTTTTCCACGCAGCTCGCTTATTCAAAGTTTATCATTGATTTACCAAGCTATGTTTGGAAAGGATATGCTCAGTAATGCGCACCTGTCGTATATCCTTGTTTCTACAAATTCACACTGCGTAAGGACATAAACTGATAGCATTTATACATGTACCCAATATATTTGTGCCCGGACAAAAAGGCTACAAACAAAATTTTCAACAAATGTTCATTTTCATTCTATATTTCACGCTTATCACAATAAAAAATAAGAAGATGGTATACAAGATCGCATAAATTTTCATGAAATCAAGGAAAATTTTCAATGCCCTCTTGTATTGCTTGTAGAAATCATATTCGGATTATATGTTATTGTAATGTTCGCACATTTCAAAAGGTGGTGGACAAAGTTATTGTATTTGCCTTCGGTTGATTTTTCGAAATTCTTTGTGATTGTTTCAGGTGATTACAATCATGTACCATCCTCAAGAATACATGTTTGTCTCTATACAGATAAATCATGACTGCACACAGTGGCGTAGCCAGGATTTTTTTTACAAATTTTGTCAATTGTCAAATTCTGCTTTGGAGTGAGACCCGTATTTTTTTCTTCTCGCCAGCCCTCCAAAACTCGCTCAGTAGGGGGGGGGGGGGGGGGGGGGGGGAGGGTCGTCAGATTTTAAGGGGTTCAGTTTTCCTCCATAATTCTCAACAACAAAAAATGGGGAAAAGTTGTCAGGGTGCACCTATGGGGTGCACTCTGCCCCCCTGCCCCCCCCCCCCCCCTCAGCTACGCTAGTGACTGCACATGTACATTCCGAGGACATATGTAACTTTGTGGAGGCTTGATTTAATAAATTGTTGGATTTTGATATCTGTCTCGTATAATGATGTTCAGAATAATGAATAAATAGCCAGCCACAGAAAGGTTTTCAAATATACAATGTTATTATTAAGATTTCTATGACTGAATACTGCCATTTACAAACCGTACTGGGGTACGCTTTAGTCTAATACTGCAGTCTATGGTGGGAAATGAGTCTGGCATTTCCGGTCACTTGTATATATTTACTTTTGTGAAGCACATAATGAATTTGAAGTGCATTTTCCCCCCTGGGATTCATTTTACACCATAATTATTATATACACTGATAGCATGCAGGGCCAGGCAGCTCAGATTTTATCAAGCCTCTACAAAGTTACTGAATTCACCAATTCAGAGAAGGTTGATTTCTGGGAAAGGTGAAACATAATTTGTGGGTTTTCTCATTCTTTTTATGTCAGTTCGGAAGAACATCATAATAGAAATGTCCCCTGAAAAGGATTGCTCTTCAAATGCCTTCATATTCGAAAGACGAGAAATTGCTGAAGTGTTCGGGGCCTAACATTCATGCCACATAGATTATGTGTGCAGTCCCATACCCATTTCTGTGCGAATTACACATGCTTTTCAGCGAGATCGGGTCGTTAAAAAAAAAAATTATTTTGATAATTCCAAACCTCAGAGTTCTGAAGTAGAAATATCAACCTTTCCCAATAGACCGGTTCTGTAATGTATTCAAACTTACGCAAATTTCTTCTCTGAGCACCTATAGTGACGAGCTATTCCATTAACCTGCTTTTTATAAATGAGCCTCAATGCTTGGAATCCAGTTTGCATGTATTACTTGTTGCTATGTCCGGCAAGCCTCGGACAAGCTTTTAGGTTGTCAAGAACAATCTTTGTTTGAAAGATATGCATATCATTTGAATACATTACCGAACCGGTCTATTGCTTTGAGACAGTTTCTTTCACAATCCAGTCGCATAACCATGATAACCAGAACTCAACTTCATCTTTAAAAACCCTACATGGTAAGTGATAAATAATTTCGTTATCACAAGACATGAATGAATTACTCATTCGAAATAGGAAGGTACCTAATAAAAGGCATTGCTATAATATAGATATTTCTAGTTGTTTAGAGCTTTAATAGTTCAACAAATAAAGCTAAATGAAAGGTAAAGAAATATTTAGTTCACATGTCAGACTTCTATTTAACTTATTGCTTTCCTTTCTTATGAACTCTCTTTCAAGACGTGAGCAGTGGATTTAAAACACTTTTTTCTATACCCACATAATTATAATTACTACAAGAATGGCAATCATTGCATTTGGCCTTAACGTAGGAAACCCTATAAGCCATGCAGTTCGTAATAAGTTCATGACCAAATGGCCCTGGAATGACCCCAAATTGTACGCACACGCGCATCTCTTTTTGGTGGCCGTGGACAAGTCCACACTAATGTCAAGTTGATTTGAATAAATAGAGTAAAATTAAACAAGCATAGCAGTGAAAATTTCACTGAAATCGGATGTGAAATAAGAAAGTTACGGCATTTTGAAGTTTTGCATTATTTCATGAAACAGTGATATGCATAACATGGGCGGTATGCAAATGAGGGAACCGATGATGTCACACACTCACTTTTCCTTATGTATTTTATTAAATGAAATTTCAGATATTTCAATTTTCATGGATGTGATAATAAAGAATCTCTCCCTTGTATTAAACTAAATTACAATAATGAGGATTTTACATGTTCCATAAGGAGTCAAACCATGTTTTACATTGTTGAAGCAAAAAACTGAAATATATGATATTTCATATAATAAAATACATAAGGAATAGTGAGTGTGTGACATCATCGGTTCACTCATTTGCATATCGCCCATGTTATGCATATCACTGCTTCAAGAAGTAATGCAAAACTTCAAAATGCCCTAACTTTCTTATTTTACATCGGATTTCAATATTTTTTTTTTACTGTTATGCTTGTTTAATTTTACTCTATTTATTCAAATCAACTTGATATTAGTTAGGACTTGGCCTTTAACACGTAAAAGCATACTGGCGCTCGCATCATGGTGCGCAGCTTAAGGCCACCGCACACCTTATGATCGGTCTGCGATCTGATTTCAGAAGAAAATGTAATATCATTTGACAAATCATTTAAAAACGAAAAATATTTTTGATTGAAGGATCTGAATAGTCATACAGATAGTAAAATCGATAATACGGCCTTTGCCGAGATTTCTAATCCGTGTAATGGCCAAATCGGCTCCGAGTCGAAGTGACGTCACAAAAATCGTACGACTGCCTACGATTTGAAACTTATTTTGCCCTTATTCCCTGTAGAAAGCTGACAGCTCACCAAAACCCTATGTTTAGTATTCATATTGCTTTTCAGAACCTGAATAGGGTAGATTTCATTTGTTAAAAGGCCAATATTTAATGCCATAGCGATTTACTTCACAAATCGGATTGCAGACCGATCGTAAGGTGTGCGGTGGCCTTTAGACGTATTATAAATTGGTGCGCACACAAATGCCCTTTATCTGCACACATGTCTTCACATAATTTTTCATGCGCAAATCGTAATTACAAACTGGCTTATTAAAACTCTCTGTAATGGGTGATTCAATACCCGGGATTTTTTTCTTGCAGATATTATTATAAATACAATACTAGTGACGATATAAGACGGATGGATATCAGTAGCTTTTGTTGAAAGAAAACGTTGAAATGTCAAAACAGTACAAGTGCATGGGCATAAACACCGGGACACACAACCGTTTCTCCTGTGTTTTATATGGTTTCATTACTTTTGTAGGATATTAACAAGATATTATGGCTAGTAAACTGATATATATCCATATTATATTCATATGCGTATCCAGGTACAAGGACCCCCCCCCCCCCCGACCCCCTCCCCATCATGGATTCGCCTCCAATTTAAGTTATATACGTTGCCTTTAAATTAAAAGAAAATAAACTAGAGAACACATTTGGCCACTGTCATGACTGTTTTGTTTATAAATAGTTCTGGTCGATCCGAATCAATCGCAAGTCCTCCAGTCAATCGTATATTTACTGTGTCCTATCTTTTATGTAAAGAGTTGCGATTGATATTAATTGCAAATTAATTTGCAATCAATCGAAATTCTTTATAAGCAGGGCCCTGTGACGATGACGGTGGTGTATCCAGAAATTGATTTTAAGAAGGGAGCCGTAGTTCTCCTCAGATGAAGGATGGGGGCGTATTGTAGGTTCATGGTAAGCTGTACTGATGTTTCCCTCTGCGTTGAGAGAGAGAGAGAGAGAGAGAGGGGGGGGGCGTATTAAAGCCGACAATACCCTAGTGCTGGATACGCCAAGACATCGTATACATGGTATAAAACACCAATGATCAAAAGCTGGCTGGCGGGGATTGTGGTGACAATGACGAGCCTCACCCAAATGAAACTGTGTAGAAAATAAATAAATTAATTAATTAATTAAAAACAAAAAAATATAAAACAAAAAAAAAAATATATATATATATATATATGTGTGTGTGTGTGTGCGCGTGTGTGTGTGTGTGTGTATGCATATATATGTATGTATAAAACATAAAAATGATATAACACCCTTCATCACACACCCCGCTCGAAGAAAACTAATAAATGTTCTGAAACCCGCAAACCTTTCAAGATGTTATGATCCAGTCAATTAGATGGGTTCCATTGTCAAGATCATAATCTATGGCGCCATCGAGTGCGATGATGATTAATGGGCAAACAATAGTCCACATGGTATATGAATCATGCCGTCATTGCGGGCCTAGAAAACATCTAGGGGTGTGGCGTAACTCCCCTCAAGATCTGTCAATGCGATTTCACAATATGCTTAATTATACAGACATACATAGCCATCCTTAGTTTTTAAAAGGCAGCTTTGAAACTAATACATGTATGTATGTAAATTGGGAAATACATGTAAGTCATGGTGGAAATGAAATACGGTAATTGATCTTTAAATGTTCTCATAACGTATTTAGAATTTCACGAGAAAAGTTTTAACTCTTTAAAAAGCCCCTGCCATCCAAAAGCAAGTTGAAACCTGTTGGTGTGCAGTCCTACATACATCTCATATTTTGATATGTAAACTTCTAAATATGTTTCATAGATTTTTAAATATTTTTTGAAATAATTTTCTAAAACCTGCTAAGCCCCACCCACTTAAAAAAAAAATCCTCCAGGGGCCCGTTGCATAAAACTTACCGTCAATGGTAACTCTGCTATCAATGGTAACTACCATGGCAACATCACTCAACAGCCAATCAAAATCAAGGTTTCCATGGGAGTTACCGTTGATGGCAAAGTTACCGTTAATGGTAAGTTTAATGCAACGGGGCCCTGATCACTTTCCCCTTGTGACATCATCTGTCAGTCATCAGTGAGCTAATAGCGATTTTTCAAGTGAAAGTTGGATTCAACTTTGTCAAAGCTGACACCTGATATACAATATAACATACAGTACCAACATAGGAGCTGCTATGTCAGACATGCTGTAGCATCAGCAGGAAAACAAAGGCAATGAGGAGGTATTGTATGGAAGCATGCAATTCTATCATAAGCGTGTGCTGAGCTGGGGAAATGGCATACCACGGGGTAATAATGTTGGAGCGCCATGAGCGCCACAACGCGACGGACCTGAGCGCTATAGAAGAAGCCACAGTTATTATTATTATTATCTATTCTACAATACAATAGACAGTGGTCCCCCTGCTCAGCACAAACTCATAATAGAAGTTGATGCTACAGCATGTCTGACATAGCAACTCCTATGTTGGTGTTGTATGTTGTATTGTAACAGGTGTCAGCTTTGAACAGTTGACAAAGTTAAATACCACTTTCACTTGCAAAATCGTTATTAGCTCACTGATGATTACAGATGATGTCACAGGGGGAAAAGTGAACTGGAGGAATTTTTAAAGTGGGTTGGGCTTAGCAGGTTTTAAGAAAATATTATTATTTCAAAAACTATTTAAAAATCTATGAAACATATATAGAAGTTTAAATATCAAAATATGAAATGTTTGTAGGACTGCACACCAACAGGTATCAACTTGCGTTTAGATGGCAGGGGCCCTTTAACCAATAGATTTGCTTTATCTTTCATAAAGCGCTTTTCTGTATTTTGTGGTATCATTTAATGTGGTATCATTTAATGATGATTTGTGAGGTTCCAAAACCTCATCACACACAATAATTTCTATATTAATCAATCTTTCAGAATTAAAGCTTTTAGACCTACAATACTCAACACAGCATTGAAATCACTGGAGTGGCACAGAAGCTTATCTCCCAATTCACTCCTCAATCGCTATGACTTTACATCCACTGGTCCATGCAACGCCCCGTTCCGCACCCTTACCCAGCTACGCCCCCTTCCCCATCCCTAATATGGTATATGGAACGCCGTGCGGTGTACCTCGATCTTTCTCATGTGACTCAAATAACTTGATGAAGCGTGACCTTTGGCTTAATATAAAACACAAACAATAATTACCTACTGGGCATCTATTATGATCACGATGATTCATCCGCACCCTATCCATGAGTGATTGACTTCAATTGTATAGGGATTGTGGGTGAGATATTAATGTCCGGGTGAGTATTACTGATAGGTTTCTGTGATCGCATGCCAAGCGGATCCATCACGTCGGGGTACGGGTGTTTCACTGGCCTGGTATTTCAGCGAATTTCGAAATAAGGACAGGGTGAGTGAACGCCCCATCCGATGTTCAGACACACAATTTATTTATCAAATATTACTTTCACGAACTATATATGACATCTGGTTAATTTTCTTTAAAAAAAACACACAAACCAATATTTTAAAGAAGAATGGGTGGTGAGGAATTTTTTCGATAGGAATGTAAACAGGTCATACTTAATTGGGAAGAAAGGAGAAGGGTGTGGTTGGGACAGAAAAGAGCGTACCCGCAAGCATTAGAAAGTCATGGGTACTCATATCTGGACGACTGCCCCAGGGCTATCGCTTCTGGACAACACCAGTAGCCCTAAATACAAGTCCCCAGAAGAATTAACCCTCAGAAACTTACCCCCCCCCCCTCCCCCCACTCTCCCCAAGGCGTTACCCTTGGACAACTACCCCTTAAAAAAAACAACTCAGTTGCCTTCAGACAACTAATAGAAGGAAGGAAATAGTAGTCTGGTGATAGTTGTCCGGGCTAGTTGTCCCAGAATCATTTAATCCTATTATTTTCTTTTATATGTTTAAGTGTGATATATGTTAAAGGAACCCTGTGGAAGTATGTTAACAAAATGAACAAATAAGCGCAGAATCATGGTCAGGCTATACACCCCACTCCCCCTAAAAGTATGTTACAACAAAATTGTTTTTGTTGATGTTGTCCGACCGAAATATAATTATTATTAAGTACTGATCAAATTCACCGTCTCTCTTTTAACATGTTTAAATATTCCCACGCACCCCAGGTATCTGAAAGAATGAGCATGATGAGTGGGCCTAATTCACGATGACAATTATAGTGACTCAGAACACTTTCAATAGAAATATATGCACCAAGACCTATTATGGTATTGTACTTGTTTTACACAATGTTCGATCGAAATCTGATTCTTCATCATTGTTTGTACACCATAAATGTCATTGTAAGATCATTTTAAAATAAATATGACTCAATGCACGTGTATCGGTCTTTGTTCCTATTACTAGTATTTTTTTATGTTGTCACAAGTTACACGTATGCCTGATGTAGGTTTATATTAGAGCCTCTGTGTGGAGAAAGTCTGTCAACTGGCCCGATTGTGAAAGAAATGGTTACTTGATGATGATATGAATCACTTATATGAAAAAGAACAAAAACATGGCTTTAGTATACTGTTATGCCCAAAATCTTAAATGTTAGCTTGAAGCACCATGTCTAAAATTCCTAACAAATTCACCTCAAACAATGTGTCTGGTTTACAGGGATATTCGCTTGAAAGGTAAAATATTCTTTACGTTATCAAACCAATATTTTTTTTAAAGTCCTTAAACTTTGAAGGGAAAGTTTGGAAATTCCGTTTTTTTAAATATCGATGTCCTCATGGTGTTACTGTACTTTGACCCGGAAGTGAACAGCCTTCAGTTTTGACGGAGAGGAGGAAGTAATTGAGGAAGCAATGAAACTGGGTGATATTTCAGTAAATGATCCTAATCATTGGATGCAAGGGGATGACCAATCCTATTTAGGACTTCCGACAAACGTGACTCTAATTGTATCTCCGTCACGCATCCAGCAAACGAACTAAATGAAAAGTGACATTGATATAATCAAATGTGCCATTGATATAATCAAATGTGTAATTCTGCTTGGCATATATACAGTATGTATATATACATATATATCAATTGATTAAAATAAGATGATGAATTCAAACTCTAAAACTTTAACTTTAAATTTAAATATCAAGGAAAATAGGAAGAAATTATATTAATCATTTCTATTCATCATGGAGAAAGGAATCGTATAGTTTTATCTAATATCTCTCTCTCTCATTATGTCTCTGTCTCCCTCTTCCCCCCCCCCCCTCCGTCCACCCCTCCGTCCACCAGGACTACTCCTATCTCCCTCTCTATCTGACCATGCTTTCGTCTGCCCTAATTTATTCATGTATTCTTTTCTCCTTTTTCCTGTCCTGTCTCACTCTTTCCCTCCCCATCCCTCTCTCTGTGTCTCTTTATCTCCTTCTTCTTCTTTTACCCTCTCAGTTTCTGTCTGTCTCTGTCTCTCTGTCTCTGTCTCTGTCTCTGTCTCTCTCTTTCTCTCTGTCTCTCTGTGTCTTTATCTTTCATTTCACCTTTTCTCTCTTCGGCGTTCCTCTTTCTCATTTTTCTGTCTTCCCTTCTCTTCATTTCTGTCCCCTTCTCCCATCCTTTCTCTCTCCCATCCTTTCACCCCTTTCTCTCTCTCTCTCTCTCTCTCTCTCTCTCTCTCTCTCTCTAAGCTCTAAGTGTCTCCGTCGGAAGGTTGACCTT
Source organism: Heliocidaris tuberculata (assembly GCA_025618425.1). Classification (NCBI taxonomy): domain Eukaryota; kingdom Metazoa; phylum Echinodermata; class Echinoidea; order Camarodonta; family Echinometridae; genus Heliocidaris; species Heliocidaris tuberculata. The sequence continues at coordinate 11,866,756 of CM046836.1, read as the reverse complement.
TTCCTGTCTACCTCAGACGACCCAGACATTGGATAAAAACCACAACTCTCACCTGTAGAAATCCCTTGATATTTGAAATACAATGTACAAAAATCAATGAATAACGAGAAATACCTTACCCTACACCCAAAGGCGCATTTTTCACACAATATTCAAGAACTTAGTGTGTGGGGGAAATTATTAGATTTTCAAATCTATATATGTAACAAAACTAACAATAAACGTGAAATAGTATGCCTCGTATATAGGGCATGTAGGGGCATGATTTAATAATACATATACCAACACAAAATTTCTTTGAATACATTTGGGGTATGGGGAAAATATCGAATTTTAGAAATCGACCAACGAACTCAAACAACACAAGATTTCATATAGCTGGTACTGCACACATATCCCTGACTGTACAGGCATGGCAGGAATAAGAGAACAGTCTAATTCCTGAATATATATTATTAAAAAAAAAAAAAAAACTAACAAAAACAAAAACCGGAACGTTAAGCGAATATACGAACAAAATACATATACACTTTAAATAGATTAGACAACATATCAAAACTATAAATTAAAAAGGAGAAAATATCGACAAACAACCGCAAAGAAGTCACAATACCCTAAAACAATGCAAGAGACAGTAAAGTGTCGGGAGCTAGAAGATACGTTCATACGGGACTTGTGGTTTCGAAACTTTAAAGGGATTCGGTAACTTTGTGGAGGCTTGATTTAATAAATTGTTGAATTTTGATATCTGTCTTGTATAATGATGTTCAGAAGGATAAATAAATAGCCAGGCATAGAAAGGTTTTCAAATATATAATGCTATTATTAAGATATCTATGACTGAATACTCCCATTTACGAAAGCGTATGGCCATACGCTTTAGTCTAACACTGAGTATATGGGAGAAAATGAGTCTGGCATTTCCGGTCACTTGCGTATAATAATAATAATAATAATAATAATAATAATAATAATAGTAATAATAATAATAATAATACATAAGATTTCTATAGCGTCATTATCCATTTTGATTGAATGCTCAAGGCGATTTACAACATAAAGAAAAATATACAAACATAACAGGAGATTGAATAACAAGAGAAAATATCTGTCTTCAAAACGCAAGATTGAACAAATAGGATTTCAGGTTGCTTTTAAAGGAGTTGGAGTTCTTCAGCTCCTGAGGAAGTGAATTCCACAGGGCTGGTCCGGCATGAGCAAAAGCTCGTTCCCCCCCAAGATTTCTTAGAAAGCGGAACATGTAAAAGACCAGAGGTGGAGGATCGTAGGGGTCGTGTGGGTTGATATTGACGTAATAAAGACTTGTTATATTCAGGGGCTGTTCCGTTAATAATGTGATAGACCAAAAGAAGGATTTTAAAAAGTATCCTTTCCTTTACGGGCAACCAATGGAGATTTTGTAAGATAGGGGTCATGTGACTGCGTTTGCTTGACAGAGAAACAATGCGTGCAGCTGCGTTTTGTAGCTTTTGTAATTGCGCAATTTGTGAATTTGGTAAGTTGTAAAGTAGGCCGTTACCGAAATCAAGGCGTGAGGAAATGAGCGAGTGGACAAGTTTCTCTGTAGCAGAACGAGTGACATATTTTCGGATGAAGCCAATATTGCGTAATTGATAGCGAACTGATTTGCAAATGCTAGTAATTTGATTCGATATGTTTGCTTTTGTGAAACACATAATGATTTTGAAGTGCTTTTTTTTTCCTGAGCTTCATTTTTACACCATATTACATACATTAATAGCATTTAAGGCAAGGCAGCTCAGATTTTATCAAGCCTCTACAAAGTTACCAAATCACTTTAAGTTAGCGAAACTTTAAGTTAACCACGACTCCCTAACTGCAGCGAGGGTTCACATGAGCCCTAAACAACTAGCTGAAACTACAAGCGGAGCGATCGTCTTAACCCAGGAAGTAGATTCTACCGATTATGTATACTGTACACATACAGATCCTGTGTTCATAATGTGCGGGAAGGATATGATCCGGAAGTTTAACATGAACAGCAAGGTCAACCTAAACCACAAGCCTGCGAGACTTCATTCCGTTCACATGGGCCGTAACTTCGATGGAGGACCCCCCCCCCCCCCCCCCCCCCCCCCCCCCCCACTGCTCGTGGTTTTGGCCTTAACCACGAGCTCGCTTGTGGTTCTAGAACTACAAGTAAACTTAAAGTTTCGAAACCATACGGGCTGAAACTACAAGATAACTACAAGTTTTGAAACTACAAGCGAAACTTAAAGTTTAGCTCCCATAGTGTGAACGGAGTCGGTTAGAAATACGGAACAGTTGGTCGATGTTTTTACGATGACGTTGTTTGTTTATGGTATGTGAACAGAAGTCAGTATATAGATATGACCACGATATACATTTTATTGCAAACCATAAATAAGCCTCCCTTTCAATTTTAGAAGCTCACAAAACAATTTTCTGTCGATACCACACGGCGACTTGTCTTTAAAGGTAAAGCCTTTTTTTTTTGTAACCATTTTGATTTCGGAAGGGTTACAATTTTGATTAACATATCAAAGTGTTCTTTCAAATTCGAAGTCGTCCGTTTTATGTCTCAAATCTTTCAGTTATGTCACTGTATCCATGTGGGCACGGGGGCCTTCGAATGGTAAGAAAGACAAAACAGGGGAGGCCTTCATCCACATATCGATATAGGCGCCCCCATAACACCAGAGCCCCTAATAGCTCGACCCACGCTACGCCACTGACTTGTGTGTGTTATGAAAATGACGACTCGAATAATAAAAGCTTTTATACGGAAGATGCATGATTTTAATCTTGCTCAAATTAAGACTACTAAATGATTTTGCGGGAGATAAGGAAAAAGTTGAAATCTGTTCATGAGATTGAATTGTGAATGTGAAAGAAACTGTCTCAAAGCATTTGGGAAAGATTGATTATATAGCACATAAGAATTGGTGTATGCTGTGAGGTTTTGGAATCACCAAAATGAGAAGAAATTGACTCAGTCCTGCTGAGAGCCACATGCACTGCACACAGAAATGTGTATATGGGTATACACACGAATGTTCGGCCCGAACATTTCAGCTGTTTTTTGGGTCATATTTTGAATATGAGGAAATTTGAAGAGAAATCCTTTTCAGGGGACATTTCTACTATGATAATCTTCCAAACTAACATAAAAGGAATGAGAAAGCTCACAAATTATGTTTTACCTTTCAGAACTAAACCTTCTCTTTATTAAGCTTATCCAGCAGCATGAAAAATTACTGTTTTTACTTTGGAGACACCATAAGCTCCAAAACATAATAAATATTGGAATAGTCATGCATATATATCCAAATCCTAATGATTATGAAAACAAGGCAATTATCTTGATAACCTCCTACATAATCCGATCATAATGCCTTTCTATAAGTTCAGAAGTTTATCTGCATGAGAGAGAGAGAGAGAAAGAGAGAGAGAGAGAGAGAATTCAAAATGCTTTTGACAGAATATTGCAAAGGGGATGTTACGAAACCACCTTTTCTCGGTTAGATGCGATTGTCTGGGCTGCCTAAAGATATTATTTTCGGATTATGTTTCAGGTAATAAATACACACACATTTCTCTTGGTTGTGGATCTTTTTTTCTCCCCAACAAATTTCAGTGGTCGTGCCGCTTTCCCGCCAACACGAAAATCGATTCACGGCATGCATCGAGCAAATTTCATTGCAATGCACAAGTTTCTCCTTTCAGCGTATACTTGTGGTTACAGTAGTGATTTCGATGGGTTCGGCTTATCTGTTCTTTTTATCTATTACCATGATCACGCTCATCTTTAATTAACAACATTCCCTTCGAGCTGATGTTCCGTTTTACTGCGTTCATTTACCATGAATAAACAACCTTACACAATTATGTTTACTTGTAAAAGAGAATAAATCGGTAGTTTGATAGCGAGATTCACGAAAGGGAAAAATGTGGGAAGTCCTCCTTTTCTCTATCTCAGTTGATTATTTTTTCAAAACAGAGTTGCCATACTATATGCAGTGAAGTATAACTAGTTACACTTCCCTGCTTATGTGAATGCAAAGACTATAAGCGAGAAAATATAATTTAGACCTGTAATGTAATGAAATCAATGTGTTTGCATTTAATTGGTGTTACAATAGGTACAGACATTCCTTTTGTTTAGTATATACAAACAAACAATAATTGGAAATGCCGTTTCAACATTTTCAACTTCAGCTCTTCCTAAGTTCTTCTCTATTAAATGGAACTGTATTTCGAGAGATATTGGCTTCGAGAAATATATAGAATATACTTTGTATATGCATTTTCTACTTAACTCGTTTGGCAGTTGCCATGGTTGTTGCGGATGTTCGTCTATATTTTTAAGGTACTTTTGAATATTTACAGCAGATATAATTACACGCAAACTCGGTTTAATTCTTTGTTTTAATAATAATAATAATATATATATATATAAATGACGATAAATAGATAGTTTATAGATATATATGTATATACATATATATATGTGTATATATATATATATATATATATATACATATATATATATGTATATACATATATATCTATAAACTATCTATTTATCGTCATTATATATATATATATATATATATATATATATATATATTAAACTATCTATAAACTATCTATTTTTCGTCATTTTCGTCATTAATACCAGACCTATTAAGGTATTGCTGTTTTGATGTCCGTCAGAGCCAGACAGACTGCAAATAATGATTCAGGATGTAAAGGCGGAAGATAGATGCGGTTTACGAAATAGCTAGCAGGATAGAGGGAGAGAGAGAGAGGGGGGGGGGGGGGGGAGAGAGAGACGGCATAAAAAAATCCCAGAGAAATACAAAGACAGGGATAGAGAGAGAGAGAGAGAGACAGAGAAAGAGAGAGAGAGAGAGAGAGAGAGAGTCATAGACAGATAGACAGGTATAGTGACATAGACAGGGGAGACAGAGAGACAGAGACAGAGAGACACATAGAGAGAGAGAGAAAGAGAGAGAGAGAGAGAGAGGGGGGGGATATTCTTCTGATAGTTCATCCACCTTTGCGGCAGTAGAATCGATTTGTTTCGACGTCACGAGTTTTCGCGCGTGTCTTAATCGTCTGCAAAACAGGAACTGGATACTGGACAAATAACCATGACAACTATAAATGGAAGATGAGGTTTGCAGGAGCAAGACGGGGCATCAACCCTCGATATGGAGATGGTGTTTTCTCATTTCTCATTTCCAGGTATGGACACTATTGTCTCAATCCATTTTAAATCCTTTCTAACAACCTTCGAAATGAAAATAGTATTTTCCAATTTTAATTTTAGGATTTTCGTGGCTACTGTCACTCTAAAACCATCTGATATATGTCACTGATCCTTATTATTATTTTTTTTTAAAGTATAGTTGAAGGACATTTTGTTTATGGCTTTCAACTGGATTTCGTTCGTATCAAGTGTCTTTTTAAAATACAGTAAAAACAAAACGGAACCGGAATATCGTCTGTTTGAAGCCAGAAGGGCGTTTTGCACAGAGTTAATGCCCATTTGGCTCCAAAGAGACGATATGTTGAAATGGGGTGTTTTTGCATCCTTTCAAAAATAAATGATCATGATGATTATCAATCGATTTATCCACAAATTAGTGTACAATGCGTTCACAAATGCAAATACTGAATAGCTGATCAGAGGGGTTTTTAACTTCTTTCTTCTTGTTGTTTTTAAAAGGAGATGTTGTATTTCATTGTACACTGTAAAAAATAACTGTAAAACTACAGGTTTTTTGGCCCTTGAAATTACAAGTTATTGCCGTTATTTCAATTTACAGTATTTTTCCTGTAAAACAACAGCAAGTTTGTTGGTTTACCGGAAATCAGCATATATTTACAATGGGCCGACATAAATTTTATGTAATTTTATTGTAAATACATGTATATGCTGATTTCCAGTTAAAAAAAAAAAAAAAAAAAAATGTGGAAAAACGGGCATTCCCGGCATCCTGACTGCCAGGAAATTCCCGTGAAAAAACGGAAATTTTTTTTTTTACAGTGTACTCTATCAACTCAGTGGATTGTCTTAAATTGTGTTTCCTTTCTTTTAATAGTTAATCTATCAATGTCATTAAGTTCTATAGTGTACAAAATAAAGATTATGAACAATTTTCATTTCTTGCAATAAACTTCAACCCAAGGCTGCAAAAAAATAATGCAATAGAAACAGTAACAAGTTCTTGATTAGGGTGTTATCATTTAATGGATAATAAAAAGAAAACACACCTTTATCACTGAAACTCACTTAACTAAAAAAAGATATAGAGCTAGTGCAGATTCTAAGAAGATCTATATGAAAATGAAAACTAGAGGGCTGTGTGGTATAATTATATCCCATTCTTGTCGTTTTATATTAACTTTTATATTAACTGTATATCATGTGATCTTTGACTGCATGGAAAACCCCCTTTTACTTGTTTCCGGGAAGAGTGCCGCAAACAGAGCGTTAAATCAGAAATCGCTCGACCAGAAGTGTCATAATCTGAGGTTCAGTTGCAGTAGGTTGTCATACAAGATGAACGTCAAAGATTTTCCCGCTATTTCATGAGCGCAAATTTCGCAGAAAAATACTCGAACGAGATTTATGGATATGCCGAGATTATCCATCTCGGGATATTATCATTGCTGTTGTTATTGAAATCATTAAATCACTTAATATGATTTTGTTGTTGTTGTTGTTGTTGTTGTAAATATTGATCGGTTTGATCAATGTTTAATGTTGCCCTGATATCCAATAAAATCCAAGTTGAATTTTACGACTCGATTAAAGGGAAATTCAACCTAATAGTGGCAAGTTTTTCTGAAAGAAAAATCGGAAAAATCAGAGGAGCAAAATGGTGAAAGCTTGAACAAAATCGGACAAGCAATAATTATAAGAAAGCTATGAAGTTAGGAATGTTGTAATGTGGGAATTTTAAATTGACCAAATAAATATGTCACTGTGAGGAAGTGGTGGACAACTCCCTCATTCACTCCAACACACAAAATGACTAAAATGCAATTTTTTCCCCAAAAATTATTACGCAGTAGGATCTTTTTCTTTTATGACAACCTATAACAATATGCTCTCTGCAATATATTTTGAGTACTGCCCCTGAGGGAACGGGCGCTTACGACAAACGGACCGCTAATATGTCACAAGCGACTCACGAAATTGCCAATTTGAGATTCGCTTAGATTTAGTGACCTCATGTTCAAACATCCATAACTTTCTTATTCCTGGTCCGATTTCTTTCAAACTTTTCACCATCCTATTTTTCTTTCAACAAATGTTCTTTATCATTTAATTTCAATTGTAAATGCACTTCTGAGACTCAAAACAAGGCGAAATTGCATTATAAATGATATTTGTTACCCGGTATTTTCTAGATCCCGTCATATTATTATATGTTAAATTTCAGGACAAAATATAAGAAATTAAAAAAACCGAGGAGCCCCCCCCCAAAAAAAAAAGGGAAGGAGGGGGTAACGAGAAACTAGGAATTCGTTTTATTCAGCCTAAGGGGGGGGGGGGCTGACGCCTTTTGCCTGAAAATCAACTTTCCAGTTTCTAATTTGTAAGTAATTTGTGGGAAAATTTTGACATTTTTTTGTGGTCAGATAGTGAAAATGACAGAAATTAAATATTCGGGCACATCACGACCAAAATACAATGAAATTTGGGCACCTCCCTGCCCGAATAATTATGAGGTGGTGGTTGAACGAAAATAGGTGGCCCACTTCTCGTACGACTATGTTCAGGATTAAATTATGCAATTTGATATTCCCTTTATCCTGGATGTACTACTGAATAAGCCTTTTACCTTGTCATGTTCTGTCTAATTTTGTTTTGTGATCAGATACAGTTTTTACTACCTTGGGACTCTTTGGAAAGAGGGAATTCCCCCCCCCCCTTTTTTTTCTATTCATCCTATTAAGAGAGAGAGAGAGTGTGAGAGAATTTAAAAAAAGTCGAGAGAAAGTGAGCAAGAGAAAGACAGAGAAATGGGAAAGAGGAGGAGGGGAGAGGCCTATAGAGACAGAAAGAGAGAATGTGTGAGAGAGAGAGAGGGGAGAGAGAGAGAGAATGTGAGAGAGAATGAGTGAGAGAGAGTGAGATATATACATATATATGAGAGAGAGAGAAAGAGATAGATAGATAGAGACAGAAAGAGAGAATGTGTGAGAGAGAGAGAGGGGAGAGAGAGAGAGAATGTGAGAGAGAATGAGTGAGAGAGAGTGAGATATATACATATATATGAGAGAGAGAGAAAGAGATAGATAGATAGAGACAGAGAGAAAGAGAGAGAGAAAGAAAGAGAGAGAGGAGGAGGAGGTAGGAGAGATTGGGAGTAGGATGAAAGTAAAATATCCGTTTAACTTTGATCAGAGGGAAGAAAAACAAAAGAACACGAACATCTGTACAATTTGGATCATAGTGATAAAAAGAGAAGTAATGAAAATAATTATCATTCAAAACGTCATTAATATCATCGGAATAATAGCATCGTGTACTTACGAAACAACAGGAATACATGAAAACAGGTAATACAAAATTTGCAAAACTATAGAGAGAAAATTTCCGTTCTTTGCCAACCTTTGTTTTAAAAAACCTTTACTTCAAACAATCATCTTTCGAAACGTCATTAATTTCATCGGGATAATTGCATTTTGAACTTACGAAACAAGAGGGATACGGGAAAACAGTATTACAATATCTGCAAAACTAAAGAGAAAATTTCCGTTTTCCCCACTTAAAAAAAAACCAAAAAACAAAAACAACCTTTTACTTCAAACAATCATCCTTCGAAACGTCAATAATTACATCGGGATAATTGCATTTTGAACTTACGAAACAAGAGGAATACGTGAAAACAGGTATTACAAAATCTGCAAAAGTAAGAAGCGAAAAAAAAAATCCCTTTGTTCCCTCCTATTTTTTTTTTGTTGTTGTTGTTTTGTTATACCATTTACTTCAAATACCTACACTCTATCTTTCCCAGAAGCAATTCCCTTTTGGCAATGTGCTTTTCACGGTGTGCAGTAGGGAAATCCCCTCTTACAGCCTTGCATAGTGTAAGGCGTACATTAGTCTTGACACCTTACCTGATACATGGGGAACAGGGGCGTATCCAGGATTTTATGGACGGGCGGGGAAGGGGCACAATTCCGATAATTACACAGTTAAGGGGGCAATTTCTTTTATGTCTACTTATGCCAACTGGGATTTCGTGGGACACAAACGACCCATGCCCCCTCAATCCGCCACTGCATGATAAATTATCTAAATAGGTCTATCAATTTAAGCCCTAATCCTTTTTAGATCCATGATTCCTTCATCCGCTTAAAAACTGATCAAAATTGTGATATCTTTGTACTCACTTTATACCATCCTTACTACTCATGTATGTTTTCCTTTTGTTTATAATTATGTCAAATGAAAAACATCAAAGAAACAATGTCGATTCAGAATTATATTGGTGGCAACTGTGTGCTTCAATAAATTGACCAAACCAAGCGTACTAAGCATAGGGTGAAATAAGCGCAACCATCCTCACTCTCCCCTTCCCGTCTGCATAAATATATATTTATATTAAAAATGAAAAATAAAAAAATAAAATTAATAATCGTTTTAACGAAGCCAGTTCAGGATAAATCCAATTGCACAAAAAAAAGTTGTTCATGAACATTTCGATTTCGTAGGGGAAAATGTTCCCCTGTCGTACTTCCGCACCCTGGTAAATTTTGCCCCCCGTTTATCAATTCCAGGATACGCCACTGCACAGAACAGTGTTCAATTTGATATTCCATTTCTTAAAGAGTTGTTCACTTAATATACTCGTTAATTCATGGTGAGAGAAATATATTTTTATCAAAAGCAAAGAACAAAAAACAAAACATGCGTGAAAGCATATACCGCCAAAATGCCTTTAAGTATTCTTTTCAAACAGTATTATCTCTCATGTCTATCCATTGATATATCATTCACGTCTGGGACTACCAGTTTAAAGGATACCAATCACCAAAAATTGTTCTGCTCTGTATGTTAGAGGTTGCATGTCGTTATACTATATTCAAAATATGGGCTTCAAATATTAATTCTACAAAGAGATATTGCAAGTTTAATTACACTCTCGTGAGTAGACCTATGGAGTAGACTACTCGACGCATCCGTACGCGCTCGTCAAGGTAAAGGCTCGCGCGGAACCAAACTCTGAGTTCGGTTCCGCGCAATCATTTTCATGTTATCCTTTATTTCCTTCATACTCAGTAACTGTTGACCTATATAATACCAGACAAAGTTCTCTGAAGTTGATTTTATTCTTTCTAGCTGTACACAAATTATTTTTTCAGGTGATTGGTACACTTTAATTCACCATCATGCACCAGAATAATGCAAACATTCAACAAATTTTAACCCATTGCGTACGGGAGCCGGATAACTCCTGTATTAAGCCTATAGGAATAAGAGAATTAAGTAGTCAACGGGTTAAGGTACCCGAACGCTTCCGGGTCTTTACATGTTCAGTGTTCCTCTCCATAATCACCTTATAAAATGTTGCTGTTTTGAATTTCAGCGCTGTTGTTTCAATTTGGAACAATTTTAAGTATATGTTAAACGTTGTTGCTGGCTTTTAAAATTATACCGAAGAGCTCCTGCAAATTATTTTTTGACGGGTAATATTTATTCGAATGATAATTTTGCAAACAAAAAATTATTGGCAGCGGTGGGATTCGAACCCACGCCATCGAAATGACTGGTGCCTTAAACCAGCGCCTTAGACCGCTCGGCCACGCTACCTTGATGACAATGCGTAGGATATGTACTATAGTCTGCGCTCCAGATGAAAATAATGAAATAATGTAAACTATGACAAGTTATTGCAACATTATTCAAAGACGAAACGTTCGGCTCACGAAATGACATAAATGGTTAAATGACAGCCTATTTATCAAAAGGGCACCGGGGAAACAGAACAGAATAATTAACACTCAATAAATATATAAAATAGAGAAACCAGAAAAGCAAAATTGATAAAAAATAGATGTGAGTCAAATGATGTACTTGTGTGTTTGCTAAGTGGATTCGGGGTGGAGGGGGAGGGGGGGGGGGGCGGTGCGAAATGGCCGCCCACAATAAATCATAAAAAGCAAGCTTTTCTTGTTTTTGGAAACATACCAGCCCACCCCATTGGCCTTAGGAGCCTTGAGTGGGCCCTATCTAACGGTGCCCGGAAACTGTCCCCCACCCTATCAACAGAGTGTGGAAAGCATATAATCCCTGGATAAATTAATGTCTTGCAAAAAATTGTGTCCCTCTCCCACCATTGAGAAAATCCTGGATTTTTCCCTTGCTTTGCGATTATATATCTAACATTGATTGACATCATTCTTTTAAAAAACTAAAATATTACCATTCAAGTTTCGAATTATTGAAATCGCAAAAAAAAACAAAACAAAACGTTTATTGGCAGCGGTGGGATTCGAACCCACGCCATCGAAATGACTGGTGCCTAAAACCAGCGCCTTAGACCGCTCGGCCACGCTACCTCGATAGACCAATCTTAACAAAATACAATGTAGTTTGAGGGCCAGGTGGAATGCTGAAATAAATGAAACATGTACTAGTTATTGCATCCTCATTCATCCTCATTCCACATGAAAACTTCCATTTCAAGTGGATGGATTTTTTAAAATGATATAATACACGTTATAATTTAGCTATATATGAAGTAAAGGAGAGCAAAAAAGTTTACAATCCTAAATCATCTGCAGCATAATCAGTTTGCACTGCAGCTCTGTCTCCATTTTCATCATGGGGATGAATTCATCTGCACATAATTATGTCATGTATTTTTTTTTACTTCATGGTCTTAAACTTCACATCATCTCATCTTTAAAAAACAAGAGAGAGAATGTCGAATGTAGTCGACAGTGGTTGTGGCATAATATACTCAGTGACGTAGTTAGGGCGGCACGGGGGCACATGCCCCCTCCTCTGATCGAATCCTCTGATTCTCCCACACCATCCCCATCATAATGAGTTGGGGATTTTTTTCATTCACAAAAGTCTACCCACCTAGTAAGATCCCCCCCCCCCCCCTCCCGCAGACACCAGAAGCCAAACGTAATCAGACAGACAGATTTTTAATCCGTTTGGATTGTTATCGTTTTTAGCGCGAGGTTTTCTCAAATAATCTGAATTCGATCCAGAATTTCGCCCTTTTTGGTATATAATAGGCCTAAAGAACAAACATTGAAAATAGTTACTTTGTCCCCCCCCCCCCCCCCCCCATCCTGAAGATGATCCCCTTCCCTGTCTCACACTGTGTGGACAGCAAAAAATCATTAAATAAAGTTAAAGTATAAATGACCAAAATCAAGCTAACTATAATCACGTGAATTGCAGCATGTGAACTACATTTAATGACTAGAAGGACGCAATACAAAACTAAAAAAAAAAAGTGTGCTAAGTGAGACCAAAGGATTATGTATGAGACACGGATGTACGAACGCTTCCAAACGGATATCTTTCATTATGTTTATAACGGTGACATTATTGCACAAATTGCTATTTCCGAAATACTGTCACTCGTTGAAAAGTGCAGTATTTCCAACTGCCAAGAAATGTTAAAGGATATAATAAATAATACTTTATTTCAAAGGTAAACTTTTATAATTCATGAATTCTATGTGTATGTACATGTATCTCAAAGTATCAGTTAGTTCTGAATTCAATTGATAACTAACATCTTCAAAGTTCTTCAAACCTCTGAGAAAAAGTGGTGGAAAATACAATTATTGTCATTTCATTTCAGGCGGAAGTTCTTGAAAGACAGAATCCTTCACACAATCCTTTGGATTTGATTTTCCTTCTCATATATGTCTAGTCATAATTATGATGGTAAAATTACATATTTAAATGTGTGAAACCTTTCCCATATATAGGCATTTTTCAAGCACAGAAGCTAACAAACTTATTATGTTTATTCATGAAATCCAACCCATGATTGCAATAGATGAATGTTGAAACTAAATCTCCTGAGTTTCAACATTATGAAACAGGAGGGCACAATAACGGTAAAGTATAGGCCACGTTGTGTAATTTCTGAGTATCATTATACGACCTTTCCGAATCGACTTGAATTATTGTTGGCTTCTATACCTGTTTACCTGTGTGATCTAATTGGGACTTTTTAATAGTAGCTATACTGAAGCAATACGTCGTAACTTCCGTCGATATACTTCCCCTATTATCCATATAATCATCGTGTGTAAATAGATGAGCAAAGCTAAATATGGACTTGATTATGAAAGCAGATCAAAAACAGAGTGTTCGGTCTAAAGGAAATCGAGAATTTCCGCCATTTTGAAATACGACTTATTGCTTTTATCATTCTTTAATGAAGCTTGATCAATATGTGATAAACCAGGGGCGGATCCAGGATTTGAAAGGGAGCACAATTTCGAAAAACCACATTTTAAGAGGGCATTTTGGGCTCTATTTTGTATGCTACTGGAGTTTAAAAATTGAGGGCACGGGTCGGTTGCGCCTCTTTGGGCCCCTTCCCAAATCAGCCATTGTGGCAAACTTCCGGTAAAGTTCCCCTCATCTCCTTGTGATCAAGATCTATAAACTTGACAAGCGAATCTAACTCCTTGTTTTTCTCTCCCCTTTTTCTCTTTTTCTCTATAATCTCTCTCTCTCTCTCTCTCTCTTTCTCTGCCTCTCTCTCCCTTTCTCTCATATTCACCCCACTCCCTCTCTTTCTCCCTAATCCGCTTTCTCTCCAACTGAGTTTCTCTATACCTTACTTATATGGCTCGAATGCTCCCTCTTCCTTCAACTTTGTCATTATTTTCCCTGATATGATAGTGAATTTGTAAAAATAGAGTGAGCATGGTAAGCCACCTCTGTGAGGAAGTGTATAATCTACTTCCCATAAAATGATAATCGTATATCGCTTTTGCTATAAAAGGCTATTTCTATTTCGCACAAAGGTAGGGACATACAGTTTCACTTGTTCATTTATTCGTACCTTTTCATGTAAATGCACAATATATAAGTCCAGTTTAATCTAACTGCAAAATGGGCTATTAGGTCTAATATGCCTAGAGGAAGTCTGGAATTTCCACCATCTTGAAGCACGGCTTATTTGCTTTCATGATTTTATACCTCAAAAAAGAGGTCGTGAAGATCTAGGTTGATGTTTACATCAATGATGTATAAATATTGATCTTAAGCCAACTCTATACTATCCCCTGGGCTTTGCAATATGAGATATAGGCCTATGAAATAGAAATGAATTGGAACAGCGAAAACGATAAGTTGCAGGAAATTGAATACACTGATTGAGTATCATAGATAAATTGAGCATTGCACAATGATCATGCAAACTATACAGATCATTATAATCTACACTCTAAAAATTTTGGGTAAATGTTTGCCCAATATTGGATAAAAAGGGAACATGCATGTTTGATGGGGGAAATCTTAACAAATATTGGGTAAAATTTGCTCACTTTTGGGTACATTTTACCAAACAAACATGCATGTTCACTTTTTACACAATAATGGGTAATAAAATACCCAACTCGTTTTACATGTGATATAAGTGTACATAATATAATGCTGATGTAAGACATACATTTTATGTAAGCATCGAATTTAGGTCACCCGTCAACATCTAGCTAACCTATCACTTTGATATCCTGTTCCTCAGTGCATTTTTCTTAAATATTTTATTCAGTTTATAGACGAACAGGATATAGATTAACAAAAAAATCTATTGTGAACATATTTGAAGAAAAAAAAACAACTTTAGCCTATATACTCGCTGTATATCATAAGAGGTTTTTGTTTCATGTGTTATGTGACTGCGTATTGAAGTATTATTCGTGAAGTTTCGTTATTCTGTTAATGTTACACTTGTAAAGAAATTACGCAATAATCAACCCCCGGGCTGTCTTGTAAAATTTCTATTAAAGCAAACATTGCTACATATGACGTCATTAAAATGTTGAACGTTTTTGTCATATTAGATCAAACATTATTATATAAAATTAATGAGGCTCCTTCTAGTCGATTGTCACAAGTTTTAATATCATTCATCATGATTGTATGATTCATATGATGGTTTATTTTACCTGACTGCGAAGAAAGCACGCAGTATGCTTGTAAGTAAGCAACCAGGGGACCGACGGCTTTAAGTCCGCTCCGATGGACTTGGTAATTAGGATCAATGCCTTACCAAAGGGCAATAGCGTATCCACTTAGTTTCGTTCATCCCCTTAAAATGATAGGTGTTCCTGTACTTCGCCTATCAGATCATAAATTAAATTAGTGGCAGATTTAGGGAGCAAAATCGGCCCATTCCATCCCCTTAACCTTTTAAAAACCTAATCAAATAGGAGTCTATGAAATATAAGCCACTTTATAATAATAATAATAATAATTGCTTACGTAATACACTCCTCTACTTATGTTTCCCTTTAAAATTACAATTATCGCTTTATCAGTGTAAACCATAACCAAGTCCACTGAATGATGCTCTGTTATATCTATGATTCATTCATATGTTTGTTATGTTCCTGTTTTTAATTTTCATATGTACTGTGTAAAAATTTGTAAAAGATATATGTTTGTGGAAATCAATAAACTTTGAACTTGAATACCCTAAGTACACCAAAGATAAATGTGCACCGTTTGTGTGTTTTTGTGTCCCTTTAAATTTTTATTCGCAAGGAAACCTGAAAATGTGACACCCATCTATTTCCTGTCGGAGTTTTATTTTGTTAATTGTGCCCTCTCTATTACAACATCCGAGATCCGCCCCTTATGTTAACATGAGCAGAATCGACTGAAGTGGAAATTCGGACATGAAGTTCAGGTTGGTCCATCAAAACCTACACCAACCCCATATCAGGGTTACACAATGAACCTGCACCGTTCCCTTGGGAATTCACTGAAAATTGTTTTATTATCATGTTACATCAGCAGACAAGGTGATTTATTCCATGGTACTCAGATTGAACTCTGCAAATCCGCCAATCTACGCATTTCGTGACGTCGCGTAAATGCTTTCCGAATTATTGATCCTTATCAATAGTTTTTCTTTCGGTGTCTGAAAAGTGACACATTTCTTTGCTGGTAAGCTTTTCTTTGCATGTTTATTTTTCATCCCGATTATCCGAGCAATCAATTCTCCCTCCCCCTCTCCCTTTCCCGTCTCTCTCTCTCCCTCTCTCTCTCTCTCTCTCTCTCTCTCTCTCTCTCTCTCTCCCTCTCCCCCTCTCTCTCTATCCCCCTCTCTCTCTTATTATTATTTTCTTGTGTCCCTCTTTTTCTCCCTTTCTCTGCCCATTCTCTAAATTTCTCTTTTATCTCATTTCACAATTTTCATTATTCATTTTGCCATCTCTTGCTTTTTTTTCTCTCTCCCTTTCTTTCTTGTCCATTCTCCTTTTCCCAATAAAAATTATCTTCTTCTCCCTCTCCGTGAACTTTTCAC
The DNA here is from genome assembly GCA_025618425.1 of Heliocidaris tuberculata. NCBI lineage: Eukaryota > Metazoa > Echinodermata > Echinoidea > Camarodonta > Echinometridae > Heliocidaris > Heliocidaris tuberculata. Next base: position 11,850,206 of record CM046836.1, on the reverse strand, counting down.
TCAGTGCCCGACATTTACTCCCCATTTCTCAATCCATTTTTTCTCACTCACTCTCCATCTCTCTCACGCACCTTCCTTTACGTTCCATCGCCAGCCTATCAGTGCCCCTTCCTTCCTCCTCTTCCCTTCACTCTCCAGTCTCATATTTGCAGGGTTGGCAAAAAGTATGTTTCTTCTTCCGAATTTTGATACTGTATTCAGGTACTCCAATATGTGTGCTTTGTTGTAACTAAAACTCATTTACCTAACACATGTAGTAAGAGAACAGGAGATTAATATGTAACATAAAACCTCTCAAAATGTAATGTGAGTAACCATGAAATTGCCCATATCCCTCTCCCCCTCTCCCTTATTCACTGTTCCACTCTCCTTTCTATTTTTCTTTTTTTTTTCTCTCTCCCTCTCTTTCTTTATTTTTCTCTCTCTCTTCCTCTCTTCCTCTCCCTAGCTCGCCCTCTCCCCCTCTCTCTCTCCATTTGTTAAGATCGGATGACTGAATCATCTCTCTCTCATTTCTCTTATCCCTATCTCTCTCTCTCTCTCTCTCTCTCTCTCTCTCTCTATTTATTTATCTATCTATCTATCTATCTATCTATCTATATATCTCTCTCACTCTCCCTCTTGCCCTCTCACTACCTCTCTCCATTGGTTAAGATCGGATGATCGAATCATCTCCAATATGATATCTGTTTTCCCCTCTTTTATCACCCGACCCCCGCTCAAACTTATCCTCGCCTCAAACATGCCTTGTAACAAATCGACTTGGCTTTATCATGATTTATCAAGATCTGACGCCACGAATTACGTCATCAAGGAGGGGCGTGGAGTGGCATAATGGTGATATGGGCAATCGACTCATTTTTGATATGCCTCGTTGGTACCACACGTGACACTCGATCGAGACATGATCTATTTTTAAAGGTAGTATCACATATTTATTTGGAGGATCATAATTTCTGAGGGACCCATGTTAGAATGCACTATTTTATCGGACATAGCAATCTAAAAGAAGTGAAGATAAATAGATGCATGTACATAGAGGTAGGGACGTGAAACAGCCTGTCCGTTTAGATATGTAAAATGTTTCGTTGAGATATGTAATGTAAAACAAATTATGTATTATACTTGACATGTTCACACTTCAGTATATCATTTATATCCATAGAAAATATGTGCCCTTCTTCGTACTCTTTTATCTTATTTCATGTTATCTTACCTAATCATATTGATGTTTTCTTTTGACTGTTGATATGTCAGGCATGTATTACGACTGATATTACAGCGAGAAGGACTCAAATAAAGCCTGTACAGGTATAGAGATTCAGAATAATAAAGGTTTGTTATTCCTCATTTTATTCAGTCTTTAAACAATGTCAAAGTTCCCGGGAGGGCAGGGGGCACAGTGCCACCCCCCCCCAGTTTTTCAAGTACCCCAAAAGTGCCCTTTTTTATTTCTGAAAAATGCACCCTTTTCCCTTTTGATAAATGCCCCTTTTCTCCTTCTGATAAGTGCCCTTTTAAAAAATCCTTTTCAGATAAAATAAAATAAAAAGGAAGAAGATGATGCTCGATAATGTATTAATTAGACTGTAGGGTCATACCAATGTCACAAAATGGTACTTTTTTCGCTTTATGTTCACCATTTGGAGGTGCCCCCTTTTCTATAAAAATTGCCCTTTTTGCTGGTGCTCAGCAGCCCCTGGATGGGTGTGAGCCAAATTCCAACCAATGGCATGCATCCGACAGGGTGCAAGTTCAAACTAACCTATTAAACCACATAAAACTAATTGGGTCAAAATAATAACCAGTTAAGCTTGATATTCTAACCAGAATTGATTAAAATAACCACGATAAAATTTTATTTTTTGAATTGTTTTTACCCAATATCTTGGCCAAAATATTTAACCAATATTTTGGCTTAAATCTCATCTTTTTTTTTGCATGTCTCGACATATTTCAAAAGATTGAAAAACAACAAAATTGATTAAATCTACTAAATTAAATTAAAATTGCTGTTTTTTGTGGGCCTATTAAGATGGGATTTTCAACGACCAAAAAGAGTTCCGACAAATGCATGTCTATAATGAATAAAATCAATAACAGAAAGTAATTTGGAAAAAAGTAATCTCATAAAAATAACAAAATATTTTCAGTAAACATAGGACGCTGGCAAATGAATCTTACCTTATATGAAAATAGAGGACGGTAAAATAAACACGAATTTCAATCGTTATACGATGGTAGGAATATAAATAAGCTTGAAGGTAATGCTTCTTTACTTTTTGTATTTCTATACATAATTCAGACAGGAAATATATCTGCTTCTGTAAAAAGGAAGGGATTTCAGATTCTGGACATTACTGTGATGCAACAATGAACGTGATGAAATATTTGAAGCTACTTCAAAAAGTTACAAAACAGCAATTGTTGTTGAGCTTATTGAAAGAATTTTCCTCGTGGGTAAACTTTTTTTTGTTGTTGGTGTGTGTGTGTGTGTGTGTGTGTGTGTGTGTGTGTATTTTTAAATCAAAACAATCATATTATTTACTTATGATTACAAGGTGATTATGGATGAAAAAAGTAACATAAATAAATTTTTAAAAATCAACAACAAATTCGACCGCATATTTTCGTCGTGGGTAATCTTTTTCTTTTCTAAGCTCATTTCGCAAATGCCAAAATGACCTTAAAATTCAATTTTTTAAAAGATGTATTTTATCCAGTGAAAGTCTACGAAACAGGGTTGGCAATTCCGAGGGGGAACTCCCTATAAGACCTTTGGCAGGGTCAGCAATTCAGTGAGACGGGGGACGGGGACCGCCTTTCCCTGGAATTATTCGAGAAGGTTTGTTTCTCTCCCCTTTCCCGAAAAATAGAAATACCTTCTTTATTTTTTGTGTAAATGGCGATTTAACGCTTAGATTTGCCTGTGAGATCGAAAGTGCTCTAAAAAGCTGTTCCAAATCTCAAAATTTTCCCCTTCGATGGCAAAAAGCTGGTTCCCCCCCCCCCCCCCCGGTCATAACAAGAAATCGCCGCCCTGCTAAGAAATGTTATTAAAAGTACCTTCAATAAACAGTACTGGTTTGAGATGGGACTTCTGTAATCATGGTATTCACGATATATATATATTGAAATCGTTAACTAATTTCAGGCAGAATCAAAATAACGATGGATAATCGATGTTGGAGAGGTTTCAAGTGGGAATATTTTACATCACTAAGCGACTAATTGATTTACTCTGTCTACAAAACAAGCAGACAAAACAAAACCCAACAGATATAATACATCACCACTTCACTAAATGATTCATGACTTAATAGCTTTTTTAAAGAGTAATCGCCTTTTTAATGAAAAACAATGACATGGTAACAGGCATGATTGTTTTTGTGTAGATATTTACTGCTAATTGTATTTGCAGATAAAGGGGCGTATTTGGGAAAAAACAATAAACCCATTATTTCTTAATTGTTATGTTGGCAACCCCAGTCTCCGAGTCGTGTTATCCTTTATTCAGTTATTAGGACACGGTCGTTGTTGCATGCTTCTTTTTAATTAGGTAGATTATATACTGAACATATTTAGTTTCAAGGCATACAGTTGTATATAGACAAGATAATTGTATTACTTAGAGAAGTTTAATCTAATTTTTTACAATATATTTCAGGAAAGAAGTGAGAACTGAGTTGATTTGATGTCAGGACTCCCAATACTAATATACATGATATACCTACGTGCACAGCATTCGTCTTCATTTATCAATCCACTTTCAAAAGCTATATACATGCACTGTATCACCTTTGAATGTAATTTACTTTCCTTCATCTTCAATCGTCGTGAGATAAACTTCTAGTTTAACCATTGGATGATATAATTCTGTCCTCAGGTGATAGAATAGAAATAGAAAATTCATACGCCTTTGGGGAATATTCACATGACAATCTTCTTCTCTGTTTTTCTATAGTAATTGTCGTGTACTTTCGCGATCGTGTCACTAAGACCTACCAATGAATAGGAAATCAACATCTTCAAAGAAGAAACAATAATTGATATGTATTATCTCATACTTCCTGTTCATCGTCACAATGGTCACGGGAACTTGCACGGATTTCTTCCTCCCGTATAATCTGGTAATATTGTATTGTGTGCCATTGATTTGCAATTCGTCTGTAAATTCGAAGACATAATGCATAAGTCTAGTAACGAGATAAATGTTAAAATGTACCAAATATAATATAAAGAAGTTAGAGGCTTGATGCTCCAGTGCCACCCCCCCCCCCCCCCATACACACACACACATTCATGGCTGCATACGCCGCAGTTCAACATCGTGTACAATAATAGTTGTTGGGTGTGGGTTTAGATATCCAATGAAATATCATAAGAGAGAAGTAGCGGAAAGTGAGTGGAAGTCACGCTCAAATATTCAGTCATCATCATGATCATCATGATGATGATGATCATCATCATCATCATAATCATCATCGCCATCATGGTTGTTTTTTCCAAAGCTCCTGTTTTCCAGGAAGCAACTATCCAATTAGCATGGGGTGATCGTGCTTGTACATGGCATGATCGTATGTAGGTCATTTTCACTTTGCAGGGTGAATCTAAAAACAGTGACGATCAGGGGAGCGTTTCATCAAGCGTTTTGTCAGTGATTTTAACCGTTAAATTTGCTCTCAGCCAATCACATGCAAGGATTTCAGTAGCTTATAATAGTTGTCGGATAAAAATCACTGACAAAATGCATGATGAAACGCTCCCCTGAACACCGTTTATCACATGCATCTGAACTAGAAGATCACGATAGCCAGCATTTTCCACCACCATAAAACATCTTCTGGGAGGTGCTTTGAGCTAAATGTTGACATTATAATCTCAAAAGCCATGTTCACATAATTATTGCCTCATAAATGTCACAGTATATAACTGGCTTGTACAGAGTTTTATTCAGCGAAAATAGGGACCTACTTCCATGATAAATAGTCCAAATCGGGTTATAGAGAACTATGACATTTTACTGACTTTTAATCTAAAAAAAAAAAATTACAAGAGACTTCAAATGGTGATCAATGCAAAGCTGTTATTGATATCACGAACGAAAGAAAACTTCATGAGCTAAATGTCAGATCTGATATTTAAAAGATACTATTTGTGTATTTCTTTTAAACTTCGGTAGATGGTGTGCCATACCAATGCCATAGTGTAGAGGTCAATGATTGCTGTATTTCTATTCTACAAAACAAATTCTGTTCGTATGGATCAAAAGCATCATCAATCATGCCAATTTTAGATAGTAGGCCTACTCTCTTCATGTTTTATTACGCTCTCTCTCTCTCTCTCTCTCTCTCTCTCTCTCTCTCTCTCTCCCCCCCCCCCCCCTCTCTCTCTCCTTCTCTCTCCCCTTCTCTCTCTATTTATCACTTTCTCTGAATCTTTTACTTTCATAGTGTCATCTGCAGTACACTGTAAAAAATTTGTTTAGTTTCTGAACACTTTTCTGTGACAGATTGAAAACACTGCGACGTGTTTATATATTGTACGGGTTTAAGAGCTAAACCCATGTGTTTAAGAGCTAAACACATGTGCCTATTTTTTTCATCTTTCAGCACGCCTTAGGTGTTTACTAGATAAACATGTTTACCTTTTAAATGGTTCTAATGTATAGGCTAAACACCAAATGTTTACAAAATAATCATTTGGTGTTTACAGCTGTTTAAATACTAAACAGTGTGTGTGATTATGGTGTAAACATTTGGCGTTTAATCGCAACTCCTAAAAATCAATGAGTTGCGATTAAACGCAAGTTCTGTGCAACGGACCCCAGGTTTGTGCCTGCAAACTAGTGCACATGTAGGTATAAAATCACAACGTGTGAGAAAAAGATGTAACCGTATAACGTTCCACGAGTTTCAGCTGCGAGTAGGGTGGATGTATATATCTGGCATCAAATACAAATGAAATTAACATTTCCGCCTATAATATGTTGTTGACATTTACTTTCAAGTATATCTTTTGAGCGGGAATCGTTAGCACAGCCTATAAATAATGGAAATTGTATTCGTCACATTGGCGTTAAGTTTCATCAACGCCTAGTACCTCCCTTAATTGTTTAATCTTATTCGAGTTTTACCATTCAGTCTTTACTATATATAATAATGCAGATGGTAATCGGGCTGCAAATACGTGAAATCGACTTAACCTTACTTCAATAGTGAATTTTCATTGGATAGTGGGTAGCTACTGGGATCTTCAGGGGCAAAATAATGCCCCCCGCCTATTGGAGAAGAGAGAGAGAGAGAGAGAGAGAGAGAGAGAGAGAAAGAGGGAAAGAAGATGATGCGACCCGGCCTCCCACACCATCTCCTCCCTTTCCTCTAATATTTCATTCATCTAGTCTGTAAAACCCGTACCTGCCCCCCCCCCTCCCCGTGACACCAGTGGCTCATTAAGGACTATAGACCCACGCTACGCTTCTGATAGATGATCCACATAATTATGTATCTTTATCCATCATGTCAATACAGTCACCACGTGGTGTAGTTTCGACCAGGGGCGACGTTAGACCATCTTGATGGGGGGGGGGGGGGGGGGGAAGGGAGGAGGTGAGGGGCTGGGCGGCTCTCAAAACTTTGCCGACAAGGGTACAAACGGGGCCCAAGATATTTCATTTGGCGGATCGAGATTTCTTTAAGAGTCATGACGTTTGTCATTTCGAATATGCTCGAGAAATTCTAACTATTCCGATCATTTGCCGATAGATATTGTAAGTGGAGGATGAGGTGTCACGCCCACCCTTCCCCTCTATCGACGCCCTGGTTTCGATATGACGTAACCTGCTGCTGTAATAAGAACCACGGCAGTCACATCAAGGAGTGTCCTGTGATAACTCCTTGGTCACATATAGCAATATGTTGCAATTGCATATCCCTAGTTGGTCTAAAAAGGAAAACAAAAATCAAGGTCGTCACCGCAGTTACTTTCCATACGCCGCATCATATCCGTCTTAAAATAACGTGAGTAAAAAAAATCACTATGCCTCTCATCACTCATCTTTTCTATCAGTTATTCAAAAATTCGGAAAAACAAATTTGGAAGAAACTAACAGATCATCCTTATTAGGTCTTGTAATAAAGAAAACAAGGAACTCGAGATAAATTTAGAAAAAAACAAACTTCCTTTATACACTCGATTGTCCATACGGAAACTGATCAAGAAAATATTTGGGAGTTTCCTCAGTGTAGGTTCATGAGTATATAAATAGCCTCAAATGATAATGTTCAAATTTTAAGCGTATCATATCGTTATAATCAAGATGGCATGCATGCTACTATTAGTATAAAAACAGACTAAGTTGAAATATTTCAAAAGGAGCATTTAAAAAAAATAATCAGAAACAGTATTGTTTGTTAGAGGCAAGGGTGAACATAAAACAAGACACATAGGATGATGAGCACCGATGTGAATTGTATTGACAATGTCGTGTTTTTTGGTCTCCCAATGGCATAGTTAATACTTAAGAATATCCATTGAAGATCGTTCTAGGAGCAATAATATGCAAAAAGGGTTAGAAATTAGCTAGCAAGAAGTAACAAATCCATTAAAAATTCCCAGAAGATTTAATATAGTCAATGCATTAACTTTTGAAATGTCATCAATTATATGTATACATTGCGTGGGGATCTTCAAGGGATTCCATTTTCAATTATGATAATTTTTTATTCCCCCCCCCCTCGTTCACCCTTTTTTTTAATGCAGTGAGAAGATATTTATTTTGTCATGTTTTTTGGAACCCCACTTGTGAGGAATAAAGTAACACTTTCAAATTATGATTTTTGTTCGTCATATGGTTTCCAAAATACTGGAAATTATATAGTTCATAATGTTATTAGAAATTGCTAGCTATAAATGAATAAGAATAGTTGGCTCTTTTGAGGCTTTGGAAACATCAAAATCATTGAATTTAAAAAATCTTGCTGAAAATCACAAACAATGAAACAACGCATTTTGCATAATATGCAAAACACGGGACTGAAAAAAAAAATGGAAAAAATGTGGCTTAAGCAGTTAAGAATTTGGTTCAAAGTCGTAAACTATTATCTATTCGTATCTGAAATATAAGAGCACTTCAAGCGAGCAATCATATGGGGCTAAGAAGAAGAGACAGCTCACATTTGCACCTTTTACCAGAGCTCAATCTTCTCTTTAAAGAGGAGAGAAGTTTCATGGATATTCTTATATCCACCCATGGACCTACAGAAATCACGCAATGGTATCTCTACTTTAATATTTACTTGATTTTGATTTGATTCTGTGATATGACAATGCATATTAAAGGACGAATAAAAATCAATTCCTAGTTTCTCGTACCCCCATATTGTGCAGTTGAGTAGTGCATAGATAAATGTAATTTTATTTATAAGATTTTTTTAAATTTTTTTAATTGACCCAATAGCACTTGTGTGTGCGGGAAAATATCAAATGTTAAACAACATGGAATCCCCTCCTCTTCATTTCGGAAAAATCCGGACGAGAAACTATACGATTCAATTTACTTGGCCTAATCATCCAAACATTTACAAAGGCAGACATGGTAGAATGAAATTTTCCAATAAGAGATGAAAAATGATGAAGATAACGAAGATTTAAAATCTTGCTCTTTATTCATCATTATAATGAGAACGATTATGAAAATAGTTATGATAAAAATTACCATGTGTAAAATCATACTGAGGTCATATTTTGTCGTTAGATGAAATCTTTTACCCATTATATCTCCGATAAGTAGTTAGCAGAAATAAAAACGATCGTAAAAAAATACATCAATGCGAGATAAGTGTTGAAAGTGAACGGTAATGGCTGTCTTAATGATAATGGAGATGTTTACTGTGAGCATGTATACACCTCCAAAATGTCACTGACTTCGTTGAAAGAGAGAGAAAGAATGAGGAGGGACTGAGAGAGAATGAGAGAGGGGGAGAGAAAGAGGGAGAGAGAGAGAGAAGCGGAGGAAGAGAGAGAGAGGGTGAGGGGAGAGAAGACAGAGAGAGAGAGAGAGAGAGAGAGAGCAAAGAGCGGAGAACAAGAGAAGAGTGAGAGAAAAAAGAGAGAGGAAGAGAGAGAGATAGAGAAGGGAGCGATATACACACAGAGAGAAAACAGAGGAAGACAGGGAGAGAGAGAGGGAGGGGGGGAGATGGGGAGGATAAATGGAGAGATGAAGGAAGGGATGGAGAGAGAGAGAGAGAGAGAGGGAGAGAGGGGACAAAGGGAGAAATGTCATTTGAGGGATAGGTACAACAACAACCTAAAAATAAAAATAAAAACAAAAAACGATGACAAAAAAGGAGAAGAATCTAAAACAAAAAACAAAAACAAACAACCAATTATTCGATTCGACAAAGATATTTATTATGCATTCAAAAGCCTAGACAATGTTATCGGCCAAGTACCTATCTGTTTTGACATCTCATAGTCAGTAGCTTCTACATCAGCCTGGATTCGATACCATCATCAAGATTATATTTTTCGACAGAAGTATGAGTAACGTGTCCAGTAGATTGTCTGTTTCACAACGGTGCTTACAGATTTGATTTTGCGTAATTAAATCGAAGTGGAATTATAGAGATAAGCCTGGGGCATATGTTTTTAATGATAATTTGTACATTTTGCTGCCACCCTTTCCACGAATGGCAAACATCAATCCCTTAATTGCATTTGTGCGTCTGAATCTAGTTGTTTGTGCATTGTTCAGTATGCTCCGCCATCTGCATGACATCATGACTACACTCATTAATCACATAGGATGAAACCGATGATTAGGAAAAGTAATTAGATATGAATCATAAGGTCATGCATGTAGCATACTTGACTGTCAGAGATGACCTTGCTTTTCACAATTTGTTGAAATTATTGTACTTAGAAATCCACTTTAAAGTAACTGCATGTACAGAAAAAAAACTTCTAATAAGCCTTCCCCTTGAATTCCACATTGAATTGTTGAAAGATATGTTAGGAACGACAGAAAATAATATAAAATATATTTTTAAAAATACAACAACAAATAAACAAACAAACAAAACGGCAAGTAATTTAGAAAGTGACGAGGGGAAATGCTTGTACCTTTCATTTTTGCTCTACTTCAGCAGTTCAAGAGAGAAACAAAAATTCACAGCAGTTTCAAATTGTTATATTGCTATATGCAAATCACAGAAATTGGGGCTTCTCCTCAAGGACAAAATGAGCAATGAAGATGGGTTATTTAATAAAATTATTCATTCATATAAAAAAGAAAAGAAGAAGAACTTTTTAACTCCATCATTTTGTCTTAAGAAATGATCACGGTTTTGCATGCCTGAAATGTCAGGGAGCTTATTGTTATATCAGGTTTTGGGGGAGGGAAGCTTTTTTTAAAAATAATATATACATAATTATACCTTTGTCTTAATGATTTTAATCCCATTTTTTGCAATGGTAATTTTTGTAATGATATTCTCCTAATGAATTTCCATTGTGACCTTTAAAACACATCTGTACAAGCTTGCTCTCATTAATCATTATCATAATATGGAACAAATTAGATTTCTTGAAAGAACGACAGATTTTAATGTGTTTACCTTTCTTGTTGAACGAATACTTATGTTTATTATATTGTTTCCTTCCTAAAGAGGAAACGAAACGAAACAAACATACATATTAACGCCACAGCACAAGCGGTGCACCCATTAAAAAGTATCATCAGTTCTATTTAGAGCTTCTCTCTTTGTCTCGGTCATGAAATGGAAAATGATACTGAATGCATATGAAAAAATGCGGTTTCTCCTTGGAGTAAGTCAGAAACCTAGCTCGAAGGAAGGAAACAGGGTGGGATGAGGTACAAGAAAGGAAATTGCAAACAGAGGTCTCGAAAAATATGAAATTTCCCTTGTCTCAGTTACAATAGATGTACTTAAAGTTGCAACATAAATTAAAGGTACTACTGCACTTTTGTTTGTTTTGTTTTGTTTTGTTTTGTTTCTTTCTTTTTTTTGGGGGGGGGGTTGACGAAATTTTCATCCAAGTGTTTGGAATATCAAGAAAATAAAAACAAATAAAAGAAGAAATTACTCTCTGCAATGCGATTATGGCGTTTTCCCCAGTGCGTTTACGAAACACAATAAGAAAACAGAGAATTTTTAAAAAGACAAGCCTGATCTTAGTCTTAAAACGTTTTAACAAATAAGAGTAAATCGGAAATCATTATCTGACTTTGCTTTACTGGTCATCATAATTTTACGAGACTGGTAGTTTCGTATTTTGGTATTTCAATATGAAACTTCATTGACACTGAAATCAATATTTTGTTTTACAATGCAAAGCATAAGTATAAAGAACATTAATAATCACATTTTAAAAATTCTAAAAATGTAAAAATATTAAAAATATATAGAAAATCATAATAGGAATACTCAGATTGACATTTTGACGGATTTTCGGAGTCTAGCGATTACTTTGTTTTAAATGGCTAGAGCAGTATCATGTTTAGTTTGTTTCTTGGTTGCTTTTTTTCAATTATTTTTGGAGGGGCGCACTTAAGCATGCTTAGTTTGTATACTCTAGCATCCTAAAATTTACAGGATACCTCAACTGCTCTACTTTTCTTTTCTGCGTATATCATGTATATGAAGACTTGTCGAATCTATGCGTGGGTAGATTCCCTTTATCCAAGTGTTTCATTTTTTTTTGCACAAGATCATCACACGAAGGATGTTTTTCTGTTGTCATGGCAGCGGCACAATAAAACGAAATTTTTAATGAAAGTCTTATTCAGAGTGAGAGTAAGGTGTGAGACAGGTGACAAGTATAGGAATCGTAATTGGTAATCAAAATGTAAAGCCATAACAATTATTATTGGTGACATTTTGTGTTTGGACCTCCTTTTTCTGCATGTTGAAAATGGAATTCCCTATAAATATTTCAGATTTCCGAACGTCTCCCTCCTTCTTTTATCTTCTGATTAAACGCATTTTTAGGCCTATACTTGTTTGATTTACAATATAATTATACACCTTTTTTAAAAGATAAAGATGGGCCTGTGACTTTATCAAGATTTCTCAACATCGTTTCCCTTTTCATATCATTTCCACCCATTTTGAAGAACGGATTTAATAAAACTTGATTCTTTATAAAATGAATTGAAATGTACCACTCTTTTGGTTAGAATATATATATCATTTTATGTGTTTATTATCGATGTCATAGCCTTTTGTGATCCTTTTGTTTCACATAATTTCATTTCATTTTCTTCTCTTCTTACCTAATCATATTTTCGGATCATTACAGAATATTATTGCACTGAAATGTGGTGTATTGCTTCATCTAAAATGGAGCTGGATTTATCATATGTTTTATCATATCATACTGAGAAAAAAACATCAACAATAATTTTAGACAACGAACATCCTTTCGATATTTCAAAGTATGTACATTCTTGGCAAAGGAATGAAAATAATGGTTATTTGATACATTTATTCATACTGGTAAAAAGCTCAAACAGTACTGTTTTGCTTGAAAGTGAGGAAATGCAAGTTCTGTATTCTCTTCCTGCAAATTCATTAACACAATTCTATTACTAAGAAAACAAACTATCATACCTTACATGGCAAATGAGAAACATATACAATAATTCTAAAACAATTCCCATCGAAGCTTTATGATCATTAGATTATGCTTTCCTGGGACAGCCTTATTTAGTCATCGCATTTTGATCAATTTGTAGAAGTCAAATTCCATTATATTCTAACCTTTGTTGAATGAGTCATTCATTCCACGTTTTCTTACACACACCCACAGAGAAGGTGTAGACCTTTATACTTTTTTCTATTTTTTTTTTTTTCGTATTCTTTTTCCTTTTCCCGCCATGACAATAGTTGTCTGGTTGACCTAACAACGACAATACATGCATGATCCGTGCACGCACTCTCCGAAATGACGTCATAGTACTATATGTGGAATGTGAGTCATAGTCTTTCTGCGAGACCTGCAATATTTATGGGGAAACCTTCACAGGCTTCTTAGTCAAATTTAACCTCGTCCCCCTTTTCAAAATTTCCATCACCGCAAAATACAGAGATAAGTTTGGCTCATTTTCATGTAACCTGTTTGCGTTGGCTATAAAACAATTTTTTTTTTACCTTTAAAAATATAGCAGTTCTTGAAATTGAATATTCCATTGTGTTTTTGACTCTTCCTGTTACCTGTTTTCAGTTGGCAACATTAATTTTTATCACAAAGTGAATTATGAGGAGGCAAGTATCTACAGAAGGTACAAAGTTTTCAGAGTTTTGATGGGATAAGTCATGAAAATGAAACCGTATTAGGTCTCTTCAACTTTTGCCAGAGTAAACGAAAAATGCTCTTCGGTGTCTCATTGTAAGTCTTTCCCTCATTTTGGTTGGTTATCGAAAAAATATTTTCAAGCTGTATTTTCATTTCAATCAAAGAGGTTCCTGAACAGGAACGTCGTTTGAAAGGGCGTAACCCTATATGCATCCCACCACTGGCGTAATCACACTTGTTGAACAGGGGGCGGGGGTTGACTTTCAAATACCTGAGGTGTGACCTCTAAGTTCCGTGGATGACTTTTTTTAGCGAATGAACAGGGGGGAGGGGGGCATGGCCCTTTGTGCCGTTCGGGCTACGCCTATGCATCCCTCCCATTCATTACTACTGTAGGTAAGGAATTCATATTTTTGTCAACATTACAATAGAATTACCTTGCATGCATTTGTATGGTAATATAATAAAGAGGATTATTTAGGTGGTTCCCCATTATTCTTCACATTCTTCAATTTAAAGATGTGTATTCTTCCGTTTCTTAGGCATGATGATGATGCTGCTGCTGATGATGATGATGATGAGGCTGATAATGATTTTCAGCAAATATAATTTATGTCGCCATATTCTGAAAGGCCCAAATTAGTCCATTTAAGTCATTTTCTTACACATTAATTTGCTGAAATAGATGAGTCTTGAGGCATGATATAAACATAGATCTTTGTAAACCAGGAAAAATTTTTTTTTTTTGTTTGGGGGGGAGGGGGTATTTATTTCATTAACCCAATAGCTTTCATTTGCGAGGATATTTCATTTGTATTTGCGTTTTTGTTATTGTTGAAAATGTCAGGCCTGTGATGAAGAAGTACTTTGTTAGCATAGGCAGTGAAAGGCTCAATGAATTAGCAATACGTTTCCAGATTCATGAATTTAGAATGCTCGATGAAATTCAATAGATTTTGTCTCAAGTTCCTTTAAGACGATGTCATTATTCTGTCATGGGAACTTACAACGTCTATCTATATCCATGAATAAATAATCGAGGTTGCATCCGCAAATTATTATAACGTTGGGGAAGATGATTTAATTTGACTATTTTTGTCACATTTCCCTTTCCGAGTGATCTAAACCAAATAAGGAACCATTTACAGCGTTATTTAATATCACATGTACCTGCATTTACATAGATCCTTCTTGAAATAACCAAGAAGAAAATTGTTTACCTGATTTCTCTGACATTCCCCTACCTTTTTCCGTTTTTTTTTTCTTTTGTTAGTTCCAACTCCTCTTTAGCCGTTTACAATGTTATCCTGAGCTTGAATATTAATAAACGGGGAAACGGTTGAAAAAAGTCTACACCTGCCTACAATTTCATCTGTAAAAAGTTAAGAGAATGTAGTCGCATGTTCCTGTCTTCCTTTTCTTTTTAAGTTTGCAGACTATATTCAAGCAGGTTTTCATTTTGAATCCCAGAGGATAATAGCTTGAATGTGGTTTAAAATTCACTGCGTCATTCACAGGATATAATACCCTTTCTCAAGCATGTTTCTACTGATTTCCTACCCATCCTTCCACGTCCTCTTTCTCTCCCATCTGTCTCCTTCTTTTTGCTCATACTCCTTAATTATGTTAATTTTGTCTTTGTATTTCTCTCTGATTCTCATCCTGTTTCTCCCAATGTTCTATTTTGTAGATATCTAATATTATTCACCATTTTTTCGCTCGTTTGTAAATTTAAAAAACGGAAAAGTTGATATCATAAGTCAAGAGACGTCAGCCCATGTCAAAATTTAAATCCATCATGCCTGCAAGTCATAACACTGCATCTGCTACGTAATCGGGCTTGTTGTATGGATACTTACCTGAAACTGTAAACAATGTATGTGAAATACAATACGCGAACATCACCATGAATGGGCAAAAACTACAAGAGGTAATTACCCTTTAAAAAGTGCATTATCGTCGTCGGATGTTTGTGGCAAGCATCAGTTTTAAATTGCTGGTATCAGTATTATTGTTTTTCATAGAGAGAATTTTCGCGCAGTTTCCAGGGTGATTGATTGTCATAACAATAATAGAGAAATATAATTTTTTGGATTGTGAAGCAAAGATGAGGGTATCTGGAACCCTTTAAAAAAAAACGATTTCATTATTAGGGACAATTATATTCCTTCTATTTTCTAAATTACGAGTATCTTCCCCTGCAGAACCAGTATAATCACGCATTGAGCATTAAATGCCTCTTTTAAATTTATTTGTTCTCTGCGTGTCATAACGTGCACTTTGGGGAATATTAACTGCAAGTTAGTGATGAAATTTCTCGGAAAAATATATGGTTGGGCTGGATGTCTGTTTTCATTGGTTATCTAGAGTTCCCATAGCACTGGATATTTCGTCATGGCCAAAACAATGTTGAACTGTAACTGATATAAGAGTTATCGCTACGTGGAAGCAAGCTATAAGGAAAAGCTATAAGGAAAAGCTATGAGGAAATATCTATCCAAAATGCTTGGTTAACCACTGAAAATAATCACCCGTTATGTATTTCTCTCAAGAATACATATAAAATATATATAGCTATATATATAATATAATAGTTTTTGTGTGTGTGTTTGTTTGTTTTTTGTTTTTTGTTGTTTTTTGTTGTTGTTTTTTGTGTGTATTTTTTCAACAGGTGGCAATTACACAACACATTCAGAAAACAAAGAAATAACATCAAAGGCAAATATCTCTTTGAACACAATGAATGATTTTCTATTGAGACTGAATTTTCCAATATTTTTTAAAAGCAGTTTGAAATAGGTTTATGCACTATATTACTTTCTTTCATCTTTTTCTTTAACAACTTAAAATGTAGAACTCTTCTTTGTTTAGGAACGTAGTAGGTTCATGTTTGTACGTAAGGTTCGTAGTAGGTTCATATTCGTACGCATGGTTCGTAGTAGGTTCATGTTTGTACGTATAAAAAGGTTCATAGTATGTTCATGTTTTGTACGTATTGTTTATAGTACGTTCATGTTTGTACGTAAGGTTTGTAGTAGGTTCTTGCTTGTACTTATATTTCGTAGTACATTCACGTTTAACACGGTCGCAAAGATATTTGTACCTTGCGCGTCACCTATTGAAATATGCGAACATGACAATGAATTATTACGTAATCCGAACATTATTTCTATAGGCGATACATTAGGTTATTGAGATTACTCTATAACTTATTTCTCGAAAGTCTTTGCGCTCGTGTTGTTTGTATGTAACTTCGTAAGGTTCGTGGTAGGTTCATGTTTCCGTTTGTATATTCATCATGGTCTATGCATGCATGGAGTTGCTACAGAGATACTGCATGTGATTGCCAGCCGAATGGGCGACCACGTGGACAACTCATCTGGGAATCGGGTCTGTTTGGTGTAGACTAAAAATTGACCTCAAATGGGTCGACCTGATGGGGTCAAGCCACCAGACAACAGCAGAGAGTCAAAACATTGACTCGCGGAACTCCCCCTGACCTCAGAGAGTGTAAACAAGAATCACGACTGTGACGTAGGCAACGATGAGGGGCACGTTCACAGGAGTTGCGAAATATCTAGAAATCATACCCTCCGATATTCTGGTTCTTTTCTCGTGCTTTCACCCGTTCTACCACAGAACGCTGATTTGTCGTCATTGCCTAATTATGGACTAATGTTGATGCCATATCTCATCAGATTTCACCCAAGTTTATCAATTTCATGAAATGAAACTTTTGTGCAAAAAGTCGCGTGATCGACCTCAAGATGTGAAAGCCTGCATGCCATTGATGGAGAGGCGACTCGATTCCCCCATTCTTTCCCTGTATTGTGGAAATTCAAAGGGATTGTGTCGTCACAAACTGGGGCATAGAAATTGTGAATCACAGGCTCACAGCACAAACCAACGACGTAGGCAGTTATTACTAAAGATTCACTGAAGTATAGCATTCAGTGATCTTTGTCATCCTACACTGATTGGCATTGTAGACACAAAATGTATGTCTTGTCATGCTTGTAGGCCTATTAAACAGTTGAATCTTCTGAATTCGGCAATGTTCTTCCGTTTTCAATCGGAAAAGAAAATGTAAATGTTACGAAAAACATGCAACGAGATACTCAAGTTAAATACTTTAATTCTTTACATCTTATAATGTGGTGTTTTCATAAACCCGATGACATTTAACCTAGTCTATATAATAACATAGCAAGACAGGCCTAGCTCAAGCAAAATAACAACACTATTGATATGTCTAGCGAATCACATTTCCACCCTCAAGTTGAAGAGCAATTGTGTTTATTGTTCTAGGTTTATAATGTCATATTTCCGCATCTTCTCAAATTTACAGGAAACTTATATTATCTCAATATATAATGATATAGAAATGAAAGGATTTATATCGATTGCAAGTGGTACAACACTGACAGATTTTTGTTTAAATTAAAATTTCAAGTTGTGTACTAGAAATCAAACACGCAAATATATGACAGAAAGAAATGAAAGAAAAGAAAGAAAAAAAAGGATTAAGATGACCCCAATTTGTTTTAAACTATTTTGGTAACCTCCTTATAGAATACTCGACTCGAGAACATAAACATCTCAGCCGCACTGTAGAAAATTTGTTTAGTTTCTAAACACTTTTCTGTGACAGATTTAAAACACTGCGACGTGTTTATATATTGTACGGGTTTAAGAGCTAAACCCATGTGTTTAAGAGCTAAACACATGTGCCTATTTTTTTCATCTTTCAGCACGTCTTAGGTGTTTACTAGATGAACATGTTTACCTTTTAAATGGTTCTAATGTATAGGCTAAACACCAAATGTTTACAAAATAATCATTTGGTGTTTACGGCTGTTTAAATACTAAACAGTGTGTGTGATTATGGTGTAAACATTTGGCGTTTATCCTATACATTAGAACCATTTAAAAGGTAAGCATGTTTATCTAATAAACACCTAGGCGTGATGAAAATAAGCACAGAATGTGTTTAGCTCTTAACTTAGCTACAATATATAAACACGTGGTGTTTACACCATAATCACACACACTGTTTAGTATTTAAACAGGTGTAAACACTAAATGATTAAGGTGTAAACATTTGATGTTTAGCCTATACATTGGAACCATTTAAAAGGTAAACATGTTTATCTAGTAAACACCTAAGGCGTGCTGAAAGATGAAAAAAAATAGGCACATGTGTTTAGCTCTTAAACCCGTACAATATATAAACACGTCGCAGTGTTTTAAATCTGTCACAGAAATAAACATGTCACATGTCGCATTTTTTTTACAGTGCGATTGGCGGAATAAAATCAAAGAAATCCGCCAAAAAATGCGTTTACGTGCAAATGCTATAAACTCATAAACATGAAAAAACAAATGAATGTAAATCGGCTTAGTGATAAAGGGAATACAAGAAAGAGGTAAAGAGTAGTAAATTGTTTGGAAGGATTAATGATTATCAGCATGATAAACAACTCTATAAACCAGTTAATAACAGTTGTTTCAACTCTAATTTGTTAAATGAAAGTTTATGCATACTCTGTACATCATTAGATATTGGTGATGAATATCACTAAATTTGCTTGTTTGCCCATTCTTTATTAATGAGAGAAAATTGTACTTGTCTGATTTTAATAAACATAGACCAAATACAAAAGTAATTGTAATTGAAATTCTTCTTACAAAAAATGCCTGCCAGCTTAAAAAGCTTGTTGAAATTGCTGAAATTATTATGCAGCAATTTAGATATAAATCCAAAGAGGATGAAGTTGTTGATGTTGTAGGTGACGATCAAAGTCAGGTAGTTACACGTAGTGGTAGAATAGTTAAATCCTATACGTTTTATAATGCTTTAGTTGTATTTACACTGTATATATATATATATATATATATATATATATATATATATATATATATATAAATATAAAGTTTGTTGAATGTATTTTGTTGAGAAATGTTGTTTAATATGTAAACTATATTACCCATGAACATGTATTCAATATACCATTTATATTATTGTAAATATGTTGTGCTCTCATACCCCGAGAGGGGGTCGATAGAGTGAATAAAATCTTATCTTATCTATCTTATCTTACAAAAAAAAAATTAAAAAAAATAAGTGATCACTGACGTGACTCCCCGCAGGAGTGGAAATATAGTGAAAATAGAATGAAATTCACTATTTTCTTTTTAGAGAGCACTTGATATTGACTCCTAAACAAGTGATCACTGACATGACTCCAGGGCGAGTGAAAATAGAGTGAAAATTCACTCTTTTAGAGAGAGAAGGGAAAGAAAATGCAGGGGAAAAACATACAGTTCTGACAAGTGGAAGATATGAAGCGAAAGGATTAGCAAGGTCGGGTAAGATATGATAAATTCATAGAAAAAGATGGAACATACAAATGGAACACTCTTTAAATTTTAGGAAATACTGGAAGATTACTGTCTCTAAAAAAAAATCGAGTGATCAGTGATCACTGACGTCACTTCCCGGGAATGAAAATAGAGTGAAAAGAGAGTGAAACTCCACTCTTTTCCTTTTAGAGACCACTCGATAGTCACTCGATACTCACTCCTAAACAAGTGATCACTGACATGACTCCCGGGGGAGTGAAAACATAGTGAAAATTCACTCTTTTTTTTAGAGAGAGAGTAAGTGACCATGATCATGAAGGCATCTCATACTGCCGACCAACTTGTGGCAGTTTATATCCAACCAGGTTAAGTTTTGTTCAATTTCTTGTCATTTTCTTCCCATATTGGAAAAAAATATTGCTTAAAAGGGGGGAGCTCTGGATTGGTTTTTTCCAGCAATGTATGGCACTTCTGTATCAAATGTTTTACTCGTTAATTTTCACATTGTCGTGCATCTTGTGTAACGATTTCCCAGAATCACGCGTATGGTTAGCAACTTTGCCAGTGTTATTAAAGGGCAATCCAACCTTGGTAATGAGATGATTTGTATGAAAGCAGAAAAATAAGAAAAACAGGATGGTGAAAGTTTGAAAGAAATCGGACAAGGAATAAGAAAGTTATGGATGTTTGAATTTCAAATTGGCAATTTGGTGATTCGATTGTGACATTTTTGTGGACAACTCTCCCATTTGTCGTACACAAAAATATCATTAATTTGCAGTTTTCTTCGAGGCGTTTTTACCCTCGTGGCAGTACTCAAATACGGTATATTGGAGATAGCATATTGTTATAGGTCCTCATAAAAAAAAAGATCCTACTGAGAAATACATTTTGAAAAAAGCGACATTTTAGTCATTTTGTGTGTTGGAGCAAATGGGGGAGTTGTCCACAGCTACATCAAAGTGACATTACCTATTCGGCCAATTTGAAATTCCCATATGTATAGTGATTACAACTTTCAAAAATTCATAACTTTCTTATTGCTTGTCCGATTTCGTTCAAACTTTCGCCAATCTGCTTCTCTGATTTTTCCTCTTTCTTTCAAAGCAACTTGCTATTAAGGTTGGATTTCCCTTTAATGAGGAGACAACATCAGTTTCTGAGTCAGAATCGTTCAGACGTTAATTAGAATTTCCTGCGTTTTCAAAACATTCAATCATAGAGAATTAAAACAATTGAGAAAAAGGAAATGCGCACCGGGGAGAGGGCAATATTCATGAAGGAGGCATTACTCCTTAATTGGAGAGCCCATGACGTATAAGATTATGATAATGATGAGCTAACAAATGTGATAATATTATGGCCTTGGTTTCGTCAGCTTTAGTTATGTCACGGATTTATAACTCCATCGTTACGTCAGAGAGTTGAGAGAACCAAAGTAATTGGGGGGAACCTAATTACGTCACAATGATAGTGGATCAGGGTAATCATGGTAATAAGTAAACATAGAACTATCTCGAAAAATAAATTAAGTGATGTTAATGTTTATCGATTGTTATTTAATTCAACTGATTACGAGAAAAAAAGAATTGATTACAAATGTCTTTGTATACTTGTTAGAATTTTTTTTTAAATTTGAGACAATCTTGTTATACTTCATTGGCTGCAATAAATCACTCTCTACGCAAAATAATTTCTTGGATCAAGCACTGGAAAAAATGGTAATCCTGATTTTATCACCTAAATTGTATTTTTCAAATTATATTATTTTCACATTTCGTCGTCTTGGTAATTTGTTCGGCTTGTTATGAGCTCAAAATGGGAATGTGATATATTGAATAAAAACATATAAAGGAAATGTGACAGGTGTATAACTGTCTTAATTTCATTTCCATCTATATCATTTGGATGAAGTGAAATGAGAAGATAAATGCACCATGTATGTTTGAAGAATAAGAGCAAATGTTGCATTATAAAAATGTTGATGTTACATAGATTTCATATCTTATACATGTTATAAAAACAACATATGAACCCTTTGGCGTCTTATAACAATGTCCATTTCATAATCTTTAACTTGAAGTTAAACCTATGCTGATTTGATCAAGGAGGTACTAGGCAAGATCCTTGATTTGATCGTATTTCTTAATCTCTGTATTTTATTTTGGAAACCTTGCGAATAGCTGTCGTCTTCCATTGTTTTTTCCAGTGAGGTATGTCTCCTTGGTTTTTCCAAGTCCTCTACTCCATCTGTTTCTATTCACGAATTGCTTTGATTGGAAACCAACACGTTCAAGCTTTATAGGATGCCTACGACCTATCGTTCATTTGTCGTCTAAAACCAACATACCTCACAAAACAATATCGAGAGATAGGCAATAAAGTCTATGAATAAATCAAATCAAATTCAAACAACCAATTCTCAGAGTGCATTATCTCATATTGCATTGAATTTCATCCTGTGGTCTGAATTAAAGATGTCACGTACACACTTCATTTCTTGGAAATGAAGCTTTCTTTCTTAGAACAATATCATCAACAAAATGATATCAATAGTGGCCCCCATGCAGGAGAGGTAATAGATCAGAGATTTCGTCGTAAATACCAACATTCAATAACCATGATAGCGAAGCTGCAAATTCATTGAACTGTAGAAAGACAAATGCTAGACGCGTATCGCAATTATAGGATTAGTTTGCTAGAACCCTCTCCAAAATCTAAATTTGTCTCCTTCCTAGAAAGTTAGGCTCTCTATTCCAGGAAATGGCGAGGCTATTCCAACACTTTCGTCAGGGGTTTGTGTATTCGTACGTCATCAGGTCAAAAGCGTTGCTTCGCGTTCCGGGCTGCCGTCTTAACTTAAAGAGACATATCAGCAATGGAGACGCCAGAAATATAATTGCAGTTGACCTACTTGGCGACATTGTATATGGCCCGAGGGCTAACAGTTGGGGAAAATCAAAATCAAAAGGAAAAATATATATATCAACCAAGAAGTAAGTTTATTAAGCAGTTAAGAGTATGCTTCATGTTTCAATTACCGTTTATCTATGGCATATATATAAAGATTGAATTTTTCTCTTGCTGATTACTTGCTGTGGAATAAAAAAAAATGTATTACAGAACATGTCTAGTAAGCACGATCTCAGTTATTCCCATTTCATAATAGTAATTATGTATAAAAATTATAAGCTTTGTTTTTCTATTCCTATCATAATTTGTACCTTTTCTAATACTAATAACATTTCAGTTTGATACTAATCCTGTTCATTGATATAAGGCCTATCAAAATTATCATAATCATCACTTATTTGGGTATTTTTATGACTATTTCCAACACATCACTAAACATCAATATCAACATAGATTGTTCCGGAATAAGCAATTTGTTGTTTTGTCGCTGTACCGTGCGTATACAAAAAAATATACCGAACTTTGGTAACTTCTAATTAAAAAGTTATAACCTCTATGAGCTTGAAATTTATTTCATAGTAAAGAACAACTTATATTCTGTGTAATGATACCTTATTCGTAACTTTGCTGCCACGGATGACTGAGCAGCAGGATTTTTAGAAAGTATTGGGCGGTAGCAGCGAATGTTGGTCAAACCAATTACTTATTTCAGTTTGAAAACATTATTGCTGAGTTATTTTCAATTGATTTTGAGCATTTGAATAGAAAAAGATGTTAAATTCAACTCAAACTCAAGAAAGGGCTTATTACAAGCTTAATTTATGATGTTTTCTTTGCCATGATAATACAATCTTGGCTTCAACCGCATCCCTTGTTTAAGGTAAGCCTTCATACTGAGTCATTCAAAATGGACAATATTTATTTTTTCATGAAAGTCTACTATTTACATATCAAAAACATGTATCCTTCCTTGTATCATTTTCAGTCTTTAAGGACAGTAAACCTTTGAGCCCATGTACTACTCGAGAAAAACACCGTGTGCACTTTATGCAGACGAAATGGTGCAATGGACAAATTAGCAGAAAATGTTCAGTTATCACGAAACAAGAAGTTAGAAGGCTGTTAAAATAAACTCAGATTATCAATATGGATGGAAACAATGTCATTTAAAAGCTTAGATACACTGGATCACTTTAAACGATGAAGCATTGAAGCACAAAGGAGAATTCAACTTTTAAAATGATTTTACTTAGAAAATTAGACTAAAGTAACAGATTCATATATGGCTTGACCCACATTTGTTGCATCAGCCCACACTTAATTGGATCATGGAACAAGGAGATTTTTACGACACCCTAGTGCTCAGTCATCCATGGCAGAAATGTCATGAATGAGGTACCACTGGACAGACAACAAGTTACCATGCAATAAATTTGAAAGTCCCATTGGTTATAACTTTTTAATTAGAAGCTATCAAAGTTGGGTATACTTTTTTTATATACGCACTGAATATGGACACAGATTTAGTGCATGTTCCAAAATTTCCACTTTTTGTCAGAAAAAAAAGAAGAAGATTTGCATGCAGTAGGCTAGGTCCTATACGATGTAAATCTTTATCGGAGTATTGTCTGTTACATAGGCCTGTTTTCTGCATCTACGTATATATAGCTCTATTCGTGGTAGCTTTGATATCCTGTTGGTCAGTAGGATATTGTATTGAATAAAGAAGAAGAAGAAAAAAAAATGTGTGATCGATAATGTATTTTTCATTGTATATGTACGTGTGTTATACAGTGTAAACGGAGTATCAAATGTAAACATGATCGGTATATGCCCTGAGCTATTTCTGTGCAAATAATTCGTTAAAGAGTACAGAGTGTTTAAATCAACAAATCAATCGGACAAGTTTGAACATGGATAAGGTAATAGTGTAGGCCTATTTTTGTATCGAGACAAGTTTGGTTTCTCCGAACTAGAATTCTAAGGGAAATATGAGGTTTCGAGAAACGAATATGTTTTGCAATCTTAGACAAAAATCCGATCAGAGATTGGCGATTAAGATTAACCCAGATAAAGAGAAGGGTGAGTTCTGGGCAAGGTGAAAAATAATTTGTGAGCTTTCTCATTCTTTCTTTGTTAGTTTGGAAGAACATCACAGTAGAAATGTCCCTTGAAAAGGATTGCTCTTCAAATGCCCTCATATTCCAAATATGACGAAAAATAGCTGAATTGTTCGGGCCGAACATTCATGCTTCATGTGTGTGCAGTCCCATATGACCATTTCTATGTGCAGTGTACATGCATTTCAGCGAGACTGAGTCATTTTCTCGTCATTTTGATGATTCCAAAACCTCATGGTATGCACCTATTCTTATGCAGACATGATCAACCTTTCCCAATTGCTTTGAGACGGTTTCTTGCACAATGTAATCACGTGATCAGAACTCAACTTTATCTTTAATTCCAATTCAGGAATGATTTATGCATACAATAAAATATTACATGAAGAGCAGCAGAAGCTGGATTTTTCATATTTGCATACAGTTGATGATAATTGGCATATAAGATAAATCTGGTAAAGGTATATCTTGAAATACGCAATCAAAATTGTACTTGTGTAGTGTACGCAGGCGTACCCGTTACAAGTGTATACACACAGAAAACGCCTGGTTAAAAAAAATCCGTGTAAATTATTTTCCGTGTATAAATGCATTAGTTCACAAGGAATTTGGTAATTTGCTTACAGAAGATATGCTTGAAATAACCAGGCAAAGGGGGTAAAAATTACCAGATTTGTGTTGGATATGCGTCAACCCGGAACCCTGGTAAGTTTAAAGGGTACCAACCACAAAAAATATTTTGCCCTCTATGTTAGAGGTTCCATGTCGTTATACTATATTCAAAATATGTGCTTCAAATATTAATTCTATAAAGAGCTATTACAATAATAATTACACTCTCTATAAGTGTAAAAGTGACTCGTGCCACTCGTACCTACCCGTACGTGCTCGCCGAGATAAGAGCTTGTGCGGAATCAAACTCGGAGTTCCTTTCCGCGCGAATATTTTATGTTATCCTTTATTTCCTTCATACTCCTTAACTGTTGACCTATATAGAATGTCAGATCAAGTTCTTTAATGTTGATTTTATACTTTCTAGCAGTAGACATATTATTTCTTTTTTTACTTTAACCCTTTTTGTGTTCAAATTTTATAAGGATTTTTTTCAGTGACATTCGTAATGGGATTTGTGCCTTCTTCCACGTATTGACCGTTTTTTTTTTTTTTTTTTTTTTCATTCTATTCATGTTACTGTATGTAAATTTTACTTTGTGAACAAAAAATCGATGGAAGAAAATAGGTGTTGATTTAAATTGGAATAATATGTATAGTGAATTCGATCGACATTAAAAAGAAAGAAATACACAAAGTCATGGCGTACATATTTGCTTCCTCCCTTTGAAAAACAAATTACTGTATACTTTCACCGATATCATAGCATTAGAGATCTTTTAATGCTTGTTCATGGCTATCTTCAAAGTCGAGCTTATAAATTACAGTAAACAAATATACCATGCGCTGAGAGGCTCTAGTTGAAATTATGGATTCCAAGGTGGCAGGAATAGCACTATTTTCTTCGAGGCTACGCCCCTCAGAAAATAGTGCTATTTCTGTCACCGAGGAATCAATAATTTCACTAGTGGCTCGAAACAGTGCATGATATATTTGTTTTATATCTTTCCAACGAATCTTTAAACATAATAATAATAATGTTTTCGCTAACCATACATGTCACTTTTCACACGCTATCGATGAAAAATCACTGATCGATCGCATATCTGTGACGACATTCATGACATAGTGCACTATACCATGAATGACGTCACGTATAGCACATTTTTCTTCATGAGAATTTTGTTTTCAACATCATTAACATCATAGCAATGTTATGTTTGCTCACATGACGGTATGTAGACCCATCACTAAAGAGGATTTAATTAATGAGGGATATAATATAATTTATAGGACACCCATCCAAGAAGAATAGATAACCTCTCCCTTTTCATGGAATACTCCCTTCCCCGTGTTCAGAAAATGTAACGGAGCACCTCTTAAGGTTGACACAAGTACACAACTCTATTAGAAATAAGTTATGAGAATCGGGGGCGTTTTTATCGAGAAACCTCTCGGAGAGAAAGACATTGAACGTGATGAATCTAGACCATCGTTGTGTTGGTTTGGTTGATTATACAGTGGCGTAGCTTCGGGAGGCAAGGGGTTAACACCCCCTCCCCCCCCCCCCCGAATTGCGAAAAAGAGGATCAAGAGAGAGGAGAGAGAGAGAGAGAGAGAGAGAGAGAGAGAGAGAGAGGAGGGGAAGTGAGAGAGGAGGGGGAGTGAAAAGAAGATCGACCCCTCCCACACCCTCCCCTAATCAATGGCTGTCAATTCGTATTAGATCTACCGAGTAAGACAGTGCGCCCCCCCCCCCCCCCCCCCCCCAATGATGCCGGTCTAGTCTGGACCCATGATACGCCACTGGTTTGGAATTCAGGGAGCTTTAAACTGAGCTCCTTGGTTTATTGCTCTTGATATTCCGAGTATAACTATTCCCAGTATAACATTTGACTGATAAATCACTTACTGTTTCATACTAAAATTAGAAAGCTAAAAATAAGGAAACTCGACAAGTCAGAGACATTCTACGATATCCTCTAGAATTCAGAACAGAACTAAAAAGAGAAATACATCATGAATGCTCGCGCAATTTTGATCTAGATTAATGCAATTTGAGATGGAACAACAACACGGAATCGAACACTCATGGATAAATATCCGCCTAGCCATCCGGCGAATCCTCTTGGCGGGCAGGGGGCTTCTAAAGAGGTGGAGGGGCATAATTTTTGTCCCTTCTCAATCTCCTGACAGTACAAATTCGAAAACACGACTAAATAATCTATAAATTGCAAAACACGTTACCTTTGGGACTCCATCTCAAAGGTTTTTTTAAATTTTTATACGGAATGCATAAAAAGTGTGTGTGAGGGGGGGGGGGTGGAATTAGGGTAGAATGAGAGCACGATGTAAACACCTTTCGTGGTTTCTTTTTTTCTGTTCCAGAAACATCCGCCTTCGTTTAGAGAAATAGGCGCATCTCGTATTTCTTCGCCTATCCGGAACATGGCTCTTATAACTAAAATAACTATTTCTGAGATGATTTCACTATTCACTGCAATGATAGGAACATGGAAGTGTTGTTTTACATAACGTGCAATGAATAACAATTGCTGCAATTCAATAAAAAAAAAATGCTCACAGCCATTTGAATTTAATAATTTCTGTAACTTATATCAGTTATTGTAACTTGTTATTGATAAAAGATATTGTAACTTGTTTTGAATAGGATGTATGGAAAAGGACCCTGGGGGTGTTTCATAAAGCTGTTCGTAAAGTTACGCATGACTTTACGAATGACTTAAATATGATAAGCCAAATGGGATGCTCAATCATTTTTAACTGCATCAACTAAAGTTGGACTATGCAGATGTAAATTAACATTCTTATTATAACAAACATTTTCAATGCAAAGTATATTTTTTGCCATAATTTGATTGAGGTTATTGGAAATACAGTCACACTTTGTTAAAACATCATGAAAAACTTTAGGCATCCTATCTGGCACTTCATATTCAAGTCGTTCGTAAAGTCATGCGTAACTTTACGAACAGCTTTATGAAACACCCCCTGGAGTAATTGGAATGATAATCCCCAAATCAACTCCCAAAAGAAGTCCATAATTTTTCAAGCGGTGTAAATTTGTAGATGTTGAAATTTAATACACTTAAAAGCAAACTGCTTCCGTTTTCATATTAAAAAAGATAATTCCTCTTCAACATTTTGCACACCTGTGTTATTTTTCTCTTGTTTTTGTTTCCTCTATAATTTCAGATTCATCCGGGATCATACATTTTTGTCCTTTTCCCTAGTTTCCCGGAACCATGCATTCCCTCTACTGACAGCTGCTTTTCTATACTTCAGCTATGTCAACAGGGTTTTTTTCTGCATTCATCAAAGTTTCATGTTATAGATAATGGCATAAACATAAGTTTACAAACCTGCATATTGCACTCCTGGTTTGAGAGATGTCTCTTAATAAAATACGAAATACAACGAAATACCCCCCCCCCCCCCCCTAATAATCTCTCCAACGTATATTTGCAGTAGCAAGAAAATACGTCACTCATAAAATATAAATCGAAAATACTGGAATTCTATGGAATGTGAAACAGACTTTCTCCCTTTACCTTCATTATGTATTAAAACAAACCTGCTTTGCATATACGATTACAATATCGTCTAATCCAACTATCAACACATGTTCATATCTGTAAAACAAATCAAATATATTGACCAAAACACTTATACTCATTCCATGTGTACAAATACATAGTCCACAGGTTTTAGGACTAATAAACAGTTACCCGTAAATAAAGAAGATATGATGCGTGAGTGACATGCGAAAAACATGTTTACTGATAAATATCGTAAATACATGTGGTATAAGAGGTAAACTTTGACCCTCAAAATGAGTATAAAATTCCAAACACAATCACGGTTTCTGTTTGATGTGTCAGTTACGGACGTGTAAAACCTCATGGTCCGTTTGCTCTCGCTTACGATTCCACAAACCTTTAAATCATATAAACGTTTAAATCATATAATTCTACATACCATTGAACCAAAAATTCTAATTAGAAAGTCCTGCAAATGGCATCTCCTAAAATGTGTATTTTTGCTTTAACTTTGCTTGAATTAATTGTACTTTAAGTCAGTATGGTATCGTAATATCAAGTGTAAATTTGGTACATTTCGCTAATGTCGGATGTGGGAAAGGTCAAAAGATTAATTTCACATATACCGGTTGCACGAGAAAATAAGGACATGCTAGACAGGATCTGAATTATTGACATTTGTCAATAATTTGATAATAAATTAATTTATTATTCATCAAGTGGAATCAAGGTACTCTGACGAAAAGTATTTTTGAGGCCTGCCAAACCACACAAGGGCTTTAAGTTCCTTGCCTTAATCTGACGATTTCATTTCTCATTTCTCAAAATCACGTGTTTCTAGCAAAGATATATTTCTGTCTTTACACCCGTACTTAAAATGGGTTCTTCATGATTTATTAGCAGTCTGTGTGTGTTAGCGTTTGTGCTTATCTATTCTATAAAACCACGATAATGCTAGTTTTAAAGGTCGACTAGCTTCGCATTATTGTGTTGCTTTTTCACTCATATTGTTATCGAGTTTAAAGTCCTACAAAACAATCGTCAGATTCCTTTGATTTAGATTCGACTTTTATCATGTTTATTTGAGTAAGTATAACTCATGTATACATGAGTCAATTTCTTCTTAATTTTGGTGATTCCAGAACGAACCTTGCAGCATACACCAGTTTTTATGTACCGTACAATCAACCTTTCCCAATTGCTTCCAGATAGGTTCTTTCGAAATGTAATCGCATGACAAGAACTCAACTTTAACTCATTTAACACTCAGTAAGTTAAAATGTTCCACGTCATACTTTAATTAAGATGTCAAAGGCTGATACGGCGCGGTTGTTTGATTGATTCGTTTAATTTTTCTTATTAAAGATGAATGTAAATAGACTCTTGGTAAATCATGTTTAATCTTATCTTAATACCACATTATACATGTTCATTATGTTTATGTATATTAATAATTTTGACCTTTCAGTTCAAGATTTTATCATGTCAAAATGTGTGGATATATATTTTGGGGTTCCATACGTCACGACCGAAGCAAGCGAAACAAAAGACGTCTGGGCATGCGGTAGTAGTCAAATCCTCGATACAATTCCTTTTTCATATCCTTTTCCCTCTCAATTCGCCTCTGGCCTTATATTACACGTGAACAAGCGCATGATGATGCATTCACTGCTTGTCCACACTTGACAAATAAAAATGGAAGTAAATACCATGGCTATCTGAATATAGAGCACCTTTCGACATCTTTTCTAAGCGTGGCGAGGGTATACGCATTGAGTGTGTGTGGGGGGGGGGGGGGGAGGACAGCAGCAACAGTAATCTCTTAGAAATGTAGGATGCTTTAGTCATTATTATGCACTTCAGTATAGGTGACCGTTGATGAAAGGGGAAGAATAGGGGATGGAGAGAGAGAGAGAGGGATTTTTTTTTATTAAAAAGAAAAAAAATCGGGGGGATCGAGAGGAAGAGACACAAAGAGAGAGGGAGAACGAAAGAGAGAGAGAGAGGGGGAGGGAGATATAGAGATAAGAAATAAAGAGATAGAGAGAAAGAGAGAGAGAGAGAGAGAGGGGGGTGGTGAAAGTATAAATAAGTCGCCTGTCATTCATTGTTTATTTACCAACTGAGAAAATATTTGTCCACGCCCTTCCCTTCAGAATGGTGGCAAATATAAACAGGTCAATATTGGTATAAAACGCGAAGATACGGGAAAGTAGAGTCCATTGGCTGTAAAGAAAGGTCTTAGCTTCTTCATGAACACACTTCAGAAGATGATATCAGAAACTAAACCCCCCTCCAACCGTTAAGTTTTACGAGGAAAGATCATTAACGTGAGTAATTTACATGATGTGTGAGCTCCGATGCATTCGGATTTGAACATGAATATGTGGCGATGCTGGAAAAGGTCGGAATAATCGCCTGAGGCATTATGTCGTTTGCAGATAAAACAAAATGTCATTTAAGACTGTGGTGATAGGTGTCTCCAATTCACCCTTACTGGCTGATACAGACGACTCTCTTATCTCCGTCTAACTCTTTTCCCAATTTTTCTTTCTTTCAGAGTGATGGCACGGAAAGGGATAAAGTATGTGGTTAGTGCCCGTGAAATATTCATCATCAGAATTTCACAGAAGTGGGGGAATAATCCATTTTCTGTTTCTTGGGCAAACGGGCGTAAAACAGCTGGCATTTATTGATGATGTGAGGGGAAATAACATGACAGGATATTACTTAAATTCATGCGTTATGACTAAAGTTTAAGCTCATTTGCATTAGCTGGTTGGCAACCGATGATCTATCTTATTGGGACATCATTGTAAATGTTACATTGTTTGAAATGACTAATGTTATTATGAGGGATGAAAATATTCACGCGATGCCAGTGTGTAGGCGTTTTATGTAGTGCCCTCCATCATGTAAATGGATTGAATGGAACATGACATGCTGTTGATGAGTGATGCAGAAACTGTTCACCATGTCCTCCACTTTCCACTGACCTCATAGCCCTGTTTGGAATTTAACAATCTTCTTACCTTAAAGGGTAAGTCCACCCTGATATTAAGCCGGTATTATTAAAAGCTGAAAAGTGAGAGAAACAGATCAGTGAAAGTTTTAAGAAGATCTAATATAAAATAATATGAGTTTTTGAAATTGTAATCGATAAAACACAAATTGGCAAATCTGTGACGTAACTTTCAAGCACCTGTCCAATTTGCTTTGTAAAGTGATTATGTGCAATAATTATAGCTAGGGTGCATGTATAACTAAATAATTTCTGTAGAGAAAATTGACATTTCCAGTACAGAGCAAATGGGAGAAAACCTCGAAAGATACGTCAAAGAGTTGCCATTTTGTGTTTGATCAATAACAAATATCAAAATTCATAACTTTGTCATCTTTAATCGGATTTTCCTCAAACTTGCACTGATGTGTTTCTATACTTTTTTAAATTTTTTAAAATTAAAACTAACTTAATATTACTACCCCTTTAAGCACAATCTGACGCCGAATTAGTGTTTTTGTTCATATTACAAGTGGCGTAGCGTGTGTCTAACCTTTAAGGGGGCACTTGTGTTATGGGGGGGGGTACTTGTCTTACTCGATGAATGAAATGCAAAACAAAACACAACAAAAGAAAAGCAATCGAGTTGAGGGGAGTGTTGGATGGGGTATAACGTCGTCATCTTTTATACTTTGATATTCCCTTATCCCTTTCTTCCCCTCTTTCTGTCTTTATTTTAAATATTTTTCAAAACCCTTTTTTTTCCGCAATTTGAGGGCACGTGTT
Organism: Heliocidaris tuberculata; assembly: GCA_025618425.1. Taxonomy (NCBI): domain Eukaryota; kingdom Metazoa; phylum Echinodermata; class Echinoidea; order Camarodonta; family Echinometridae; genus Heliocidaris; species Heliocidaris tuberculata. The sequence continues at coordinate 11,817,531 of CM046836.1, read as the reverse complement.
CCGTGTGTGTGTAGCTATGCCCAGCATATTCCTCTCTTTGTATTGACAGGGTTCAGTCCATGCCTGAGGCAATGAACACTTTTTTAAAGTTTCACATGGGCTTTGCAAGAATGTCAAATCAATGAGTTATAACTCCTTGGTCAAATGCTTCCTATTGTATGATGAGTCAATGAACCTTCAAGTCTAATTTGAATGTCACCTTGCAATTACCACTGCTGGATACAGTATAATGAATTATGATACATTCTAGGGCTTTCAGTTTACACGCTTGTGTAGATACATGTAGGTTTACCAGTAAAAATAGAGCACTGTATCGACCATTCATGAAAAATTCATAGGTATAATTTTTCTCCTGCATTGTAATTCTTGCTGGTATCCCTACAGTCGTTATTTATAGACAATGATTGATTAACTTTGTGAAAAATTGTAAAATCAGCTCAAATGCCAGTGAATTGTGTGCAGTCATCTAACTACATATATAATTAAGGATATGTGAAAGTATGAGAGAAAATGGAACCCGTTTACTATCCTAAAAAAGAGAAAATCGCGATCAATCGCTAGCGCAAGTCGCTCGGCTTCTTCGCTGCGCTGCAGTCACAAAAACCAAGCACCAGCGCTTGGCGATTTCAGAGCGGGTTTCCAGCCCGTACGGTATTCTGTGATAGAGCGAGGTATGCCAACCGTAAGAGTTCTTTAGGGTTCGGTGGTACTCTATCCCGACATCAATGTTCAATCGTAAATATCTTGATATATAAACGACCGATCAGCTTATAAAACTCAGGCAATTCCTGTCTGAGCTGAAGGTTTGCAATTATGATTACAACATTAGCTGTAACAGTGATTTTTTTTTTTCAATCCTGGGCAAAGTTAATCAATGCCTTTAAACATGTACAAGAGAGTATGGATTTTTCCTGAAAACACTTGTTACGACCACTGTATAAATGTGATATGATACACCTCGAATATCATGGGGCTGTTATCATGATTATTTGTTTATTTTATTTTTGTCTTCGTGCATGGGCATATTAAATGAAACGGAAATACAATCAAAGTGGACTTGGTCTCAGTATGGATAATTGTAATCATTTACCTGCTTGGTTAATTGTTTTTAGTTGTCACTTTTGACTTTCCTACACTGCAAAACCAGGGTGTTAATTCAACACCATATCGGTATCAATATTGGGCCACTCCAGATAAGTGTTAAAACAACACCAGTTTCGAATCAAACTGGTGTTGTTTTAACACTTATCTGGTGTAGCCCAATATTGATACCGAGATGGTGTTGAATTAACACCCTGGTTTTTGCAGTGTATATGAGTTACGTTTTATGTAGTGAAAACATACTGCTTCTTAACAGTACTGAAATGATGATGATGATGATGATGGAATTGAATTTACAAAACAAGGGAAGCCAGACTCATTGCCGTTTTAGACACATCTCGTCCATATTTTAATACATGTGTAGTGATTAAACTGCTTCCGTTTTGATATCACCTGTTGCCAAGGCAGCATTCAATGTCTTTCTCAACTCGGTTTCCAATCCGGAAAATCCAGATTTTATCAAGCCTCTACAAAGTTACCAAATCACTTTATATGACTTGGTAACTTTGTAGAGGCTTGATAAAATCTGAGCTGCCTGGCCTTACATGCTATCAGTGTATGTAGTATGATGTAAAAATGAAGCCCAGGGGGGAAACAAGCACTTCAAAATCATCATGTGTTTCACAAAACATATGCAAGTAACCGGAAATGCCAGACTCATTTTCCCCCATAGACTCAGTGTTAGACTAAAGCGTATGGCCATACGCTTTCGTAAATGGGAGTATTCAGTCATAGATATCTTAATAATAGCATTATATATTTGAAAACTTTTCTATGCCTGGCTATTTATTTATCCTTCTTAACATCATTGTACAAGACAGATATCAAAATTCAACAATTTATTCAATCAAGCATCCACAAAGTTACCGAATCCCTTTAAGGTTAATACTTTTTCATCTCAGTGTTCATATTGAGTTTAAACATTTTGTGTGTGTGTGTGTGTGTGTTTTGTCAATGTTCCGTCATATAGGCGTGTTAGGTCGGGGAAGGGTAGGGGCTGAGGGGCTATATTCTCCGAGTGGGGAAGAATCCAGGATTTTTTGTGAAGGGGGGAGGCACAAATCTCAGAAAATTTTCTGACAAAAAAAAAAAAAAAAAAAAAAAAACGGTTATCAAATTTTGGGAGTCCATTCCCCCCCCAAAATTCTCTGACAAGCAAAAAAAAAAAAAAAAAAGGGGGGGGGGGTCATCACACATTTCCAGGTCTCTTTGTCCTTCCAAATTCCCTGACCAGGAAAAAATGAAAATAAAAAATAAGGTTATCTGGTCTAAAGGAGGGGGTGGGAACAATGTACACTTCTCTTTCAAAGCCCCCCCCCCCCCCCCCCATCCGCCACTGCCACTGATAATGAGAAATCTATTAATATTCGAGCAAACATCTCCTGTTTCGTGAGCAGCAAGGTGATCTCATGATTTTTCTTATCTTGCCTAATATGTTGAAGAAATAAAAAATACGAAATTACGAAGTGATACATAATACATTAGTAGTGGCTGTCACGAAAGAGGAGTCTTAGAAATTGCCCTCTCTCTCGCTCGCTTAAATCATTTAAATTGAGAAACTGAAAAATCAGTCATTGGGCAAGAGATATTACGCTTGGAAATCTATTTCCCTTTACAATCATGAGAGTCGTAGATTTATAATTATGATGACAAATTAAGACAATTCTAGTTAGTTTTGATTATATTTTCTCTCTTTAACTAATCACGAAGCGCACATTTTAGCAAAGTTTTATTAAAACCTATAAACAGATAAACAAATATGAATCCTGTATATTTAAAGGCCACCGCACACCTTACGATTGGTCTGCGATCCGATTTCAGAAGAAAATGTAATATCATTTGACAAATCATTTAAAAAAGAAAAATATTTTTGATTGAGGGTCTGAATAGTCATACAGATAGTAAAAACGATAATAAGGCATTTGCCGAGTTTTCTAGTCGGTGGAATGGCAAAATCGGTTCCGAGTAGTAGTGACGTCACAAAAATCGTACGACTGCCTACGATTCTAAACTAATTTTGCCCTTATTCCCTGTAGAAAGCTGACAGCTCACCCAAACCCTATGTTTAGTATTCATATTACTTTTCAGAACCTGGATAGGGTAGATTTAATTTGTTAAAATGCCAATATTTAATGCCATAGCGATTTATTTCACAAATCGGACAGATCGTAAGGTGTGCGGTGGCCTTAAAAAAATAACCATTTTTGACAATTTTAGGCCTATACCTTGATACCCTCTTCAAGAGTCCACATCATGGCCCAGTTTCACAGAACTTGTTATCAATAAGAACTGCCTCATTTCTATGACAAATTCGCTCTCAGCCAATCAGATTCAGTGATTTCAGTAGCTTATAAGAATTATTGTAACTTGTTATTGATAACAAGTTTAATGAAACGGGGCCCAGTAAGGTACGGTTAAGAACAATCGCTTTCGTCATCACATCTTTAATTCAACACCTCCATGCAAACAGCCTTCGTGATCTTGTCATGATTCTCACGCAATTTTCATGGACAGATCGATGGCTGTCCACCTACAACGAGGAGATCACAAACAATGCGTGGAAACCAATTCAATATATGGATCGTCATCTCCAAGCTATCTGAGCAAAAATTAAGTCATACGATATGAACAAGTCCATGTATTCATTTCGTGTCAAAAACTTTCCGAGTGCATAGATATTGCACCCCACAGTGGAGGTGTCATTTTACATAATGTGTTGGAAGGTATAGTTTTATAGGTAATAGTTAGTATAAGTAGGTGAGCTGAATTAGATATTTGATCTATGAATGTTAATCCGCAATATGGGACAAAAATAACCTAGTCTATTATCAAAATACATTACAAACTCGACAGGATATATAAAATAGCCCTATGAAAAAGGGTGGTGCATATTACATTGTAGAGGTGTCGTATCCAGTGGTACGTTACCGGATATTGAAGTATTCACGTAATGACATATATCAAAGTAACATTTTTATTATATTAAGTTTATTATATTATTAAGTTTACGAGGTTTACGTTATGTAAAACATATCTCTTGAACAGTGCAGTAGTCATTTTGTGTTGAGATGGCCCGCATTATTTTCCTGTAACAGTTAGACATGAAGTAATACATGCATTTGAATATCTATATTAGCTTTATACAGTTCCCTAGTAAAAAAAAATGAACACGAAAGCATTTGGTCAATAAGCCATATAGTAATTAGTGTATTCATGGTACAAATGACCCTGAAATGACTCCAATTTATACGCGCACGCGCATTTGTTTTGGTGGACGCTCTACTTGTTTTAAGATGTAAAAACATACTGGTGCGCGCATCGCAGTGTGACCAGCGTTAAAAATGGACTTATGCTAGGGAGCAGCAAAAATTCTGCTAAATCCTCCCCCCCAAAAAACACACACAAAAAAAAACACACACAAAAAAAAAGGGTTATCAGCATTTTGGGGGGAACTTTTTACTCAAAAAGTCTGCACATGCGCAAATTGTAATTTCGAACTGGCGTAATAATAATTGAACATGTTAATGGTGGTGTTTCGGAGATACTCAATTATAATCATTGATAAACGGAACAAAACAATTTTTCAATGTGGCTCATAACAATATGCATGATATGTATAGACCCTAAATGATTTCAATCAGTGTTCCATAGTATCCAGACAACTAATTCGCGGACTACTCAATCAAGATTTCTACCCCCTGGATCATGATCCCTCAGGACAATTTCCCCGGACAACTACCCACAGATATAAAAGGAAAACTATCCCGAAGTGATAAACCTTGTTCATCCAAGAAGGTACTAGGCAAGCCTATACAGTGCGTCCCAGAAAAAAGTTAACAGTTGGAAAAATTCTCCCCAAATAAATGTTTCAAAATATGTTTAGGAAATTTTCATACCTGTGGATAGCGTAGGGTCTCTTCTTTCAAATGACACCAAAATATCTCATAATATTTTACAATTAAAGTGAGCAAAAGCCAATTCTGTGAAAGGGTGCAAAATCCAGTCTTGACAAGAATTGATATTGATTCTGGCTGGTATCTTCCGAGCTGAGAGTCATGTAAAGGCTTAGAAATTTCCATATTCTGATCAACAACAGACAATTTATGAAATATCAGGCTATGTTCTCTGTATATCCTTACACATCCCATCAAAATTTTATGCTTGAGTGAGCAATTAATTACTTTGCTGAGTGTTTCAAAATGTTACTTTTGGTGAGTCTTTTAATTTCATCTGGCTTGCTCACTCAACCATAAAGTTTTGATGGGATATATCAGGTAATACATTAAACAAAGTCTGTTCTTTCATAAATAGTCTTTCAGTGATTATGATATAAAATTTCGAAGACTTTTCATGACTCTCAACTTGGCTCATACCACCAAAAACAACAACAAACATTTGTCAAGAATGGATTTTGCACCATTTCACAAAAGTGGCTTTTGCTCACTCAAGTGTAAGATATTATGAGACATTTCAGTGTCATATGGTAAAAGAGATCCTAAGCTAACCACAGGCATGAAGCTTTCCTGAATTTTTTTTGAAATATTTAATTGGGGAGACTTTTCCGACTGTCAATTTCAAACGGTTCTCAACTTTGTTGATACCAGTCAGAACAAAAATCTGAATTTTGCACCATTTCACAAAAGTGGTTTTAGATCCCTTAAGCGTAATAACTAGTCAGATTTTTTGGTGTTATTGTATTGGAGGGACCCTAAGCTATCCACAAGAATTAAAATTTTTTTGAAAATTTTCAGAAATATTTATTTGGGGAGATTTTTCCAACTGTTAACTTTTTGGGGGGACGCACTGTAGTACCTCCTTGGTTCATGCTTATTCGAGGTTACTTGTCCAGTGCAAGGATATATATAGCCGTATTTCATATTTTATGACTGTGTGGCTGTCTTAAGATCAAGTTTAATATTTAAAAAAGCGTGTATTCAGACATTTTGAACATGTCATTGAGATTGCCTAGCCTTGAAAATGTGGAATGAATTCTGTGCTGTAATGGAATTACGTAAAGGAATTGTAGCATATGTAGCATATGTAGGCGTGATCTTGGGTGATGACTGTTAGAAATGGAGATGGTTAATTGCCATCAGTTTCCTTCATATTGACCCAATTCAAACGACTAACAATTGCCAATTTCATTCAGCAGGAAACAATGAGCTGGCAATCTAACATCACATGGTAATTAAGCTGTCGTTGGTGATGTTCATGCAGCAATCCAAAATACCGCTACTAGTATCGTACTTTGATGAAACTTAAAGGGGAATTCCAGTTTAAAAATTACATGATTTTAATCATTGAAGTAGAAGAATCAGACCTATACAGATCAAAACAGTTTGGGGTGAATCGGACAACTAATCAGAAATTTATGACAAGGGCAGTAAATGAAAATCACTAGACAAATTAGCAACTCAGTCATAAGTTTGTGACGTCATTGGGTCACAACTCACCAATTATTTTGTTTATATTGGTATTAATTTTGGGCCAAGAATATGATTTTCACTTAACTTGAACCAAGTTATATCTACAGTAATATATGTTTGCATGTATAGCCTTAGCAAAATATTTCACGAACCCCAAAATATTACATTTTCATCATCATTCATTTTTTCATGTATATTGAATAAAAGAATTGATATTTCCATGATCTTGACAGAAAAATTATTTACTCTGTAGTAGTGTTTACATGCAAAAACATATAACTATAAATATAAGTTGGTTCAAGACATGAGGAATTCATATTCTTGGACAAAAATTTTTAATCTATAATGAATATAACAGCATAATTGCTGAGTCGTGACCCAGTGACGTCACAGACTTATGACTGAGTTGCCAATTTGTCTAGTGATTTTCATTGTTTTCCCTAGGTTTTCGTGGCACTAAAAAATCCACAACTTTCTTATTAGTTCTCCGATTTTTCGCAAACCTTTTTTCATATGTTGGTCTGATTTTTCTGGTTCTATTAAAACCAAGTAATTCGTGGACTGGACTTCCCTTTGAACGTGATCACTACCTCGCCCCTTTTGTTTGTGATTATACTCGCATATATATATATATATATGTATGCATGCATATACTCACATATTGATTAGTTTATTTCTTTCTTTAAAAATGATCACACTCTGTACATTTGCTTAAAATTCTTTTTTGTATTTATACAGCTGAACAGTCAAATGAGAGCTAAAGTTTTAGATACCCAATTCTTATTTGTGCTGAAATAAATCATCAACATGATAAATTGATTATATATGTATATATATATATATATATATATATATATATATATATATAAATAGTAAAGAAGTAAATACAAATTCCGTTAAAATCAGAAGTTTTCAAATTTTCGGCCATAGGCCTTCATCAGGAAATGACAAAAATTTATTAAGTATCAACAAAAAGTGCGCCAAGCGCAAAAGCGCACCAAGCTCCATGGATACTAGCGCAACCATGGTGGAGAAAGCTAAGAGAGAATAGAGAAAGGATGACGTAACAAAACGTCATAGAGAAACCAAGGGAAGGTACAGAAGAAGAAGAAAGCAAGAGAGAAGGGACGTGAAAAAACACGTCAAAGAAATGAAGAAAGAAAAGAAAAAGAGGGAGAGAGAAAAAAGGAAAAAAGAGGCGAGAAAGAGTAGAGAGGAGTAAGAGTAGAGAGATTGTAAAAGAGATAAACGGAGAGGAGAGAGAGAAAAAAAAGTGAAAGAGGCAAAATATTCTGTTGACGTGTTTTTCACGTCCCTTTTCTCTTGCTTTTTTCTTCTTCTTTACCTTTCCTTGGTTTCTTTATGACGTTTTGTTATGTCATCCTTTCTCTATTCTCTCTTAGCTTTCTCCACCATGGTTGCGCTAGTATCCATGGAGCTGGGTGCGATTTTGCGCTTCGCGCTCTTTTTGTGGATACTTAATAAATTTTCATCATTTCCTGATGACGCCCTATGACCGAAAATTTGGAAACTTCTGAGTTTAACGGAATTTTTATTTACTTGTTTACTATTCATCTCTACATTTACAATTCAGAAGCATCCGAAGCAGAACTTATATATTGTTTATATAAATATATATATATATATATATGTATGTATGTATGAATATGCAAGTAGAATCACAAACAAGTGCGTGCTGCAGTAATCTTGTAGCAAGCAACTGCATGGAGACTCGTTGCCCTCACCTTGTTTACACACATAAAGTTGATTGCGTGTTTGTATATCGGTAACCATGATTCATAATGGCGTGGCATAATTACAAACATATAATAGGGCCGCGTGACTGGGTCAGACTGTATCATGCTTTATATGATTTCAATTCGAGATTGTGCAATATTTGAAGACCATATGCTAATTATTTTGCCAGCGACATATGATTCAACTTGTCTTGTCTATGGTTTTACCTTTAATATTGCAACGATATTGCGTAAGAAAAGACAGATATAGCGGGAAGTTTCAGAAGAACGCCTTAGCCACTTTTAGACAGGTGCGGCTATTGTCAGTATCTTTTGGAAATATATAAACCATAATTATTCATCCCATGTATATTTGCTTACTTGAATCTATATGAACAGAAAGTTCTTTTACATAATAAAATATTGACATATTCGTGAACAAACAAATTCGCATATCCTCTACAATTATAAATGCTTACCTATAAACATTAGTATGCATTAGTGAATAACAAAAGTTGTTAATTCAAACTTCAAACGTTTCACTATTATCAACTATAAATTGAGACAAAATGCATACTATATTTACAACAAATCATTTATTGACCCCTATGCAGGATATTTGTAATTAATTGAGAGGGTTAGTAGTAGCTTTTAAAAGCCTAAATTACAATTAAAAAATAGGGAAACATCTGGGGAAATTATAAGCACCTTTTCTTCAGCCAAGCGACAATGATTTTTCCCGATTTGTTTGATGTCGTATCCTATTTCTCGTTCGCATTAACAAAAGACTACTTGGAAAATGCTAAAGAAGAAAAAAAGAAAGAGATAAAGGTTCCCTCGTGATGTTAAAAGATTGCAAATTTTCATGAGATTACGTAATGATGGAATACACATGATGATATAAATTATGTAGGAATATCTATATTTTATTCAGAACTATACCGTGTTGAAACAGGGGATTCGTAGTTTATGAGCTCCGAACGAAGGAAGTTATCCTTTACTTTCCGGAGGCCTAGGTCTAAAAATATCATGAATATATTACGCACTTTGTGATATTGCGAAATGAAAAGTTAAGTTACCCAAAAGGAAATAGTAGTTAAATAAGAGTGAATAACCAATCATTCAGATTCCACGTGTTTGGGGGGTTTTTAATGTTTTTTTTTTGGTTTTGTTTTGTTTTGTTTTTGTTTTTGTTTTTGTTTTTGTTTTTGTTTTTGTTTTTTTTTTTGGGGGGGGGGGTTGTTGTTGTAATATCCCCATTAAGAACTATTATTCAGATAGTCTGCTTAATCAAGGATTGTTTTAAACATAGTTTATATGAATAGCAGAGATTAAGTCTTTGTTTGCTATGCTTATTGTTAGCCGTTCTCAAAATGTACCAAAACGAATGTTAACATCTATAATAAATTTATTATAACAGAATGTTTTCGTATTAAAAAAAGACTGGACAATGTTAATGTACATGCACTTCTCTTTTCAAGTTTTGACTGAAACAAATAGGAAGGAATAAAGGTATTTCAATATAGAAAGTTGCATCTGTTGCAATTTTTTAAAGAATGTGTACTTTGAAAATACACTCTATTATGTTGTTAATTATGAAGTAGTAAATTGTGTATAGTTTTACTAGTTACAGACAAACTATATTTCCTATTATTCATTATTTATTGATTTTTTAAAAATCTCCTTTGTGTGTATTACATGAATATTCTGAGTCCACTTATAAATTGCAGCACACTAATTATATGGAAACATTCAGAAAAACCAAATAGTGCGTTCATCGTTCACAAATTTTCTGGTTATTCTGTTATTTGGTCTTTACTCTATATGGCAACAAAATATTATTAAACTAAAACCAACCTTGAGTCTGTTATAAATTCAGGCAATGCCATGTGTAAATGATTTGGGAAAATTTCATTTGTAATTAGATAGTTTATAGTAGCATTGGAAACTCTGTACAATTGTGATATTTCATATTATCGTTCATAAATTAAATGATTTTTAATCAAGGTACATGTATCATGAAATTATTATTAGAATCATTTCAAACTAGATTTCAGAGAGTGTTATTTCATTTCATTTTCATTTTTCAAAATATCAATTGCACAGTAAAAAATACAAAAATTAATAGATACCAAAGTGCAGAAACAAGTGAAACAAGCAAAATGAAGAGCATTAACCTTTAAGTAATAAGAAAAAACAACAGCAACATTCAAGGCTATATTAAAGTAATTAGATAAAAATGAGAATATAAACAGAAACCAGCAAAGAAGCAGAGCTTGTTGAAACGCAAGTCCCGAGCAAAAGGTACATAATAATATTCATGGAATAATAGATTTTTAAAACTAAACAATCATGCATAAGCACCCCCCCCCCCCCCGGAAGAACTTGGGAAGAAGAAAAGAGAGAGAGAGAGAGAAAGTCACTATGTCATTATGGATGTGTGTGCGTGTGTGTGTGTGTGTGTGTGCAGATAATGAGAGAGAGAGAGAAAGTCGCTATGTCATTGTGGATGTGTGTGTGTGCAGATAATGATCCAGTGATTCCAGTGATTCCATTAGTCAGGAAAAACAAGTGATTATGTCCACCAAGGAAGAATAGCAGAAATCAAAGAAATTTGAGACTGGCTCGGGATGAGCGAGAATTTGCTTTGGTACGGGCCTTTCCACTTTTTCCTCTGCCAGACATGATGTTTTGCTGAGTTGGGAGCGAAGCGATATGGTCAGAACTTTAGGGAAAATTTGGAGATCATCAAGTTTTGATTCCTATAAAATGGCAATATTTAGGCCTACGAACATGACGTACAAGGAGACTAGGAGAGGACAGTATAAAAACTCATATTTGATAGCTGTAATGTTTATCGGATTAAGAATTATAACATTACCCTACAATGACCAATTTATTTCACCACGTTACGTTATGTTATTAGTCGCCAACTCGAACCATTTCTATTTATGGAAACATACGTCATGTTTCCACCATTTTCCACTGATACTATTGATAGGCAGTTTCATTTTACATTAATTACCAGGTTATGTGCAGCTAAATCTGGTAACTTTACAGTCACAGCTAGTACGCTTCTTATTTAGAGGCACATTAAACCGCTTTTAGCAATCGGGAACTATTGCCCCTAACTGCTAGTAAAGGGCCATCGGATTTGTTAATGACGTCATACTGAATAGTAAACACTCCCAAGGCGTGACGTCACTGGGAGCGATGCATTGAGCGGGGTATATAATAACCTGACCTCGCTGCAAATGTTTACTTCATTATTCAGCAGCAGCTGAGGGTTTCAGAACAGACGGGACGCTCCTTCAAACAAGAAGATCAGATTTAGCGGCGGTTCAGCAAGGTGCAAAGTGTGCGGTTATTTGTGTGCGTTGCTTTGTGTGTGAGTGTGTGTATCGCACGTGTCTGTGTGTGTCAATGAACTGCAGAGGGTTTCGCACAGCGCTGGTGCGTAACAGTGGCCGCTCGCTAGCTGCAGGCTTCGAGTTGGATATTAGGAGGCGTGCCAGACACAACGATTGCATTTAGGTGAAACCGCGTTGTTGTTATCAGCACTCACTCGGCCGTTACACTTCAAAAAGACTACAATCGTCTAACCGAGCAGACAATCCGTGTATAACTCGGCGGGGACTGCGCAATTACCAATCCCGAGCCGAGGTGGCGGTGTTTCCGACTCGAGAAAGGAGAACTTTCCAGTTCTTTTCGGTGGTGAATATTCAGACGTCCCTCGGATCAATAATACTTCTTACGTCTCCATCTCACTATAGGGTAATCTGCGCTTTGCCTGGATTTTATAACTGCTGGAAATATATCAATCGTACCCCGACGTCTCCAACTCTTGAAGCCCATCTCTCAATCTTGATAAATATTGGATTTTAAAATTGGAATAAATCATTCTTCTAATCGGTTTTTGCATCTGGAGCATCGCATTTTTTCTTGTCAAACGGAAATGGAGGCTGATCAGATTTTCACAGCTGATTGTATCAAGAAGAGGAGGATAAGAGGGGTAAGTTATATCACTTATAATTTGAATTCTGTAAATATTCGAGATGGCAGTTAAATGCGCATCGTCTCAGGTGACTCCGTTGGCATGTTGCAAAATATGAAACCGTTGTTATGTGCGTGTGAGTTGGTCGGTGTGTAAATAAAGTGGTTTTGTTTGAAATTATATTTGCGTATTACTATTAACTCGCTTCAGAGGTTATGATTTTTGTAATAGTCACTTTATAATTTTATGGGGCTTACGGTATGTACGCTTTACGTTTTACTCTAACGTTTCTGTTCAAAATGGCAAATTGAATGTTCGTATGCGAGAAAGAGAGAGAGAGAGAGCTAAGGAGAGAGAAAGAGAGAGAGAGGGGGTGGGAGAGGGGACATGACTGAGTGGGTGGGGTCGACGAGAGGGAGCGATCAAATTTTTGCTAGTTGATGGGGATGGAGGAGGTCAATTATTTTGCGTAACACTCCCGAGAGTTGGGACAGCTTTTGTTTACCCTGCGGCTTTACAGAGGTGTCAAGAGCCATTTTGTAGTTTCAACGGCGATACGGTTTAGGCCAAGGATTTGATGTACTTTACGGTGAGTGATATGGTAGGGTTGATCGAGTCTGTATGGATTAGAGAGGGTTTCGTGCTTTTGGCCAACTATTCGGCACGAGTAATCCAACAGTATCGAATTGTGCATTCTGGAGTTGGAAGTACATGTACATGTACATGATGCAAGTGCCAAGGCATCTTGATAAGCCTAATTGGTTTATTTAGTTCTTTTATTTCCCCAATCACAAATATTTAATTCGTTGTTCCAGTTCAGTGAAAAAAGAAAAGTTATCCCGACGAATGATCAATAATCAATAATCAAGATATAGAAAAAAACGAAAGTTAGTACACTTGTGACCTCCCCCCCCCCCCCCCCCCCGAAAATGCCTTTACTAAACGGTTCTTAGAAAAGGAAGATAATCTTTGCTATTATGCTAAACACACTAACGATACTTTGCCTCCGGCTAATCTAGCAACTATAGGCCTATGATATAGGCAATTACACAAGTCCTTTGATTAAAAATAAACGCACAAACTTTGCTACATCGATAGCAGCTCTCGAATCTGAATAAAGGGTTGTATAAACGTTTGTCCAGAAGAACCCCAGGGTAGTTCCAAGAAAGGCTCAATGACAGATGTGGGGTATCTATAACCGCAGGAAAACAAATATGAGAAAGAAGAAGGAAACAAAATTGTCATACAAGAAATGTACTGAATACAAATAACAATACAAAGCGGATGTTATTTGGGGGCCTTGGTGCGAAGTGTAACTCTTCCTTGCCGAGCCATGGACCAATTTTCTACGTAAATTTTTGAAACTGTAACATACATAATAGTTGATGAAAGTCATTGGTGTTATTAAGCAGCTATTAATTAACTCCATTTTTTTGTTTTTTGTTTTGTTTTGTTTTAACCCTTTGCCTACGGGAACCGGGTGGTCCCTGTATTACGCCTATTGGAATGAGAGAATTCAGTAGTCAACTCGTTAATGTATATTATATAGGGGGAAATCGATTACAGTAATCACTTTATTTATATATTTATTTCCCTTCTTCATTTGGCAATAGCAATTGATTTTCAAACAGGTATGAACATCATGAATCTTGCATGATTCACTCACGACCAGAGTAGCAACCTTAAAGGGATTCGGTAACTTTGTAGAGGCTTGATTTCATAAATTGTTGAATTTTGATATCTGTCTTCACTACTGTCTTCACTACTGTCTTGTCTAATGATGTTCAGAAGGATGAATAAATAGCCAGGCCTAGAACGGTTTTCAAATATATAATGCTATTATTGAGATATCTCTGACTGAATACTCCCATTTACGAAAGTGTATGGCCATACACTTTCATCTAACACTGAGTCTATGGGGGAAAATGAGTCTGGCATTTCCGGTCTCTTAGATATGTTTACTTTTGTGAAGCACATGATGATTTTGAAGTGCTTTTTTTTTTTCTTGGGCTTCATTTTTACACCATATTACATACACTGATAGCATGTAAGGCCAGGCAGCTCAGATTTTATCAAGCCTCAACAAAGTTACCATATCACTGTAACAGTAATAGACCATCCCTCATACATCACAGTCATGTAACGCCTCCATAACCACACTGACAAGACCGACAATCATGACGAAAGACCGAACAGAAAATTACACTATACAGCAATATATGGCCAGGAATCGGTCGGTTTGTAATCAGTTTGGTGTCGGTTGGGGGTGTGACTGAGGCGTAAATGATTTCAATCATTGTTATCGTGATGGTGCAATCGCGCTTTGAAATTTGATAATTTCGTCATCTGATTCATCATTACGTGGCTTTTTATTATACCACGGATTTACGGTTAAAGCTTCAATAGTTGGAAGTCGTATGACTGGTATTTATTTTATCTCAATTTAAGAATTACTTGCTATATAACTATTAATAAAGACACTCTTTCCCGCCCTGAAAATCTCAGAGGATTGAATAACTTACTCTTATGAAAAACCCATCTCACTTTATGGTGTACCAATGCATGGGTGTGCTCTTGATCTCTGTATAATTATGTAAACAAACTGCCAACAGATAGTATGATAATTTGTGTGAAGTACGAAAAGTAATCAGCCAATTTTTCTTTCATTTTTTTCTAGGGCAAGGTGCAGTATTTGGTGAAATGGAGGGGCTGCTCAAGCAAGTAAGTACACATATCAATAAAGAAAATTTGAAGTGTTCTTCAAGAAAAAAAAACAATGGCAGATATGCTAACGCATTTTGAAAAATGTTTTGGATGTAAACAGAGTCAAATCTCTGACCAGCTTTTGAACTGTGTAATTCTTTGTACAAACTTGTTTATCTATCCATATAAAATGCTAGAAACAAAACCTTCCATACAAAACTGGAGGAATTTTTTGAATGAAAAAGAACGTACGGAATATTTCACTGCTTGCAAAAACAAATCAACAGACGAGTGTAATTTGAAATGGAAAAACAAATGTTGGTAAAAATCTATTCTTTTTTTGTTATCTTCTTGGAGATAACTGTATATCTTTGGTTATGCTACATATTTATGTTGGATAAAATGATCATAGACTGATCTTTTATACATTGCATTATGTATTGTTTAATTTCAGCTTGTTGTACATGCTTTGACATGATGGAAATTGTTGTATTCTTTTCAATAAAGACTAAAATTTAAGAAAATAAATTTTAAAAAAGAATAAATTGAAAATAAAGAAAATTATTATGGAGCAAGATGTATGAGTTGGCAGAAACTTGCAGAATCCGGAAAAACATTTGATCGTGATAATTACGATAACCGCCCTAGCTTTAAAAGTCTAAGCAACCAAGCCTTTTATTACACAATGTTACAAAAGCCTACTAATGAGTTAATTCAGAAATTGATAAAGTGTAAGTGGTATTTCTGCCCTCAAATTGACAGCTATGTAAAAGAAAATATTGGATTCTAGTCTCTATGGCAGAAGCTATTTCGTGAAAGGATTAGATGTTCTTTGAATACAATTAATTCGCTTGGAACTTGTTACGCAAACACAACAGTTGCACAATTTATTGTTATGAAAAGGGGTGTCACCCTCGTGTAACTTTGTTGGATACAATCATGTAACAAGCATTCGTGATTCTTCCATGTGCATACTGAAGATCATTCGTAGAAAAAGAAAGCACAAGTCATCCATATCCTCTTGTGGTAAATAACAGCTTTGGCAAAAAGAGAACTATCACTTGGCATTAAATGTCCTACTGTGTAATCACGAAATGTGATAAATGGTTATTTTATTGCCTCCCAGCTTTATTGTCTGCTTTGAGGAGAAACGATCTTCATTCAAAGAATGATAAGTAGAAATGGCAGGTCCTCGTAAAAACGACGCACTCACTCAAACCAACTCTGTGCAGCTCCATCATCAAATCTTGCATGGGCTCTCCACCAGGATAAATGTGCGGTTTATGGACCACTAACATATAATGTTTATATGCCTTGAAAAATGATTATTGAAAGGTCCATATTTCGTGGTTGTTTTCGGTTGTACGAATTTCCTAATGGAAAAGGCACTTCTACAAGTGTTGGGGTGTTTTTATAATCACTTATTTATTTATGAACTTCTTTATTTCGATCCATTCCAGAGGCTTTCCACACCCCCTTGCTGCAAAAGGTATTGATAAGAATGCCATTTGTTGTTCGTAGTAGGTCCACTGTCGCATTTGGGCGTGGCGCCTGTTTGATATGTCGAGTTCGTAGCGAAACATCCTGTATGATATGATATATACATTTTTTTTTTTTTCATTTTTAATTAGGGGCATTTGCAAGTGAAAAATCATATTGTCACCCACTCGCCACCAGGTTTTTAAATGCAGAATTATCCATTGAAACCAAGCGTAATTTGCATAGACAGAAAATGCAAGATTATTTGGTCATCTCGTCGGGCTCGTCACAAAATTACAACCCGCGCGTTATAGTGATTATGTTTACCTATTTCTTTGAGGGAAAATGTACACCGTTAAGAGCTGTTATTAAATTGTCATGATTGTTAGAAGTTAAAGACATTGTTCGAGTATAAGAGGTTAATGAACGAGTTTAATTTTTCAATATGACTTTAGGCTTACTTACTTTTGCTCCCAGTGTGAATTACCACCTGGCATATAGTGATATCTTACTGAGAAAACAACACCTCATCAACATAATAACCCCATGTGATAAATCAGTCCTTGTATCTAAGAAGGTGGCTTACCGCCAAACAGATAAAGTAATGTTTCGATTAGAATAACTTAAACACATTGTACTATACTTCGACAGTTGTGCGAATTCTGATCACAGGCAGTCCCTAGAATACAGGTTATAAATTTGGTAATCGGAACCTTTCAATTTATAATGACAAATCAGATACCTTAGAAAACACAAGGTGACAAGGTGGAAATGCAGGTTAAGGGCTCACAACCGGGGAAGGATAGGATTAGGGAATACTAGTAAATTATGAATTATTCAAGGAATATCTTCTAACATCCTCTTGTCATGCTTGTTGATATTACTCTTTGTCACAAGATGGATGTCTCATTTGACAACTAATGACAGTCCTAACTTCACAACTTTCTTTCCATGGATAAGTCGTGTCTCCTCTTACCGTCTTTTTAAAGAGTTGAGTTCCGGTCAAGCAATTAAATGGTGAAAGAAACTGTCCGGAAGAAACTAGGAAAGGCTGATCTATATGGTACATAAAAATTGGTGTATACTGTGAGGTTTTGGAATCATCAAAATGATATACAATTGACTCAAACTTACGTGTAATGCACACAGTAATATATATAAATGGGTCTACCCAGTTATTTCGTCCAAACTTTTCAGCATCATGTTTAAATATGATGGCATTTTAAGAGCAATCGTTTTCAGTGGACATTTTTTCCAAACATGCCAAATGTAATGTATGATATTCTCCCAAACTAAAATAAAAAGAATTACAGATTATTGATCACCTTTACCAAAACTCAACCTTTTCTTTAAGTCTCAAGGACACCTTAGGAAATTAGTAAGTCACCTAGTGGCGTAATGAGCCAAGAAAATTGAGGGGGCTGAACATAAGGCATAAGCAGCACGATTTCTGAATACTTGCGAGCGAATGAAGCGAGCGGGCAAAAAAATCGACCTTTTTTAATGAAAATGTGATTTTGTCACAAATCTAGACCTATATCCGGTAGGTAATCTCAAATTTTCCCTTTTTCTTTTCTTTTTTTTCTCCCCCCCCCCTTCCCCCTCCCTTTTTTTTGGAGGGGGGGGGGGCAGGCGTGGAACTTTTGGGGGGCTGCAGCCCCCCCCCCCACCAGTTCGCCAGTGAAGTCACCCAAAGAAGGCATGCGAACTCAAGAACATTCCAATTTAGAATAAATAAAAAAAATTGGGTTCAACTAATTTATATGAAAGTTTGTGGGAGCTCAGTGATTAACTTGTTGAGACGTTATAAAAGGTTGTTGCATCAACGCCTGCTACTTTTACCTTTGATTTGATAGAATATTCAATATATTCATCTTAAATGAATCTCGTGTCTTTTTTTCTTAATACTACCCCTCCCCCTAAAGACCAAAAAAAATATGTAAATGTGAATTGTAAATTTCCCTACATGTCGTTACAATACGTTTTATTTTGTGTTAATTGGTCGGGCGTCACTACTGAGGCCACACAAATTTGACGGACAAGCGGAAGCATATTTATTTCAACGGTTTGATAAAACACAATTTGTTACAAAATCATATATTTCCCTCTTTTTGTCCTTGCTCAATTTATCTTACTGTTTTGTTAACGCCTGGAAAAGTGACTGCCCTCAAAACGTACCTTCACGTTTTCCCAGAATATCCGTGGGGTTTTGCATTTTTTCTTGAATGGGTATTGGATGTCATACTCCTCCGCCTACTATACTCCTTGAAGTTGAAGGTCACAAACAGTAGGCATGCTGTGCCCAGATGTAGTATTTCTTCGGTGGTCTTAAAGGTTAGTTCAGTACCAACTATACGAAACTATACTTTCATAACTTTAGACTTTAGGGAATAATTTGGAGAATGGAGATAATGGTCAAAATGAATTTACCATTACGTAATTTCAAATGTTACACAATTTTGTGTGAAGGTATAAAGCAACTACATGTATTATAATTGAACTCTAAAGTCTAAACAAGAAACCTTAATCAAACCTTAACAGCAAGTTGCTTTGAAAGAAAGAGGAACAATTAGAGAAGCAGATTGGTGAAAGTTTGAACGAAATCGGACAAGCAATAAGAAAGTTATGAATTTTTGAAAGTTGTAATCACTATGCATATATGGGAATTTCAAATTGGCCGAATAGGTAATGTCACTGTGATGTAGCTGTGGACAACTCCCCCATTCGCTCTAACACACAAAATGACTAAAATGTCACTTTTTTTTCAAAATGCATTGCTCAGTAGGATCTTTTCGTTCATGAGGACCTATAACAGTATGCTATCTCCAATATATTTTGATTACTGCCCCGAGGGTAAAAGCGCCTCGAAGAAAACTGCAAATTAATGATATTTTTGTGTACGACAAATGGGAGAGTTGTCCACAAAAATGTCACAATTGACTCACCAAATTGCCAATTTGAGATTCGCATAGATGTAGTGATCTCATTTTTCAAACATCCATAACTTTCTTGGTCCTTGTCCGATTTCTTTCAAACTTTCGCCATCCTGTTTTTCTTATTTTTTTGCTTTCACACAAATCATCTTATTACCAAGGTTGGATTGCCCTTTAAAGATAACCTAGCCTAGGGTTTATAACTCACGGTACTAAGGTTCGACTTGCCATTCATGGAATGATAAATGTACTATCTGTAGTATCCATCGCAAGGAAACACATCTCTTAATTATGTAAATGCCTCAGCAGAACCCGACGTTGGAAACGAGACATTTCCAGTGAGGAGTGCATGCAATTACAAGTGACCGTCCGATCTATTTCCAAGAAACCATACATCGTTCGCTAATTAGCCCTGTCAATCTTAAATGTCAATATTCATTCCTGAAGGAGCAACTACACCGCAATGAAAACCGCAGATAAGCACATGAAACATGTAAGAAGCTAAATATTCTCCAGTACATAAATTTTGATTTTGATTTTTGATTTATTTATTTATCTTTATGATCCTTTTTTTTTCTTCAAACATATTTTACAAACTGAATTACAACATAATAAACAAATATTAATATATTATCAAATATCATAAATAAATTTTATTGAATGCTTCACCTTCAAAATGATTTCAAGCATCTGCTGTTAGTGCTGATTTTCTTCATATAGCGGAAAGCATGAAACTGGAGTATTCCGAGTATATATCAGGTATATAGCAACCAATGTATTGAAATATGTAAACAGTTTAGTCCTATTGTAAATTGAAGATTAGAGAGAGGTATTAATTAGGAAGTACATGTATGTACGTCATTCATGCATTTCCCTTAGGCTGTTAGGCATGTTAGGCATGTTAGAAGTTCACTGTTGTAAAAAGACCCTATAGGGTTGGATACAATTGCTGCAAAAACGATTTTTAAAATCCATCATTGTTATAAAAGTGAGGCTTGTTTAATACACCTTTTCATTAAACTTCAAAAGTGTTGTTCCATTCATGTTAGCGAATACCAGATACATGTAATTGTTTTTTTTTTCATGGGGGAAATGCTTTTCATCATGTTACTGCGCGGTTTTTAATCAGATTATCGGTTGTAATTGGATGTGACAAGGGTCGAGCGATGAATGGGCCAGGCCAAGGATTGGATAACTTTATTTCACTTCTGAACCTCAACAATGTGCTAAATAACTCTGTTTGTATGTACGTGACTCCATTACAAAGTGGAGGGCAAGAGAACGAGGAAATTATCGTCCCCAAGTGCAGGAGAAGGAATGACACTCTACACTCTCTTGAAGCATGTCCGCCTCCATTAAGTATTTACAAGGTCTTATTTCAGATTTCATTTCCACACATCTTATAAAGAAGATCAACATATCAATGGAAAGATAACAGGCACGAACATTTTCATAGAACAAAATATGCACAACGTAATGGATATAGAATTATAGTCATTTATACACGTGGATGGTGCCCTATGTGCCCACCTATGTCATTTTTGTAGCTCCGTCTTCCAACAATACACATCTACCACTCCTACCATGGATTTCTTAGACCTACCATGGAGCTGCAAAACGGTGGTTCGACCAGGGAGAAGAACCCCCATCTCCCTGGTTGGTCTATAGGAGCAGAGGTATTCCGAGTGTAAACATTTCAGTGAAATGATCTTTCTTTGCAAAGAAGGCAAAATAAAAGATCTTCCTTTTTGGAGCTGGTTTCATTCATATTTAGAGAGTTCCGTCAGTTCCTTACAGTGTCTTTGGCTTGGCTGTAGTAAGTGCTTCGAAAATTTTCAGTCGTTTGTATTCCCACACTTTTTTGACAGACCGTCAAAAGCGTGAAAACCAAGGGTCAATACCGACTGAACGAGATACCCTTGATATGAATTACATTTGACCGCAAACCAAGTTTCATCAAATTGAATGCAACATATGAAGGACATTTCAGTCATCACCCTGGTTCAAGAATATGAAGTGATAATCTCGTGTCAGGGAGATCACGCTTGAACGACCAAGACGTGCTCATGTCAAACCATGCATGGAAGTTGTCATATTGCACTTCCTTAGAAACACCATGTTTTATCAAGGAGTTTTGTGATAACTCCTTGGTTCTGTCCGCTTCGACGTTCGATAGCTACTGCATCTCTCCCTTCTTGTCATTGCCTGTGTATCTTTCCCAATCATGGGCGTATCCAACCTGGAGCTGACGTACCTCCTCCTCCCTGTTCGGTTTATCCAACATCCTCTTCCTCCCTGACCATGCTGACTGTCCCGGGGAGCGTTTCATGAAAGGAAGTTGTCGGATATTTTATCCGACAACTGTTATAAGCTACTGAAATCCTTGCATCTGATTGGCTGAGAGCAAATTTGTCGGATAAAATATCTGACAAGTCCTTTCATGAAACGCCCCCCCCCCCCCCCCGGTGTCCCCTTTACCCTTACGATAATCAATGAAGGTGTAGCAAAACATGGACATGTACTTTTTATCAAATCCTGTCATAGACCATAAAGGTATCCGTATCGGATGACTGTTACCTACAAGCATACATGTGACTGACATGGGTAAGATGGGAGCATCGAGTTGGTAACCACACGCACGTCAGTTTCACATCCATTCACAATCTCGTCTACGGCGGGGTCAGAACCTTGTAATCCGATTGACCGTCTTCGATGTCATATGACACCAAGTTCACATTTACGATGCACTTTGGATGACACGAAACCGAGTAGGTGGGACCATATGCCAAAGATGCGAATTATCTTGCGTCTTACCCAATGACCTACCCCCTAGGTGATATGGATATTTCAAATTCACATAACACAAAATAGGACTAAACCAAAAGAAGGTGAAAATGTTCTTCCTTGTGGTGACTGAATAGGCCTTCTCGGTTTCATTTCTTTTTTGCCATGTTCACAATGATTAGTAATTATTTCAACTTTTTGAAAATGATTTATACATGGGGGTGACTATTGTTTTGCAATACTTCACTTTGTGGCGGAGTCCACGCAACTGACAAATTAATGGTAGATATTGAGGTCGCCGTTACATAAAAACTCAAATGAACTATACATTTACATCAGCGAAAATACCGTTGTGATTTTAAGAAGGGTGGGATAATGATATTCAGCGATCGATATACGATTTAGCAGGCCGACATTACCAAACACATTTACTGTTTATTATGAACATGCTGATGTGGTGCATGCTATTCATATAACAGGAGAGAGTCAAGCCCAGTATGTCATTCAATACCCAAGGGTGTCACACCGTGGCAAGGGTGATGCCCCGGTGAGAATCCAGTTGATCGGTGTAGACAGATCTTCTTGAACCTCGCACGGCCACCATCATCACAGCCAGCCCCGCGCATGAGTTCCATCATGTCCTACATACATAGATTCATAAGTGGGTAAGGATGATGATGAGATAGCAACGGATGGGGCGCGCATCACTAATTGTCTCTGTCTGCTCGTGTGGCTCCTCAGATAGAGGAAGCTCATATCATCTGAAATCAATAGGTAATGGCTAAGAGATATTCAAGAGGTGAGGACTGAAGGTTAAGGAGAATCGAGCACGATCGAGTCGGGTTACAAATTGCGCTTTCGAGGTTGAGCGCCGTTTTGAAACTACAGGCATGATATGTAGCTCCTTCATCTGCCACGGCAGTGTAAATTTATATTATCCTAATAAGCCATTATCAGGTTGTTTGCCTCGTGCCGATGAGTCTGTTTTTTCAAACTCGCTAACACTATACGGTACTTACAAGACGGGGGTTAGGAATTTTAGTATAGGGTGTACCTGCACAAACCTTTTAATGTTAGAACAAGGCAATAAGCCAGATTGTAGTACATGGTACAAAAGACCCTGAAATGACCCCAATTTGAACGCGCACACGCATGTGTTTGGTGGACGCGCTTCTTGTTTAACCAAGCAGTTCTGTGATAACTCCTTGGTTTAAAACAACCGAAATTATACTGGCGCGCGCACAATGATGCGTACATTATGAAAGTGTATGAAGGTCAATTGTACTCTGTACAAATGACCTGTATCTGCACATGCGCAAATTGTAACTTACGAACTGGCTTATTACTACGGATAATCTTTTTTTCTTTTTCAAAAACAACAATTACAAAATGGAGGACAATGAAACTAGTCAAGAGACAATCATCCAAAGTGCACAAGAGAGAAAGATAATTTCCCTTAAATGTTCTAGTTTTTATTACACATCTTTTAGTCATTTTGTAACAATATTGACAAGAACGGTAATTGCACTCATTTCCTAGCTGTCTAATTTATATCGCAATACCCCGGATCGTTTTCATCCGTTGTTGATTCATTCAGAACATGCAGAAAGAACGATGTAAAATTAATTATATTTGAGTACAAACATTACCTCCCATTTTCTCTTTCCGCTTCTAGGTCGAGCTCCTGTTAGCTCGAGCCGTAATATCAGTTAAAAAGATGTCACGAAGTACACATGTGTTGTTGGGGATCTATTAAACAACTATCCAGTTAATTTCCCGCGGAAATCTCTTTTTAGAGCTCACCCAAGAGAGTGGAATTACAAACATGGATGCATCTCTGGAAAATGCGATGGCGGGATCGGGTGTTTATTACTTGCAGTACACTTAATCATTGACTGGGGCACGTAGATAGAAAATGATAAATGGCAAGGTAAAAAGGCGCCACTTCTTGTGTTGTAAGTACTCGAAGAATTACGGGTTAGATGCTCTTGCGACGACAAAGTCAGTCACATTTTTGTGTTAGATATTTTTATTCAATTATGACCACAATTACGACCTGGTACAAGAAGTAAGAGTAGACTATTTAGATATGTCCATATCATACGCATTTCTTTATCTTCATTCTCTTTTAATTTGAACTCGGTAATCATCGTCAACAGCCCCACATAAACAGATTCACACAAGAAAATCCATTTTTGCACATTGGATACACACAAGCACATTATAATTTTTTCTCATTCCATCCTTCCCAAATGTTGGGGGGTTAGGGCGCCCCATAACACCTGTCTGCCCTAATAGAAAATGCTCGGGCTACCGACGGAGACGTGTGGGAATACATTATTGAATAGAAAAAAAGGCCAGGTTAATTCCTGACATTTCGCTTTTCCGCCAACAGGAAGCCTTTGAAAATTCAATGAAAATTGGAGTCCCCAACGGCAGTAAAGTTCACATCAAGCCTCCGAATGTCGCCGAGTTATCATCCACGTCTGCATCGTAATAAATTGCTCTTTTCTGTACAAGAAGTAATGATTTGTGTGCAAGGCCAAGTATCCTGACCTTTCCTTTTCCAGGAATGAAGAAATTTACGACAGCAAGTGATATTGGGGTGACAAATTCATTTGTAAACCAACCGAGCAATTTCCCCCGACGCAAATTTACAGTTCAAGAAATATCTACAATTTCCCCTATACCTTTGGGAAATGTACGTATACATTCGTGAACTTCCGGCGCATATGTGAACAGTTCAAGACCTATAGGCACTCAAAGGGTGAGTGGAGTGAAGATAACAGCGGTGATTGTATCTCAGTAAGAGTATAATGGTTTGAAAGAGGATGTAAGGTTTATCCTTCATCGGCCATCGATCACCTTTGTTGATAAAGAATACGAGGTAATAGCCGAGATTAAGCTTTAAGCTGATTGCTAAAGGATCTTTGAAAAGGGTAGGCTGCACCTAGTTTGCAGGCACAAACCCTGGTCAGTCTTAAAAGAATGTCTGCACTGTAAGACTACCATAGACCATGTACTATAGCTGCTCCTGACACAAGCTAGCTGAATTAGGCTTCTCTCAAGACACGAACACGATAAAAACTACTTTCGAAAAATAAACTCAAGGGCAATTTTAAAGGCCTATTGTACTGCCCATAGAAATCAGGTTCGGATTATGTAATACACCATTGTTATGTTTGCACATTTCTAAAGGTGACAGGCAGGGCTATTGAAATTGCCTTGAGTTGATTTTTCGAAAATAGTTTTTATGATTTTCTGATAAAGTGTCAAATTAGGGTCTGTGCTTGCAGACTAGGCTGCACCTTCGATGGCTCCTACACCCCGCCCAAAACACACCACCCCTACTTATTCCAGGTAGTCCAGCCGGATATCGGTTGATTTTCTTTTTGTTGTTGTTGTTGTTGATATTTTTACCTTTTACCTTACAAGAGGAAAATGTCAACCATCCGAAAGCATCATTAATGAAAACGCATCAACTACTTCTGATATATTAAGAGGAAATATTAAGAGGAAATATTATTCTGACAATTTTTGAGAAAAATAGGGAACTTCGGACGAAAAAAACATGGTGATGCTTTATACATGTATATATATATATATATATATATATATATATATATATATATATGTATATGTATGCGAAGATACCCAACTTAAACATTTCGACGGCGTCTCGGTAAATTGTATAGTGTGAGGATTGATGAGACCGGAGACAATATATATATTTATATATCCCCAATGGAGTCCAATATATCGTAAGTGTTATTGATATAATAATGGTTTTATAACACATTATATTTTTCTCTTTTGCAGGTGCAATACTTGGGAGCCCGAGGATAATATTTTAGATCCTAGCTTGGTGCTAGACTTCGAGGAAAGGTAGGTTAAGTGTCGTATTGATTTGATTTTTACTTCGTCTTTAAGCATGCTTTATCTCTGTCTTCCGTTCAAATGACATTTCAATATTTGACCTTGAGTGTTGAATATTATGGATTCTGGAGGAATGAGTACTTTCCATCCTCCAGGGATAACAGTTAAGTAAGTTGAGTTACTTGAGAGAATAGTAGGGTTCACACGAAGGGGGCTAAACTTTCAACGGTATAAATCACCAACAATAATTTTGCTCTGTATGTTAGAGGTTGCATGTCGTTATACTATATTCAAAATATGGGCTTCGAATATTAATTTTGTAAAAAGATATTGCAATTTTAATTACACTCTATAAGCGTAAAAGCGACTCGTGAGTAGACTACCCGACGCACCCGTACGCACTCGCCAAGATAAACAAAGGCTCGCGCGGAATTAACCCTTTCGAGACAATTGACCACATTTTGTGGTTGGGCCCAATAACTTTTGATTCAGAACCCTGAAAAATATACTACATACATGAGTAGAAAGAGCAAAAATTTCTGCACACACTGTGTCCATTTTTGTTACATGACAATATTGCGTTTGATCCCAGGAATTTTAAAAAGGAGAATAAGATTTAAAATCCTTAAATTGGCAACTCATTGAGAGGTTCAAAATCCTTGTTTTTTATCAAAATTGGCAACTTTTTCAACTTTTCGCCAATTCTTTTAACCATGTATATTGTTTTCAAAGACATTGCCCCTTATTACAATCTTGTAGTACTAAAAGAAAAATATTATTGTTGCCAATTTAAAGAACAAAATGTGATCAATTTAGCCCTGAAATAATTCCTGTCCTGAAAGGGTTAAGCTCTGAGTTCGGTTCCACGCGGGCATTTTCATGTTATCCTTTATTTCCTTCATACTCATTAACTGTTGACCTATAGAATACCAGACAAAGTTCTTTGAGGTTGATTTTATACTTTCTAGCTGTACACAAATTATTTTTTTTCAGGTGATTGGTACACTTTAAGTTCGGCTTGTATATTCACAACTTTAAAGGGATTGATTAACTTTGTGAAAAATTCAAAAATCAGCTCAAATGCCAATGAATTGTGTGCAATCCTCTAACTACATATATAATTAAGGATAATGAAAGTATGAGAGAAAATGGAACCCGTTTACTATCCTAAAAAGAGAAAAAAGCGATCGATCGCTGTAGCGCAAGTCGCTCGGCTTCTTCGCTGCGCTGCAGTCACAAAAACCAAGCACCAGCGCTTGGCGATTTCAGAGCGTATTTCCAGCCCGTGAAGAAAAAGGGATTCTTTCATTGTACGGTATTCTGTTATAGAACCGTAAAAGTTCTTTAGGGTTCGGTGGTACTCTATCGCGACATCAATGTTCAATAGTAAATATCCTGATATATAAACGACCGATCAGCTTATAAAACTCAGGCGATTCCCGTCTGACCTAAAGGTTTTCAATTATGATTACAGCATTAGCTGGAACAGTGATTTTTTTTTTTTCAATCCTGGGTAAAATTAATCAATCCCTTTAAGTTATCTTGTAGTTTCAGACCTTTTGAACGGACTCGCAGTTTCTAGAAGCACCAGCGAGCTTGTAGTTAACGCCGAGACCACGTGCAGCGGGGGTCCTCCGTCGTAGTTATCCATCGTGTGGACAGAATAAACTTCAAGTTTAGTAAACTCGTTGTTAACGATGACTTTTCTGTTCATGTTGAACGACGATCGCTCGACTTTTATTCTAAGAACAACGAGCGTCGTTGTTTCGTGCCAGTATGAACCCTCGTCGCTTTTTTTTTTTTTTCGCTTTCTTTTTCTTAGTAACAAGTCCCGTATGAACATGATGCACGTAGCTAGAGTTAGGTTAGCCTCCTTCTCCCCTTTGCAGGGTGTCTGATGGGTGGAGGCAGTCAATACTCAATCACTTAATTATTGGGGGTTGCCCTAAATGGACCCCAGGATTTACATCCCCTTTTGTAGCATGTCTAGTGAATTGACTCGACCTGTTCCGCCCCAAAGGCCGGCTCGTAATTCCTGTTGTTTTCTTCGAACTCAATGCTTTGAACGAGTTAAAAAGTAGCGATAAGGTTTGACGGGGTGGGAGAGGGGTGGCCTGGGTGTTTCAGTCTACTCGCAACATGAAGCCACAGATACTAGGTATGCTCACTGCTTAGCTTTAAAAAATGATCTAAAACTAAATTTACAGAAACAAAACCCCCCCCAAAAAAAGTCCCGTCATGCCTAGGTAAATATCTATGGTGACATTTTTTTTTCCAATGTAATTTTATGGTGAGATAACAAAATCTACTCAATTACATTTTTCCCAGAACTCGGACATCTGGTTAGATGACCATGTGATACTTAATTACCTCACCGCTCTTCCTTTCAACCATAATCACCAACCAATACCCCTCAGAAAACTGTCATCATGGTCATTACGATTTAACAATACTCACCGCAGACCAAAGTCACCAAGTCACATGTTTATTTTTCCCTATATCATGTATATGGATTGATCTGTCATGATCTCATCAAAAGCTTCGGACCTATGCCAAGCAATTTATGAACTTTAGAGAGGATTAATCGCATAAGGTCGCTAATCAATTACGACTGAAAGAAAAAAACTGATTGCAAACCAAATGGTCTTTTAAAAATCGATCTGACTTGAAAATGGGAGAATGATTGAGGATACTATGCCAAAGCCTAAAGGCTGTTGATACATCGACAAACTACTATTTATTTACAATTATTATTAACATGTTTCTAACAGCATACAGGAAATTTCCAAATGTACGAATGTAGGTTAGGCCTGTGTTGTTCAGGGAGGAAATCGATTTTCTATCGTAAAAAGACGTGGCACCTTTCTAATGTGTTATTGCCAAGAAACTGAGCCGACGAAAGCCGTCGCAGGCAGCGCATATCGAACGATGGGATATGGAGAATAGTAACTATGCTGATTAAATGTGACAGTTGGCAAGAACATTGAATATCATATTACTATCTTGGGTGCATAATGGCATGTGTGCGTGAATGGAGAGACGTAAATCTTTAGAGGGTTCTAATGAATGCAGGATAGTCCTCCCGACATTCAGAATGTTTCGATTCCTCAAAGTGATAATTGAAAGATTATTTATTCGTTGTAGAAAACTTAACGTTTGATAGAAAAGCTTTAACGTTCTAATTCGATCATAAAAAATTTAATGCTATATCAAGTTTCATTTCATCCATTTTTATATTAACCAGTTGGAATTGGAGCACTTTAGAATGCTTTAAGTGTGAAAGCTTGATTACATTGATCAAGCTTGTTCATTTCATTTCATTTCGTCGGTAGTTTATTTCTTCAGTCCATCTACGATGAATGTTTTCTCATGCGTCAAACTTATTTTGTTCTTTCCCATTATGATATGCCCATAATTGTGTAACATTACTGGCGTATGTTTGTACTAATCAAGCTAATACTTGGGTGTAAAGTTTGACAAGTTTTCAGTTGCACTTGGCAATCTCGGATAATTTCCTGTTAACATTCCTGTCATATTTTCTTTGAACCAATGCCACTCTTTCGCCTCTAATATGCATTCCGATCTCAGTGCATTGGAATCCATACTTCGAAGGAACGCGGAAGTACTGAAAGCTGAAAGCGCGGGATAAATATACCATAATATTTATGAGGATGGGGCGAAAAGCCGGGTTATGCACCTGATCATATCTCGTGATTTCCTCTCAAACCATCGTTCGATTTCACCTGATGAAGTGGTTAAAGTAGGACTGATGATAAAACTCTGGTGCTATCCACTAACTAAAGCAGACTTAAGAGCAAACTTAAAACATACATGGACCATGCTCCAAAAGCCTCCGTCGAATACCTCGTATTGGATCCACAGAGGAGATCCACATAAGGGAAAATCGCAACCCCCCTTGTTATTGCTTGTGGAATAATAACGTTGCCTTCGCTATGAACATTAAAGTACACTACCCACCGCAGCCCCCTCCTCTTTGTTTGTTTGTTTGTTTGTTTTATTTAAGCACGGATAAAAAAAAACTAGCTTTCAGCCGTTAGGCTGTTTTTCAGCAAGTCCGTCGTTACAAACATAAATCATACATAAAACAAATACAAACATAAATACAAAACATAAATAATACATCACAACGACTTTACATAAGTCGAACAAAAACGAAAATAAAGATAAATCAAATATAATAGGAAGAAAAACAAATACATGTACTACAATTCAAGCTCAAAGATGGTTCCAATTTCTTTTTTCGGGCAATCTTGGATTCACCCTTTATACCTCTCTCTATGTTACCAGTGAAGATGACATGATAATTATTTCCAGACTCAACCGTCAGCCTCAATAGCAAGGGCATGTTACTTTATGTCATCATTAATGTATGGATTCTGCAATTTCAATAGTCATGATGTTCGAGAGATACAAATCCCTGATTATGATGGATATTTGAAATTCTGATTGGGGA
Organism: Heliocidaris tuberculata; assembly: GCA_025618425.1. Classification (NCBI taxonomy): domain Eukaryota; kingdom Metazoa; phylum Echinodermata; class Echinoidea; order Camarodonta; family Echinometridae; genus Heliocidaris; species Heliocidaris tuberculata. The sequence continues at coordinate 11,787,025 of CM046836.1, read as the reverse complement.
AGAATTCCATAGGGACCAGGGTGACGGAAGAGGGCTCGTGTATGTGGGGGGGGGGCCCCATTTTGCCCAGGACAGTCAATGAAAGATTGAAATTAACAAAATTACACCCTCACTGTTATTGTATCGATAGATACATGTACACGCCACTGCTACCTGTCCTATCCTGTACTTGGAATTTGTACCAGTTGAAGTGCTTACAGCAAACAAAACTGTTTCCTTTTTGCATACCTTCCTGTTGTCAAAAATCAATAAATAACCAGATCGATCATGAAGATTGTCAAAGCTATATACCTCTAACTACTTCCTCTTGACCTGAAACTGTCAGGCATGTAGCCTACCTGGTAATCTGGCATGTTTGATCATCAGACGTCATTGATGTGACCCTCGAACCGAAAAAAAATTAAATGCGAGGCCCGTTCACACTACGGTCCAAACACCGCGAATTTAATAACATCGCGATGATACGGTAAATATCGTAGAAGTTTCTTAGCGTAACATTTACCCGAACATCGCGATTTCACCTACACCGCGAGGTTATGTACAAAAGGTAGAAGTTGCTCAGCAACAACGCCATTTCTTATATCTCCTTGCATCGTAACATGGTTCCATATTACTATGATGATCAATGCTGCGTTACGGTAGACAAATGATACGTTGCTTAGAAACTATAACCGCTACATCACGATAGTACGTAGGAAGATCGCAGTGTTCAACTATAAAGTGTGAATGAACCTATAATTGCCGCACTCACAGTTGGAAAGGATCCGGGAATCTCGATGGAGCATGCCGGGGGTACAAAAACCACACCAAGGTCTGTTTCGTAGAAACTCTACATCAGCATGGGTGATGAAAATAAATGGAAACCAGTCGTGTGGACCAATTTAGCATGCATGGGTGTATACGTACGTCTGTATACCATATGCAGCAATAATTGTTCAAAATTTTATGGTATTAGTTGATTGGTCAAATAGTTATGTTAAATGACTGGATTTATCCTTTGCAGATATCATTTCCGGTCGTACCCGTTGACCCGTTTACCATACTCGATACTCATCCACTGCTTAATGAGTGATGTCAGTGACTGTTATTTGGGTTTATGGATTAACAAAATCAATCCTGCCCAGTTGTCGTCAGTCGTAGCTGATTGTTTCGTGAGTTCTGTTATGTGTCGGTTTACTTATTTGTGATATAGGTATATGATATTTATCGTATCAAACATTTAACTTGTCTCTTTATTGCCAAATGTATCAGCTAGAATAGGTTTACGTTGTTATATAAAACCGAATCTGGAATAAATAATCCTACTTTACTCCTGTATTGCATTCCGCCATTTGTTAATTCCAGATTAGCTAGAAAAAAATAAATAAATTGGAAAACAAGCACCGCGACAAAGCCAGGCTCGTCATGCTTCACATCTTCTAACAGCTTAGATATCCTTCCTTTGAACAACTTGAAATATTTAATTGAACCGTGGAGAATTTGCGTTGGCGTCAAGGTCTGTGAAAACATGATGATCAGGAGGTGTCGAAGAGGGGGATTAATAACCTTGAATGATCAGGCTAATGAGATGGTGTGGCTAGTATGTATGTGGGCGAGTAGGCTATGCCATGCTAGGGGTGGGGTCACATGCCAGGAGACATTCCAAGACACACAAATCTGATTCGGTGATGTGGTACAATCCGTGTTGCTCACGCCCTTCTCTAAAAGAAAAAAGAAGGGCGTGACTGCAAATTGTTACATAAAATATGACTATGTAGATGCCGAACATTCAATTCATAACTTTATTCAAAATGATATTCCACGATTAAAAAAATAATAATAATAAGTACGTTTCAAAATTCTCTGACAAGCAAACAACAACAACAACATCAAAAGTGATCAGTATTTTGGGGTGTCTTTTATACTTAAAAATGATCTGACAAGCAAAGAAATTTTTTTGAAAAATTAAAAAAAATGGTTATCAGCATTTTGGGGGTGTCTTTTTACTCAAAAATTATCTGACAAGCAACAACAACCAAAAAAAGGGTTATCAGCAATTCTAAGGGGGGGGGGGTGTTTTAACATCAAATAATACCAAAAGGGGACTGTTTGAACACCTTAAACACCTCCCCCCCCCCCCCCCCCGGTACGTACATGACTTGTTTAAATAATTATTTATAGATACGAATTATGTTCAAGAATTTCCACGATTTCAAATCAAAGGCTGAAGAACAATTTGTAAATTATTATCATACATTTATCTCCAATATCCTTTATATATGAAAGTACTTCAACTATTTATGTAGCTTATTTTCTTCGATTCGTCATGTTAATCCATTCAAGTCATCATTATCACCTAGCGCAAGCACATAATTATACACACATTAGCAGCACTTACACAAAACGCGCAGAGTACAAGTGCTAGTAGACTGTCTCTGGTCTGTAAATATGCCCAAGAAAATGTCAGAAGTAGAAAACGCCAGACGACCGTATCGATTTTCCATCTGCCTGCGATTATTCGACTGTTCTAGATCCCAGCTGAATACAACATGGAACGTTCACATTGGTCTGTGATTTCATACGTGGCGTGCTGATTCTTTTAACTGACTTATTTGACAAGCCATCATGTCATCTAGCTACGTGTCAATAATCCTATAACATTCTCGGTGAATAATTTCTTGCGGACTTTATTCATTTTTGTAATAGGCTAGAGATGAATAAAGCCCATGCAGTCTCTCTAGAGTAAGACTGGAATTAAATTACCTGAAACAATTATAAACGCTCATGTCTAAATTCTTGGTTTACTATCATCTTGTGGCTTTTATATAAGATGTATCAACTTTCTGATTGTATCGTATTTCTCAAAAAAAATTATGCAAAGTAGGAATATCTTTCAAACGGATTTGAGTAAACACATCACCATTAGTGATATTTAATTTACTTGCGTATTCACAACTTATAGGATAACATTTTACGGTCTGACAAAATCGCTTCTGTGGTTAAAAGAACAATTGTATTTAGAGACTAATGTTTTCCATGGGGGAAAATGAGAAAATCTTCTTTTTTCCCTATTTCCCATTGCTTAGAAACGTGATCATGGTCTTGTCAGCATGCACGAATCAACCGGCCATGTTTGCAGTAGTGTGAACGATCTTTGATAAAGATGGATGGTCGTTTTAATGTGGCATGGAATAATAAACGTGGCATAATTTCTCCCTCGCTACGTTATGCAGAACCCGCAGCAAAGCATTCTTGATGAATAGGATTCCTGAGAAATAGATCAATGTATGATATATTGGGTTGATCAACAAGACGAATAAAGCATCATTAGTCCATTAGCAAGTCAATGCAGTATTCTAATGGAAATATGAGGGGAGGGATTTCGCACTGGTATCTATATAATGAATTATTTTGATGACATTTATAACTTTTATCATCCTAAATGTCAAGTTAATCTCCTAAATATTTTATATTCTTTATTTTTGTGAACATTTGCAAACACACCCCGAATAATTCTTTCTCCATGCAGATTCGAGAAATCGGATAATGCAGAAACATTCAAAGCGAATTCCATTATCTCCAAGCGATGTGATACCTCAAGCTTCACCAAAGCCTCCTGATCATATTCGTAGCTTTATAGCAACTTATCAATAACTTATATGATAGGCATGTATTTCAGAGAACTCGATATTAGCCGATTGTGTCCGAATCATGAAAATTCAAATTATCTGATTATGGGCAATGTCGTCCATGAGTTTTCTAAATCTAGAGTATTCTCACACTCAAATGTGACAAAATTTCAATAAAGTCCAAGTGCCCACTCATCATGCTCATCGGTTCTGCTTCCAATGTTTCATGTCTTTGTCTATTTTTTTCTAAGAGCGTGCGTGCCTGGAATATCAAGAATTTCATCCAGGGCCATGCACATTGCAGGCATAATGAGAAATTGTTTTATGTTTGGGAATGAGGTCTTGTCTAGATTGCTTATTTAGCTTATATGTTTTAATGGTAGGAGCTTTATGTAATAGTGCGGTGATCGTCTGGGATTGAATTACACTTTTACACCACTTTGCAATAATTTATTAGTTAGAAATTTGTTGGGTTTTTTTTTTTGGGGGGGGGGTCGTTTTTTTTTTATTATTATCTTGTTTTGTTTTTGTTTATGTTTTTTGTTTTTTGCCCGCGGATGCCAATGTACAAAACAATGTGATATGTTTGTTCTTTTCTGTTTTTGTTTCCTTTTTTTTCAAAACTTTTAAATAACATTGCCGCATAAAAATATTTTTTAATGGTAAATAGATAAATTACTCCTTGTGAAAATAGGATAAAAGCAACAACAAAAAGAGATTAATGTGAATGACTTTAAAATAGATATATATGCTAAAGAGATACTATCTCTATGCTCTAATTTTTATGCACGTTTACAAATAAAGTTCGTATCACAGGAATGTTAATGACCTCTTCCCTTTATCTCTACATCACGTACATGTATTTGAATAAACACGATTTCTCCGTGGCATAGTAATCCCGAACATGTGATCGTGAAGATTTCGCAGGATATACATTATGCACTAGTTGTAATATCAGGCATAGTTTCGAGTTTAATGCACATGGATTTAACAAATCCTTCAAACCATTTTCAGTATGTTTTGTGGGCACCGATCTAACCGCGATATAGGGTGTGTAAATAAAAAGTCAGCATGAATTCGTTCCATTTTGGAAAATTTACATAATCCAAAGCGCACTCTAAAGTTGTTTATGCAATGGGTTTCTTGTCAAATTATGTATGCCATGTTTTATTTGTGTGTGTTTGTTTATAATTTGCATTACCATCTAACAGATCTAAGTTGGTTTTTTTCATAGATTACTGGAACGTTTCAAGAAAAAAAAATCAGCCGAGTGAACATTCATAATCATAAAACTACGTATCCATGAAAAATGTGACATTCGAATTTGTGTCTCACAAGGAAAACATTATTTGATATATTTTTTAATCGTTTGTGTCCATTTTATGATATAGTTATGTTTGTCATGTGTTTCGCTTCCGTTTTTACAAGGCCTCTTTTTTACTCACCAGTCTTACTCTTACAAGATTTCTTATTTTAGATGGTGTCATCTAAAACAGGTGACACCTATCATGCATATAGGAATAGCTTTACGTGTTACACTTTTAGAGGCACTTTGGGAAAGGGAAACCCAATATGAATGTCATTTTATAGTCATATTATTTCTTTGTACTGATGTACATCGTACATCAGTTACAGTAAATATTCACTTCTATTTACAATCATATTTATTCATCTATATAATATTATTAGAAATGAAACTCTCCATAGTATTTTTGATATTGGTAAGCATATTTTGAGCTACCCTGTGTTATTGGTAAGCATATTTTGAGCTACCCTGTAGTTGGAGTTCATTAACTTCCACGGCGGTGTATGTTGTATTACGCGGGAAATTGGTTAATGCTCTATTAAGAGGGTTGACATTGACGGATACGGGACACAACTGTTTTACCAAATGTATCCACAAACAATCCTTTATCAAATATCAACATATCATGATTATGGGTCAAATTGAATGCAAAGAATAGATTGGCCTGTAATTATGAATTATTCTAACTAGCTACACATATTTCAAGATTCAAAATTAAAAACACATTAATTTCCTTCTTGTATCAAATGAATATAAAATCAGTGTTTAAATTATGTGGAGGAAGGAAGGCGATATTAATCCATGCATTGTTATATTTTCTCTTAATACATTCTTTATTTTATTTCGAAACATGTTTGGAGGCTCTTTTCAAGAAAATTCGAGTTTCAAAGGGATCTACCCACAAATTATAAAGAAAAAAACAACAACAAATGTATGGGTTTTTAAAAGAAGATTTTTTTTTTTTAAAGAGCTAATAAACTATTTTATATACAAAGGGAGGGAGAGGGGAGATAGAGGCATGTTATGAAATGAAGAGTTATGTATACCACATTGAAATAAAATGATAAATATTATAAATCTTTGTATTTTCTTTGTTTTCTCATGTTTTCTCATGTTATTGCATGTTATTACTCGAACGTCAATATAAACAGTTATAACAATGAACCTTACTTTCGTTTAGTATGTAATTCCTTCTAAATTCGTGTAATCAATAATTATCCACCGGAAACACAACAATTTTTACAACTTTCATATCTGCATGTTCTCCTCGATCACTGGGGAGCTACTCAGAATTGATTTCCTGATAGAAATAAAAATGTTGGCAACGTTTCTGCTTCTTATTATAAAGTAAGGAAATCAGCATGTCCTCATTTGGCCGACATACAATTTAGGTCATTATTTTTCTTTCTTTTTTAGGAAATCAGCATGTCCTCATTTGGCCGACGTACAATTTAGGTCATTATTTTTCTTTCTTTTTATCAGTCTTTATTCTTTTTTGATCACTTGAACATTATTGCCAACAAAAAGTACGCGTAATTTGATCTATTTATTATATGAGGGTTTTGCCTAAGGAATGTTTAATTCAGGAAGAGAATCCCTGTTCTGTGCAATATGTTTGAATAGAGTTATTCAACATTTATTATTATTATTAGTAGTAGTAGTAGTAGTAGTAAGTAAGTATTTGGCTTCACCTGTGCCTGGGAGGGGAACAGCGAACTGAATCACTGTAACTCTCAGGTCTCTTCTGAATGCTATGAAATTGCTATGAAATTGAATGATTTAATATCATTTTTTTTAATAAAGATGAAAAATAGCATGCCTCGTGGCCAGACGGATATGATTATAAATACTGCCCACTGTTGTGTCCTCCATTTAGTTCTGTCAGAATTTTTGTGAGAAAAACATGCAAATTAACTGGAAATTGTCTATTATTGAATATTTTTACCAGATATCTTAGGGAGTGGAAAAGTTTGGCATGTTCAGAAGCTGCTTTTCCGATAAACAAAAACTCTTGATAATTGCTTTAAGTTGAGATTTTTTTTTTTTTTAAGAAGACTGTTTTATGTCGTATAAACAGAACGATTTAAAGACAAGTTGTATATGTTTTTAAAGAAATAAAATTGTGCATATTTTCTGTTTTGATTAATTTACAGGTTACTTGAAGAGTATAGAAAGGGTCGTCCTGGCAGAAAACCCACCCTTCTCAAAATAAAGGTAAGCTTAAATTGTATTTTCATAAAATCAGCCATTTATATAACAAGTGCTAAAGAAATCACTGGAAAACATTATATATTTTTAAAAACAATTCGACTTCGCATTGATTGAAAGTTAAGTAATAATGGGCGAAATTTGGTGCATATATCCAAGCACGACTATTAGATTTAAAATGTGTTTGTCTTATATTCAATCACATGACCCTCTATGAATTAGTAATTAATTTTCCATGCATTATTAATGGATGCAATTATGGTTTGCGCTTGGATAATTAGCTGGTACAAGTACCTGGTTACCAGAAGTGGCGAGCTCTTGAGTTCGGATATCTATTAGGAGGCGGCGTGGTTTTTGTTTTCCGTTGTTGTGATTTTTGTTAGAATATGATTGGATAGCAATCATAGCATTCAAATTCTCTAAATTGCTATTTCACATACATATCAGAGTTATATTACATACTTACCTGTAAAAGAAACATGTAATCAACACTATGAAGAGAGTTAGTTAGGCATGCTCAGATAAGATTAGTTCAACCGATTTCCATTCAGAATTTAGGACGATCTTCATGATCTTTATGGTCATTAGAAAAAAAATACCTGCTTTGAAATGATGGAGATGAAAATGTTGAGTTGACAGGTTTTTCATCCTGGCATGTTCAGTCAATGCACGTCACATGTAGGATACTGCCACACCTGTGTTTTCTCGTGCCGATGACAATAATCCTACAAGAATTATGGCCTGGGAAAGAAGGAGGTGGGAGGGGCTATAGGGGGCCTTAGGGGCTCAGCCAAATCAAAATGGATGACGCCCATGCATAGATCCCACGTAATCATGGTAATCGGTCTCTTGGCTAACAATGAGCACTCCTGTATTCTAAAACCAACCAGCGCTTACAAAAGAGGATAAAATGGTACTCCCTTGCTTCAATATTTGTGTATTTCCGTTTTAGAACATTTGTGGAATTTTCTGGGGTGTTTTTTTTGGGGGGGGGTGCGTGGAGCGTGGAGGTTGCTTTCAAGAGGTATATTAATATATGTTACTTCAAGCACTGCGTTGTTTCTGAACACGAGAAAAACTATATACTCACCGACTGAAATCAGTCCCTTCGGAAACTTATCTTTTCGTAAAAGGGGCGGATAAGTGTTCACCCGGGATGTCAGCAGCCCACCGGGGCTACGCCACACTGCGATCTCCTAGCTAACAGTGTCGCGAGGGGAAATTAGATTTATCAATCGAGGTTATCAGGCCTTCCCTCGCTCTAATTAAAATCGGTGGATGAATATCAAAGTGCCTGCATGAGTGATTGGAAAAGATCACCCATGGACGCATCTGCATAAGCGCATGGATAATTTCCTCCTTATTTTATGCAAAGCGGATTTAAATCCTTCATCATGTTCTTAATCTTGTTTTAAGAAGTGTTTTATTCCATTCGCTATGAACACGAGTAACCTTGAATAGGATACATGTAGATCAATTTATCAAGTTAGCATACCAGACGCGTGCAGAAATGCTCTATCTCTAGAAAATGCTAGGAAATCAGCGATATTTGGCCAATATCGTTGGCGTCGTTGTAATCACAAAAAACAATAGTTGTATACTGATCAAATTTTCGCTTTGCGTTAGACGAGGAAATCTTTTTTAAAGATATAAGAGTAACTTGATGTAGCTAGCTAATAGCTTTATAGTAAGTTACATTACTATATATATCTGACTATTTTGTCGTATATGAAAGCGGTGGCCATCAGTGATCAGGATTATTCTCCCATCTCCGTGGCGTAACTTTCACGAAGATACGTCACGTGATACACAAGCATTTTCGCGCCATTTTTCTGATACTCTCTAACCACGTGACTCAGCATGAATCACTGCTGGAACCACACGAGGTACAAATATGGTAGTCGGGCGGGGGCCCATGGTGATTTTATTATGATAATGGGGATTTGTATCAAATTTGTAGAAGAATGAGAAAAATGAGTCACTGATTTAAGAGTGCCTTGAGGGGGAGCAGGCGAGACACAAAGGAACATAATCCGAGCTGGGATTTCCTTAAATCAACAATAAACGCAGGAGAGATCGTGGCGAGATGTTGTCTGGACAGATTTTTTTTTTTTTTTTTTTTTTCGTGCGTGAGAAAACTACAGGTATATGCCCCAGATATGAATGGATATCGAATCAAGCATAAAACTGCTTGCCTCAGTATCATATCTCCGTCTTATAACATCTAAGCAACAATGTAACACATGGAATATCAGACAAATAATTCGTGACATCGAATATCATTATTTTTTTTTATTTTTTTTTTTACAAACGAACGAACAATTTTCAAAATCAAATTGTAACGCAATCGCTATTTGTTTAGATGTAATATCGGGCCTGTAGATTTTGTTCCAGAGTTAATCCTTTCAGAGAGCAAATTCTTTCTCTTTTTTTAATGATATGAGCCCTAAATCACATTGTCATGATTGTAGTAGGCTAATTATAATCCGTAGAGCACGATAAATATTATCATGCGAACGATGGCGAAAATAGCATCATAATATATGCAGCCTGGCAGGTTTTTGTCATATAGGTTGAGCAAATGTTATGCTCAATAATCGTGATACTCAAAAAACGTGAGGCTCGTTATAAAAAATTATTCTATTTCAATATTTTGTTTTTGTTTTTGTTTTTTTGTTCACTTGATACTAAAATGTGTTATTCATAGAATATATGTCAGGGTTTTGAGTGCTATCTTTAATTCATTTCTCATTTGTCCTGTGCATTATATCTTATGCTATGTATACGTTACTATTATTCACACCAATCACCTTAATAGAGAAATGTTTTCACGAACGAAATATGGAATCGCATTTTGTTTAACACCGTGGGAGACGAGGATGAATTTATATGGGATGGAATATTCGTTTTCCTTGTTTTGAAAAAAAAAAAGAGAGGAAAATCAGAACTTGTCTCTTATGATCAGGAGAGATCAGGAATAAGAAGCAAATTCATTAACCTGGCCTCACTGAAAGAGGTATGGAAATGGTGACACCCCATTAACACTTTTTGTCGAGAAATCCTAACCTTCGATGATTAGCAAATAATCATTTAGGCAAGTATGGAGTTTGTATGCCGATTACATGTATAGTTAAATGGGGGAAGGAGAGAGAGATAGAGAGAGAGAGAGAGGGGGGGGAGAGGGAGAAGATGGATACAAATGGGGGAGGGAGAGAGAGAGTGTGTGTGTGTGTGTGGAATGGGGAGAAGAGGGATAAAAATGGGGGAGGGAGAGAGACAGAGCATCGCCGCCTTCTCGCTATCTCTCACAAATAGCTAAATGTGATTTATTCATTATTCAGAAAGTGATACGAGGGAATATGTCTGGTCATATTGGTTATTGCGTCTGTTTATTTTCTACCTCAGGCTTGCTATAACTCGTCTGAAACAATCGAATACAAGAACTGCAGTTCAAATTTGATAAAAGGGAAGACTGAGTTTTGGGAAAGGTAAAACATAATTTGTGAGATTTCTCATTCTTTTTATGTTAGTTTGGAAGATTATCATAATAGAAATGCCTCCTGCAAAACGATTGCTCTTCAAATGCCCTCACTTTAAAATATAAGAAAAAGCTGAAATGTTCGGGCCGAACATTTGTGTGTAATGCAGTGCACGTGACTCTTAGCAGGATTTAGTCAATTTCATATCATCTTGGTGATTCTAAGACCTTACGGTATGCACCAATTCTTATGTGCTATATAATGAACCTTTCCCAATTGCTTTGAGACAGTTTCTTTCACAATCAAATTTCATGACCAGAACTCAACTTTATCTTTGAGACTATTAATGTAATAATTATATCATTGATTATTTTTTTTTTTTAGATATATATTTACCCTTCCACAGGGCTCCTTTATTATTTATAAACATTCATTTCACAAAAAATTCGATACATGCACTATTCCATGACATTGTCAAATAATTATTCAAACATTAGAACATAACGAAATAATCTCGGTCACATTGATTATGCCACGTGAGGACAAATGCGAAGAGCGATAAATTACTTTCATGCTCCAGAAAGAGACAATTTCATTTTCATTTTCTTTTCTTTTCTTTTCTTTTTTTTAAATAATGATGTGGAGTCATTAGTCACTGGGGAAAGTTGATAATGAGGTCATTTTATTGCAAATCTCGACATGCTCTGATAGAAGTCATATATTTCTTAAAGTGATTTGGTAACTTTGTAGAGGCTTGATAAAATCTGAGCTGCCTGGCCGTACATGCTATCAGTGTATGTAAAATGGTGTAAAAATGAAGCCCAGGAAAAAAAAAAGCACTTAAAAATCATTATGTGCTTCACAAAAGTAAACATATGCAAGTGACCGGAAATGTATGACTCATTTTCCCCCATAGACTCAGTGTTAGACTATGGGAGTATTCAGTCATAGATATCTTAATAATAGCATTATATATTTGAAAACCTTTCTATGCCTGGCTATTTATTTATCCTTCTGAACATCATTATACAAGACAGATATCAATTTAATTCAACAATTTATTAAATCAAGCCTCCACAAAGTTACCGAATCCCTTTAATTAAGCAAATGTTTAGGCCAGTAGGCCACACAGTTGAAAGCGTATGAATTTTAAGCCATAATGTAGTATGAGCCATTTCATCGATTGGGTACTCATGCTCTGATAAAAATAATTTATATTTCAGTATTTAGCTTACTAAACGTCATGCATCTATTATCATTCAGCAAGCCATTTCCAAAAGACATTTTAGACAACCTGAATAAGTCACCAAAATTTAGGAAGAAAACTATATGGAATATAATTGACTTCTATTTACACAAAATTAACCACAAATTGATATTTGATTATGGCCTGATAAACAGAAGCTTACTACTATTTATATTTGTGGTATGGTATCATTTATCACGTATTCCTATCATTTGACAATATGTTGTCGTGTATACAGTACAGTACAATGTTCAATGAGTGTTAACATTTGTTTGTTTTGCGTGGGCAAATGTTAATCTCGAGCATTTCATAATTCGGATTCGAGCTATTAATCATCATGCTTATTTAAGTGATGCTGTTTATCTACACAGATATTCCCACTATTTCGAATACCTTTCGTTTTTATACATAGGCCTAAAGCATGTAAAAGAAACTCATGAAATCGAAATATTTGCCAATTTCGTTGTCAGCTTTATTTAATAGAAATAAATTTACTTAAGTCTGTATTCCCTGCCTGTATACACATGTTAAGAATTCAACAGCAAGCAGTTCACTTTTGATTCTTATTTATTCGATCATTACTCGAAAATTACCCTACATAGTACATTTCTTTGAATTTTAATTGCTTACTTGTGGGACTTGTATAGAGTGTTGAACGCGGTTTCACACTAATTTATTTTCCAAATCGATGGCATTCCCTTTAATTGAAAACGAAATAGAAATATGTAAAGTCCCGAGCGATGACTAGTTGCCTACGACGATGTTATACTTAAAATGTCAAGGCAAGAATCGCAAGATGCATCGCTTGTCTTTTCCCTGATCAACGGACCGATTTATGGGCTGAGTCAGCTTATCCATACATAGATAACCCATTAATGTATTATCTGGATTACAGAATGAACAAACAGGCATGACAATAAAAAAACCAAACATATTTCGCTTCGTCATAGATCTCATATTGATCTCTATGATTCAGAATAAGTCACCTGCTCAGAGCCAGAAGGACTTTAACTCTTTACTTTAACACAGAGTTAACGCCCTTCTGGCTCAAAACAGACGATGTCATATTTCGACAGGGGTAGATAAGGAAAAAGGGATCTGTTTATGATGTGCATAAAGTTAACTAAAAGCTAGACATTATCTTTTATTAAAAGGGACTAGCGTAAAGTGATGTTTGTGGTATCTTTTTTTTTTTTTTTTTTTTTTTTTTTTATTACTCATCTTCGTTATCAGGTTATATTCTCCGTCGTTTTCTTTTTTCGTAGTTATTTATCATCTTCTTCATTTTCTAACCATTCACCCCACTGCTTACCATGCACCTCCTCCATCCTAAAACTAAGCCCCAACCTGCACCTCTGTTTGATTACCCCCTTATTATAGTTTTTTAATGATCGGTCATTGCACCTCATAATACTATTTTTAATCTGACATTCGTATTCAATGTACTGATTAACACTGTTATCCTCTCACTGGGTAATCGTGCATCAATGCCCACATGTCTAATGAGTGCGATGAATATCACTTTGATTGATTTACTTCGACGCATGTAAACACCTAACGAGTCGGAGCCGCTTCGTGCAGGTCGTTAAGTTATATATTAATTATATCGTATTGTGAAGACAGGGGCGTTGCTCGGAGGGAGCAGATGTATGGGCGTGACACACTGGCCCTTAAAATTTTTGTTATCGGAAAATTGTTCGTTTTTTACCAATGTTGGAAAGAGAAAATGGAGGCTTTTTTGGTTGTGCATCTTACTCTTTGTTAGCAAATTTGGTTTTTCTATCACAATCTTGTTGATACTTTTTGTCCGACAGCCCCCTAAAATTGAAAATGTTCTACCGACATGACCGATGCTTCTGTCAGCCTGTGTAAAACTAATATCATTAGTCTGTAGTGTCTATCAAGGGCGTATCAAGGATTTTTTTGTGAAGGGGAGAGGCAGAATTCAAAAGAATCGAAATAAAGAAGAGGTTTTCACATGTCCAGTTGCCTTGTTGGTCACATAAATGTGAATGGGCACAACACGTTTTAGGGAGGGGGCACATTTTAGCACATTTCTGATTTGTGTTCTTATATTACGCGTAGTTAAATTCGGAATTTTCCTGTAGCCCAAAGATAACAATGGAGGCATGCTATCACTGTACTGTAGGATTCAGTACCACCTGCAAAAATTCATATCATGGCTTGAATTGAAAAAAAATAAATAAAGTTTAGGGCATTTTACAATTTGCTTGTCAATCCCATCATAGTGAAAAGTTATATTATATGTTTATCCCTTTCTTCCGCTCTATTCTTCCACATGAAAATATGCTGGCACCTATATCGTATGTCTTATTATCATTTATAGAAAAATATTGAATTGGAGCTTATTGCTTCAAAACTTATGATTCGTAGTCAGTTGTGGTGAAGTGTTGACATTCTTCATGAAAATATATGACGCGTAGGTTGGGCAAGTTTTATTGAATTATAGTTCATTATCTAGGTTATGTCATGGTCATATGATATGAAGGATGTAGGCATGAAAAGCTTTCTTCAATCGAATAAAGCTCTCGGGTTTCTTCGATGGCGTATTAAATCACGTTGATTAGATGTCAATGACATCATTGTAATGATTTAGATTATCGGCACATTTGTCGAGATACAGCCCTTCTGGAATTGAATCACATTTGTTATCAAACGGAAACCAAAATACAAAACAAACAACTACACTGTAAAAAATTTTGCCGTGTTTTCACGGGAAATTTCCTGGCAGTCAGGATGCCGAGAATGCCCGTTTTTCCACAGTTTTTTTTAACCGGAAATCAGCACATATTTACAATCGCCCGACATAAAATTGCAGTCTTTTTCCTGTAAAACAACAGCAAGTTTGTTGGGCGATTGTAAGTATATGCTGATTTCCGGTAGACCAACAAACTTGCAGTTGTTTTACAGGAAAAGGACTGTGAAATTGGAATAACGGCAATAACTTGTAATTTCAAGGGCCAAAAAACCTGTAGTTTTACAGTTATTTTTTACAGTGTACCAGGTTGACGATTGTCATGACGTTGATGAGGTCGCAATTATCGGCGTCCAATGTCACCTGACATCGTACACACATAGGTTATTCAAGCTAAAGAGTGCCAGTAAAATTCAGCACCTCCTCTGTCCATAATGGAAGTGGGATGATTTTACACAAATCACGTGATCCAGTGACGTAAGAATGGGATATGGCGATGGCGAAGACTCAGAATTGAAGTTCATTCAGACGATTGATCGGGTATCGGTAGTGCGCTTACTGATGACACAATGCACTGCAGAATTAATCATGACTGATTAATGCTGATTAATTTCTGGACTGAATTCTTTAATTCGTCGTTTGCTAGTAAACATTATGATAAAGCTTAGGACACTTCTTTACGAAATGCAGTCTATCACAAGTTTTCAAATATGTGTCAAAAGTAAAATTCATGTGACGAGCTTTCAATCGTAGAGCTATTTTTCCATCATCCACCTGTAGTGTTTCATGATAACTCCATAACTCTTTAACAGACTTAAATTTCATGGAGACAATCAATCTCTTGAGTGTCCCATTATAATATTATTAGCTGGTACATCAAGGAGATATCTTTGATTATATACCAAGGCTTGCCTAGTACCTCCTTGATTATACCTCCTACCATTGACTTATAGCATTTCATTGCTGCTCTAAACTTACTGAATGAAATTATTTCGCGTTTTATAGGACCGTGATTATAACGTTTTATTGTACTAAATTTTGCAATATTGTCTAGGTTGTTGATATTATTTTTTTTTGGAGAAAATGGATCGTTTGCAGACATGTGGATTGTGGAAGAACCTTTTGGAAGCGATTGTGAAAGGTTGATTATGACAGTGTCTAGGATATGGTGTATACTGTGAGGTTCTGGAGCCACCAAGAAATGGACTCTTGCTGAAGTCACATTTACTGCACGCAGAAATAAGTATCTGGGACTATCACATCAAAATTATCAGCTATTTCGCCATTTCTCGTCGTGCATGTATTTCGAATAGGAGGGCATTTGAAGAACAGTCCTTTTTTTACGGGATATTTCTTCTGTGACATTCTTCCAAACTTATGTAAAAAGGATAAGAAAGCTCTCACCTGTACCGTAGAACTCAACCTTCTCTTTCACCTTACTTTATGTTCTGTATACATGTTGGATGTTGAATGTGTTTTAATAAGCGCCCCGTCGACTGAAACTGTCTGCACCTAGTGAGAGGAGGTTATTTTTAGAACTGATGTGCGATCAGCAGGCCTAGTAATGACTTTCTTCTATCATGTCTCTTACCCTCGAGAATTGCTCACCGTATGACGAGATGCGACACGGGATGAGAGTGGAGAGAAATATGGACAGAAAGTGAGAGAGAGAGAGAGAGAGAGAGAGAGAGAGAGAGAGTATGGAAGGGAGTATGAAAGGGATTAGAAAAAGGAGGGAAAGGAAGGGAGAGAGAACGAAGGGAGGGGTAGAGAAAGGGTGAGAGAGAGGGAGGGGGGGGGGGAGATAGCCACATGGAACGAAAACCATAAAGAGAAAGATAGAAGAGAGTATCACCTCTACCTGACTTCTAAAGAGGGTGATCTGGAGATGGTGATTACAGCGTACGAGGAGAAAGGCCACTGCTATTTAATATCAAAGTGCTTTTATTAAAGATGATCTGAAGAAACGGATGAAGATAGCGATGTAAGGTGACACATTATGAAGTGAATACAAAACAAAACAACAAAAAAGAGTGATGAGGAGGTAATATTTCATTCCACCTTTTCTAGCTTCCTTTTAGACTCCTTTCGACAACCACGTTACTGCGTGCTTCGTATGCTATAAAACTTCAATGAAAAATACATTGCGACTTCAAAGAGAACGGGTCAATAAAACTATATCTTGCACGTGATGACTATATATAATTTATTGATTACACATTTAAATCAATATCATGTTCAGGACATGACAGCCATCGACCCACTTGCGTGACTGGTCAAAAGACATCTCTTATATGGCATGTATCAGGGGCCTAGCGTGGGAACATCCATTGGTGGGGCAGTGACATAATTTGGGGGAGGGGCTCCGGTATTCCTAGGTTGATGAAATGGGAATTATGAAGGACACCGGAGAGGAAGAGGTGTAGGGGGAGGGTCCTAGCATATTCTTGTCATGTTCCTTTCCCCTCTCCTTTTCTCTCTCTCTCTCTCTCTCTCTCCTTTACTTTTCTCTGCCATACGATTGGGGGAGGTCCATGCCTCACGTGCCCCCTGTAGCTACGCCACTGCTTATTATGTACTGTTTACGTGCATTTTTTTTTCCTCACACGCGATGTTGTTTTGGTCTTTTTGAGTGTTTATGAACATTTATTTCTAAGAATCAAATGTCATGAAAAAAAATTTACATGACAGAACGGTTTCATATCACAGGTATAGGCTTACATGAAACGAAAGTAAACTATATCAACTATTGCATAGTATGATGCGGCCCCCGATAAATGGTCCAATCGTGAGTAACCCTCTTTTATCAATAAAAAAAATACATGATCGTATAAACATGTGGTTAAAACGAATATTGAATCAACGTTCCCCCCTGAAACCACATTACCAGGGACCTACGTTCAACATGATAACGTCCAAAAATAAAGCTGAGCATTACAGACAAATTTAGCTTGTTTTTCAAGACTTTACTTTCATGTATATAAGCAATGTGACAGAATAAGGAGCTTGAATAATAAAAGGAAAAGGTCATTCGGGTCGCCGGTTTACCAAGAAATACAAACCATCATCATAGGCTATTGTTATCGAATTTATGCTGCTTGCTTTTCGTTTCATTTTCATGTCTGCATGCTGTTGAAATTCCCGCGGGCAAATTTAACGCAACTGATAAGTTCAAAAGTCACTTTACAGAGGTGACATAATGTAGAGGTAGGAAATCTTTGGTATCGCAGGGAATTCATGGAGAAAATGTGAAGTATGATTCATTTCTTTTTTCGAAGAAATGATAAGTGATAACGAGAGTTTAGAATGCCCTCTTATATTAATGTGATCAATGTCCGATATTGGGAAAATTAGTTTCAAATAGGCCTCCTAAGGGTTCAGTCTTACATTTTCGGGACAGGACTTCAATCCAATATTACCAAGTCAAGAATATGAGTGCAATATTTTTCCTGGTATGCATTCGCAGTTGATTAAGGCAATCTAGTAAAATTAAACTAGAATTAAATCGTAAGTGGAAAAACGATAAGTTTTTTAACATCATATCAAATGATCCGTGTATGATTCAACCACTTTGAATTTTCAATTTAAAACTATTTTTCTATGCTGCCTGAAGCACTGAAACCCACGCAGTTGTTCGAAATTGACACATACATGTGTGAGGCAAAACAACTAATATCTGGACAAGAGAATTTGAATGAATATTTCGCGTGCCTCAGTAAGTAATTTGATAATCCATGCACTGAGCTCTTCATGAAGGAATGGAAACGTTACTGGTACTAACCAAATTTTCGTGGTTTTTCGCTTATTGTTTCCTTAACCAGAGGTTATGAATACATTGAGAGCGTCTGAACATTTTTGAACCTGATGATTCTCTCTCTTTTTTTTACACACATATTACGACGTTTTCAGAAAAATCTTCTGCAGACTTACCATGCTTACTGAATTTGAAATGTTCTACCTTCTCATTTATTTTACAAGTTTATCCCTTTTCAGAAAAAAAAAGTTGAGTTAATTGTGCAAAGGTCAAAGAGTTTGTGGGCATTCTCATTTTTTTTTTTAATGTGGAAGAATATTGTCCCATAAAAAAAAGGGATTGCTCCTGTCGTGCTGTCACATTCCAAATGGGACGAGAAAATAGTGGTTTTTAACAGCCTGGACCTAATTCTAATCCAATATGTGGCTGTAGTCCCATGTACCCATATTTGTGCCCTGTGCTTCTCATTTATTGTGATTTTCAGCAAGATTTATAGTCAGAGTTTGTAGTTTGTCATCATTCCAAAGCCTCAGTCATAGTACGCGATTGTTGTTTTTACTATATTTCCGACCATTTAAAGCAATTTATTTCTCAGTGAAAGTGCATGCGTGACCAGCACTCACCAGTTTTCTTTAAATCCATGAACTTGTAGTTTTGTAAATTGCAGAGGTCGAATGTTCACGCGTGTTTTATTATTGTTAATAACTTTATTTGCCACACACGACTCTTGACTTTGAGCCAATAATCCGAGTTAACACCTGGATATCACGCTAGATGTGTAGGTCAAAAGTCAGTCCAACATCAAAAGAAGTGTGCCCTTTACAATCCTGAATATTATTTCCCCCCCCCCTTAAAAAATGCCACCGCCAAACTGTTAGTGGAATCACATATTATGCTATTGTTTAATGTATGAAATTGAAGGACATTGCATTTATCCTCCGATGTTGCGGTATTATGCTGTTGCATCTTATCACAGCCACCATTTAATTATTTGTCAGTCATGTTTTGTCACTTTGACGTCATGAAAATAAATCAGTTTGTAAGCAATACTTTTCAAACGATAACTTTGTAAACACAATGTGTATTATGAATAATGTTTATAATTAAGATAATCTTTCCTCAAACCAAGTCCACATTTTAATACTATGATGAGCATGCATGCTGTGCATAAAGTTACTGCAGGAATGTTTAGCTTGTATCAAAGGAGCGCTAGCGTTGCTCACTCCAGAATTCCAGATAAGCTCTGGAAATTGAACATGACGTTCCAGGACATAGTGCGTCCTGACGAAGAATTTTTAAAGTGATCCTCGAAACGAAGGACCCTTTTCCCCCTCGTCAAATTATCTTGAACTGCGCGATATTAAAATTCGCAGTCAAAACATGAGGCTCTCGGAAGCTATTGCAGGGCGTAAAGGGATCGCTTTGCATCGCCTCACTCATAACGTAAACAACTGATTATGAGTAACGCGATCGTGGAAGTGTAACTTCCTTTTGCTTTGCAGACCCCCTTGAAATGCCAAGATGGATTCTGTGTCTATTGCAAGGCAGAGTTCATATATTATTAATCCGGTGATGATAGCGTGACTGAGTATCATGTCTCCTACATCTATTCGTTGCGTATATTTCCAGTCTAAATTCCAGTTTTTAAAGAAAAGGTATAATTCTTATAAAGGTGAAAATAACTGGAGAGCTTTGTCACTTTTTCCATTTCCATGTGGAATATTATTAACAGTAGTAATAACAACATGAAAATCATTGTCTTGAAAATTAATGCTCTCATATTTAAAGTATGACTAGAAATGTTTTTAAGCTCCAGGCCAAATTTTGATTCACATTTTTTTCTTAGTCCTATAAACGCAAAATTTAGTTCAGTCCGTTTTCGTTGTTTGTAACTTAAGCAATATTTAGGTATTTTATCAATGTTTTTGGTGATTCCTAAATGTCATAATGTGCCCAATCAAGCATATTCCTGTTTACCATGAAATATTTAGAACTAGTCCTGGAAAGTTTCTTTCACATTTCTATTGCCTGCATGATCAGTAACACCATTAGAATCATCCGCAGAATCTGTAAAAACTCTGAATCTGACATTCAGAGTTTTCATTGATCATCTTGATGTTGAATAAAGGAAAAGAACTAAAGAATGATCATCCTGCAACTTCAACTAAGATTTGACAAGCTTCCACGTCTTGGCAGCATGCCAAGTACATCTGAGCTTTTTTGGCGCGCGAATCGTCGAAGGGGATTCGGCTGGCTGGGATTATTAAGAATTTGCTCTTTATGAAAAAGTGAGAGATGACGATGAGTAACACGTGTGATCAATCGCTAATGATAAATGACGTTTTAGATTTGGCTTAGTGTCTTCGCCACTTTCATGTTGTCTATCATCTGTATAGAAGTATCTCGAAGGTTGACTATTGATGTGAATGAACCATGCCAAGGGGCCATGGTCATCGTCATTGGACTTTTATGCTTTATTGAAACAGTGAATGTTATTGCTCGAATTCAGATTTGATTATCCTGACGAGGTGTCTGGAATTTGTTACATTGTTGAATATTTAGAGGCATTGCTGCATGTAGAATATAAGAAAATATAACATCACGGCGAAATTACTGGTGACCGAGTGGCCACGTCATGAAATAAAAGATGAAGAAAAGGATCAAGTCTAATGCCGGGTTTGGTGACATGTAAGATATAAACCTGGTAGTCAAGTTAATTTTATTTTGCTATGTTATATCTCCTTGCAGGAACTGAAAACATGGCGAAAAACTAACGACCTGTACTCCAAGGAACGGCAATACCGCTTACTGACAGAACTCACCCAGAACAAAGATCACCAAACAACCAAACAAAAGACCCCCGACGAAGAGCAGAACGATGTCAAGACGACAAATCAACCGGAAAAGATCATCACCAACCAATTTGCAGCTGTTAATGACGAAAAAGACCACTTCAAAGATGCCAACGGGAACTACCCCATAATGTCCAACCGCGAACACGATCTCAAGATCTTGAAGAAGCCAAAGACTCTCTTTTTACGCGATCACCAGAATGAAAGTAGCCATCTTCTGCAGGTCCAGAGACAACAGCAGCAATTCGGCAACTGTCGCGATGCCAACTCCCCGATCGCAGGCAGCCTTCCATCACCTTGTGCAGCGACGCCTACGTCGGCCTCACTACCATCCACACCGACCACTGACCCGTACCGACCGGTGACGTCACCTAGGGAAGATAGCAGCCCCGTCGCCGTTTCCCCGACCTCGTCCGTAGGCAGCTTAAAGCAGGGCAAGTTCGCGCTCCTCCGCAAATACCGCAATTCTGTCGAGGAGAACCTGCACGTGACGGTTACCGACGTGACTGTCGGGAACGTAACGGTGGCCATTCGAGAAGGCAACACCCCGGCGGGATTCTTCCGGGAATGCGAATCGCCGTCGTCGGTATCTGGCCAAAGCAGCAACGGATGGTGCAGTTCATAGTCCTGGGTTTACTGACATTGCGATTATGCAGAACTCTTCAACATTTTCAAGGTGCACGGACTGTCCAAGGTCAGAGGATAATGAAGCCTTTGATATCACGGCACTTTCATGAGAGGTTTCAATTAACGTCTGCCAGAGACTGGTTGTTCGTACCATCATGGACAACATCACTGGTCATTCTCTGGTTACTCGTTCGAGTAGTTTGGAAGACATTCGCGTGAATGGCATCGTAGCCTCTCAGTACAGTAAAAAGACAGACCATGTATAAATCAAGAAGATTTGGGACTTGCGGTTGCTAGTAGGTGCAGGACTGAGAGTAAAAGGATTGACTCGCTATGGTCCAGGGTTGCCTTTGATGGTCAACACAGCCTGAATGCCAACACGTAGAAACTGAGTCTGTTATTCTACACCGAAAACGGAAACAATTCTTGTTTTCAACGGGAAGGTGACTACACCGTGCCAAGCAGCTCGATAGAAAGTAGCGAACTTTGTAACACAAGATGTTTTATGGCTCTCTGTAAGGAAATACTTTGTATATGATATGAAATACCTGAAAGAAAAAAAAAAGGTCTTTTATCTGTTTTCCTATTGTATCATCAAAGTTTTAATACCTTTGATACTGTTAGTTTCTTCGTCCAAAATGTATATTCAGTATACTGTTTTTATACGACATTTTCCGAATGGTATAAGTGTTATGCTTTGTTTTTGTTTTTGTTTTGTTTTGTTTTTTTGTTCTTTTTTAAAGTTTTGTTATGAACAATGTACATGGATTAAAATCTGAATGAACACATTGACCCATTGGATTTGTTTCATATGATTTAGAGCAAGTGAGCAAGTATGGTTGTCTGTTTGCATCCACAGCGGGCTTTGATCACAAAGTAACTATTGTCCTTCTTTCAAATCAGAGTGTTATACTCATTTTGAAGGTGGCTACCAGCGCTTTGCGGTGTGGGCTGTGCTATTTGCTTCATGACTTGTGTTCTCATCATTTTGTAGCTCTAGTTATTTTACTTAACTTATCTGCTTATCGTCATGATCGTTTGCATTTTATTTTATTTTCCATACTTACATACTGTAAGTACATATCACTTTTTATCCATATCCATCATGTCCATGTTCGTGAGGCAGTTCTTGAAAAGTATGTGAAGTATTTCATGTGGACTCTTTCAATTTCATGCGGTCATGTAGCTTCTGGGATTTTTGTATACAACATGGTGCAACTCTGGTCTATTATAACTTGAAGGGTAAACTAGATAAAACATAGACCATTATTGCAGCTTCTTTAAATCCTTTTTTTTTCTTCTTCTTCTTTTTTTTTTTACTGAACTGTGATGTCACAGAATTGTTGACTGCTTTTATTGTTATCTTCTGTCTAAAACAAAAGCTGAAACACTGTTAAGAAATTGACGTAAAATGTGAGTTACTAAATTCATTATATATCTTTGATAGTATCTTGTAAAAAATTGTTCTTTGTGGATAGCTGTGAATTTGTATCATGAAACAGCGGAGCATTCCATAGATAGACGGGATTTTGAAAAAAGATTTTGTTTTCTTACGATTAGTATTTTGTATTCTATTTCTGGTTGTTAATGAGAGAATGTTATGAATCTTTATGTTAACCAGACCAAGTTTATAAGAATGTGTAAAGATATGTCTTATTTGGCCGTGTCAGTACTTAAAAATTCGACGATAAAATGAAATTGTTATGGAAAATAATTGAATATATTTGTATTTTGTCATTTGATATGTTAAAAGATTTTTTTCGTCTGTCTTCTTCTTCTTCTTCTTCTTCTTCTTCTTCTTCTTCTTCTTCTTCTTCTTCTTCTTCTTCTTCTTCTTCTTCTACTACTACTACTTCTTCTTCTTCTTCTTCTTCTTCTTCTTCTTCTTCTTCTTCTTCTTCTTCTTCTTCTTCTTCTTCTTCTTCTTCTTCTTCTTCTTCTTCTTCGTCTTCTTCTCTTCCTCTCCTCTACCCTCTCTTTCCTTCAATCTTCCTATCACCCCATATTCGTCTCTTTCTTTCTTCTGCTTGTGGTTTACTCACACTAATTTTCAT